>JAJAGP010000062.1:0-622606 GCA_025084515.1 Ancistrus triradiatus | reverse complement strand
TTCTAAAGGAAAATGTCAGGACATCTGTCCATGAACTGAATCTCAAGAGAAGGTGGGTCATGCAGCAAGACAACGACCCTAAGCACACAAGTCGTTCTAACAAAGAATGGTTAAGAAGAATAAAGTTCATGTTTTGAAATGGCCAAGTCAAAGTCCTGACCTTAATCCAATCGAAATGTTGTGGAAGGGCCTGAAGCGAGCAGTTAATGTGAGGAAACCCACCAACATCCCAGAGTTGAAGCTGTTCTGTAGGGAGGAATGGGCTAAAATTCCTCCAAGCCGGTGTGCAGGACTGATCAACAGTTACCGGAAACGTTTAGTTGCAGTTATTGCTGCACAGGGGGGTCACACCAGATACTGAAAGCAAAGGTTCACATACTTTTCCCACTCACTAATATGTAATATAGGATCATTTTCCTTAATAAATAAATTACCAAGTATAATATTTTTCTCTCATTTGTTTAACTGGGTTCTCTTTATCTACTTTTAGGACTTGTGTGAAAATCTGATGATGCTTTAGGACATATTTATGCATAAATATAGAAAATTCTAAACGGTTCACAAACTTTCAAGCATTACTGCATTGCTGATTAAAGCATACATAGGATGTCACAGTAAAAAAGGGAAAAAGTAGTAAAAAATACTGCACAGCAAAGCTGAAATAAATATGCTATGTATTATTTAAAATCTACAGTCACATTCAGTTTAAGGATTGTCAATAGGCTTGCTCAATTATGGCTGTATGCCTAGATAGTTGTAAAGCTCCTTTGAGACACTGGAATTACCTAAATAACCAAGATACTGCAGTGTTTCCCCATACCTTGATTTATTACCTTTCAACACTAACCACCACATATTGATTTCCTATTTATTTAATATTTGAGCTGGGAAAATGATTTCACTGTAAAGCTGTGTGCAGCACATTGATTCACTCATTCCCTCCTCACTCTGTCTTTATGTGACAGCGCAATGTATTTCTGAGAAGCTGTGAGAAACAAGTGCATTTAACACTGGTGGCCGTGTTGCAAAGACACAGGTTTATTTCTCCCCTTGTTTCTCTGGTGTGCTGTGTTGCAAAAATGCAGTACTTCTTCGTGTGTCAGGTTTCTGCCACAAATAGAAACGAATCCGCAACTGTCCCGTGAACCATGGCATGTTTCTCGTGGTGTGGAGCGCAGATCCAGCACAAGTAATTCACTTGAGTGGTAAGACCTGTTCATCATCATTCATCGTCGTTGAAAAGTTGCACTGAGTGTGCTCACGTTGACACTACACGTGTTTAATAAAACTCTGTGTTAAGTTAAAAACTTCTGCTTTGGAGGCTGTGCTTATACATGCCATCTCAACTGCTTTGCTACAACAGCTAGTGTATCTGCCAAGTTAATATATGGATTAAGTAGGTTAACAACCTTAAAAATATGGATAATAGCCTTATCGGATCACAGATGTGTATGGGAATGGAGTTATGTGGCACATACAGTGGGGCAAAAAATTATTTAGTCAGCCACTGATTGCGCAAGTTCTCCTACTTAGAAAGATGAGAGAGGTCTGTAAGTTTCATCATAGCTTGAATTTCAATTTTTTGAAGTTTCTTGAACATAGTTTCAATTTCTTCAACTATGAGAGACAAAATGAGAAGAAAAAAATCCAGGAAATCACATTGTAAGATTTTTAAAGAATTTAATTGTAAATTATGGTGGAAAATAAGTATTTGGTCAATAACAAAAGTTCAACTCAATACTTTGTAACATAACCTTTGTTGGCAATGACAGAGGTCAAACGTTTCCTGTAAGTCTTCACCAGGTTTGCACACACTGTAGCTGGTATTTTGGCCCATTCCTCCATGCAGATCTCCTTTAGAGCGGTGATGTTTTGCGGGGCCCCAGTTCAAGACAGATTATCAATGGCCTTGTATGTCTTCCATTTTCTTACAATTGCTCCCACAGTTGATTTATTCACACCAACCTGCTTGCCTATTGTAGATTCACTCTTCCCAGCCTGGTGCAGGTCTACAATTTTCTTCCTGGCATCCTTTAACAGCTCTTTGGTCTTGGCCATGGTTGAGTTTGGAGTTTGACTGTTTGAGGTTGTGGACAGGTTTCTTTTAAACAGATAATGGGGTCAAACAGGTGCCATTAATACAGGTAACAAAAGGAGGACAGAAGAGCTTCTTAAAGAAGAAGTTACTGTTCTGTGAGAACCAGAAATCTTGCTTGTTTGTGGGTGACCAAATACTTATTTTCCACCATGATTTACAATTAAATTCTTTAAAAATCCTACAATGTGATTTTCTGCATTTATTTTGTCATTTTGTCTTTCATAATTGAAGTGTACCTACGATGAAAATTACAGACCTCTCTCATCTTTCTAAGTAGGAGAACCTGCACAATCAGTGGCTGACTAAATATTTTTTTGCCCCACTGTAACTGTATAGTCAAACCCCACTATCCGAATGTACCTTGTTCCAGAAAATCGCTAGAATCGCAAATGTTCAGGTAACCTTATTCCTTAACTCTTTGGGAAATTATATAACATGTTCCCGTTCCCACAGTATGTGTCAAACCAGAGTTGCTGTGCATGAGACACCACTAGTTATCAATGCCGGAGTGACAATCAGGACAATCAGGAGAATTCTCGGTGGGCCACTTCACTGTTGGGTCGGTAAGGGGTCAGAACTCTGCCAAATGTGCCAAGCTCACAGACATTTTTTCAAAACAGACAAAAGTTGCAACTAGAAGTTGTAGGGCTAATTAATTATTAGCATATCTATTAGGCTAAAATCAAACGCAAGGCTGCATTGTGAACCTATGCAAAATATTAGAATTGCTGAATGGCCCAAAATATGATGTTTTTTTGAGCAGCAGACAAACCAGTCGACTATTAATGCTGTAGACGATGTTTACACTTCTAAGTATAAACCAAAATGTGTAAACAATAGTGCATTATGTTTCCCTGTATGGAAGAGACAGACACATTTTATTTTAAATGTTTTATTTCCATTTTAAGTCAATTTATTGTGAAGTGAAATTATTTTTAATTATTATTTTTGTTAATTTATCAAACTATTCTTGAAGTGGAATCACTTTAATATATTTACCATGTATGTGAAATGTTATTTAACGTTCTAACATGTTTCTAATAAAAACAGTACAGTAACAGTATAAAGCTGAATTGTCGCTTCATTTATCCAGTTTCCTGCACCTTGGTAAAAATGGGTCGTGCATTGGTATGAAAGTCCAATGCTGAAAAGTGGCCCCACTCCAGCCCTGATAGTTCTACATACTACTTTTCAGTAGTAATATTTCAGTATAAGGTCACAGTTGACAAAAAAGACATGCCTTATGAAAATAATTTTTATGACTACCTTATACCATTCCATACTGACAAACAGCACAGCTATAATGGAATGCAACCGGAGCTAGCTTTGGCCCTGATTTACCCTCTAGTGTATATGTCTGGTAATCATCCAGATGCAAAAAAGCTATGCAGGAGAGCATGTGAACAGTGCTAACCACGTATCATCTTTTTAGTTTGTATAATATGGTATTGTATTTGATGGAAGAACTGATGGAATCTAACAATTGCCAAGCAAATGTTCTGTTCTATTTTAGGTTTGAAAACTGGAACATTCCATTAATAAGACTACATGTTATTTGTATGCAGATGCATGTGTGTAAGCGAATTTGCAGGGACTGAAAAAATGTTTTCTGTTTTTCAACACCATCAGGCCTTGTACACCCTCCCTGTATACGAGTTTGGACATGTGGAGATGTGTAAAGTCTCAGTCAACTTGTGTGCTGTAGCTCAGTCACAGTAAAGCTGTGACTCATTCCAAGTGCTGTGACTTAACAGCTTACATTCAATACTAACACACAGTTAAATATGGACAAGTGAGAACTTACAAATCTTTTTAGAACCTTTTAGTGGACACATGCCATACTTCATTAAAGATCAGTGACATGAATAATCAAATAGGCTTTCTTGTCTGAATCATAACAACCTGCATTCTTCACACTGGTGCTGGTAAATACTGCTCATATTAACTTCCAACAGGGAGTTTACTTCCCATTTCATTCACATTACCAGCCTGAAGTGGCACAAATCAGATTTTTGCCTTAATGTGACCCATATCTGATTTTTTTTAGAGCTGTATAGTCATGCAAATTTTATATTTTCAAATCCGACCTTAGCCACTTTCATACAGTGGGGCAAAAAAAGTATTTAGTCAGCCACTGATTGTGCAAGTTATCTTACTTAGAAAGATGAGAGAGGTCTGTATTTTTCATCATAGGTACACCAACTATGAAAGACAAAATGAGAAAAAAAAATCCAGGAAAACACATTGTAGATTTTTAAAGAATTTAATTGTAAATCATGGTGGAAGATAAGTATTTGGTCACTCACAAACAAGCAAGATTTCTGCCTCTCACAAACCTGTAACTTCTTTAAGAAGATCTTCTGTCCTCTACTCGTTACTTGTATTAATGGCACCTGTTTGACCTCATTATCTGTATAAAACACACCTGTCCACAGCCTCAAACAGTCAGACTCCAAACTCAAGACCAAAGAGCTGTCGAAGGACACCAGGAAGAAAATTGTAGACCTGCACCAGGCTGGGAAGAGTGAATCTACAATAGGCAAGCAGGTTGGTGTGAATAAATCAACTGTGGGAGCATTGTAAGAAAATGGAAGACATACAAGGCCATTCATAATCTCCCTCGAACTGGGGCCCCACTCAAGATCTCATCCCTTGGGGTCAAAATGATTATGAGAACGATGAGCAAAAATCCCAGAACTACACGGGGGGACCTGATGAATGACCTGCAGAAAGCTGTGCTCAAAGTAACAAAGGCTACCATCAGTAACACACTACGCCGAGAGGGACTCAAGATCCTGCAGTGCCAGGCGTGTCCCCCTGCTTAAGCCAGTACATGTCCAGGCCCGTCTGAAGTTTTTCAAAGAGCATATGGATGATCCAGAAGAGGATTGGGAGAATATCATGTGGTCAGATGAAACCAAAATAGAACTTTTTGGTAAAAACTAAACTCATTTGGAGGAAGAAGAATGCTGAGTCGCATCCCAAGAACACCATACCTACTGTGAAGCATGGGGGTGGAAACCTCATGCTTTGGGGCTGTTTTTCTACAACGGGGACAGGACGACTGATCCGTGTTAAGGGAAGAATGAACGGGGCCATGTATCGTGAGATTTTAAGCCAAAACCTGCTTCCATCAGTGAGAGGATTGAAGATGGCACGTGGTTGGGTTTTCCAGCATGACAATGATCCCAAACACACCGCTCGGGCAACGAAGGAGTGGCTCCGTAAAAAGCATTTCAAGGTCCTGGAGTGGCCTAGCCAGTCTCCAGACCTCAACCCCATAGAAAATTTGTGGAGGGAGTTGAAAGTCCGTGTTGCCAAGCAACAGCCCCAACACACCACTGCTCTAGTGGAGATCTGCATGGAGGAATGGGCCAAAATACCAGCTACAGTGTGTGCAAACCTGGTGAGACTTTTGACCTCTGTCATTGCAAACAATGGTTATGTTACAAAGTATTGAGTTTGACTTTTGTTATTGACCAAATACTTATTTTCCACCATGATTTACAATTAAATTCTTTAAAAATCCTACAGTTTCCTGGATTTGTTTTCCCATTTTATCTCTAATAGTTGAAGTGTACCTATGATGAAAATTACAGACCTCTCTCATCTTTCTAAGTAGGATAACTTTCATAATCAGTGGCTGACTAAATACTTTTTTGTCCCACTGTATGTGGTCCTAGTGTGGATACATATGTGGCCCTGTGACCTGAATGAGAATGCTGAGTTCGAAAGTCATGTGACTTTTACATCATTACAACTTGTCACTTGACCATAAATATGCACTGAAGAGAAGGGAAAATGACAGCAGTGAAGGTGGTTTTCAGTGCCGAGATAGCGAAGTAACATATCTCATAAATATTTGAGGTGATGTCTCTGGGCTAACAAACTTAGAAGACACCTATCGCAACTGCTCTGTGTTTGAGGAAATTCATAACCTAAAGAACTGCCACATGAGGATGAAAAATAAAAAGCAAAGGAAAATAAAAAGTGAAGTTTAAAAAACTAAGGACACAAATCAAATAAGTGGCTGTAGCCAAAGAACATGACCTTTTTAACATCACCATTAAAGATTTCTGTTGACTCCATTTTGATTGTTTTCCTCTGGCCAAGCGGGTCATGTGAAGTGTTGCTCTTTTGCGCATGTGCGTATAGGTTACATAAAACAGACAGTATGAACAGCCCCCCCACAAAAAAAAATCTCTTTGTGGCTAGTTAGCTGAAGCTCACACTATAGGTATGAGGAAGAACTAACCTTTACTTTACAGAAGGTCAGACTAGACTTCTCTATCGCCAGCCACAAATTTCAGTTCCTTCTGAGGAATCCCCAGACAGCCCCAACTCAACTTTGAGATATAATCTCTCTAGCAGGCCTTGGGTCTGCCCTGGGGTCTCCGTTCAGAGGGATGTGCCTGGAACAGCTCTAGTGGGAGACAGCCAAGGGGTATCCTTATAAGATACCCAAAACACTTAACCTGATTTGAAGGACAAGCAACTCTTTTTCTCCTCTCACCTGAAGTGAGCACCTCACTATTTTCTAAGAGAGTATTATGGCCTTGGACTTAGAGGTGCTGATTCTCATTCCAGCTGCCTCACATTCAGTTAAACTAACCTAAAAAAAATCTGTTTTAAATAAAAATACGTGTCACAATTATTGGCAATTTAGAAACTCCCTTTTAAATGTTTAATTGGAATATAAATATGAGCTGACACAGTGACCAAATTCTCTTAGCCATTAAACAAAATGGCATGATAATATAGAGAAATGAAATAACACAAAAGAACCTTCATAACTCAGACAACTGAAATAACTATTCATATATTTGTTCATATTCACTATTAGGCTGATAATTAAGAATGTTAAAACCTCCACAACTACAATGAACTAGTGCTGGCCTGGCTTTTCCCAGCAAATTATATAATATTGTTTACCACTAGAATCGCTAAGGAGTGCTGTATAGAATAGCATCGCCGAATGATATACTGAGTACAGCTCACTAGTTAGCCAGGTAACATGACAATATGTTTCCATCTGGAACAGGCTACTTAGTTATGATACATTAAAGAACAGAAAACGGAGATGGAGGATAAAGAAAGTGAGACTGGAGATACACAAGAAATGAGCTGTGTCTGCAGTTTGGATGTTTTTGGTTTTAAAAAATTCTGACGCAGACCTATAGGCAATATATTGCAAAGTTTGTCAAGCTGCTGTCGTTGCCACTGGGGGTGACACTAGCAACTGAAGTGAGCACTCTTCCAAGACTGTGTGTGAATATGGTCATCCAATTCAATGCAGTTAAACTTTCACGCCAGTGAAACCGTGATGCCAAATACAAATATATATTTTTATATTTTATGTAAGCCTGACAGTAAAATAAGCCACAAATCTATATGAAAGCCCAGTCATAATAATAATAATAATAATAATAATAATAATAATAATAATAATAAATACTGTGATAGACTGTGAAACTGCCAGAGTCTTCAAAAAAAAGCTGTGATACAAATGGTCATACCTTCCAAACTACAATGAAGCTAACTGGAAGAGGACACAAGTATATTTTCCCTCCATTCAATGTGAGAAAGGCAGTTAGGGAAGCAAAACCTTTCCAAAGATCACGGTTGGTTATTTGCACAAGACAGCATTTTGCTGTAATCTAGTCTTCAAATAGACACCACCTCCATTTGAACAGACTACATTAGAAGCATGCCAGAAGAAAGCCTTTTCATCTAACCACAAGTGTAAGTGTCTGGCACTCACTAGATGGTATTAGAACCAAACAGAGTTTATAGTCAGATGAGACAAAAGTGGTTTTTGACAACAAACACACAAGGTGGGTTTGGGTTAAAAAAAGAGGATAGCTAGACAGAAAAGAACATAATCACCACTGTTAAGAATGATCAACTATCTGATGATGTGAAGCAGTTATTCCTTCAAATGCTCTGCTAATCTTGTTAGGGTACATGGCGTCAATGTAGTTTTTAAATTCGTTGCTTTGCATCTCCAGTCTATTCATTTACATTCATGCCATTTAGCAGATGCCCTTATCCAGAGTGACTTACAATTGATACAGTTACAACTGAAGCAATTGTGGGTTAAGGGCCTTGCTCAAGGACCCAACAGGCTGACAGCGGTTGGTTTTGAACCCTGGACCTTCTGGTCCATAGTCCAGTACCTTTACCACTAAGCCACCACAGTCCAATATTCAAGCATTATAGTGGAAGACATAGTGCTGTCATGATGACAAAGGGAGAGTAGGTAATAAAAAAACGTTTTAGTTATCAGCCATGAAAACCTCTGTGGTAATCTGGTTAAGAAACGTGTTCGCTCCCTTTTCACTTAACTTTAATTAAATTTCATGTCTGAAAAGACTGCTCTTCCTTCACTATACACATCTGTGTATTCCTGGTGTCCCAAACTCTCCTACAGCTACATCAGGCAGAGTAGAGGGACAACACCAACACAACAAGTTACATTATTTCTGTGCTGGACCAGCAGTACATAGAGACAGAGCGTCAGACAGACCAGACATACACACATAGTGAGAGAGACATGGGAGAATAGGGAGAGAGAGTCCTCCATCGGGCATTTAAAACTGGGTGTGTTGCACTTCTACAGTGAATTATGATGCTATATCCAGGGTTTTCTAGGTCAGGTTAAAATATAAAACATGTTTTCAGAATACTCATATTTCACCCCTCTGGTCCAGAGCGAAGATACGCGTCCAACAAAATAACTTTATGTGTTGGAGAAAAGAAAGGCATGTCCATAGACTAAGATAATAAAATAATATTCATACCCTCAATGTAAATGTTCATGCATTAATGCATTGCTCATTTGTTTGAGTGATAAGTTTGGGCTAAAAAGTTCATTTCTAAAGTTTGCACTGGTGGGCAAATCTGATTATCATCTGAAGAGAGATCAAGCTTGTCTTCTTCCCTTGGGCTTAACACGTTACTGCAGTGATTTCTGAAGTCATGAGGTTTAGCACTAATGTTAACTGCACTGCCTTATCTCATAATCCTGCTCTCTGGTGGAGTCAGGGCAAAAACAATTATACAGTGTACTTAGGAGTCTACATTTTAACAATATTCTGATCTTATTGTCTTAGAATTATCTTAAAATCAGTGTTTATCAGTGTAATAAGTGTCAGTGTTTATTTTCATTAGATCATGGGGCATTCAAATTAAATGAATGAATGAATAGCAGCACCTGTCAGGACATCAGAGAGGGCAAAGTTGTTTCCTCACATTTGGTATGTCAAAAGGACACAATAGAACACTGAATGGCCAGCTAAATCATTTAACCTCAATCACAGTCAAAACTTGTGTCAAAACCAGCCTTGTATTCTACTCCACGAAAAATCTGGATCAGTTCACAGATACTCAATCTCAAGACACAGCTAGCAGACTATTTACCTGACTTGGTTGGAATTGCTTTTAATACAAGGTGAGGCGCCACCAAGTATTAATAACACATAAGACTGATTTTTGTCCGCATGTGTGAGGTTCCACTCCCATTCTTTCTGCCCCATTGTGGCAGCGATGGCTAGGGTCGAGAGGCCCCCGTAGCAAAAAGGAAGAGAGGCGGAGGGGTACACGACCCTCGCGGGGAGACCCTGTGATGACCCGATGCAGACAGGAAAAAGGAAGTGGGACTTCTGACCCAGTCAAGAGGCTCCTGTCGTGCCTCCTGGTGTGAAAATTGCTGATGGAGGGCTGGACGAGCCCCACAGGACTCCGATGAGCCATGAGAAAGAAGCAGTGCAGCTCAACTCTACAAGGCAACCCAGGGGAGGCTCTGGTTACACACTGCACCCTGAGAAACAACACAAGAATGTTGCCACATGTAGGCATTTTCCTCTGTCAGATCAGCAGGCACAGGTAGAAGAAGATTCATGAGCTGCTTATATTGTAAATCGCTGAGGTGTGAAGAATGTCATGATACATTGCTCTTAAAAAATGCCTCGTAAGAAAGTCATTAACTGTTATAACATCCGTCGTACGATGGATCATAGACTCTAAATATGCTGTAGCTGAACCCAGACCGATGTTTGATATGCTATCTGTAACAATTACGTTAATCTTCACACTACAGTGCCTCCAGGAGTTTGGAAACTGCTTTGTCCTTGACATTATGAATGCATTATCATTTACTCAGTACTAGAAAAGATAGCACCACTATTGCAAAATGACTGGGCGCTACTCTTAGTCTACAGTTAGGTAATTGCACCCTGTCAGTGGGATAACGTAGGAGTTGTAAGTTGAAGAGTGGAAGAGGAGGGGTAAAGCAGCCTTGAACTTCCGGGCTAGGGGGTAGGATCGAAGCATGATGGGGAGGAACATGGGGGTTCAGCCTCATTAGCAGCTAACTAATTGGAGGAAAAGACCTCTCACATTCTCTGTCTAACCTCCTAGCCAGCAGGGGAGAGAGGGCCAGATAGAAGGAGTATGGGAGACTGTGAGAACGATTGGAGGAAATAAATGAAGGAGCAACAGAAGTATGAAGAACAAAAGAGAATGAGAAAAAAATGAAGAAGTCACGATGGAAAAGTGAGACAAGTAAAATAAAAAGAAGTAGAGACCGAGATCAGTGTTAAGAATGAATGGGAGATGTAAGGAATATTATTGTAAGAGCTAGTGTTTGAAAATACATTATAGTAAAGATATATGGATCCCTCAACTCAAATGGCATCTATACATTGAGGTGCACACAAGACGAAAATGTAAGCATACTGTGGGGAGGCTGTGGGAAGTTTTGATTTCAGGGTCAACCCTAACCTCAGGCTTCAACTCTGCTTTTGTGGAAGGTCTGACATCAAGTGTTTCACTGAATCTGGGGAACCCTTATGCCTGATCCCCATTAAACAGATCAGTGCTCTCACACAACAGGCATGACAGCCAACTGTAGGTGTATTCACTTGTGGATATGTTTATGTATCCTCAGAGTAATGTATTTGTGAGTTAGACCAATGGATCACTCTTATCCAGTGGCAACTGGTGGTTTTTAAAATGGAGGAATCACATATGATCACTCATTTTACTGGCCAGCCATGGGATAGCTGTAGCATAGGAAATATTTATTTTTCCAGTGTAGCTTCATTTAGATGTACTGCCTAATACAAAGCCATTTAATATAATATTACATTTTCTTTTATCTTTGTAAATGGTAAATACTGTAAATAAATTGTAAGACTTACTGGTGCTGATTTATTCAATTCTGAAAAGTCAGTCATGTTCCTGATTACTTCAAAGGCACTCTTCACTGTTTTAACAAGGAGTTAGAAGTTAATGACTGAAACAGCGCAATACTGCCATTTGATCATTTGATTAGCTAAAATGCTGAAAGGGAGGCAGAGACTCTGGACTCGAGAGATGTCAATTCAAAAACACTAGTTTGTAATCTTGAAAAATGCATGGATGTCCCTGGAAAAGATGATCTCAGTGTACTTTTCTGCATTAATGCTGCCATCACAGAGGTGTAAATGACCTTTGCCAAGAACACTGACACAGCCCAATGCCATGACAAAGCCTGGCTTTTGGACTTGTTGCTGAAAACAGGGTGGATGGTCCTTTTCGTCATTGGTCCGGAGCATGTCCATTTACTCCAAAAAAATCTGGAATACTGATGGGTTTGACCACAATACACATTTCCACTGTGTGATAGTCCATCCTAGATCCCTCAAAGCCAAGAGAAGTCAACGCCATTTCTGGATTAACATGAGGCTTCTTTTTGCACAGTAAAGTTTTAAGTGACATTAGTGAATGTAACTCTGTCTTGTAGTGCTGGATAAAGGTTTGCCAAAGTAATCCCTTGCCCATGTGGTTCTATCAGCAATTGTTGAATGATGGTTCTTGATGCAGTGCCATATGAGGGATAGAAGATCACGGGCGTCCAGCTTCAGCTTGCGCCCTTAGCCTTTACACATTGAAATTCCTCCCGATTCCATGAATCATTTAATGATATTACCTACTGTAGAGGAAGAAATAAGCAAATCCCTTCCAATCTTTCTTTGACCTACATTGTTTTTAAACATTTCAATAATTTTCTTACACATTTGTTGACAAACTGGAGATCCTCTGCCCATCTTTGCTCATCTAAGACTCAGCCTTTCCTGGATGCTGCTTTTGTACCAAATCATGATTACACTCACATGTTGACATCACATCATACAATACAATGCAATCATTATTTAGTTTTTTTTAATTCATTACTAGCTCTAAATTCCCCCGTCCCAACTTTTTTTTAGAATGTGTTGCATCCCTGAAATGCAGTAATGGATGTTTATCAACAAAGGAAAGCTTATAAGAAACAGTGTCTGTTTTTTAAATGCATTTTCCATACTGTCCCAACTTTTTCTGATTTGGGGTTGTATCTTGTAACTGCACTTCATGTTTGATTTTATGATCATCCTTTTTTAAATCATATTTGTGATTTCTTCTTTAAATTCTATTAACTTTGACATGATAATTTAATGTAGTATCTTTGTGTTTCTTTATTTATTTGAATGACCCAGTGTTCAAAAGGTGCTATATAAATTAACTTGCCTTGCATTTCCTAGAGTCAAGTAGGAGTCAACTGTCAAGTGTAGCACATGGGCAATTAAAATGAAAGTTTTAATCAAATTATCCTGTTCTGATGAAAGAAAATTTAACTGAAACTCCTTTTTCATTGAAATATTCATGAAAGTGTTCTACAAAACGTTTATTGATTGCCTCAACAATTGCATGTAGCCTTCCATTTGAATGGAATATTTTAGCAATTTATTTTCTTTTCTCAGAGCATGGAACATATAATACACCATATAAGTATGACTCAAGGTAGAAACAATTCTAATGAAGTGTCTCTGAGAGAATGCAGACTACAGTCAATGGCAATGATTTAAACAGTCTATTCACAAACAGGAATAAAAAGAAGCACGAATGAAAGCATTACATCTTCCATTTTCATGTGAACAGCAAGTGTTGATGGAAAAGGCCATTGTTGTTTGTGTTACTGTGGTTAGGCAGATGTTGTGGATATCTTTTGTGTAAATGGTGTATGCATGTTTCAAACTTCTGGAACGTGGTGCACTCATTTCTTGGATGTAATAGAAATAAAAAAAAAAAATAGAGTGAGGGAGTGCAAGACACTCAAGTGAACAAAAGACAGAGCACTGCAGTGTCTCAGCCTCAGCCCAGCTACAGACATAATACATGGGAGGTGAAAGGGGAGAGAAACAAGTCACAGGGGAGGGAGTCAGAAAAAAAAGAGTGAGAAAACATAAGAGTGAACACATGGGTGGAGATATAGGCATATTGGGAATGACAGTAAGAAAGTGAGAGTGGCACCAGAGGACAATTTAACACATAATAAAGTAAAGCTTAAAACAGAGAGTGACAAGAAACAGGCATGTAAGTACAGGACAGGAAAAAAGTACAGGATGGGAGAGCAATGATGTAGAGAATAGGGACAAACCCAGCTCTTTATAGTGCACCATTTTTGATCCAATTTATTTTCACAGGACATTCCATCAGACTTTGGCATGCATTATTAGAAACCCTATTGCCTCCTCACCTCTTCAGCAGTGCTCAAAACACTTCTCACAGTGACTGAAAAGCTCTGGAATCAAAGGCCAATCAGATAATTGCAGCATTTGACACTAGCTGCAGTGCTCGCTGGGAGAGAGCTGGCCCTCCGCAGTAATTCTATCCTCTGGGAAGTCCAACAGATGGTCTCAATGAAGGCGGTGATGGCAAGACATGTTATACAAATATTAAACCCTAATTTGACAATCAATGCAAGTAAAACTATATACCAGGGCAACAGAGGACTGATCACATACACACAAAACCACAATGCAGAAGTCTATTTCCCTTGTTCCCTTGAGTGTATGCAAGCAACATATGAAATGTATACACAAAAAATACCAGTGGAAATCCTCTATAATATTAACATGGAGTAACAACATTCCACAAATGTTTCCACTGGATAAGACACAAACACTACCACATATCAACTGCAACATGTATCAGAGCTGGCAGCAGGACAGAATCAACATCTGAAATTGAATAAATAAATAATCAGGGGTTGATGATCATTTGGCTGAAACATTTTTTGCCACCACCCAAAGCAAAACTGCACAATATTTGTTTGATGCTACAAGATGCTGCTAAAATGTAGTCAGCTTGGACTTTGTGTTTGGAAAAACAGTTCATTTGAACTGTTCTGTTGGAAACTGTTAACAGCTTAGAGCTGGCACAGACTTTGTTAGCAAGGCAACATCAGGTGACTATACCTCACTTCGAGGAATGCGAGAAAATATATTTTGATTTCCTTATTTTTTTATACAGCCATTTTCTAATGTTTAAAGTATCTCTGATTGCGTGGTCAAACCATGAAAGTTTGACCAGTGTCATCATAGTGACTTGATAGGTTTCAGTGATAAAAGACCTCTATTTACAAAAAAATGGCCAAACATATTCTGTTCTTTCAGTGTGACAAGGCCCCAAGGGCATATCTCTTTTTGAGCATATTTGCTGATAACTGCTTCAAACAAACGTTCTTGACCCTGCTCTTGAGGGGGCGGATTTTCTACCTCACCAAAGCAGATTATACTCAGTAGCAGGTAACTAACAGAGACAGATGGACAGGAACATTTGAAGATCAACATAAGAACAATGCTGACAACTCACCAGTTTACACCCGTACAAAAACTCGTTCTCGCAAAATTATTTAGTGTGAGCCATAAAGGAGCTACTGACAGCATTACGACTATGAGGCTTTTTCTCTAGTTCTCGAGCACAAATAAATAGCTTTAAATTACTTTCACATGGAGTATGTATTAATTCCTTCCAACTTCAATTCCCATATATATTTTCGGTACATGTGCTCAGCAAACAACGGTGTTGGGAATTCACGGATCAGTGCGAGCGCACATGTTCTTTGACCATTTGCCGACATGAAACAGCTTTAGCACAAAGTCATTTTATTTCCTGCATTTATAAAGGCATATTCATTTTAAACTTGGCCTGGATTGGGTATTACATCAGCTGTGTTTAACCGTGAGAAAGCAGGTCCTGTGTAGCTGAGGGAGACTAAAAATTCTTTTCAATCTCCATAAAACATTTCTCAGTATTTAGCATGGTCCCTGCTGTCATAGTGTCAGAGGAGGTTCTAATCTAAAGCCAAACAAACTATACCTCTGTGGCACTGACCTCAACAACTGCTAGGCTATAAGTCTGGACGAGAGGCCTGTTAGAAACTTAGAGCAGGTCCTTTAAAGTTGGAAAAAAATACTTGTTCCATAAAATAACTCCTTCAACACTCAGAGTTCCTCCCATATGCCCATATGATGAAAAATGCTTAGGAAAAGAAGAAAGATATGTGCAGCAGGAAATCTAAAAAGAGATCATAGAAAGTTTAATTACTAGATGAAGATCTTCCTCTGACCTTACATTTTACATACTAAAGAATGGAAGGAACACTAACAAGTCAGCAAAGCTGCTGGCTGCAGAAAACTAATGAAGACATAATGTGCACTTTGAAGAAAAAATTAGGCAGATTACAGCAGATGAAAACTCAGATAAACACAGGGCAATTGCCAAATTAGACAGTAATTTAAAAGCAATAACTGAGCATTTGTAACTGAATCCTATCACAAAAACCTTGTGAACACAAGAACATTTTCCTGTTCTGAGAAAAACCTGCTTAGTTCAAATTCACTTATGTTGAAATCTAAGGACGTCCAATAGACTTTCAAAAGTAGTGACAATTGTCACTAGCAATATTAAACTTATAACAAATGTAGTGGACAGGGATTAGGTTAAAAACAAGATCAGAATGTCGAAATGTTGTTTCATTTTACTGTGTATAAATCGAGCTTAATTATGGTTGTTATAACTCATAAGGTTAATCTCTATTTATATTGAACTATACACACAGACTGTTCTCCCTGTCTGTGTGTTTGCAAGGGTTGTGTATGTGCTTGTAGCTAATTTGTACAGAAAACTCCCTTCTGCAGCTCTCCTCCCTTCGGCAACACAATCAGCTGCCTAATGGACGTGAGCAATCCTGAGCTGCCCTGAACTCTGATCATGGGATGTAGTGTATGTCTCTCTAGAATGTCTTTTTAAAAATCCACCAATGCTTTTTAACCCTAGCCTGACCCATCTGATTCATATACAGCGTGTGAGTGATGAGGCCTACTTGAATGAGATAAGGCAGTCAAGTAATTAGGAAAATTATGGTTTTTCCTAATGGACTGACCCTACCCTGGGCTTCTGGACTTCCCCCACATCCAATTCTGACTTGCCTCTATGTCCTGTTTAAACAAGAGTGCCGTGTTAACGGTAATGCACTCAGACAAGCTTGTTGAGGGCAGGGCCACAGTGGGATGCTCAGGAACACACACACACACAAATTATTTTTATGTATGCACAAGATACACTATGTCCGGTATACACACCGTCCAGAAACAAACAAAAAGTCCACAGTCCAGAGAGTTTCTCACATTCTTTCCACAGAGAAATACTTTAGAGAGACAAAAGGAAGCAAGTCTAATCCTGACTTATGACTCTGCACACAGAGGTTTCAACACCACATAACTTTTGGTCTAACTAATCAGACACGGCTGTTTAGTGTGGCACAATCTTGCAGTTGCCGCACAAATCCTCATGATGACCTTCTAAAGCCAAGCACACACTACACATTAACCAGGATTTTCCTGTCATATATTTTTAAATCTGAGGCAGAACCCCTTGGCACTCATTACACAGGAGTTGTTCAGAGATGCACACTAAACCAGTTTAGGGTGTTACAGACTTTTTAAATATTCTTAAGTAGATTTTAAATAATCTGCATTAAACATAGATCACTAGTGTGTTGATTTTGTGTTCAAGTGTCATGCTCCCTCATCCAGCATCCCAGACACCATTTCTCCTAATACCCTCAGCCAAACCTCTGGATTGCCACGCTCCCATTTGCCTGTTCATTATTTCCCCATACCTGCTTCCACTTATCTGTTAATTTGTGTTTCTATGTAAGTGTGATGTGTTCTCAATTTCTTTGTGAAGGTTCATAATTTTGTGAAGTTTCATAGTCACTGAGTGTTTACCTGCTATTTCACACTGATCCCTTGTGTATCATTTTCCAGTTTGCCTGCCCCTTCAGATTTGTCTGCTGGATCTCCTGCCTCCCCATGCTTTGAGCATGTTGCCTCAACTATGCTCTGCATCTGCCCCTTTTTGCTCTGTCAGCCTGTGTTTAACCTCTGTGTGCGGCTTTGTGTGTTCGTTTACCTTTCTGGGCTTGCCTGACAGTAAAATTCACCCACATGTAGACAGCCAGAGAGAGTTTGGTCCAGGAAGCGAGTGCTGCTCACAGTCAGCTGCTTTGCCAACCACAGCTGCAGCTCTCCACATTTCTCAGCAGCTTGTGATGCTTGGACCTGCTATTGTTGCACTTTCACAGGAAGTCACACGTTTGACTAGGACCCAGCTCACCCGTGTGCCCACGAGCCCACATAGACTAAGTCTATGTCCAGCCCTGTAACTGTTCTGTCCTGAGGCCAAAACCAACCCCACCACCCCCAAGCGCCATCCCATTGCTTTCTATTCCCGTAAGCTCACCCCATTCTAAACAGAACTATGGCATCAGAGATGGTGAGCTGCTAACCAACATACTGGCTCTAGAAGAATGATGGTGCTGTTTAGAGGAAGCGAAAAATCCATTTATCGAGATCCATAAAAAGACTAAATCCCTGCCAAGCTTGCTGATCCTAGTTGTTCTTCAGATATTAATTTTACCTTGCATTCCACTGCCACTAAAAATCTGAAAGTTGACGCACTGGAATTATATTCCACTGAATGTTGTGAGCCTCATGAACCCGAACCTGTCCTACTGGTGTCCTGTTTTGTAAGTGACATTCGTTGGGAATTCTAAAAGAAGCATGCCCAGGCCCTACCTTGGACCCATACACCCTTGAAGTCAACAGCCCCACTCATCTGCATGATCGGATCAATTTGGAAATATAAACAGAGAAACTCAGCTGGCTATCAACAATATCTCCAAGGTTTCTTGCCTTCTCAGAGGGTGTGATGGAGGAGTTTACCTGGTAGATGACAAGATCTTGACAAAGGGACATGTCTACAGAAATGTAAAGCAGCTCTGTCTTGCTACGGTTTAAGCTGCAAATGATTAATTTATATCCATGATTAGATGTTCTACAGACATGCTGAGATGTGGGTAGTGATCTGATATGATGGCGCATCAGATGTAGGGAAGGAGAGGATGAGTTGAGTGTCATCAGCATAACAGTAGTACTAGAAGCCATTTGAGGTTATGACTTTGAGATTGGGTATAGAGAAAAAAATTAAAGGGTCTGAGGTACAGATGTGGATCCTCTCTATGGTACCTGATATTCCAACTAGGAAGCCAGCCTAGGCCTGTCACAATCATGAAACTTTAGCTGACAATTAGTCGTCATATAAACAACTGCAATGAACTATTTGTCTGTTCATTGACCACAACTAAAGAAGTACAAGCCTATAGTGACTGAACAGCCATCTTGCTTACTAGCCATGGCTTGATCAGAAGCTAATACTGATTACAAGGGTACCGCCGTTCTCTACCACCTCGGAACTCATTGAATTTGGTTATCCATACATGTTGACTAGAAAAATTTGTCTCGGTCCTTCTCCCTTGCTCGGTACTCGGGGCACTTACTTAAACTTGTATGAATGAAGCCATATGACTCGTTTCAGCCGAAACTCCAGTTACGATTCATGATTCACAATTTGGTACACAGTGATTCACTGAATCAGATTCACAATAGCTCTCGCTTAGAGAAGATCTCTGCTGTGTTTATCATGTTGTTCTTTATTTTTACATGTTCAGTACTGCATTCTTAGTGCAAATAAGTCTCCATGGGTCCTAAAAAGATTAGTTTATAAGAGTCAATCGAAAGGAAAACAGGACCTGAACACAGTGTTTTGTACTTTCAAGCCATTACTCACTAAATTACATGAGATTTTTCACTTTATTATAAATAAACTTTGAGTTAATGATTTTGGCCAACTGTAGGTTAATGTAAGTGTTTTAGACATTAACTTGCTTATAGTGGTGCTTGAAAGTTTGTAAACCCTTTAGAATGTTCTATATTTCTACATAAATATGACCGAAAACATCAGCAGATTTTCATACAAGTCCTAAAAGTAGATAAAGAGTTAAACAAATGAGACAAAAATATTATACTTGGTAATTTATTTATTGAGGAAAATGATCCAATATTACATATTAGTGAGTGGCAAAAGTATGTGAACCTTTACTTTCAGTATCTGGTGTGACCCCCCTGTGCAGCAATAACTGCAACTAAACGTTTCCTGTAACTGTTGATCAGTCCTGCACACCGGCTTGGAGGAATTTTAGCCCATTCCTCCGTACAGAACAGCTTCAACTCTGGGGTGTTCTCACATGGATTAAGGTCAGGACTTTGACTTGGCCATTCGAAAACATTAACTTTATTCTTCTTTAACCATTCTTTGGTAGAACGACTTGTGTGCTTAGAGATGTTGTCTTGCTGCATGACCCACCTTCACTTAAAATTCAGTTGCTTTGAAGTTACCCTGGGATCCTTTGTGACCTCACCAACTATTACACACCTTGCTTTTGGAATGATCTTTGTTGGCCGACCACTCCTGGGGAGGGTAACAATGGGCTTGAATTTCCTCCATTTGTACACAATCTGTCTGACTGTGGATTGGTGGAGTCCAAACTCTTTAGAGATGGTGTTGTAACCTTTTCCAGCCTGATGAGCATCAACAACTCTTTCTGAGGTCCTCAGAAATCACCTTTGTTCATGCTATGATACACTTCCACAAACATGTGGTGAAGAGCAGACTTTGATAGATCCCTGTTCTTTAAATAAAACAGGGTGCCCACTCACACCTGATAGTCATCCCATTGATTGAAAACACCTGACTCTAATTTCACCTTCAAATTAACTGCTAATCCTAGGGGTTCACATACTTTTGCCACTGACTAATATGTAATATTGGATCATTTTCCTCAAAAAATAAATGACCAAGTATAATATTTTTCTCACTTGTTTAACTGGGTTCTCTTTATCTACTTTTAGGACTTGTGTGAAAATCTGATGATGTTTTAGGTGATATTTATGCAGAAATATATAAAATTCTAAAGGATTCACAAACTTTCAAGCACACCTGTACTTAACATGAGGTGGAATCTTCATTTACAGGTGCCATAATACAACTGCAGTCATTAAAGGTTGACCGGAAATGTGAATAATGATATGATACACCTATGATACACCAAACACTTGTTAAACTAGCCAGTTCATGTTACATTTAAATTATGATTAATTTGTCAGAACATATCCCCATCGTAAATCAGGAGCACCTGTATAATACAACTCCATTAATGCATATAATGCCTTATACAGTGTGGATTTTCTGGGGGTTCAATTTAGATTATTCCATATGGGAAAAATCGTATTCCTACACAACTGTAATAATTTCAATTATTTGCAATTCTTAATAAGTATTTGCAAACAAGCCACTACCAGGCTGAGCCTGTGATTCCAAGGCTGGAAAGGACAGAAAGGAGAATCTTGTGGTTTACCATGTCAAGGGCTGATGAAAGGTCAAGAGCATCAGTAACAATGAAAGTCTGGCTGGTCTGGCAACAGTTTCTGCACAATGTGCTTGTTATGGTTCGCCATATTAAAAAGGTTGATGAACCGTGGAAACAAAAAAAAATAACAACAGGTTTAGGACCCAATTGCAGTTAGCTCCAGATGGAATTAATGAACCAAAATATAAATAACCAAAAGAAACAAAAGATAAAACTCAAAAGAAGCGAAAATAAACCAATAAAGAAAACCCACACCGTAAGCGTACAGAGCCACTAATAGCAAACGCAGAGAGGACGCAGAAGATGCAGCTCTGGAGGGTTCTTGCGCTGAGGGTTCCTGAGGGTTCCTGGAGGGTTCCCGCGTGGAGCTTCCACAGTAGCGTGCCACGTTTAATCAAAATATAATCGCCTGATGAAGTGAGGCAAGCATGCGGGGAACGAAGAGGGCGAGGCTAAGGAGCTCTGCGTCCACTTCAAAGCGCGATCGCGTAGGGAGAAAAGAATCCCTCGAACGCAAAGAGGCGCGAGAGGGAAAGGCAGGGGCGAGGCTCAAAGCAGCCTAGAGAAGCCCAGTAAACATAAACACAAAACAGAAATGAAACAAAAACTGGCCCTACACTAAAACTACGGACCTAAATTACCGAGCAACCTCCTGATTGCTTTCGTCTGGAGGTCTTCGAAATTCCAGACGTACCGTTGTTCCTGAAACAAAACCAAACGCATGAGAAACGCTGAACGCCGTGGCCAAATATGGAGCAGGGCGAGTGCATGCGTGGTGTCGTGCTCCAGTAAAGTGCATAGCAATGGTGCGACACTGTGTGAGCCCAAAGGTGTGTTTATATAGACTCAACAACATGTGTCGCCACTTGCACGTTAAATGCCCAGGAAGAGCTGACGCACGCGCGATCGCGATGCAAGGGCTCACGCCGCCATGTGGGGTCAATACTGGCCACTAGCGGCCAACACATGACCCCTGATAGTGCTGCTATGAAGCCAGTTTTGGTAGCAGTCATATAGAAATGGAGATCAGAATCAAGCTTAGATTCTTACACTTTCTCAGCAGCTCTTAGTTCTTTTCAAGAATCACGCAGCCAGAGCACAGGATGAGATTTTCTTGGTCTGGAGGAGGGAGAGCAGAGCAGGTCAAATTATGAAGAGAGTGAAGGAATATATGCATTGGTGGCAAATTCCAGTGAAAGGGCAGAAAAAGAATTCAGGTGTGGTACAATTGTTGGACACTGGAAACAAGGAAGTAAGAGAGAGGGCATGAAGGCTGAAATGGGATGGTGAAGTGTATATATACAGTGGGGCAAAAAAAGTATTTGGTCAGCCACTGATTGTGCAAGTTCTCCTACTTAGACAGATGAGAGAGGTCTGTAATTTTCATCATAGGTACACTTCAACTGTGAGAGAAAAATGAGAAAAAAAAATCCAGGAAATCACATTGTAGGATTTTTAAAGAATTGAATTGTTAAATTGGTGGAAAAATAATATTGGTTCAATAACTTTGGTTCAACTCAAAACTTGAGTAACATAACCTTTGTTGGCAATGACAGAGGGTCAAACGTTTCCTCGAAGTCTTCACCCAGGTTTGCACAAAATGTAGCTGGTATTTTGGCCCATTCCTCCATGCAGATCTATCTAGAACAGTTTGATGTTTTGGGGCAGGCAACCCGGGACTTTCAACTCCCTCCACATATTTTTCTATGGGGTGAGGTCCTGGAGCTTTCTACGGAGCCAATCCTTTGGTGCCCGAGCGGTTGTGTTTGGGATCATTGTCATGGTGGAAGACCCAAGCCATGTTCCATCTTCAAGTGCTCTCACTGAGGAAGGAGGATTTGGCTTAAAAAATCGTTCACGATACATCGCCCCATTAATTCTTCCCCTTAAAACAGATCAGCGTCCGGTACCCTTTGCAGAAAAAACAGCCCAAAGCATGATGTTTCCATACCACATGCTTCACAGAGTATGGTATCTTGGGATGTGACTCAGGCATCCTTTTTCCTCCAGTTGAGTTTTACCCAAAGAAGTTCTATGTTGGTTCCATCTGACCACATGGAGATTCTCCCAAATCCTCTTCTGGATCATCTATATGCTCTCTGGCAACCTTCAGACGGGGCCTGGACATTGTACTGGCTTAAGCAGGGGGGAAAGGGGAAACAGGCCTGGCCTGCAGGATCTATGAGTCTCTCTTGGCGTAGTGGGTATGATGAATAGCTGTTACTTTGGGTCCCAGCTCTCTGCAGGTCACTCATCAGGTCCTCCGTGTAGATCTGGGTTTTTGCTCACGTTCTCATGAGCATTTTGTCCCCACGGGGATGAGATCTTGCGTGGATCCCCAGGTCGATGGAGATTATCAATGGTCTTGTATGTCTTACAATTGCTCCCACAGTTGATTTATTTACACCAACCTGCTTGCCTATTGTAGATTCACTCTTCCCAGCCTGGTGCAGGTCTACAATTTTCTTCCTGGTGTCCTTCGGCAGCTCTTTGGTCTTGGCCATGGTTGAGTTTTGAGCCTGAGTACTTTGTTGACCCACGGTGTATATATATATATATATATATATATATATATATATATATATATATATATATATATACATGTGTGTGTGTGTGTGTGTGTGTGTGTGTGTGTGGTCTGAGAGTTGAAGTGATGTTATATTGATCTGGATGCTTGTGAAAGATGGGCTGTAGACAGTGTTGAGAATGTTGCCTCCCTTGGGTTTTGGGGGGCAGTCATTAAAGGAAAAGTTGAAAGATGACAAGACAGAAAAGAGACAGGAAGACTGGAGCTTGTCTGAGTAAAGATTGAAGTCACCAAGCAAAGATATAAGGAGATCCATCTGAAGGGAAGAGACTCAAAAGACTGTCCAGTTCTTCAGTAAAGGTACCTAGAGGACATGGAGGTTTATAGTAAACGTCAGAGTAACAGCATGGAATTCAAATGATGAGATACCAAGGTGAGAAAGTGCAAGTGGTGTGAAAACCTGTGCCACCTCCTCTTTTAGACTCTCGTGATGAGTGAGAAAAGAAGAAGGCGATAAGTAGAGTTGCTGGAGTTCATGGTACAATAAAATTCTCAGTTAGATTCAGGAAATGGAAAGAGTCAATCTTGGTAAAGGCTGAGATAAAGTCAGCTTTTCAGACAGCTGACTGACAGTTTATGCCATCACTGTACAAGACTGTTCTGACCCCTGCCTTTGGGGTCTATGAAATACACGAACAGAGAATGGCGAAGAACATTGACAAACGCAAGGAACCGTTGGATGGAAACATCAAGAGGAAGCGGTACTTAGCCAAGGGATATTATTTCTGTTAGTGAAATAAGAAAAGACATGCAAGTATAATATTTACCCAATTAATATGATTCTGAGTTGAAGTTCAGAGTCTTGACAGAATGGAACTAGAAAGCACAGAAACACTGGCAGTATGACAGTTCAGTCTAACCACAAAATACACTCGTGTCACACAGGCTAAGCTGAAACCAGTTTTCAATACACAACTAATGTCAACTATTTTTCCTACAGCAATGAAAACAACAGAACTAAGCAAACAGTATACTTAAGAAACAGCCTACCCTACTGAGCAGAGGAACAATCCAAGACAGAAACACAAACCAAGCTCCAAATTGGACTTTGTCTCCCTTAGACCCACATTCATTCATCCTCACCATCACTGACTGCTTCTCCAAAGCAGTAAGGTTCATTCCCTATCATTCTGGCATTCTGGAGGATATCCACTTGGACTGTTGACCACAATTCACCTCTGGCAGGGTTTCATGGTTCGTGTCAACCTCACCGCTGGCTACCACCTGTAGTTTAAGGAGCAGTGATAGTGCTAGTGGGCAAAGATTTGCAAATTCCTCCACACCTTCTGGGATCACCCAGAACTCTTCCACTCTGTAGCCCCCCATCATGCCCTTCATGGATGACTGGATGTGCTGGAGAGCTACCATCTGGGAGTTGCACCAGCAAATCAGTTGGGTGCTTCAGCACTACAGGTGCCAAGATGATTGGCACTGCAGCAAAGCCTCACATTAAATGGAATGTTTAATTAAGCAGCCTCTGCTGTGGAAAGAGAAAAGGGTCCAAAATGAGACATGTAGGATGATGTTGCTAACTGAGCTGCTCCTAGTGCTCAATATCCTGACACAAGTATTACAACAATGTTATTGTTAATTTCTTGGATATTGTGACACCAAAATAATCATCAATTATAATTGGTATACTTGTGGGAAAGTGATCAAGCTATGGACTGTGTAGAAATACTGGACTAAGGGGTTTTTGCACAGAATTTGCACGGTCTAGAATGTTATATCCTTTCAAAGATACACTATATACACAAAAGTGTTGAGACACCTACACATTACACATTATGCAGCTTTTATTACATCCCATTCTATATACAGTACATCGGCATTAACAAGGAGCTGCAGCTCCCTTTGCAGTTATAACAGCTTTCACTCTTCTGTGAAGGCTTTCTACAAGATTTTCGACTGTGTATTTGGGAAGTTTGCCTTGCTTTATAATAAATTTATTATTTGCATATACAGTGATGCTTGAAAGTTTGTGAACCCTTTAGAATTTTCTATATTTCTGCATAAATATGACCTAAAACATCATCAGATTTTCACACAAGTCCTAAAAGTAGGTAAAGAGAACCCAGTTAAACAAATGAGACAAAAATATTATACTTGGTCATTTATTTATTGAGGAAAATGATCCAACATTACAGATTTGTGAATAGCAAAAGTATGTGAACCTTTGCTTTCAGTATCTGGTGTGACCAACCTGTGCAGCAATAACTGAAACTAATTGTTTCCTGTAACTGTTGATCAGTCCTGCACACCGGCTTGGAGGAATTTTAGTCCATTCCTTCGTACAGCTTCAACTCTGGGATGTTGGTGGGTTTCCTCACATTAACTGTTCGCTTCAGGTACTTCCACAACATTTCGATTGGATTAAGATCAGGACTTTGACTTGGCCATTCCATAAAATTAACTTTTAATTATTCTTCTTTAACCATTCTTTGGTAGAACGACTTGTGTGCTTAGGGTCATTGTCTTGCTGCAAGACTCACCTTCTCTTGAGATTCAGTTCACAGACAGATGTCCTGACATTTTCCTTTAGAATTCTCTGATAGAATTCAGATTTCATTGCTATGAATGTAAACCCCTATTTGCTGCTGTCACAGATCGCCCAGGACTTGAGTTTGTCGCACCCCTCCTCGTCGCCAGAGGGCAACCTGGACAAGCTCTTTATCAGTGCTACACCCGATCATGGAGCGCCAGAAGGAGAATCTAGGACCCTAAGTAGAATGACTTTCAGGTGTACTTCAGACTATTTAGGCAGGGTCCTAGCTCTCCTTCGGCGCGGGCCATTTCATGTGGATTCTACACCACGTTGTGATACTGTTACGGCGGTTACACGGCTTTTCTGTTGCCCTAAGCGTTTGGCTGGCGTCAACCTTTGGAGTTATGGACTTGATTCTCCGGTGAGCCCGCGTTCTGTGTGTGTGTGTCCTTGCGGCAAAGTCCGGTAGGGTCGGTTCATGCAATTTCGCGTCTTTCTTGTGTGTTAAGGTTGTTAAGCCTATTTACGTTGGCTAGGACAATTAAGCCATTTTCCCTATGTTTGTGCATTTACGGTAAAGTTCTGTTTCTACTATGTTTGTGCATTTACTGAGAAAGCCAGAATCCCTATGTTTGTGCATTTATTTGAGAAAGCCTGTATCCCTATGTTTGTGTATTTACGGTAAAGCCCGATCACCTTCGTGGCGCTTGTTGTTTCTTGCCCCCTTGGCTTATCATTAAATTTACAAGAACGGTCATCACAGTTGAACCTGCGTTCGTCTCCTATGTGCCTAATAGACCCCGTCATAACAGAATGGCCCGCCAAACCATGGAGACGGCAGGTGATCACGTTACCCCGATTCAGTCTGTCAAGGTGCCCCTCCCTGAAGAGTATGACGGTGACCCTCTTAAATACGGCAACTTTTTGGTTCAGTGCTCCCGCTACCTTCTATCAAGGCAGTTTTTTTCTGAGTACGAGCGGGTAATTTTTGTTTACTGGCGTTTGTCTGGACCAGCACTATTTTGGGCACTTAATAATCGTCCCAGCTGGAATTTGGCACGTGTGTCCAGTTTTTTGATAGACTCTGGGAGAGGTTTGGTCTCCCTTCACAGAATAAGCCAGGGGGTAGCGAGTGTTTGTTAACCGGCTTCCGTACTATACCTGGTAGGCCTCTAGTGCGCCAGTTGCAAAACTCCCCATTCATTAGCTGCAGACAGGGGTTAGCCAGGTACAGGCCTGTGTCCCGTAGTCCAGAATCTGAGCACGCCATGCTCAAAAGCTCCAAAGATGAGCTAGGAGTGTCCCGTGGCTCAGTTTTTGAGCAGGATAGCTCTGTAGAGGAGCAGTCAGCGCACCATAGCTCTGTTGGCGAGCCGGTAGCGCCTCATAGCTCAGTGCATGAGTCGTTAGTGTCCATTGACCCCATGTTGAAGCCTGTTAGCTTCGTTTCTGACCACACTAGATCAATAGTAGAGCAGATAGTTGTGGATAGTTGTGACTCTGACCACACTAGTTCATTACTTGAGCCGATAGTTGTGGATACTCATGTTGTAGACCACACTAGTTCAATACTTGAACTGATAGTTGTGGATACTCATGTTTCAGACCAAACTAGTTCATTACCTGAACCGATAGTTGTGGATACTCGTGTTTCTGAACAAGCTAGCTCAGTTATTGAGCCGATAGCTTCTCCGTGTCATGTTTCTGTGCAAGCTAGCTCAGTTGTTGAGCCGATGGCTTCTCTGTGTCATGTTTCTGTGCAAGCTAGCTCAGTTGTTGAGCCGATAGCTTCTCTGTGTTATGTTTCTGTACAAGCTAGCTCAGTTATTGAGCCGATAGCTTCTCCGTATCAGGTTTCTGAACAAGCTAGCTCAGTTATTGAGCCGATAGCTTCTCCGTGTTACGTTTCTGTACAAGCTAGCTCAGTTAATGAGCCGACAGCTTTTCTGAGTCATGTTTCTGAACAAGCTAGCTCAGTTGTTGAGCTGATAACTTTCCCGTGTCATGCTTCTGAGCAAGCTAGCTCAGTTAGTGAGCCGATAGCTTCTCCGTGTTATGTTACTGACCAAGCCAGCTCAGTTATTGAGCAAATAGCTTCTCGTGGTTATGAGTCTGTACTCGCTAACTCGGTCGTGGAATCGATAGCGTCTCGTTGTAGTGTGTCTGTATTCGCTAGCTCAGTTGTAGAGCCGAGAGCGATTGATGTTCGGGTTTCAGAACTCGCCAGCTTCGTACCGATTCCAGCACCACGGACATTTGCGTCACGGACATTTGTGTCACGGACACTCGCACCAACTCCCAAGCCACGGACATTAGTGCCGCCTCCTGCTCCACGGACATTTGCAACATGGACAGTCGCACCGACTCCAGCACCAAGGGTGAAGGATCCAGTAGCCGTGCTGAGGACAAGAGTTCCAGCGCCGAGGGTGAAGGTTCCAGTAGCCGTGCTGAGGACGAGAGTTCCAGCGCCGAGGGTGAAGGATAAAGTAGCCGTGCTGAGGACGGGTGCTCCCCTGCCTACACCGAGGAGGAAGGGTCCAGTGGCTGTGCCGAGGACGAGAGGACCAGTGCCAGCACCAAGGAGATCTGCCCTGTGACCGTGTCAAGAGCAGCAGATCCAGTTGCTGTGCCGAGAGCGAGAGTTCCAGTGCCTGTACCCATATTGTCTGTTTCAGGTCCTGTGGACATGTCCAGGGCAGCGGATCCAGTAGCAGTGCTGAGGGCGACTGGTCCTGTGCCAGCACCGAGGATGAGCGTTCCAGTGCCTGCACCAAGGGTAACAGATCCAGTGACCGTGCCGAGGGTGAGAGTTCCTGTGTCAGCACCGAGGGCTACTGGTCCTGTGCCAGCACCGAGGAGATCTGCTCCAGTAGCTGTGCCGAGGGCTACTGGTCCTGTGCCAGCACCGAGGAGATCTGCTACAGTAGCCGTGCCGAGAGCTACTGGCCCTGTGCCAGCACCGAGGAGGTCTGCTCCAGTAGCCGTGCTGAGGGCTACTGGTCCTGTGCCAGCACCGAGGGCGATAGCAGATCCAGTGGATGTGACGAGGGCGAGTGTTCCGGTTCCGTAGATCTGCTCCAGTAGCCGTGCCGAGGGCTACTGGTTCTGGGGAACCTGCAAGAGGCAGTTTGTTCCCGAAAGCCTCAGCTGGACACCGTGTGTTCAGAAGAGGCCATGTTTTGGATGAAGACCATAGTGACTGTACATTATTTGTTTGCCATGCTCCCCCCCCAGGCTCATTCGCCGGTGAGCCCGCGTTCTGTGTGTATGTCCTTGCGGCAAAGTCCGGTAGGGTCGGTTCATGCAATTTCGCGTCTTTCTTGTGTGTTAAGGTTGTTAAGCCTATTTACGTTGGCTAGGACAATTAAGCCATTTTCCCTATGTTTGAGCATTTACGGTAAAGTCCTGTTTCTACTATGTTTGTGCATTTACTGAGAAAGCCAGAATCCCTATGTTTGTGCATTTATTTGAGAAAGCCTGTATCCCTATGTTTGTGTATTTACGGTAAAGCCCGATCACCTTTGTGGCGCTTGTTGTTTCTTGCCCCCTTGGCTTATCATTAAATTTATAAGAATGGTCATCACAGTTGAACCTATCTATGTGCCTAATAGACCCCGTCATGACAGCTGCACTGCCCTAATGACAAACTCACTCTGATGACTAGCTCATCCTTAATGTAATCAAATTTAAATGATGATTAGAAAAATCTTTGCAATTGTTTGCATAGTTATCTTGTTTAATAAAAGCAACTAACTATGTTAGTGGATTTCAGACGCTTGCACTTCTGGGTTCAAAAACAGCCAACCCAAAAATAGTTGTTTTGTGAAACGAAGACCATTCCATGTGCCTGACTGCGAAGAAATTGGATTTTATACAAAGGCATGCACTACTATCTAGAGAGAAGGCAACAAACTGCAAACTAGTGTGGCAAACTAGAAAAAAAGAAGTGAAGAGCCAGATGCACAACTGCATATGTACATCAAAGTCATTTTGTAGAAGAATAAACTAATCAGAAGGCAGGCAGGTCATTTAGATCTATTGTATATGCTTTGCGGATGGTTGTTATGATAACTCCGTATCTGCATATCTTTATAGAGAACGATACAAACAGATGTTTGTCTGTTTACAAGAGTGGTATCTGTTATCGTCTATCATGTGCAGAGATATCAACGTTCTACAGTACCCAGCTCCAGTTAACAACACTGAGGTGCCCTTATAACCTCCATACTGCTGATCCCACATCATGGATGTAGTGTTGGTGTGTTGGGGTCTGTGTATTTGTCTGTGTAAGTGTGTGTATATGCTGCTGAAGTTCTATAAAACGTTTAAAATCTGTGTGCCTGATGTATATAGGGAACAGAGCACTGAGGCCTTCCTGATTAAGATAACACAACAGAGAAAAAAAAGAAAATATTTATCTAAGAGAAATAGTGACCTTACACACGACATCTGGACCTCAGACCTTTGAGACACTGATGCATCATAGGTTCTCAGTTTGAGGATTCTCAAAGATTTCAGCATCTTGAATGCTAGTGTATATGCTGTGCCAATACCTTGTGGTTCACAGCCTAATGCTGTATTATTACTAGTGGTTACCACATTTAATGATTAATGTAACTGATCTGCAGTCAAAGTGAGTCAGTGATAAAAGGTAATGCTGGGAGAGCACACACCACCACAGGGACCTGAGTTCGAGTCCCAGCCTTCAGACCGAGTCGAGAGCTACATGTAGGCATTACTGACCATGTTTGAGGGAGGGGATGCTGGTGTAAACATGAATAAACAAAAAAAACAAAAAATAGTCTAGAAAAGGACCTATTCACACTTGCAACTGGCAGAAAATTTGTCTAGAAAAGATACTGAAGCTTCAGAATAACAGTGCCGTTCAGTGAGCTGTTCCCTCATGAGTGGGAGGGCTCTGTGACAAAAATATCATATGGAGACACAAAGACAAAATATTTGGGTCTGCTTAGATAAATTGTAATGGCGAACAAAAACAACCTATAACAAATCTGTGGTTTAAACTCTATTTTTAGGTCTACAACTTTAAGAAGGAAACAGATTAAAATGTAAACTAACAAAACTTTTAGAACAGTATACAACGATACTGTGATAGGTCTTGGTAATTTATCAAAATAATGATTTTTTTATGTGCATATTACCAAACTCTATGTGAAATACACAAAAAAATAAAGCATCCAGATAGAAATGTCAGATTGCGTCAAAATTCGTCATGCACATGACTTATGATTGGTTGGTCTGATTGGACACTGGGTCTTGCCACAAGAGGGTGTAAAACTCCTTAACCCATTGAACTACGAAATGGCTCACAGAGGCCACTTTTGGGTAGTGTAACTCTTGGTGAGAGATCGTGATTACTTAACATGCCCGTACAATTCATTCACAGACATTTTGCCCAGATGAAAGACTTTGAGAGGGGGCACATTATTGGACTAAGACAAGCAGGACGCTCGTTTTAAAGAACTGCATGCCATCTTAGCCGTTCTGACGTAGCTGTTAGGAGTTATTGGGACCAGTGTTTCTGTGACGGAACGCACATATTGCAAACAGGCTCCGGACGGCCCAGACAGACCACCAGCAGAGAGGAGAAATGTGCCACAGGATACCATATGGAACCTGCATTCCTCCAAGCTCAACCGTATCCCGTACTGTATCCAGGTTAGAGACTGCCCAACAAGGTACTAGAGCCTCTTTTCCCTAATACACTTCCATTTGCTCTAATACTGTAATCATGTAAATATATCATCATTACATTCACACATGTAAAGTTTCATTTGATCCCAACAACTCCTTCTTTGTGAGTTATTTTTTGTCAATGAGCATATTTGGCCTCATAGAAGATGAAGCTTAGTTATATAAGTAACAATTCAGCAGGACTACAAACAATTGTAAACCAGAAAAAGGCACTCAAACCTAAATCCTCTACTCATGTGTAAATAAAATTTGATGTGTCAACCAGGTGTTCTATTGCCAGAAGGCCTGACTTAGACTTTTATGGTGTCTGTGTGTGTGTGTTTGGGGAGGGGGTGTATGTGTGTGGGTGTATTTGTATGTGTGTGAAGATAATGATCATACACGGCTTTCACATGAATGGGAGTGAGCTTTTTTTCCCTCAGATATGTTTAACAGGTGTTCTGTCGACTTATCCTACCCATTGAGCAGGAGTACCGAGTCATACTGCACATGTTCACTGGAACGCTCATAAATCCATGCTACCTTGGCCAAGTTTAAATTAGTGTAGTTTAATCACTGTGATGTAATTATGTAATACTGTTATTATAACCTATGACCCAGACAATTATTATTTTTGTATTTTAAAAGTTTGACTGGCAATCAAATTAGTCAAAGATTGTTGAACATAGATAACTGTAACTCTTCATCATCTGTTTAATCTAGTTTTTCATAAATAAATCAGTTAAAAATATAAAACATTTTGTTTTATATTATTATGTGATATTATTACTGTTAATTAATACATATCAAAATGTCCTACCTATAGTACATGAAAATATTACTAAACATCTATAGATAGACCAGTCTGTCTAAATACTGTATGCTGTTCACTGGCTTCTCCAATGTTTGTGCTACTTTCAGATCTAAATTGTAAAGACAAAAAGCACAAATAGATAGGTAGAATACACTGCCTGGCCAAAAAAAAGGTCACACACACTCTAATATTTCATTGGACCGGCTTTAGCTTTGATTATAGCAAACATTCGCTGTGGCATCGTTTCCACAAGCTTCTGGAATGTCAAAACATTTATTTCTGTCCAGAGTTGCATTACTTGATCTTGTATTGATGATGGGAGATTTGGACCACTGCATAAAGTCTTCTCCAGCACATCCCAAAGATTCTCAATGGGGCTCTGGTCTGGACTATGTGGTGGCCAATCCATGTGTGAAAAAGCTGTCTCATGCTCCCTGAACCACTGTTTCACAATTTGACCCTTCTGAAACAGATTAACATCTTTTCCACGTCCACAGGATGTGTCTTTCGACATGGTTGTTTAACAAATGAGAAGCTACTCACTGTATCAGTTAGCGTTAAATAACTTGCTGCCAGCTGAAACATAATCACCATTGAAGTAATTATCCGATGGGAGGCTCTTTTTTACTATTTAACTATTTGCTCAGTTAAATTCAGGTGGCGACCTTTTTATTGACCATGCAGTGTAGATAAAACCTTCAGTTACATGCGGCAGGAAATTTTGACAAGGGAGGATGAATCAACAGAACTCCAGCTTCGGTTCCACCAGTCATAACTCACCTGGTTGATGTGTTTAAGTTTGTCGATGATCTGGCTGACTACGGGCTCAGGGTGCTTGTGTTTGGTGTCTGAGCCATGTGGGTTGGTCCTCTTCACCCCAGGACCTGAAAATCTAGTCAGAAATACATGGACGTCATTAGGCCATGTACAAACTCACATACAACCAAGATGTTTCATTTTGCAAAATCCAGACCACCATCTGCTATGGGCCTACATGTGGCTTGCATGTCAGTTAAGAACGCCAATGTGGTCTATATTGCCACCTAGAGGTCATATCAAAAAGTCAAGTCAAGTTGAATTTATTCATATAGCACTTCTTTCAACAGAACATGGCCTCAAAGCAGCTTTACAACTATCTAGGCTCACAGCCCTAACTGAGCAAGCCTAGTTGACAGTGACAAAGACAAACTCTCTGTTGGATGGAGGTTTTGGCTTAAAATCTCACGATACCTGGCCCCAGGACGACTGATCTGTGTTAAGGGATGAATGAACGGGGCCATGTATCATGAGATTTTTAGCCAAGACCTCCTTCCATCAGTGAGAGCATTGAAGATGGAACGTGGCTGGGTCTTCCAGCATGACAATGATCCCAAACACTGCTCGGGCAACAAAGGAGTGGCACCGTAAAAAGAATTTCAAGGTCCTGGAGTGGCCTAGCCAGTCTCCAGACATCAGTCCCATAGAAAAGTTGTGGTGGGAGTTGAAAGTCCGTGTTGCCCCAAAACATCACTGCTCTAGAGGAGATCTGCATGGAGGAATGGGCCAAAATACCAGCTACAGTTTGTGCAAACCTGGTGAAGACTTACAGGAAACGTTTGACCTCTGTCATTGCCAACAAAGGTTATGTTACAAAGTTTTGATTTGAACCAAATTTATTGACCAAATACTTATTTTGTTATCAGATCACAGAATTTACTTAGTGTTTGTATGTTCTGTTTTTTGACAGATTAATATAAAACCTCCAATTGTGTGTGTGTGTGTGTGTGTGTGTGTGTGTGTGTGTGTGTGTGTGTGTGTGTGTGTGTGTGTGTGTGTACATTGTCTTGCTATACTTGCTATAAATGTCCTTACAATGATTTTGACTTTTTTGAAATGCTTTTTTTGAAAAACCAAAAGAGCCAAAAGACTTGCTTTAGGTTACTGAGGTTAAGGTTAGTGTTAAGTGGAAAGTCAATGGAAAGTCACTACATCAACCAAGATAAATATGTGTGTGTGTGTGTGTGTGTGTGTGTGTGTGTGTGTGTGTGTGTGTGTGTGTGTGTGTGTGTGTTTGTTTTGTGTGTGTGGTGTGTGTGTTAGTTAATTAGTTTATTGTACCCATAATGACAGAAATACGTGACAATTAGGGTGTTGTGTGACATCGTGAGATCTGGCTGGTCCCCAAGTAATAGTAATACACAAGTCAATGGGAATAAGCATCACAAAGCATGTGTGTCCCCAACCTTTCCTCTTCATTCCTACAGGACTAATTGAGCTCATGTTCTAGTAAATTACTCCCTATTAACATGCTGATGTACAGATGCATGGAGGGACAAAGACGCACAGAGAAGCTCCAACAGCGTCACAACACATTATCACACGTATTTCCACTTTCACTAATATAATGCTTACGTTTTTTCAATAGCATGTTCAATAACACGTATTATAGTACATAAAGGTCAACCTAATTCTCAATTGTGACATCAATAGCCACAGACTGGTCTCTTTCATTACAATCAACTATCTAAAAATAGATATGCCACAGTCAATACATCAAACGAACAATAATGAAAAGTAGAAATTAGAGCTGATCAGAGACGGAGGCACAGATATGACATCAAGGGGAATTTTGGGGGTATGACATAATCCCCATTATATCATCTTACACAGTCTCATCTCTTACATGGCCTGATTATTCCTTCTTCATTAAGCCAAATTACATTTGCATACTTATTTATTCTCCCTATTAGTCCTGATGACAGGCCACCTTCCACTTTTAATTATCACATTAATAAAACAGACACATACTCCATTAGAAGAGTAGGTGATATGGGGATAGATGAGAGGAGATTAGGCATGAGAAAGAGATACCACTAGAGTGTACCTGAATGGTTGTTCTCTTTAGGCTAAATAATTAATTCATTTATTTAATCAGGCATTTATGTGAAGATTAATGAACAAGAGCAGTTTAATCTTGTGCAGCAACAGAATATATAATGACATTCTAAGGCTAGCTTGAGGGATACAAAAGTAACATTCAGCGAATACAGGAACACTGATAAGAAGCCCAGGAAACTCACTTTGGCATTTTAGATAAATATAATCTCCTGATATTTCAGAGACACATTTACCATTAATGCTCTTATTTTTCCGTACAATATCTTAATCTCTGAGTCAGCATCTGGTTATCTTTACATTGTGTCAGTAGTTCTTATTCTGGAGGGACTTTAATTCTTGAATGACAACCACAAATCAGAAGATGTTGGGACGGTATGGAAAATGCAATTTAAACAAAACAGTATTCACTACATTTACTTCTATTTTTATTTCAGTAAACATCCATTTCAGTAAACATCCATTCCTGCATTTCAGGACTCATTCCAAAAAAGCGGGAACTAGTAATGAGGTTAAAAAAACTAAATAATAATGTGATATCAAACAGGTAATGTCAACAGGTGATTGTAATCATTGCTGCAATCATCATCAGTACAAAACAGGATCCACGAAAAGCTGAGTATTTGAGGAGCAATGATGGGCAAAGAATCACCAGTTTATCACCAAATGCGTGAGAAATTCATTGAAATGTTTAAAAACAATTTTCCTCAAAGAAAGATTGTAAGGTCATTGCATATTTCTTCCTCTACACTGCATAATATCATTAAACAATTCAAGGACTGAAGGAATTTCAGTGCATAAAGGGCAAGGTCACAAACCTAAACAGACATTGCTGAGCGCCCTGGGGGGAGGGGGGTCTACATCGCCTACAACCGCAAAAACAACCAAAAAAAAGGGGTGCTCAGCAATGTCTTTCGGGGTGACCCCCAGAAGGGTCATGGTCGCCATCAGGCACTTGAAAGTCAGGGCAGCCGTACCTGACACAGGTGGGTGACGGGAAGACGGGGGGAGGGCAAGAGTCAGGCTTGGAAACAGCACGATCAGGACGTCCTCAGGGAAAGGCGGCACACTCTGGACGTCATCAAGGCAAGGTGGAACGCTTTGGACGTCATCAAGGCAAGGCGGCAAGCTCTGGACATCATCAAGGAGAGGTGGCGAGCTCTGGACGTCCTCAGGGCAAGGCCGCATGCTCTGGACGTCCTCAGGGCATGGCAGTGCGCTCTGCACGGGCCTCACGAGATCAGACGGCTTCAGGCAAGAACTCTCGGAAGCAGGCGGCCTCTGGCAAGGCCTCTTGAGAGCAGGCGGCTTCTGGCAAGGCCTCTCGATAGCAGGCAACCTCTGGCAAGGCCTCTCGGGAGCAGGCGGCATCTGGGCAGGCCTCACTGGAACAAGAGGCCTCTGGGAAGGCCTCACAGGAAGTTCTTGAAACTAATGTCTGTGGCGAAGGAGTCAGCGCAACTGGTTCAGTTAAGAAGCAGAGAGTCACGTCCTGTTCAGGTAAGGAACTATACAGCACGTTATGCTCAGATACCGAGCCAAACAACACCAACAGCTCAGGTACGGTAGCTAAGCAGTGCAGCGTACACAGACATGGAACTAGATGATGCGTCTACCTCAGACATGAAACTATACAATGCTAGCAGCACATCTATAGAGCTAGGAGGCACGACGTGCCCAAAAACGGAGTTAATGAATTCGGACACAGAGCTAACATGCTCAGATACGAAACTAAGGGGTGCAGTGTGCACAGATATAGAACCAGGTGGCGCCAATGGTTCGCACATGGAACCAGCAAGCCGAGACACAGAGCCAACATGCTCAACCACAGAAAGAAAGGGCGCGGTGGGCCCAGACACAGAGCCAGGTGGCACCAACGACTCAAACACGGGACCGACAAATCCAGGTAAAGAGCCGACACGCTTGGCCACAAAACCAGGTGGCTCCAACTGCCCAGTCATAGAGCTGAGATACGGAACCAAGTGGCGCATCAGACTCTGAATGAACTAGATCAGGTACAGAACTAGAAATGGAACAAACTTGGTTAGGTACAGCGCGAAATGGTGCTAACGGCTCGGAAATAGAGCTAAAGGCCGCGGTGTGCTCGGTAACTAAGATAGGCGGCCCCAACGCCTCAACAACAGAACCGATGCACTCAGATACAGAGCCAAGCAGTGTTAACAGTTCGGGAACAAACCAACGGGCTCGGAAGCAGAGCTAGGCGAGGTTAATGGCTCGGTAATTGGATTAATGGGCCCAAGTGGCGCTAATGGTTCGAAAACAGAGCCAATGGGCTCAGGTACCAAGCTACGGGGCGCTAACGACTCATATACGGAGCCGCCGTGCTCAATTACAGGTCTAGCAGCTTGGGTACTGGGCTACGGGACGTTAACGACTCATTAACGGAGCTAACAGGCACGGCGTGCACAGATACAGCACTAGCATGCTCAGAAATGGAGGTAACATGCTCAAGTACAGAGTTACCAGGTGCTAGTAGCTCAGGTACTGTGCTACGGGGGACTAACGGCTCATCAACGGAGCATCAACAGGCAACCTCAGCGAGCGAGGCAGCGTTCTCGATGTTCACAGCGAGCGAGGCAGCGGTCTCGAAGTCCACAGCGAGCAAGGCAGCACTCTTGACAACCTCAGCGAGTGAGGCGTTGATCTCAACTTTCTCAGCACGTGAAAAAATGCTCTGGACGGGCTTGGTCCTGGTGAAAACCCGAATCCTCCTACAGCCTATGAGAGGAGGATCTAGAAGGCTGCAAGAAAGGTGGGGCCGGCGAAACATTGTCAGGCAAGGGCCAAATTCGGACACGAGTGCTTCGAGGAATCGGTCGAAGGTACCCTGAACAAACTCCAACGCTTATGGGTCCACGTCAGGGCCCTGTTTGTGAACCGGAGGCCTATAGACAGCAACCAACCCTCTTCTGGACAGGCAGGGAAATGCGATAAATATGCCCGACATTGGTCCAAAAAATGCTGGGTCCTAATTGAACTGGTCCTACAAGCATGGCGTGGGGCTGGAACCTGCCGTCTGCATGTCTGGCGGTAGCATTCTGTTGCGATGCAGAAAAGCAGACGAAATTGCAGGTTCCAGTTAAACTATAAACAGTTTATTAACAAAAAGTATCACAACTGGTAGCCGAACTAAAATAAACAGCTAGCCGAGGCTAGGCTAATGCTGTTTTGAAGCAGTAGCAAAACACGCTTAGGGTGAACTTAGAATAAACAAACATGAAACATAAACGGATCCTGACACTTATGAGATGCTGTGGTTCTGCAGCCGGCACAGTGGTTAATACACTATGGACAGGGTGCCTTTCCAACAAAATCAGTAGGTATCACTACAACAACATGAGTTGGTAACTGTATGCATTAACTGTCAGTCCACAAAGTATATTCTATGGACCAGAGCTTAAATAAGTAATCACTACCTGAATATATAATTAGCCAATACAAATATCAGCCCTATGTCCAGTGAGACACCACATGGAATTGAGACAGAGACAGTGTAGTACTGGAGCTCTCACTGGAGGCTGATGACGTGCCAAAAATTATTGATGTCGCATATAATGTATTAATGTAAGGGAATGCATCATACTAGCCCTGTATGCATTTACATGATACATACTAGGGCTGCAACTAATGATTATTTTAATAATAGGTTAATCGGTCGATTATTTTTTCGATTAATCAATGAATCGGGTTTAAAAAAAAAAAAAAAAAAAAACTTTCCGTGTCTTTATTCAGAAATATAACATTAAATAACAGAGCAAATAAGTGCTTACAATAAATGAATAATAATAAATTAAATGTATTAATAAATTAAAATAACAAATTAAATAATAAAGAAAAATAAGTGCATCTCTGATGCAAACACTACATACAAATTCATTCACTCCCTTTCTTTAGGAACTTTGCATTGCAATCCAAAAATCATGTCAACATGCTCCTGGCTAAAGCTGGCTCTCTTTTTTCGAGACTATGGCCCTGTCCACACGAACACGGGTATTTTTTTTTAAAACCGTTGCTTTTTCTATGCGTTTTGACCGTTCGTCCACATGAAAACGGCGTTTTAGGTAACTGAAAACGGACTTTTTGCAAAACACCTTCCAGGGTGAAGATTTTCAGAGACTCCGTTTTCAGCGTTGTCGTGTGGACCAGGAAAACGGAGTTTCTTGCTTGTAACGTCACTTTGTGCACCGGTATCTCCTTTGTTTACATGAGGCGATTTTGTGCAATAGCGGACGTAGCCAAAATAGTGCCAGCTGTAACACTGCTGACCGAACTTGTTACAAATCTACAAATACATTTACAATTATTACTTTTTCATTACACTGAAGAACAGAGGCGTCAGAATGCGCTACGGAGGTCACTACTATATCCATCACACCCACGAAGCAGTGCCCCCAGCGTCGCCGGTTTTGAACGAGACCCAGTCGGACCTCTCGTTGGTGGGACAGCTTTCAAAACGAAGTGGTTGTTGAAGAACAATGGCGAGAAAATGTTCGTACGCATAGGACATCGCTGTTGTCGTTGAGTGAGCTGCTTTGCCGGCATATAGGACTGCTGGTTTGGCATTGCTCTTGACAGCGACTGTGTGAGTTTTTGCGTTTTCATGTGGACGAAGTTTTTTGTTTAAACAGTGCTTGTGTGGACGCGATGTTTTTTATAAACGAATTTGAAAACCCCTGTTTTAGAAAATACCCGTGTACGTGTGGACATAGCCTTAATGCTAACTTATTTTGAAGATTCCGCATCTGCGCCGGCTCCGCCTCGCTCTGTTCAATCACTCATGTTTTTTTTCCAGCGCTGACGAAGTGCCGCAAGTAACGTAAGCGGATATGATTAGGCGGGGGACACATAAATCATGCGACACAACGAATCGATAATGAAATTCGTTGTTGACACTTTTAATAATCGATTATTATCGATTTTATCGATTCGTTGTTGCAGCCCTAATACATACCTAGAGAGATCTGCTTCTCTTGGTCATTTCAGCAATATTTTGCAACAAGAATTTCATTGTATAAGTTCAAAACATTAGCAAGCACCAAAGACAGGACAAAGAAAGGTGCTCAAGAAATGAAACAGATTTTGGCAGAACACACGATGTGGCATTCATCAGAGCCACAGTTGTACTGGATAATCTAGTCTCCTTTCCAACAATGGCCTATCAAGTTTAAATACAGACCTTCTTAGAGATTGATTTGGAGCGACAGAATGACTTCCAAAATCACTGTGATCCAACAGTAGAGAACACAAGACTGTTATCAGGCTGCTTGCACATGGTTCTTTTCCTTTTAGCAAGATTTGACTCTACACAGAGAAATCACAAATAGTTTCTTTAAAAGCTTCAATTGCAACTGTAACTGTCCCCCACGCACTATTGAGATTTACTAACTAACTGCAGAATTAAATCTCTTGGCTTCAGTACACCTAGTACACTGAGCGGAAATTTGCCAATTTCAAAGAAATTAAGCCTTTTCATCTGTGCCAAAAGACCAGATGCCTCTGTGCAGAAATCAAAAGCAGCACTGTCAACCTTTGCTGCCTCAGACAAAACACTCACAATAGAATCCCTATTCAAGGAATTAGACCATTAAAAAACTTCCTGGCCAGTGGCTCTGCCTACATCACATGCACAGCTACTGAGTGAAGCTGGTGTTTATACAGTAGCAGTACATATATAGTAGAGTACTAGTAGAGTATCAAAGTCTTGCTGTTTTGTAGGAGACCTCATGGCCCAAACTCACACCGGCCATCACAGAAGCACCATAGTAACAATGAGTGAATGCATTCTCCTCCACCTTAAGCCGCAGAGATGCACAGATTTTGTTACAGAGGTACTAGAGTAACTGACCATTTCAAATTGAGCCAACCAATTCTCAATCCTGATTAACCAATTTTCCACGTTGCAGTGATGCTTGGTGTCATATTTGGCAGAAATTGGGAGGTGAATGCAGCAAGCCTATTCTGAAGCTTTATTTTAGTCAACAGAGCAGGGCAAAACTGAAACCCATATACCAGTCCAAAGTCAGTAACCAGAGAAAACAATATACCAGGCAGGAAATATATTACGCAATACTGAAAACAGAGCCCAGAAAGCAAAGCAAGGTTCCTGCTAGGAAATCTCTAGCTGAGGTACAGGAGATGACACTCACTGTCATGCAGACTGCAAGAACAATAAAACTTTGCAGTGAGTGAATGAAGGCATGGCATTTCAATGTTCAATGTCATGACGGGCCATGACATTAACACCCCCCTACCCCGCACTGTAGAGATCTACTAATTGTAAGTGCAGAATTAAATCTGTTGGCTTCAGAGCACCTAGAACATAGAGAGTAAATTTGCCAGTTTCAAAGAAACTGAGCCTTTTCATCTGTGCCAAAAGAACAGATGTCTCTGTGCAGAAATCAAAAGCAGCGCTGTCAATCTTTGCTGCCTCAGACAAAACACTCACAACAGAATCCCTATTGAAGGGAGATAGACCATTAAAAAACTTCCTGGCAAACAGCTCTGCCTACATCACAAGCACAGCTGCTAAGTGGACCTGGTGTTTATAGCAGTACATATACAGTAGCGTTCATATCAAAGCTTTGAGTTTTATAGCAGACACCGCAGTCCAATGTATCTTGAGTCACAGAGGTGCATAGATTTGGTTACAGAGGTATTCAGTAACCAAAATTTTCAGTAAATTTTCAGTAAACAAATTTTCCATTTTGCAGTGAAGCTTGGCGTCATATCTGGCAGAAATAGGGAGGCAAATGCAGAGAGACAGTTCTGAAGCTTTATTTTATTTTATTTAAGACAGGATTATTCACAAAGACCTGGGCACAAACTGATGAATCAAAATCAAATAAATTATAAAGAGTGGGAAACGCAGTCAATGATGGTGAGTATGGCAGTGTGGCCATCCGACTTGAAAGGTTAGTAACAAAACCAAAGGCAGGAAGAGACCAAGAAAATTCAGCTACTGGGAGAGGCTGGAGTTTCCCTGTGGCAAGTGTTGTTGGGACCTTAGACTGTGCGCAAATGGAGCAGAAAGTGAATGAAGTTTTGAATATCTGAAGACATCGTCTCCCACCAGTACTTGCAAGCAAGAAGCTATAGGGTCTTAGTTTCCTCGGGAAACTAAGATTCCTAGGGTCTTAGTTTCCTTAGTTTCCTTCATAGCCGCATTTTCTACTACTTTTTGGAAATCTAATATGCAATAACAATTACAGAGTCCAGAAAACATAGGAATGACCTTATTAGGAACTACAGGAAATAACGCTCAGTGTCAAAGATGTGCAGAGAGCAGGAAGTTAAGCAAAAAGCAGAATTGAAATGTCTGTGATAGATGAGCTGAGTGCATTTTGTGTGCGTGATCAGAAGCTGGGCAAATTGGACTGAGAGACAGAATGATCTGCATCTGCCTTGTTTTAATCAAGGTGTTTTGTCTATTGTTGTCAGAACGCTGAGAGAACTTACGCGAGGATTGCGAGGATCTGGCAACCCAGACTGATCCGCGGTTGCACACAGGACGCCGTTTCGTAGCTGCTAGCAGCTTATTACCTTTGATATAATTTAATTCCCGATCGCATCTGTATCATATATAATCGTATATATAGTAGGTTTTTATTACAACATCTTAATCATTTTATTCTCGTACCGACGAATTATATTTTTTTGGCGCTAATCGTTATTTAGTAACTTTACACGCTTGTGTTCGCAGTAGTTAGCCATTAGCTAATAACCAGAGTTGCGTCTTTTTTTGCAGTAGTGTGTGTTTTTATAACTTTTTACAGTCTTTTCCCACTTTCTTTCTGAGACTTAGTTTTTGTGATGTTTTGTATTGACTTAACTTGTATTAACGCTTTAATCAAGCATTGCATTGGACCATCGACTGCAGCTGAACCATATCTTCACTCGGCACCCCACAACACCACCCGAAGCTAAGTATCTTTAATTCATTAATTGTACTAACATGGCTTCTGTTGTGCTTGTTCCCTGTGCTGAGTGTGGCATGTTTAGCTATTCTTCCTCCGTCATTAGTGTAAATTTTACTTGTGATAGGTGTAGGCTTGTAGGCAGTCTGACGGAGAAGATTGTAGTTTTAGAGGCGCGCATCCAGACATTAGAGAAGGCTAGCTCACCTCCTAGCTTAGCAGATCTGGATGCCAAAGGTGAAGTTAGAGCCCGGGCAGAGTCCTTGCAGCAGGGCAAGTGAGCGACGGTTCGGCGACGTAGTCTTAAGGCTAGTCCACGAGAGCACCACTCTTTACCTGATCACGTGTCCAACAGGTTTGCCCTCCTCAGTGAAACACCTACTGAGCAGCCTGTTGAAAGAGCTCTGGTCATAGGTGACTCTATTTTATGACATGTGAAACTTGCTACCCCTTTAGGGACACCAGCAGCTAGAGTTCTCTGTATCCCCGGAGCCAGAGTGCAGGACATTGTAACGAGTCTTAGTGAACTCGAGAGCCGCAGATTCTCTAGGATAGTTATTCATGTAGGGGCTAATGATATACGCCTTCGTCAGTCAGAGGTTACTAAGGCTAATTTTGTAGAGGTGGTTAGCGTGGCGAAGGCAATGTCCGATGCTGTAGTCTGCTCTGGCCCCATCCCAATGAGGCGAGGTGACCAAGCCTACAGCAGGTTATGGTCGCTGAACTGCTGGCTGTCCAACTGGTGCTCTGAAAACAACGTGGGCTATATAGACAACTGGATAGCCTTTAAAGGTAAGCCTGGCCTTTTAGGATGGGATGGTGTGCATCCCACTCTGGAGGGTGCTGCTCTCATCTCCTGCAACATTGCCCATAGTCTTATGGCCCAATTGGTTAGGGGCTGACTATCCAGAGCAGGGGTCAGGCAGCAGACAGACCGGCTTAACCAACTCTCTGCTGGTAGCCATGCACTGTCAACCAGAACCCACATTATTGAAACTGTGTCTGTTACCCGCATCTGCCCTAAACGTAAACACTCTCAAAAAGTCTGTTTTAATAACCTCATTTGTATAAACACAGATAGCTGCCAAAGAAATAACAACATTAGACTAAAGCTAGGATTACTTAACATTAGATCACTTACAAACAAAGCAGTGATTGTAAATGAAATGATCACTGATAAACGCTTACACGCTCTCTGTCTCACTGAGACTTGGATTAGACCTGATGAATATTTAGCCTTAAATGAAGCTTCCCCTCCTTGATACAGTCATGCTAGTCGCCCTTGTCCTAATGGTCAGGGGGGAGGCATAGCTACATTTTTTTGACAAAGAGTTAGGTGTTACAGCTAAATCCCAATACAAGGCTAATTCTTTTGAAATACTGATTCTTAATGTGACTGATCCATCATTATGGAAGTCAAAACCACACTCTTTTCAGCTTATCACTATTTACCGCCCTCCTGGTCCCTATTCAGAATTTCTTCAGGAATTTGCTAACTTTCTTTCCTGCTTACTACTGTCAACAGATAAGGCTTTAATTGTAGGTGATTTCAATATTCACTTTGACAAAGAGCAGGATCCACTTAAAATTGCTTGTGAGTCCATTTTAGAATCCATGGGTATCACTCAGAATGTGATGGGACCAACCCACCGCTGTAATCATACTTTAGATCTAATATTAACATTTGGTATCAATATAGATAACCTTGATGTTTTCCCGCAACGTGATTTGATTTCAGATCACTATCTTTTAGTATTTGAGCATCTCTAATAAATAAAATCCTTCTGCCTCGTTATCACACCAAGCGCACTATCACATCTGCTACTCCAGCTGTGTTTATTAAAAACCTACCAGACTTGAAATTTAATACACCTACAGAGATCAATCATCTTGAGTGTGTAAATGACCAATTAGAATGTGTGCTTCCCTCAACCCTGGACACGATTGCTCCTGCTAGGGTCAAACACATTAGGGAAAAAAGGCTAGCACCATGGTAAAATGACAACACCCGTACCTTAAAGCAAAGAACACGGCACCTAGAGCGCAAGTAGAGACATAGTAAATTGGAGGTGTTTAAGATTGCTTGGAGGGACAGCATGGCAGAGTATAAGCATGCCCTCACTAAAGCTAAAGCTGCATACTTCTCTTAAATCATAGAGAAAAATAAGAATAATCCAAGATTTCTCTTTAATACAGTCTCCAAATTACCAAAAAAAACCACAGAAAGTGATTCTCACGTTCTGTGTAATTTTAACAGTAATGATTTCATGACTTTCTTTAATAATAAGATAGAAAACATTAGGCATAAAACTCAATGCTCATCACATCACCAAACTATTCAGCCACCTTCCAGATGCAGCACTAGTGAAGACATCAGTTTAATAATCTTTTACCCCAATTACTAATACTGAACTATCCGCACTGATCAGCTCGTCTAAGTCATCAACATGTTTATTAGATCCAATTCCTACACGTTCACTCAAACAAGTATTACCCAGTGTTATAGAGCCAGTGTTAGTTATTTTAAATTCATCCCTTACCTTTGGTTATGTGCCCAAATCCTTTAAGTGTGCCGTTATCAAACCACTGATTAAAAAAAGCCAATCCTGACCCTTGTGTGATATCTAATTCTAGACCAATTTCAAATCTACCATTTCTGTAAAAGATCTTAGAAAAAGCCGTCTATTAGCAGCTCTGCAGTTACCTCCAAAGGAAGGAAATTTATGAAACATTTCAGTCTGGCATCATAGTACTGAAACAGCATTAATTAGGGTACTAAATGACTTGTTAATGTCCTCAGATAAGGGATGTTTTTAATTTCTTGTTCTGTTAGATTTAAGTGCAGCATTTGACACTATAGATCATGATGTTTTACTAAATAGACTAGAAAATACTGTAGGTATTAAGGGATCAGCACTTTCTTGGTTTAAATCCTACTTAACTGACCGGTACCAGTTCATATAAATAATCTAAGGTCTAAGCTCTCAAAAGTGAAGTATGGCATGCCTCAGGGGTCAGTGCTTGGCCAGCTTTTATTCTCTCTGTACATGCTGCCACTAGGCTCAGTTATTCGCAAACATGGCATTAGTTTCCACTGCTATGCAGATGATACACAGCTGTACATATCAGCCAAACCTAATGACAGCCTTACAATCAACAAAATTGAGGACTGTGTAAAGGAAATAAAAGATTGGATGTTATTTAATTTTCTCTTACTTAACTTTGATAAAACTGAGGTTCTATTGGTAGGACCCAAGGCTGTGAGAGACAGGTTAGCTACATCTATCCTAAATCTAGATGGCTGTCCAGTATTGCCAAGTCCGTCTGTAAAAAACTTAGGGGTCACATTTGATTCAGATCTCTCCTTTGATGCACACATTAGCAGCATCACTCGAATTGCTTTCTTTCAATTACAAAATATCGCTAAACTTAGAAATATCCTCTCTTTTAATGATGCAGAGAAACTTGTTCATGCGTTTATAACCTGAAGGTCGGATTACTGTAACGCCTTACTTACTGGATGCTCTAGTAAATAAACTTTAGTTAGTTCAGAATGCAGCTGCCCGAGTGCTATCTCGAACTAGAAAATTTGATCATATCACTCCTGTTCTATCATCACTGCACTGGTTACCAGTCAAATTCCGTATTGATTACAAAATACTTCTTATAATTTATAAAGCTCTACATGGCCTGGCCCCACATTATCTGAGTGAACTCTTAGAGTTTTACAATCCAACTTGTCTGCTTCGTTCTCAGGGTACAGGACTTCTTTTAGTTACTAGAATTAAAAAAGTCACAGTCGGGGGAAAGGCTTTCTCATACATGGCCCCCCAACTATGGAATAAACTTCCCACTTTCGTTCGAGACTCAGACACTCTCCAAAGTTTTAAGTCTACGCTAAAGACATACTTATTTACAAAGGCTTTTGACAAGATTTAGACCCGGTTGCATGGCTTGGGTTTGCAGAGGGGACCGAAGTCTGGGAAGTCATGTCTGGCCTGCCTGCCTTGTCCGCTAAGCCAGGGAAGTGGTCGAGTGGGCAGCTCTGGATGAAGACTAGGCTGTCGGTCCTCGTTGATCTTGACTCCTGCATCCTTGCCTTAGAATAAGGGCAGAGCTGGGGGTTCATAGTCAAAGAGTCTTATGGTGATCAGAGACGTTGGGTCGCTGTCTTCTGCCCGCTCGTGGGGTTGCCAATGTCTCATGTGATCCCTCTGGCTGTGTTTCCTACCAGTTCTCCTCTTTCTAGCTTTCTAGCTATGCTGCTTATACGCTAATGCTGCCGGGGTCTCATGCTTACACTTGGCATCAGTGATTGACATGGGCATCAGTGATTGTTAATAAACACTGTTGCTCTTAATCAAATAACTAATTACCATTTTTCTGTTTTCTTCCTCTCCGAGCTGTGTTCCGGCCCCACACATGATGTTCATTGATGGAGCTCCAATGTGGCATAATTCACATTTATTCGACCAGACTCCATGATTTAGTTTTCGCTCTTAGATTTATCATCATACCCGGGGCCCACTTAATGTCGATGTGAATACTTCACATTTTTATTCGAACTTTGACTCCATGACTGGTAGTTCGCTTTTTAGATTTATCATCATACCTGGGCCACTTAGTGTCGATGTGGCATACTTCACATTCTATTCGAAACTTTGACTCCATTTGACTTTAGTTCGCTCTTAGATTTATCATCTATGCCGCCCCAAGGAGGTTGGGTCCCTTTTTGAGTCTTGGTCCTCCAAGGTTTCTTCCTAGAACTAGGGAGTTTTTCCTTGCCACTGTCGCCCTAGGCTTGCTCAATTTGGGATTGGACGTAGTTATTAGGAGATAATCTAAACTTGTAAAGTTGCTTTGAGACAATGCTCCATTGTAAAAAGGCTATATAAATAAATCTGTCTTGACTTGACTTGAATGATGTGGTGAGAGTGATGCATGCTGGGAAATGTAGTCTGAGCGCAACGAGGTTGTGCTACTTGGAACCATTATTTTAAATACAAACCCTAGGCAAGTCAACGTACTTATACCTTTTATTCTTTTAAGTTCAAGAGCATCAGCAATTTTATTTTGAAAATGTATTTTCTACTATCTAGATTGTCTGGGATTGTGTGATGAGCCTGGCTTCACATTATCCATGAAAACCATAAACTTAACATCCTTAGCTATGCTTTTCACCAAATATGACATTGATTAATATTTGAGGCAATATCTGGCGTCACAGGCATGTCATTTCTTCAATAGCTGGTCTACACTAATATTCTTGTCAAGCAATTAGTGCCCACACAAGAGACAGTGAATAGATCTTAATCTAGCACACATTTCTTATTTGTGTATCCATGCTTGGTAAATGCTCTTTGTAATGACACCTCCTGACACTGAAAGCAGCTGCTTAATCACACTGAATAATCTTACCGACATTTGAAAGATTTTTAATAACCTGCAAGCATTTCTCACGCTTCATACACATGTGCAATCAGTGCAACTTCCCAAATAGTGGAAGTGATCATTAAGTCTTATGCCTAGTTTTGGTGGACAGACTGGCTTTTCTGCCCCAAATTGCTCTAAAGAATAAGGTGCTTTCAAAAAGTCCTTTTGTGCAATACCTATAAAGCAAATTCCAAAATTGGTTAAAATCTTTAAAAAAATTTGGTGGGTAGATATTTTCCTTGGGTTAGGTTATGCATCTGACTGGTTATGCCAGTAGGAGGATCAAGACTCAGTCTTGCTAATGCATTCTTAATCCTTGCCTAAAGCATGTTACCCACTGTCGCACATTCTACAACCCCAAATCAGAAAAAGTGGAAAATTAAAATAAAAAAAATGCAGCATTCCTTACATTTACATTGACTTTTATTTCAATGCAGACAGTATGAATTCAAGATATTTCATGTTTTGTCTGGGCAACTTCATTTCATTTGTTACTAATCATCCATTCCAGCATTTCAGGCCTGCAACACATTCCAAAAAAAGTTGGGGCAATTTAGGTCTAGTGATGTAGAAAAAATGAAATAATGATGTGATTTCAAACAGGTGATGTCAACAGATGACTATAATCATGATTTGGTACAAAAGCAGTATCCACAAAAGGCTGAGTCTCTGAAGAGTATAGATGGGAGAAGCTGTCCAATTTGTCAACAAATGTGTGAGACAATTATTGAAATGTTTAAAACCAGTGTTCCCCAAAGAAATATTGGAAGGGATTTGCATATTTCTCCCTCTACAGTGCATAATATCATTCAACAATTCAAGGAATCTGGAAGAATTTCAGTGCATAAATGGCAAAGGCACAAGCCTAAACTGAAGAGCTGTGATCTCTGATCCCTCAGGCAGCACTACATCAAGAACCGTCATTCATCAATAGCTGATATAATCACAAGGGCAAGGTATTACTTTATCAAACCTTTATCAAGCACTACAATACGGAGTTACATTCACAAATGCCACTTAAAACATTGCCATGCAAAAAAGAAGCCTTATGTTAACCATGTCCTCAAACGGTGCCAAGTTCTCTGGGCTTAGAGGTATCTAGATGGACTGTCACACAGTGGAAATGTGTATTGTGGTTAGACCAATCAGTATTCCAGATCTTTTTTGTCGTAAATGGATGCAAAGTAGGGTGAAGTTGGGTCAGCACCCTTGGCAAAGATCATTTACACTTCTGTGATGGCAGCATTAATGCAGAAAAGTACACTGACATTTTAGAGTATACTTGTGGATACTATTTTTGTACCAAATCATGATTATAATCATTTGACATCAGCTGTTTGAAATCACATCATTATTTCATTTTGTACCTCATTACTAGCCCCTGTCCCAAGATTTTTGGAATGTGATGCAGGCCTGAAATGCAGGAATGGGTGTTTACTAACAAATAAAATGAAGTTGATCAGACAAAATATTAAATATCCTGGGTTCATTCTGTCTGCAGTGATATAAAAGTCAAAGTACATGTAAGAAGCAACTTTTTTGATTTGGGGTTGTATAAGTCTGTTGGAGATGATGTCCGTGTCCATTTGGGAATTTAAACACCTTGTCAACACTGTCACTTAAAAGGTGAAAAAATATGAGTGATTATGGTATTACTGCATGAACAAATAGTGTACATGCAATCTGACCTCTGCCAGTGTGAACTAATCCAAAACATACTGTCCTTTGGTGGTACAGAGCAAAGCAACAGCGAAGCAACAGCTAGGATGGCATTAATAACCCTTCACACAGTGCCTAGCTCATCACTTCTCGACAAACACCTTCAGCTCACCTAACGCCTCTCAGTGTCAACAGACACATGCTTCCTCCATATAAACTGTATCTCAAGATACCATTATAAACAGTAATATACATGTCACTTTATTAGGTACACCACATTGCTTTTACACCCATTATCTATTTTCTCAGTTCCACTTACCATATAGATGCACTTTGTAGTTCTACAATTACAGACTGTAGTCCATCTGTTTCTCTACATACGGGTACTTTGCTAGTCCCAGTTACCTTGTCCCCTAATGTCAGGACTGCCACAGGACCACCACAGATCATGCCATTTGAGTGCTGTTAAGCTGGTATGGGTAGATCAGACACAGCAATGCTGCTGGAGTTTTTAAACAGTGTTCACTCACTGTCCACTCTTAGATACATCTACAGTGCTGCTTGAATTTTCTATATTTCTGCATAAATATAACCTAAAACATCATCAGATTTTCACACAACTCCTAAAAGTAGATAAAGAGAACCCAGTTAAACAAATGACAAAAATATTATACATGGTCATTTATTTATTGAGGAAAATGATCCAATATTACATATTAGTGAGTGGCAAAAGCATGTGAACCTTTGCTTTTCTGTATCTGGTGTGAGCCAGGCGAGCAGCAAAGTTCTTTTTGGAGAGCAGTGGCTTTCTCCTTGCAACTCTGCCATGCACACCATTGTTGTTCAGTGTTCTTCTGATGGTGGACTCATGAACATTAACATTAGCCAATGTGAGGAGGCCTTCAGTTGCTTAGAAGTTACCCTGGGGTCCTTTGTGACCTCGCCAACTATTACACACTTGACTCTTGGAGTGATCTTTGTTGGTCGACCACTCCTGGGGAGGGTAACAATGGTCTTGAATTTCCTCCTTTTGTACACAATATGTCTGACTGTGGATTGGTGGAGTCCAAAGTCTTTAGAGATGATTTTGTAATCTTTTCCAGCCTGATGAGCATCAACAACTCCGAAATCTCCTTTGTTCGTGCCATGATACACGTCCACAAACGTGTTGTGAAGAGCAGACTTTGATAGATCCCTGTTCTTTAAATAAAACAGGGTGCCCACTCACACCTGATTGTCATCCCATTGATTGAAAACACTTGACTCTAATTTCACCTTCAAATTAACTGCTAATCCTAGAAGTTCACATACTTTTGCCACTCACTAATATGTAATATTTAAATCATTTTCCTCAATAAATAAATGACCAAGTATAATATTTTTTGTCTCATTTGTTTAACTGGGTTTTCTATATACTTTTAGGACTTGTGTGAAAATCTGATGATGTTTTAGGTCATATTTATGCAGAAATATAGAAAATTCTAAAGGGTTCTCAAACTTTCAAGCACCACTGTACAATATCGCTTCACATTGTCTATGCAAAGTTAGAAATAGTAGCTCATCTGTTTTTGCACAAATGTGTTAGTTTTGTGTTAGTCATCTTCTAATCTTGCATCAGTGCTCAGAGGATGCTGCGTACAGGATGCTATAGGTTGGTGGACTATTTTCAGTTCAGCAGTGACACTGATGTGTTTAAAATGTTTCTGATCCACTCATTCCAGCACAGCACAATACCACCATGTCAGTGTCACTGCAGTGCTGAGAATGATTCACCACCCAAATTCTATATGATCTGCAGTTTTCCTGTGGTGGTCCTGAACATTAAAGAATGTAATGGGGAGAGTAATGGGGACTAACAAAGTATGTAGATAAACAGATGGACTACAGTCTGTAATTGCAGAAATACAAAAGTGCATCTATATAGTAAGTGGAACTGATACAATGGACAATGAGTGTACCTAATAAAGTGGCCAGTGTGCATATGTTGCATTGAGATACATGCCATGAATGCATAACATTGTGTCCTATTTGTAATTCGGTGTTACAAGTTGGCACCTTTGATGATGAATGATTGTACAATTTATATACAGAATGTCAGTGTATACTTTGTAGAAGTGAGCTAAACTGAAAACAAAACTGTATTTAAACAATGCTGCTGTGAATTGTGGCACATTGCTGTACACTCACTTGTCTGTCATCTCTTGCCCATTCCAGCAGAGGGAGCCATTGAGTGCTGCAGGCTCTCGTTGACACAGTCTCTCTCCAAGAGTAGAATAGAAGAGACTGAAGCCCCTTAAACTCTGGATAAACTCTCTGAAAATAGAAAAGTGAGAAGGAATGTGAATGGATGATCCAGATCCAGACGGTTGATCAAGTTAAATGCCACCAGTGGGGTGATAAGATGATGAGCAAAAAGAATAAAATGAAGTGGACATTCATATAAATAAGGACACGGGTGGTGCTTGAAATGAGATCTAATCCATTTCTTCTTGTTTCCTGACAGAAGAAGATGATTTGTGGTACTTTGATGGTTAATGGACACTGAGCATTAGCCTACACAGCCTGCTGCGCCACACAGCCTCAATCATCTGCTCATCAGTGTGAGGGAGGGTGGAGGCGCAAAGGATAAAGGAGGCAGAAGGCAACTCAATGTCACTGTCACGACGGGAGACAAAGTCAGTGTTAATGAGCCCCTCTCTGCCAGCATCGACTCACACACACACGCCAAAGACACAAACGCAATTGTGTGTGTATGCACACATGTACTTACAAATTCCATACCTACATCTAGTCGAACAAACACACTTGTTTGACAGCATGAGTATGCTCTTACATGAAGCCTAAATACTGCTATGGCAAAATATCCTTGCAGTGCAGAATATTTATATCCTTGGTCATTCTGTCACCACAAAATAGGTTAACAGATAATACACATGTGCAACGAAGTGAACAAATCCTTATCTCAGTCAAGTCAGCGTCACTTAAGCCCACGTTAAAAGGGAAGCCCCACCTGGACTCAGCACAAGCTCTGAAGAAGGCTTGGTGACGGTTAAGGGCAAAAGTAGAAGACAGCACCAGCGGCAAAGTGGATGAGAGTGCATTACGCATGTGTGTGGAGTGCACTGGAGAGCTATCTGTTATAGCACGCCAATCAGCTCTCAGTGTCGCTTCCCTAACAGAAAGCAACGCACTCTTTTGAGTTGCACTAATAGCACAAATGCACCATGAGTGGCTCCAACCATAATTCTGCCATTAGATACCATATTGACTTGCTGTCATATTTTTTCCTTTTTCCAAAAGCAAAACAAACACAGCCAGGGATTCAGTGTAATAGAAAAGCGGCTTAATGTGCTTGAGGCATTTGTATCTATACCAATCAAGCACTTCGAACTGAGAGAGTGTGTCGAACCATAAAATGACACTACACATTAAGTGATATGGAAGGTTCAAGCTCAGGCAAGGACTATTGGTGAACAACAGAATGACTGGTTCAGTTAGTGAATTAGTATCAGTAGCAATCTGATCACACTCTAATCATATGTTTTATCTAACGTAATGTGTATTTTGCTCACGCAAACTCAAAGGGCTGCCAAACATGCTGAAAAGATAGCAGAAACTGTCCTGCTACAAACAACTGAACAGGTGCCCACAGTGGGCTGGTATCCTTTCACAAGGAGGGAGAGGAATTTCATAAGGATTGTCACAGACTATAGCTAACAGTAACAATTTCTAAAAGTATTTTGGGGTGTCTGTGAGAATTGTTGCACATTCATCCGGAAGGGCACATGAGGTCAGACAGTGATGTTGGACGAGACGGCCTGGCTCGCAATCTCCAATCTAGTTCATCCCAAAAGTGTTTCGATGGGGTTGTGATCAGGGCTCTGTGCAGGCCAATCTTCCAGACCAAACTCACCAAACCATGAATTTATGAATCTTGCTTTGTCTATCGGTCATGCCACTGGTCATGCTCGAAAGTACCCTTCCCCAAACTGTTCCCACGAGGTTGGAAGCATACACTTGTCCAAAATGTCTAGGTATGTTGCGTTAAGCATTAAGATTTCCCTTCACTGGAACTAAGGGGCCTATGCAACCCCAAAACACAACCCAATAGCATTATCCTTCCTCCACCAAGCATTACTGTTGGTACGTTGCTGTCAGGCAGGTATTGTTCTCATTGCATTTGCCAAACCCAGACTCGCCTGTCAGACTGCCTGATAGAGAAATGTGATTTATCACTCCTCAGAACCCATTTCCACTGAGTAGAACCTGCACTCACTCCAGAGTCCAATGGCGACATGCTTTATACCACTCCATCCGACACTTGGCATTGTGCTTAGTCATGAAAGGCTTGCATGCAGCGGCCATGGAAAGCCATGCCATGAAGCTCCCGGCATACAGTTTTTCAGCTGATGTTAATGTTAGAAGTGTTCAGCAGAACGTTGGTGATTTTTATGCATTATGTGCTTTGGCACTCGGTGACCCGATCTGTAAATTTATAAAGTCTGTCACTTTGTGGCTGAGTTGCAGTGGTTCTAATGTTCAATAAGACCAATTACAGCTGATCATGAAATTTCTAGGAGGGAACAAATGTCACGAACTGACTTGTTTCTTCTGTGGCATCCTATTATAGTAAAATGCTCAAATTCAGTGAGCTCTCTGGAACAACCCATTCTTTCACAAATGCAGACTGCATGATTTTATCTACCTGTGGCAATGGGACTGAATGAAATACCTGACTTAAATTATAAAAGATGCATCCCAATACTTTTGTCCATATATGATTTTGTCCATATATGACTGAAAATGCCCTCCCATTTATCCATTACCTGCGTCGTCCAGATAGAGTCTCATCTGGGTCAAAATTGGCAGGCTGCAAGATGAGTGCTTGCTGCCCCGGTGACGTTACTGCACGAGCCGCTCGCTGTGCTTTGCGTAAACACACACTGTTAACCTGAAAAAACAAAGTAAAGCAATTAGGGCCGTGTCCCAAACTGTATCACAATACTAAATAGTGTGTCCAAATGACGACACAGTACTGTAAATAACATACAGGGCGAAACAGTAAGGAAACACCCATATAAAATCAAAACGGTTTGGCAGACAGTTATCAAATTCTAGACAAAAGCTGTTAGGCCATGTAACCAACATGGTGGCCATCTTGAATTCAACTTCAGTCTTTCCAATGAGAAGGTAGATGTGTGACACATCAAACAGAATTTCACCAGAAAAACAATGGTGTGCTTTACGTTATTATATTTATTATTGTATTTATTATACATAGTATGGTCTTATATTCTATAGTTTTATACTCACTACTTTATTATACTCTTCAAAATGTTGTTTTCTGTTTAATTTTCTGTAGTCTATATATTACTAAAATTATTTGTATTCATTATCTTGTCTTTAAATAAGTTATGTTCTGTCTTTTATGGGTGTTTCTTTACTTTTGAGACTTTCTGTAGTATATAGAAAAACATCATGCAGTTTTAAATACACTGCTCAAAAATGGCCACACAATCATCATAGTATGACAGCAAGTCTAAACTTCAGGGATAGCTATCTGTCCAGTTAGGAAACATGTTCACCTACTTTGCTGCAAATGAAAGTGACAACAGACGCATTGTAGAGGCAAAAGCAAGACAACCCCCAAAAAGGAATGGTTTTGCAGGCGTTGGCCACAGACAATTACTCTGCCCTTATCCTTCCTAATGGATTCTTCTGTAGTTTTGTGCTTTGCTAATGTCCTTGTATGAGGTGGTACCTGCAGCCCATTCAGGTTGAAAGGAAGTCGAGCTCCTCTAAAATGGCAAATATTTTGCTGTAACTTCCAGCATAGTCTCAAGAGCATGGAGGAGATGCCAGGACATGGGCCGTTTTATGAGGACAGCTGAACAGGCTATAGCAGGGCATCGACCCAGCAGGATTTTCAGCTTGAAACTTTTGTTCATCTAGAGCCGATGTGTGATTTGTGTAACCTTAATGTTTTTGAGCAATGTATATTCCAAGCATTTTACTCCTACATGTAAGACAGTGTTCCAAGACTTATCTTCATACTCCAATATATCTGTCCATTTCCATTTTCCCATAAAACAATTATTTTTGCCATGTGCACAAGGGTTGAAAGTTATGGAATGCAGTGCAAGAGGAAAGACATTTAACAAGCAAGAATCTTCTCTTGTCCCTTATTCAGCGAATCACACTGCTTAACACGCAGGCTTCTCCCCTGGTTTGTTTATTTGGGCAGTGTATGACAATAGGATTTACATAACAAAGCGACATGACTGCTGAGCTCGTCAAACACTTGCACCTTGTTCCTTCGCTAATCATCACTGCGTAGCCTCTTGTTGTCTCTTATAAATGCCATTGTTTTTGTATGGGACAACATCATCATATTAAATGCGAAAGCACTCTCTGTGTCAGAAAGATAACAGAAAGCTTCCATTGTATTCAGGTGCAATAAAAATGCAAATGGATGTTACTGTTTAACTTGTGCTTTAATGAATTGCTGCTGGTTTAATTTCCCAGGGGGCCTGCTGAGACTTAATTCTTAATTCTGCACTGAATTCTGCAGTGTAACTTTAGCAGCTAATTGTACCCGGCTGACTCTAAGTGAATATGTATGATGCACAAGCCGCAGAATACTGATGGGACAAATCTGAGCATAGACATCTTGATCAAAAGAAAATAATGCAGGGAGAGAGGATGCATACGCACACATACACTCACCGATTACATTATTAGGTATGCCTCCTTGTTTCTACACTTATTGTGCATTTTATCAGTTCAGCTTCCCATAGAAGCTCTTTGTAGTTATGCAGTTACAGACTGTAGACCATCTGTTTGTCTTTGTCTCTGTTTACTCTGTTCTTTAATAGTCAGGACCCCCACAAGTGTGACAAACATGCAAACAATTAGGAAATCAGGAAGGGGCAAACACTTTTTCACACCACTGTAGAAGATTCTAGTGTTCATGTGCTACAGTATTTTTCACTATTAATCACCTGATATGTCTTTAAACCAGTGGTAATGGAATCCTCGTTACAGTAACATGGCATCATAGACTGCATGAAGTAACAGGCAACTGTAAATTACAATCTACCTGCCTTTGCCCAGAACTGGGAATGCTCCATGAGCCCATTGGAAACCTGTGGCATTTACCTAATTAACCACAAAGATTTTTTACCCATCATTATCCCAGTTGCCAGTACTTTTGGACTGTACTGTAAATATTTGGGACTCAGATCATAGATGTGCAGCCGACAAATCTGCAGCGATTGCATGATGCTGTCACGTAAATATGGACAAAGGAATGAGGAATATTTTCAGCACCTTGTTGAATCTATGCTGTCTAACCAAGTGCTAGCAAGGTGTACCTAATGAAGTGCCCAGTGAATGTAGTTGTGCTAATTTAGGCAGGAGCCTGTCAAAACATTGGCATCACTAACCAAAACATTGGCAAAACAATATAGTACAAAGTTTGGTTATTTTGATAGAATAAAGGTTTCCCTAGGTTTCTATTGCCCTTTTTTCTGTTTCGTTTACCTCATATGTAAAACACATAAAATATTGAAAAATTAAAATGATCCTATAACTGCACTAACTGACTTTTTAAAATATATTAAATACCAATATACATAAAATTGTTATACATAGACAGATACACACTGATGAGCCAAACACACATACACACAAAATTATTATCTTGTTACAACTGGGGACAAATCAAACACCTCTAAAATGGCAGGTCTCCCAGTCAGCAGCTTCCATAGTAACCTGTGTTCTCCATTAAAAGCATTTACAATGCAATGCGTGCATCACTTTACGTCCTATGGATGACCAGATAATTGTACGATTTACCTGGGGAAGTGATGACACCAGGATGAACTACTGGAAGAAGACAAGCCAGTTTAGGGGGTTTGACAGGCTGGACAATGCTGGGCAATGTTGACTCAGTTTGAATCAGTTTGACACATGCCACCTACCTAAACATCGCTGTGGACTAGGTACACTCTATCATGGCAATTACATGATGGCAGTGGGTTCTTTCAAGAGAATAATGCACCCTGACTCTACACCTTGTTTGGCAGTGGTTTACATGATGAAGAGTCATAAAGTTGTAACCCTAACTCCCAAATCCCTATGATCTCAATCCGGACATGCCTTTGTGGATGAGGAATAATAATGCATTCGAAAAATCCTCAGACCCTTCCATTTTTTTTCTCATTTTGAGGCCATAAAAATAAACATAAAAATATCTTCTAAAAGTTTTCTCCCATCATTCTACACTCAGTAACCCATAATGAGAAAGGGAAAATATAATTTTAGACTTTTTTGCACATTATTAAAAAGGAAAAACTAAAACTTTGATATGACACTTGGAATTTAGCTCTGGGGTCTCCCATTTCTCTTGATCATCTTTGAGATGTTTCTGCACCATGATTGGAGTCCACCTGTGCTAAATTCAGTTGATTGGACATGATTTGAAAAGACACACAATTGTCTATATATGGTTTTACAGCTAACCATGCATATCAGAGGAGAAAAGAACTGCCTGTAGAGTTCAGAGCAGAGACAGCATTCTGCTGTGTTGAAAGTTCCCAAAAGCACAGTGGCCTCCATAATTCATAAACGTAAGAAGTTTTTAACAACAGGACTCCACCACAGCTGGCCACCACACCAAACTAAGTAATCAGATGAGAAGGGCTTTGGTAAGAGAGGTGAAGAAGAACCCAATGCTGAGCTCCAAAGATCTTGTGTGAAGATGGGAGAAATATTCAGAAGATCAACCATCACTGCAGCACTCCACCAGTCTGGGCTTTACAGCAGAGCAGCTAGACAGAAGAATCCCCACATAAAAGCCCACCTGGATTTTGCAAAAAAAACAAAAACACCTAAATGACTTTCAGAGTCTAATTTAAGATTCTCTGGTCTGATGAAACCATGATTTAACTTTTTGTCTGGAGGAAACCAGGCACTGCTCATTTTCCCGACCCAGTACTATCCCATGGTGGTAGCAGCATGATGCTATGGGGGTGTTTTTCTGCGGCTGGAACAGGGAGACTGGTCAGGGTTGAGGGAAAGCTGAACGGAGCAAATGAAAGATATTCTTAATGAAAACCTGATCCAGAGAGCTCGGGACCTCAGACTGGCCCACCTTGGAAGGTTCAGCTTCAAACAAGACAATGACCCTAAGCACACAGCCAAAACAGCACAGGAGTGGCTTAGGGACAACTCTGTGAAGGTCCTTGAGTGGCCCAGCCAGAGCCCTGACTTGAACCCAATCGAGCATCTCTGGAGAGACCTGAAAATGGTCCATCGATGGTTCCCATCCAACCTGACACAGCTTAAGAGGATCTGCAGAGAAGAATGGTAGAAAAGCCCCAAATCGAGCATCTCTGGAGAGACCTGAAAATGGTCCACCGATGGTCCCCATCCAACCTGACAGAGCTTAAGAGGATCTGCAGAGAAGAATGGTAGAAAAGCCCCAAATCCAGATGAGCAAACCTTGCTGCATCATACCCAAAAAGACTGGAGGTTGTAATCACTGCCAAAGGTGCTTCAACTAAGTACTGAGTAAAGGCTCTGAATACTTATATCAATGCAATGTAGTTTTTTGCTTTTCAATAAATTTTCAAAAATCTCTAAAATTCTGTTTTCACTTTGTCATCATGGGGTATCGAGTGCAGGCTGATGGGAGAAAACGTGATTTTTTTCCAACTACAGAGGTAAACCTTGACAAGCACGAATCTGGGTGCACACAGACATGCCCTGGATTGAATAAACAAACACACACACCTGGAAGGACAGCACAGTTTAGGTGTACCGGTTAAGCTCATGATATCATCTGCATAGATCAATAGAAACTCTTTTCAGTAGGGAACTTCAGGAGGGTGGGATATTGCTAAAGCACATGTACAGCCGAATGAAGAAAAGGAAGGGGACATCCCACCATTTTCAAACACGAATTTAGATTCATTTTTCTACAATCCTGATGCAACACAGTGCAATTCAGTGCAAGTCCAGTCTCTTTCTTTCCTTCTCTCTCTCTCTCTCTTTTGCACACAAAAAAAACCACTCTATGTACACACTCGCACCACAGTGCATGCCCTTTTCCGCACTGAATCCCACTCTCCCAAACACTCGCTCCTACTAATTCACAGCCATTGCACACTGTCTCTCCTTCTAATGCTCTCTCACCTGCTCTGGGGAAATCATTAATGGTCAGCCTCTTCCAATGTAATTTTATATGAGCAGAGTGGCCTTTCCCTCTTCTGCCCTTGATTAATGTGGGGTTTGTGCTTTCCCTCTGTGTGACCGTGTCGGGTGTGTGTGCAGAGCTCCGGGGATCTGGGGCGCAGGGAATATTATGTGTTCTCTCATTAGTAGTGTATTAGTAACAGGGAGAAGCAGCTACCATGTTGTTGATTAACACAGCAGTGAGGAGATCAGAGTGGTGTCAGCGAGTGAGGTCTGAAATATGTACCATCCAGTTTTTATCTGTAGCACACACATGTGGGTAGAGGAGCGAAAGAAGATGGAGCAGATACTGTAGACAAACGCGCTCACAAGCACCACATATTCACACACAGACTCTCAAACACACATACATGCATGGTCACACCACAGTGGAATATGCTCAATAGTTCCAAAATATTATCACAAAACCACATGAAAATTTACATACAGAACCAAGAACCTAACCTCTGTTATTTTACTCTAGTAGACTGATAAAGTTTCAAATGGAAAATGTACTATGTTATGTTAATATGATTAGCTAGCCTACACAATTTACATTTAATTGGTAACACTGGTTTGTTTAATAACAGGGCAAACTGGTCCTCCTACAGTCTAACTCACATAAGGTTCAAGTAAGATAAGATAATGCCTTTATTGTCATAGTGCAGTGTCAAAAGCCTTACTGGTTTTTCTCTTTAAAATGCAATGCAGATTCTCCAAATTCTCCAAGTCGACATTCCTGATGTTATGATGATGTCCATGTAAATGCCACCAAAAATGTCAATAAAGTTAATGAATGGATGGTACATTTTATATTTGTGGGCATAATAGACACCATATTGCAGTGTTTTCAGGCTGTTAAAATTGGGTTTTAAGTTGGATAAATGTAAGTATGTTTCTCAAAAAATTCTGTCTGCAAAACCAAAACTACTTAAAACGTGAGCGTCTGACCCATGACATCGTGCTATTCCTGCCATGTCTATATTGTAATAAGTTCTGTGTAGAGTTTGCATGTTCGTTATACAGTTTTGCATCACGGTGGATTACAATATTGTACAACTGCAGAGATAATTTGTCAATCATCAGATTTTTGAAAGGCTATGCTTTTCCTTACCCAATATACACCATTAAAGGAACATATTCATACTCATCCCCTTTGCAAACTAAATGTGATAATAGGTGTTTTAGAGATCCAAAATGCTTTTTTCTTGTGGATGAAAAGGCACAATGGATACAAAAATGATGCTTTATTTTTTCAGCTGGTCTAAACTGTGAACTAGAACTCTGGAACCAAGAGTGACAAAGTGTAAGCTGGGTAGACTATGAAACATTCCAGTGTACAAACAGCAAATCCAAAATTTAGTTGTATAATATGTCATATTTTTGTTATAGACACATTGATTCATGTGAGCTCATATGGCTTTTGCCTGCCAGTCTTGGAACTACAGTGTTGGATTTTGTGTTACCTACACAGCCAGTTTCCATCTGATCTTACACAACATAAAACCTTATAGAAAGCAGCACGGATAACCTTTTATTGTATTGCACCAGTGTTTGAGAGCTGGACAAAACTACAGTTCACATTTAGTAAGTATGGATCTCACATTATAAGAAATAAATGACATTTAAATGTTTATTAATAAGATAATAGTGCTCATCCTATGTTCCACTGTAAATTAGTTCAGGTAAATGGATGGTTATCGTTAAGCAGAAGGAAGGTAATTATTATCAGTGATTGTACATAATAGCGTTAGCATAAAAAGATTAGGTTGAAAAAAATGAATAAAATTGCCTTAAAAACAGTTTTTCTCACCTTGAAAGAAAGTGTAAGAAACAGCTGTGTTTTGTGAAATCTAACAATGCAACTAATCAAATGTTCTTCAAGCTCACAATAAAATCTTTCTGCAGAACTGCTCCATGGAGCTACAGGTGATAGTGACTTCTCACAAAGCACAACAGATATTTTTCCTCTTTGATGCCATGTGGACAAGCAGAGAGCAGACTGTTTCCCTATAGCACTGCTACAGCAGCCATCCGCATCCATTCAATTCTAGCCAAGGTTCTGACTGTGCGATTGTGTGTATCCTCGCTCTTCTTCCTCAGGCACACACTCAACTCAGTGACCAGTCTTGCTCTCCCAATCCCTTAAAGTGCGTTTCCTCCCCCTACATCTTTCTCCCAATCAATTTATCTCTCCCTCGCCTATCATCATTACTTTTCTGCTCTCAGTAACTGGTAAAAATAGTGCTTTATAAATCTTGCATGCTCTCTTTGTCTCTCTCACACACAAAGATGGGACAGAGAAAAAAATGATGGCTAGAAAAGCATGTAATGAGACTTACTGATGACTAAAAAACTGTTCAGATACATATTTTGTTAAAGTAGGATTGAATGAAGTGAGAGTATATTAACACTCTGGAAAATGCTCAGGTCTTTTGCTCACAAGCATGCATGAGGGATTTCAACCCATTAAAACCAACAGTTAGGGCTACAGACTCCTGTGACAGAATAGCCATGTCCTGCACAGACATGCTTACTTAGTCTAGCACCTTCTAAATATATAGCATGGATGCCTCCTCTGGTTACACATCATAATCAATAGAAAGCAGTTCACTATTTCATACCCAGAACTCTCCATGACACTACCACTAAACCACACAGGCACACACACAAGGATGCAGGCAGATTAATTTCACACTAGGTCTATTTTACATACATGCACTCATTTGTAGGCAAGGTTTACATTCCGGCCCAGTGCCAGACCTAAATAATGACTGGTGTATCTGAACACCACGGGGGAAAAGACCTGGTAGTAGTAGTAGTAATAATAATTTAAAAAATGTATTAATTAAAAAAGAGAAGATTAGATTAGATATAGCATTGTTTTAGCATTGGTATATGACCATATATAATTATTTCCCAGTTTCTTCATTAGAATACAAACAGAAAAAAAATTGGAAAGTTTAAAATAAAAAATGCATAACAAAAAAAAAAAAAAAACAGAAAAACTGCTTCCACAGGCTACAGTGGCAAGTATTTACACATGAGCAAAAGCAGCATCTGGGATGCCAAGTAGACCCTTCTAGAGGGTTCTAGAGGGAAAAAGGCTTGATCAGTATTGGTATATTTGGAAGGGTGGCAGCCAAGTAACCACTTTTTCCAAAGAGAACAGGGTATGCTAAAGCTCACAAAGGCTAGAATGAATATCCACTATTGCTAAACACCAAATCGAATGGGGGCCTAAAACTTTTGCACAGAACTGCAAATAGTAGCACTTGTATTTCATACAAGTAGTGGTTCAAAGACAAAAGATAACAAGAAAAAACCTATAAACAGAAAAAGAAAAACATGATTAGACAAATAATTAAAACACTAAATTAACATGTTACTGATGCCCTAAACAGCAGTCCTGCACAAGGACAACTAGTGATAAAACCTAGTCATAAAACCCTCTCCCTATCAAAGGAAATCCCCTCGCTGTAGGAACACACATTCTAGTGAAATTTCAGCTAATAATAAAACCTCTAGGTTTGCATCAGAAAGTGCTGATTTAAAATGCATTTTTAACTTCAAGATAAAACAGTAAAAAATAAATATTTAATAAAATGAATTAATGCTAATTCAAGTTAAAAGTAACTTAAATTAAAATTGCAATTGAAAGTAAATAAAAATAGACTGTGGAACATAATTAACAATACAATCAACTTACATAAAGCTAACTGCAACATATGAGTGCTTAAGTCTTTAACCTCTTTTTAAATGTGCCAAAATCACAAAGAGTTCTGAGATCTTCAGGGGGGAATTCGAAAGTTTGGAGTCATAGTAAGAAAATGCCAGCTCACCATACTTTAGTTGCCTAGTGAGAATAACAAGCATGCTTCTGTTTGCAGCTCTGATAGACCTTGATGGAACGTATTTAACAATCATATCATTTCATTTCTAAAATGGGAAAGCTTTGATTATTACGTTTTTTTTAAACCATTTTGGACACCAGCCCCTTGTTTCATTTCCCAACATTTCTCCAGCTCCTCTATATAGGTGTGTGCTCTCTAGCTGCTTATTTCCGCAGTCGTGGAGCGCACAGACCATAATCCTGAGTTCCCTGGTTCAATCCCAGTTCCAGGCCATCTCATACTTGGCACACATAGTCAAACATACAACCACTCTATATATGAAAGTATATTTAATTATTATAATTAAAAGGGTGGCCTTTCCTGATTGGGACCTCGCCTCTGACTGGTGTTCAGGTGTTCAGTTCCCAGGTGGTCAAAACCAGCATCAATCTGTAATCTATTCTGAATCGATATTTCTAATGCATTCCAGCAAAATGTGAATGCCACTCTCTGTTGGACAGTGATTGTAAGAGACCATCTTGCAACTTGCTTCACTTGCTTTGAAACTTATTTGATACTTTGAAATATGTCCTGTTATCTTTTACTTCACTACATTTTCAACAGAAAATGGTTTTATTTTTACTCCAATACCTTTCCCCAGTAACCTTTGTTTAAGGGTCCCCCAGAATCCATTAAAACACGCAGGAAAATGCTGGCCCAAAATACACACACACAAACACCATACTAACTAGCAATCCTGATCAGGGTCATGGGGGAAGGTCTGGAGCCCAAACTAGAATTCACTGTGCAAAAGAAGAGGTATATCCTAGTGGATGCCCCGCCCACCTCCTGATCTTCATGCCTGACCTGCACAGGATTCAAATCCAGGCTGGCCCTTACCACCGAGCCATCAGAGCAGCACCATACTAAACAGTAGACATTAATTAGTGTACAATCTATGGTAACAGTGCTGTTTTGGAATATAATGTATCGTGTGGTTTTAAACGCAGAATAAACTGCATCATCAAAGGGGTACATGGATAAAATGATGAAAACCAATAGTGCTGGGCTGTATACCGTTTCATCCAGTACACCGATTTTATTTTCCCATATGATAAGAATTTTTCATACTGTAGCATAGCAGAAACAACAGCGGTAAAAGAAACCAGATTCATGTGTTTGATAAAGTTGACTCCATGGTCAACTCAAAATTCAGAGTATGGTTTCTGATTCATTCTGATTCATTCATTCATATTTATTATCGAATTCCCATCGTAGTGAGATGAATTTCCACTAGAATCAGACAATGTAAAAATGTATTGCACTGCCTATTTTGTTACGATTCGCCATATTAAAACCTGGGCGAACCGTGAAAACAAAAGTATAAAGGGATTTAGGAGCCAATTGCAGTTAGCTTCATATAGAAATAGTGAACCAAAATATAAATAAATAAATAAATAAGAGAAACTAAATACACAATAAAAAGTAAGTAAATAAAACAACAAAGAAAACAGCTTCAGTGGCTGTGGATCAAATCCTGGGCGGACACGTAGGTTTCTGCTGTGTAAACCCAATGCGCCACTCAGCCACTGAAAAAAAGAACAGAAAAAGACAAAAACAAACAGCGTAAGTGTATAGCGCCCCTCTGCAGTGGTACGCTTACAACATGACACTGCTACGCAAATGGCATAACGGGTTCGCGCCTGCGCAGAGCGACAGAACCCGAGCGGAGCACCACAATAGCATGCCACGGGGACTCCCACGAGTTACGGGAGCATGGCACGGACACGGAAGGGAAAATGACGAGGCTGAATAATCAGCACAGCAACCTTTTCATGCGGAGATGGAGAAGGGCACGAGAGGGAGGAGGTGGTGCGCACTCCACCACAGCAAGCGAGTCAAAACCGCCGAAGAAGAACGGCAACCGTGAGTGCTAGTTTTAAGCTTGCCCTGCTCTAAAAACTAGGCCCTGACGGTTACCGGGCAGCCTCCTGAATGCCCATTGCTGACAATCTACAAATTGCAAGCTACCTCTGTCCCTAACAATAACAAATGCTCAGAAAAAGGGCCAAGGAAGTCCAAGGATGCGACATCTTGCATGACGGTGCCGGGCCGTACAGAGCTGGGCAGCGCTAACTGTTCAGGTAAGGAGCTAAAAAGCGTGGCGTGCTCAGGTATGGAGCTAAGGAGCATGGTGTTCTCAGGTACGGAGCTAAAGAGCGTGGCGTGCTCAGGTATGGAGCTGGGCAGTGCTAACTGCTCAGGTGCGGAGCCAAGGGGCGCGGTGTGCTCAGGTACAGAGTCAAGTGGCGCGAAGACAAAGGGCACTAACTCCTTAGGCACGGAGCCAGGTGGCGCTAACTGCTTAGGTATGGAGTGAAGGGGCATGACAGGCTCAGGTACAGAGCTGGGAGGTATGAACTGCTCAGGTACGGAGCTACGAGACACGGCGTGCACAAGTACTAAGCTATGTGGCACTTTCCACTCAGGCACAGGAATCTGAGGGCCTGAGGGTAGATCTTTATCTCATCCGAGGGCAAAAGAATCCCCCATGGAGAGCTAGTGGTAGGCTGACGCCCACGATGGTGAAAACCCCCCATCTTAGAGTGGTCAGGGCATATGGGAGGGTTGAAGATTGGTCCCTCAGGTTTAAGGGGGACCAACAACCCCAGCTTATACCTGGGCGGAGACCAGCACCTTCTGTGACAGGGATTGTGCAGCTCTGAGGGGTCGGGATGCCATATAGGGTCCACACCTCAGCCAAAGTTAAAGGATGGACCCCCAAAAGCTAGCCAGCAGCGAGCGGGCCAAAACCACCAAGGAAGAACGGTAACTGTGAGGCCTAGATAAAGCTTGCCGTACTCTAAAAACTAGGCCCTGACAGTTGCCAGGCAGCCTCCTGACTGCCCATTGCTGGCGATCTACAAAATTGCCAGCTACCTCTTTCCCTAACAGAATGCAAAGCACTCACAAAACAGATGTGTGAGAGTCAAGAAAGTCCGAGGATGCTTAAATAGCCCAACCAACAGGTGTCGCCACTTACGCACATGGTGGCAAACAAGGGCTAGCTCATGCGCAATCATGCCGAGTGTGCACATGCCGCAGTAAGAGTCAACGCTGACCTCCAGTGTCACAAGCCAGGGTCAGCGTGACTCCTAATATATTTAGGTAGTTATTTCAGTTCGTACAGCAGTCAAAAGTGTCCCAAATCCAATTTTCTCACAAAATTAGAGTTTGTTTTTAGGCTGTTCACATAGATTTTTAATGTGACCTATACCAGACAATCGTCTGATCAGTTCACACTCTGAAACTGATGCACATGTGCAAAAGAGCAGTGCTCCACATGACCTACTCGTCCAAGGGTAAACAATCAAAATGGAGTCAACAGTAACTGGCACTTTTCTAATGGTCATGTCAAAAAGAGCACATTGTTCAGCCACGGCCATTTCTTTGGTTTGCGTCCTTGGTTTCTTGAAACTTTGCTTTTAAGCTTTTCATATTCTTTTGACACTGTAGCCCCGTTCTCCTGTGGCCATGATCGGCCATTTCTTTAGAAATTTCCTCAAACACTGAGCGGTTACGATATATATACCCCCTCTGAAAATCTCCCTCACTGCTGTGGTCCATTTTCCCTTCTCCTCAGCATGCATTTAAGGCAAATGATGAGCTGGAATGATGTAAACATTGCATGAATTCCGATCTGGCTTTTCAGAATGAGTCGCATTGCCACGTATCGGATATGTATCGGATTACCACATATAAAAGTGGCCCACTTTGGAACTGAAATGTAAGAGTCAATGCCTTTTGGGGCTATTCACACTGCCCCAAAAATAACACATCTGTGTCACGTATGACGCAAAAGATTGGATTTGGGCCACTTTTGCCTGTTGTGTCAACACAGCCTTAGACTGCATTACTATTCCTCCTTAAGTGGAATGAATTGGATATGAATACAACTTGATGATTTTCTCTTTATTTGGCTGTCAAAAAATAATATATTAAAATATAATGTATAAATTCATTTGCCTGTTGTGACCTGTAATATTTCTCTCAGGTTGATTAAAATCCCACATCATAGGAAAAACATAAACACAGTTAAGTTAAATGTTAAAACCAGTGTCCAGCATAGTATACTGAATTTCTTAATCGCTAATGTGAACTATTATTTCAATTTTGTTATTATTATTTCAATGATGTAAGACTTGGAATACGTAAGAGAACACAGAAGCAGTTTAAATATAAAAAAGCAAAACTGTAATTCTTGCAATCAATATTAAATAATCTTTTCACTGAACATTTGTTCTATTCATTGTCTCAGACTGTTTGCTGCCACAGTTAAATGACTGATCCAATGTGGCCACACCTTTGCAAAAAGTTCTTTATATACTTTCTACTCTAACAACACTGCACTGGAGCCCGAGTTTGCACTTTTTCACTGATGCATGCTGAGATACAGATTAAGATTCGCCTTATCAGTTTCATATATCATACATAAAATGATACAAATGTACTTGTAAACCTTCTCAAATTTCAGATAACACACACATCAGATTCACAGCAGAATCACAGCAGGATTTCAGGCATAGTGGAGGATGAGGGGAGATTTTAATGAATAATGAATACATATGAGCATGTATGTGTGTTACTGATGAAATACTGGGTGCAAAACTAAAATTTCGGGACAGTCTCACCACACAGAAGCAAGATCCAGCTTTAGATCCGGCACTTTTTCAATATTTCATGAGCACTTGCCCTCAAACACACAGAAATTGGAGTATGTTATTGCCATTTAATTCCTAGTACAGCAATGAAAGGGTCAGTGCTGAGAAAGTTATACTTGAGCGATTGCCAAGGATTACACCACTGTTGTTCAAGACAATCTACACTAAGAGTGACACAGAAATGGCACAAGGAATATTTACGGTGTGATGACAGACCAGGCTGTAAAGCACTGCTGCCAAATTACCTATTTTACTACATCATCCATTTTCAATCCAAAACACTGTCACACAACGTAAGCAGAATGCCTACTGATGCGTAGTTTTGTGTGCACCTTTGCTCTTTCCTACCTTTTATGCCTAATTAATTCACTTGTAAATTAATTAGCACAATTAAGAACAGAACATGAAATTCAATTGTCCGATCAAATGCCGTTCAGTTTACCAAACAATGTCTTAATAACCACAACAACCTATAACAGTCTTTTAACTCCAGCCTTGCAAAACAGTCAATCAATGCTTCTGATCCACAATCAGAGGCGGGAGTTTAAGAGCAAAAAGTCTGTCATCTCTGTCATGGTTGCAAGGTCAGCTTATTCTAAGCCACTTTGGGCTTATCCCTTATCGTTAAGTCGCTTACAAATATTGGTAGTTGGTTTCAGGTTTTAGGAGCTAATGTGTATTTACTTATTTGGTCTTGTTCTCTGAGTCTGTGTCACTCTCCAATATTTCTTCAAGTTGGTTTTGTTCAATCTCTAAAATTAAGAGGCAAATGTACATCATTATTATATTATTCGTGTTTCATCTGGCTGATCTTCTGTGTTGATCAATGCATTTTTGGCTTCTGTCAAACAGAAACAGAAGCGGTATCTCTGACACATTTACAAATCATTTGCACACAGTGTTCTTGTGAAAATACCCTTTATATTTAATTTACATCACAGTAGCATAAAAACATCAACGTCCATTTCATCACGATCTGTCTCTCAGAACGCAATGCGGCTATTAAACGGCATATACCTAGTTTTCATTTACCTTTTAACAATGAGAATATATTCAGAATTTGTGTTCAAAGCTGTGAACTTTAACCAACATTAAGCATTTTGCATTACATGACTGATAGTGCCAACTCATCTTTGAGGAGTACTGGTGAATACTTATGAATGAATAGTCCAGTAATTATGTACATTCAAGCTCTGCTATGCTAATGTGCCTCATTCCAGAAAACGCTTTTGACAATTAATGTTTTCATAACCGGGACCTTATTTCCTTTATTTCGTATGAGGAAATTCATATCTGGTTCTTCTATATTCAGAAAACCCATCTACTTTCAATAATGTCAGTGTGATGTAGTGCCACAAAGGATTTATGATTGGTTCTCCTGTCTGCCTGTAATTTGTGGTTTGGGTGGGGCTTGTATGCTCTCTACTGCATTCTCATAAATAACCACTGGAAAAAAAACACAAAAATGATTAAAGGATGTTGGTAGTGGTAGGAAGCCTCTTATAACAACATTCCATTATTTTACCAGATGACATCCATTATAAATTATCAGTTGTTCAGATAATCATATAGGGGATTAAACTACCTAGGAATTCAGATAAAGGGAGTTTGTGGTCCAACTCTACTTATTTGTTACCACCTGAGTTACAGTGGGGCAAAAAAGTATTTAGTCAGCCACTGATTGTGCAAGTTCTCCTACTTAGACAGATGAGAGAGGTCTGTAATTTTCATCATAGGTACACTTCAACTATGAGAGACAAAATGAGAAAAAAAATCAAGGAAATCACATTGTAGGATTTTTAAAGAATTTAATTGTAAATCATGATGGAAATAAGTATTTGGTCACCCACAAACAAGCAAGACTTCTGGCTCTCACAGACCTGTAATTCTTCTCTAAGAAGCTCTTCTGTCCTCCACTGGTTACCTGTATTAATTGCACCTGTTTGACCTCGTTATCTGTATAAAAGACACCTGTCCACAGCCTCAAACATTCAGACTCCAAAGTCAACCATGGCCAAGACCAAAGAGATGTCAAAGGAGCTGCAACAGCCTGGGAAGAGTGAATCTACAATAGGCAAGCAGGTTGGTGTGAATAAATCAACTGTGGGAGCAATTGTGAAAAAATGAAAGACATACAAGACCATTGATAATCTCCCTCGATCTGTGGCCCCATGCAAGATCTCATCCCATGGGTTCAAGCAACATGTCTTATACCTCATCAGTATATATCTTTTATGCGGACAACGTGCAATTTGTGGTTATGTGCAATAACCTATTTCAACACTGTATATTCTGTGTATTTTTTCATATATTCTATTTTATTGTATAGTGCTTTTATCTCATTATTTTAAAGTGTGTGTACACTTGTATTTATTCTGTTTCTTCCTTCTTGGTGCTGTAACAAGATAATTTCCCCCTGTGGGATAATAAAAGGCTATCTTACCTTATCTTAAAATGATCATGAGAACGGTGAGCAAAAATCCCAGCACTACACGTAGGAACCTGATGAATGACCTGCAGAGAGCTGGGACCAAAGTAATAAGGCTACCATCAGTAACACACTACACCGAGAGGGACTCAGATCCTGCAGTCCCAGGCGTGTCCCCCTGCTTAAGCCAGTACATGTCCAGGCCCATCTGAAGTTTGCCACAGTGCATATGGATGATCCAGAAGAGGACTGGGAGAATATCATGTGGTCAGATGAAACCAAAATAGAATTTTTTGATAAAAAACTCAACTGGGAAGAAGAATGCTGAGTTGCACCATACCTACTGGGAAGCATGGGGGTGGAAACATCATGCTTTGGGGCTGTTTTTCTGCAATGGGGACAGGACGACTGATCCGTGTTAAGGGAAAAATGAACAGGGCCATGTATCGTGAGATTTTAAGCCAAAACCTCCTTCCATCAGTGAGGGCATTGAAGATGGAACATGGCTGGGTGTTCCAGCATGACAATGTTCCTAAACACACCGTTCGGGCAACAAAGGAGTGGCTCCGTAAAAAGCATTTCAAGGTCCTGGAGTGGCCTAGCCAGCCTCCAGACTTCAACCCCATAGAAAATGTGTGGAGGGAGTTGAAAGTCTGTGTTGCCCCAAAACATCACTGCTCTAGAGGAGATCTGCATGGAGGAATGGGCCAAAATACCAGCTACAGTTTGTGCAAACCTGGTGAAGTCTTACAGGAAATGTTTGACCTCTGTCATTGCCAACAAAGGTTATGTTACAAAGTATTGAGTTGAACTTTTGTTATTGACCAAATACTTATTTTCCACCATAATTTACAATTAAATACTTTAACAATCCTACAATGTGATTTCCTGGATTTTTTCCCCTCATTTTGTCTCTCATAGTTGAAGTGTACCTACGATGAAAATGACAGACCTCTCTCATCTGTCTACGTAGGAGAACTTGCACAATCAGTGGCTGGCTAAATTCTTTTTTGCCCCACTGTACATGTACAATGCTTAAATAAAAAAATAAAATAAAATAAATCCATGGTACAGTGATTGTCTTCTTCATATTACTTTTCTGAATGTGAGTTAAGAGGAACAATTAAAATCAATAATAGATCAAGAAAAATTTATAGAAAAAGTAATTAAAGCACTTTGGTCAACAATTATTGAAGACTAAACTGGATGCTAATGTACAGCAGGAATGTATTGCTAACTAAATATTGTTTTTTCCCATAATGGTTTGCAGAATTGCAAACCTAATGGTCTTGCTCAGCACACATGTCCCTGTTCTGCACTTATGGTACCATGATTAGAAATACAACTCAATGCATTGCAGGTGCCTAAGTGGGTTCACAAGACTGTAAATGTACCATGTTATACCTTACCCTGCAGTGAATAAGCAACATTAGCGTGGCCCAGTTAGGTGACAATACTTTTAAGTGCTAATGGGAAAAATGAATGAAATCTCTCAGATTTTCTGGTCTCCTCGACTTACCCCTAATACTCATACGAAGAATAGTGTCCATATGTGACTCACCTGTGCACTCACTCTGCTCTTGACCCCAATAATGTGCCTTAGAGCCATACGAATAATGGCATGCAGCCTTAGCACCACGTCCTCAATATCATGCTCTCCCCTCATGGAGGCTGCCAAGGTGCCCAACCCCTCCACGTAGGTTTTCCAGTGTTCCTGCACTTCAGCTGCCCCTGCAAGACAGGTGCTCATGGTACTCAGGCACGTTGCCTTGCAAGATCGTGCTTCTAACAGCCCCTGGCACAGAGGGCAGTACCACAGACGGAGCAATGCCCTGCCACACTCCCTTCCTGCCTTCATATGCTGCGTAGTGTTCACTACTTCGATGCCCAGGTTTAGTGCCTGGAGAAACAGACGTGTGGCCAGCAGCGAACGTGAGAGCCGTGTCATCATCATTTTGGGGTAGGAGCCAAATGCTGAGGCTTTGCGCCACGCTATGTGCATGCACTCTCCCGAAGTCCCTGCTGGTGTCCCATTGTCCAAGAGGTGCCGGTAAGCAAGGGGGAAGAGATGTGAAAAAAAAGAGGTCACCATATCATCCACGTTGGCATCTGAACCCAGGATGTAGAGGGACATATCCAGGAAGAGCTGAGTGACAGCACCATTGGCTCCTCCACCCAAGGCTGGAAATTCCTCCCTCAGCAGTGTAAGGGTGGAGTTACGACCCAACCGCAACACCATTTCAAAGGCCTCTGACAGGAAGAGAGAGAAACAAAATAGTTTATATTTCCATTACCGTTACAGAACAATTGGCTTCAACTTAATCAGTGTTATGCATAACATACATACACCCTGCCCGCTCCAGTAACCCCCAGTTTGATTAGTAATAATAATGTATACACTGCCTTCAGTTATGTGAAGATTATTTTATTCATCTGCTTACTCCACCAGCAGTTCCTCTCCCCCCAGATTGAATATCACTGCTTGTGAAAATGTTTCATGTGTAAATGTTTTTAACATGCATCTATTGAAAAATGAAATATCCAAGAAATTTGACTTTTGAAAGTCTTTGAGATTTCACACTCTCATGAACAATCAGCTACACACATCTCTCTAATTCTCTCACTAATGACAGACTGGAAAATAAAGAATCTAAAGCTTCCCACATCAGTAAAAACCCAGATTTTCCCAGTGACCTTTATGAACAACAAAGGCTTCTTTCTGAGCCGTCTTAAAGACTTAAAAGGAGAGCATTCATCCAGACTGGAGGCTGTTTGAGATGCTGAGTCTTAGAGATGCTGGGAGAAGAAAACAGCACAAAAATAAGCCAGAGCTGAGAAATAATCAGATGCATTTGAAAGCAGTGAAGTCTTATCAATACTGAGGCAAAAAAGGGAACGCTTCTTAAATCCACACATGCAAGAGAGGCTTGCAAAGAGGAGAGACTGTGGAGATTTAGGAACATGGTGAGAGGAAATAAGAGGAAGTGAGGAGGGGCATATCGCTGTGAAAGCGAGTCCAATATATAGCTACTGAGCAGAAAGTATGTAAATTAGCAAAAGTTTGTCTGTGACAGTGAAAATGAGCAACTGATTCTCAAAACATTGCAAATTACTTTGTAGATACACATTTTTCATTTGTTAATAAACAGGGTGACGTAGCACCGTCACCTCACAGTAAGAAGGTCCTGGGTTCAATCCCAGTTGGAGCAGTCTGGGTTCTTTCTGTATGGAGTCTGCATGCTTTCCCTGTGTCCACCTGGGTTTACTCTGGGTTCTCTAGTTTCCTCCCACAGTCCAAAGATATGCATTAGGTTAACTGGAGTTTCTAAAGTGCCCTTAGTGTGTGAGTTAATGTTAATTTCCTATGATGGACTGGTGCCCTGTCTAGGGATGTTCCTGTCCTGACCAAGGACTAAGCATATAAGAAAATAAATGAATGAATGAATGAATGAATGAATGAAAATAGACATCCATGTATGCATTTCAGGCCTGCAACACATTCCCAAAAAGTTGGGATGGAGGCAATTTATGAGCTAGTAATGAGAAAATAAAAAGTAAATAATAATGCGATTTCAAACAAGTGATGTCAACAGGTGACTCCAATCATGATTTTGTACATTGGCTTTTATTTTGTATGAAAGGCTGAGTCTTGGATAAGCAAAGATGGGAAACAAATGTGTGAGAAAATTATTGAAACATTTAAAAACAATGTTCCTCAAAGAAGGATTTGAAGGTATTTTCATGTTTTTCCCCTCCAGAATGCATAATATAATTAAACAATTGAAGGAATCTGGAGGAATTTCAGTGCAAGGACAAGAGTACAACCCTAAACTGAATACCTGTGATCTCCAATCCCTCAGACAGCACTGCATCAAGAACTGAGATTCATCGATAGTTGATACAACCAAAAAAAGCCTTATGTTAACCGTGTCCAGAAGTGGTGTCAACTTCTCTGGGCTCTGAGGCATCTGGGATGGACCATCACACAGTGGTAACATGTACTGTGGTCAGAAATGGATGACGTGTGCTCTGGACCAAAAACAAAAATCAACAAGTCCAAAACCCAGGGTCAAACATGGTATGGGGCTGTGTCAGTGCCCTTGGCAAATGTCATTTACACTTCCATGATGGCAGCATTAATGCAGAAAATCATACTTCAAGATATACTGTCTTCATCTTTTGCAAAACCACATGGTTCACAAATTACAAAGGCATGCCCCCAGAAAAAGAGGGTACGGGTACAGGACTGCGCTGCCTACAGACCTGACCTGTCCCCAATAGAGAATATGTGGAAAATGTTAAAATGGAAAAAGCGACAATGACAATCTTAAGAAGTGTCTGCAGGAAGAATTAAACAAAATATCACCAAAAACTTTTAATTGAGGCCAAAGCATCTTGTGAGATAAATGTTGTGAGAAGGAATGGCAACATTACAATGCGGTAAATGCTTTACAGTCCCAACATTTTTTGGAATGACCTGAAATACAGGAATCGATGTACAAAGTGTCTGTAAAGTAATTCCCACTTTAATATTCTTACTGTGTTGCTGTTTGTCATGTCAGCCATGGGGCTCACGCTGAATCGATGTAATGTGGATAAAACCTGGGTACCTGTACGTAATATGGAACTTACTTTATAGCCATCCTGTATATTAACAAATGAAATGAAGCTGACCAGTTTATTTTTTTAATTTGCGTTTTCCATAATGTCACACCTTTTTCTGATTTGGGGTTGTACTAGGATCACTTAGCACAGAGGTGTACTTTATAGGTAAACTGTTGTTATGTACAGTTCTCACACTTAAGCTCATACTTCAGTAGAAAAGAACCTGTGTAGAACAACCACTGATGAGATGTTTTTTGGGGTGGTTTGTTGTTACTAGTATGAGTTAATATACACTTCATTGTTACTGCTGACAATAAAAAAATAATCAAATCCCAAGCAAACTCCGGCTACAGAATCAATACAGGAAATCTATAATTAAGTATAGACTAACTGCCTCCATTGATCACATTGGCAATAATGCATAAGCAGTTATTTCAGAAAAACAAACTTTATTTTCAGCCAGAATTGATGTAGGTGAAATATTAAGGCAAGTTAAAATAAGTGCAGGGTGGCATCAAATAAAAAAATCAGTCTGGCTCATTAGTGGACAGGTCAGAGATGCTGAAGGTGCTTCAGAGTACCAAAGACTCTAATTAGGCCACGCTCATTTAGTGCCATGGTATCAGCATGCTGCCAAGCATACTGTTTGCAGCTGCACTCATTAAGTGCCCCATCTATCTCTACCTACGCATTCTGCTGTCAGGGGCCTGTGCTGTTAAATTATCAACACAAGGGCGAAGAGCGAACGAGATTCATTGATAGAGTCTAGATTGAAGTCACTTACTTCAATCTATGCCTTGTTATACCCTACATAAAATCTATAATGATGCCTACAGCAACTTGCATGCAGAATTAAAAAGTGTGGACACAACATGCCAAATTTTATATAGTGTTGATTTCCCAAATGCTGAAACAAACTTAATTAATGGTATAATTCTGCCAGTTTTAGTGAACCATTAACAACTCAATTAGGGTTTACAAAAAGAAAACAGCATTTCATCTAAAAAGGTGCTTTAACTTTCTGGTGTTTTCTTCACTTGCTCATTATGTCTACAAATATGGAAATACAGAATTGTGTCATATTTTTTGACTCCTACAATTGTTCTGTTGTTATTTAAAATAGAGTAATTGCTGCAAAATACTACAATATGTAAAACACATTGACTTTTGCTCATTTTGGACAAGATACAAGACTGTAGTATCCTGAAGTGAAGTGCCGTACTGAAGTACTGAAGTACTGAGTACTGAAGTGCTGTGAGCGTATGTATGAGTGTGTGATGTGCCCTACGATGGATTGGTGCCCTATCAAGAGTCGTTCCTGCCTTGTGCCCTGTGCCGCCAGCTAGGCACTGGCTCTTCTGCAACCTCGTTCAAAAAATGAACATTCAAGCAAAGAGAAAAAGATTTGAAACAGTACTGAATATTACTAAGTAATAGATTCTAGAATAATGGGTTTGGAAAAGTAATTTTTTGGGGAACAAATTAATTTAAATGGCTTTAATTATGGCCATTTTTCTGCTTGGATATGGCGCTACTAGTTTTCCACACATAGACTGGGGTATATTTGCCCATTCTTCTTCTTCTGAGGAATAATTCAATCAGATGTTGCAGTGAGCTACAATGTACTGCCTTCTTCAAGTCCATCCACAGATTTCCTTTTGGATATAGGTCAAGGCTCTGACTTGGCCACTCAAGGACATTCACCTTTTTTGGCAGTGTGTTTATTATTACTTGCCTTACTGTGCTAAAAACAGAATCACCTGCCCATCTACAGCTGCCTAGTGAGGAGCATGGTGGCTCAGAGGTTAGTGGTTCAATCCCAACCTCGGACTCCACCTACAGTGGAGCAAAAAAGTATTTAGTCAGGCACTGATTGTGCAAGTTCTCCTACTTAGAAAGTTGAGAGGTGTCTTTAATTTTCATCAGAGGTACACTTCAACTATGAGAGACAAAATGAGAAAAAAAATCCAGGAAATCACATTGTAGGATTTTTAAAGAATTTAATTGTAAATTATGGTGGAAAATAAGTATTTGGTCAATAACAAAAGTTCAGCTCAGTACTTTGTAACATAACCTTTGTTGGCAATAACAGAGGTCAAATGATTCCTCTAAGTCTTCAGCAGGTTTGCACACACTGTAGCTGGTATTTTGGCCCATTCCTCCATGCAGATCTCCTCTAGAGCAGTGATGTTTTGGGGCTGTCGCTGACCAACATGGACTTTCAACTCCCTCCACAAATTTTCTATGGGGTTGAGGTCTGGAGACTGGTTAGGCCACTCCAGGACCTTGAAACGCTTTTTACGGAGTCACTCCTTCATTGCCCGAGCGGTGTGTTTGGGATCATTGTCATGCTGGAAGACCCAGCCACGTTCCATCTTCAATGCTCTCACTGATGGAAGGAGGTTTTGGATTAAAATCTCATAATACATGGCCCCGTTCATTCTTCCCTTACCACGGATCAGTCGTCCTGTCCCCTTTGCAGAAAAACACAGCCCCAAAAAACATGATGTTTCCACCCCCATGCTTCACAGTTGGTATGGTGTTCTTGGGATGCAAACTCAGCATTCTTCTTCCTCCAAACACGACGAGTGAGTTTTAATCAAAAAAAGTTCTATTTTAGTTTCATCTGACCACATGATATTCTCCCAATCCTCTTCTGGATCATCCATATGCTCTCTGGCAAACTTTCAGACGGACCCATGGACATGTACTGGCTTAAGCAGGGGGACACGCCTGGCACTGCAGGATCTGAATCCCTGTGGTGTAGTGTGTTACTGATGGTAACCTTTGTTACTTTGGTCCCAGCTATCTGCAGGTCATTCATCAGGTCCCTCCCTCGTGTAGTTCTGGGATTTTTGCTCACCGTTCTCATGATCATTTAGTCCCCACGGGGATGAGATCTTGCATGGGGCCCCAGATCGAGGGAGATATCAATGGTCATGTAGGTCTTCCATTTTCTTACAATTGCTCCCACAGTTGTGATTTATTCACACTAACCTGCTTACCTATTGTAGATTCACTCTTCCCAGCCTGTTGCAGTCTACAATTTTCTTCCTGGTGTCCTTCAACAGCTGTTTGGTCTTGGCTATGGTTGAGTTTGGAGTTTGGACTGTTTGAGAGTGTGGACAGGTGTCTTTTATACAGATAACGAGGTCAAACAGGGTGCAATTAATACAGGTAGGTAACGAGTGGAGGACGAAGGAGCTTCTTAAATAAGAAGTTACAGGTCTGAGAGAGCCAGAAATCTTTCTTGTTTGTGGGTGACCAAATACTTATTTTCCACCATGATTTGCAATTAAATTCTTTAAAAATCCCTACAATGTGATTTCCTGGATTTTCTTTCTCATTTTGTCTCTCATAGTTGAAGTGTACCTATGATGAAAATTACAGACACCTCTCATCTTTCTAAGTAGGAGAACTTGCACAATCAGTGGCTGACTAAATACTTTTTTGCTCCACTGTATGTGAAGTTTGTATGTTCTCCTCGTGTCCATGTGGGTTTACTCCAGGTGCCCCGGTTTCCTTCCAGAGTCCAAAGACATGCATTAAGTTAACTGATTATGCTAAATTGGCCCAATCTGAGTATGTATTGCTAGTATCAATGTAACCTCGTGTATTGATGTAAGCTTGTATCTGTTGTAAATAGCCATTGATGCTGAAAGTGATGTTAAGTAAACCAAATGAACAAACAATAAACAAATTAGCTGTCTAGCAGATGGTTTCAAGTTTACCTCAGGAACGTGACTATATTTGGCAGTATCCTTTCATCTTCTAATATTCTGACCAATTGCCCAGGACCACTGAAGAAAACAACCCCTTAACAAAGTTGCTACCACCATGTTTCACAGTGGACGTGGTATATATTGATTGTTTTGCTGTGTTTTCACCAAACACAGTGCTTAGATTTTAGTCTAAATGGTTCCGTCTTGGTCACATCTGACTAAAGAAAGTGGTACTTTTTGCCATATGTTGTCATTTCAGTGGTATACATGCACTGGTTAAAATCCAGGTGTCAGGTCTCACCTTATAACAACTATGACAATTTCTCGTATTCCAATAATTACATTAAGAATCTGTTAACTGAAAACAACATAGGCTCTGTATAGATTTAGTCCAACTGAGAAATGTATACAAGAGAGATCTAATTTTCTACAGCTCATTTCCTCCATCTCTGAAAGTAGCATAATGCAAATTATGTGGAGACAAATCATGTGTTCGAACCACTTACAGATGCTACAGATAACAGGAGGGAAATAGAGGCGAGAGAGAGAGAAATAGAAAGACAGAGAGCGACAGAGCAAGATATTTAATGCTTTATTTTAGTAAAAGGGTCATACAGGTCAGTTCAGTACTCTGTTCCCTCGCTATCTTTGTGCTACAGGGTTTCAGCTCCATCAGCAGGTTGCATATTAGGTGTCCTCTAATGGAGTAAGCAAAGTTGCCTTTCATAGTGCAGACATGTCTAACAGAAAAATCTCGTATTTTCTAATGGATTACAAATTGCCTTTGTTGGAGCACTAACAATGGAGTGACCTTACTGAACATCAAGCTCCAGTCTGAAAAGAAAGGAAAAGAAACTGCTATAGGAATCTGAGTGTCTAGGAAGGCTTAAAAAAGAAAACACTTATCACAGGAGATAAGGATAAGGGCCTACACACACTGGGTGCATACTTCAGTCTTCAGGACATGGCAGGTTAAAGAATGAGTAAAGACGAGGGGACACTTCTAGAGTGCTAAAAGATTCACCAACCATGTATACTATGCAGATGGTAAATATCTGATTACTTCCCAGTCAGGCCATTTATCACTAATGTCAATGGATGTGTAACCTAGGAGTGCTGATATACTGTATCCTTGGCAAAAAATAGATGAGCACCAGCCTTGTCCATCCACCGACATTGCAGATGTAATTCATCAGGAACAGTAAGATGCTTTCAAGTATAAAAGCAAACCACACATACAGCTAGAGAAGAATTTAAAAAACTAAGTAAATAAGTAAACACTAAGTAAATAAACACTGTTAAATAGCAGCTTTGGAGTCAACAGCAAATTAACTGCAAACAGTAGGATCACCATACACCTTTGGAAGAGATTTAGTTTTCTGTTTTTGTTGTTTTGGTGTTATTCAAGTAATTAATTTGTTTATTTTAAAAACATGAAGGAAGATAAGTATCAAACTACTGAACCCTTTAAGAAGAAAAACCTCCAGAAGGACAAAGAAAGTAGAAATATACTTGATTCTCCATGCTGCGGATTTTTCAACAATCTTTAGATCAGGTGTTTGCTATCAGTCTGGTTTTCTTAAAACCACTACTAAGTTTGTTTAGCCACATTCTATAGAAACATAGTGAGAGGCCAGTTTTTTTATTTTTTTACTGTAATGTTTACTGTTTACTAAAATGACCTCATATTGATCTATAATTAGACACCATGGGGCAATGAACATACCTAATAACTCACAATATGATGGTTTGTGCTGTTACTAATCCATAGCCATTTAAAGTCATCCAACATTTTGTCATTAGCAAGCAATAAAGGTACAGAATAAGGCATAAGCTTTCTACCACATTCTATGGATAAACAAATAGGAAGTGAACCAACTTCTGTACATGCCCACTGTCTTCAACCGATACGCAGGTGATGCATTTCCAGTAAACCCTTAAGGAGACGTTTATGACTCAATAGTAGGGATGCACCCCTAACTTTTTTATTTCCAATAATGATACCGATACATACACTTTGTGTATCGGTCGATACCCAATACGATCCAATATCATTGTTGAATTTATAAAGTGTATATAAATAAGGGAACTGTAAACAAGTAAGGAAAGGTTCAGGGTGCATATTTTCTAACTATAAATAAATCAATTTGTAACTTAAATAATTCAATTTCAACAAACCTATGGTCCTTTTTAGTAATGCCCCTAAATCATTAATATACTGTTGTACCTTGAACTTTTCAGATGCACTGATTGCTATTATCTTGGTTGATTCTGTTTTTGTTTTGTGTTTTTTTTAACATATGAACGGCCAAAGCATTGTTAGGATTAACTGTTACTTTGATCAAATTCCACATATCCAGCGGGGTGATGCTGTTTGAAATGTTTTATTTAATGTGTTGTTCAAAACGTTTTTGGAGATGATAGAGATACACATTATTTTCGCCATGCATAACAGACAGTACTCACTGAAGTTGCGCTACTTCCAGGCTGAAGACAAGGCTGTGTCTGAAATAATGCTGCACATCTCTACGCCCAACACCGTTCTTAGTACTGTACTATATAGGCCTAGGGAGACTATTCAGTACCACTAAAAACACAACTGAAATCTAACACATCCTCATCATGAACACTCATTAGCCCCGGTCTCATAAAAAAACCTGCCAGCGCTCTGTACATGAATTGAATTCTGAATTAAAGTTAGTAAAAGCACTGTGCTGTTCATGTGTGGCTGAGTTTGTGTCGCTGATGCGCTCTGCACAAGTTAAATGTGACCGACATAGAATCGGTAATATGAGACTGATTGGCCAATCATGCTAAAAGCAGTTGGTTGTTAATTTCAGATTTACAAATTATGTGGATTTTCATCTTTATATCTGAAGTCCGTTGTTATTCCACGATTCCACCCATGTTCTCCGTATCACAGGAATCATAGGGCCCTAGAAATGCCTCCATGTTGTTGTTCCTGTTTGTAAGTCACGTCTACCATCATGCTGCACATGTGCTGATGACATATGGTGTAGCATGCATTGCACGCAAATTAAAGTGAATGGATCGGTCCCATGGATGGGAGTAATTATCCAATACCTGGTCCAGCTGATTTTGTTAATATCATCACCTATAGCCAATTCTAATATCAGATCGGTTCATCGCCACTCAATAACACTTGTTTAAGATGTTGTTTAGATAGAACAGAACAGCATAGAATAGAATATATTGTCATTGCACAAGTACAACAGAGATTAAGCTTGCACTCTCTTACTAAAATGTAAATGTAAAATTTAAAATATAAAAAATAGAAATACGATAGAAATACAATAGTATAAGGTAAGAAACTGGAGTCGTGACAACTTTCTATCTCTTAACTCCAAGAGAACAAACATACTGATCTTGGACGTCAGGAAACAAAAAACACAGTAATTGTAATCCCATTTACATCAGTGGTGAAAAGGTTGAGGCAGTTAATAGCTTAAAAGTTCCTCTGAGCCCACATCAGTAATGATGCAATTGGTGCACCATTGAGTCCATAATCACATACTGTATAATGATGTGGCACTCAAGCTGCACCACAGAGAGCAGAAAAGCTCTCCAGTGCATCATCAAAACAGCTCAAAGTATCACCGTATCACAGTGTCTAATGTTGGAACATATCTACTAATTTCACTGCACCTGCAAAAGTCTTTAGCATTTCCACTGAACCAACTCACTCCCACTCCACTGCAGATACAGCTTTTACACTATGGAACCCTGAACACTCATACAAGTAGACAGAAGAACAGTTTATTTTCCAGAGCTGTCGGATAAAAGCACATTTAACATCCTGCAATGTGCCACCAAACTTTAGAACATCATACACAACAAAATAACAGTCTGAGTGAAAATGCTTATAAGTTGCACTTTTCTCAAGTTTAATACAATGTGTCTTATTACAAATCATAAGTCATAAGTTTACATACACTTTGGCTGAAGTCATTAAAACTCATATTCATTCCCTCCACAGATTCCATGTCAACAAACTATATTTTTTAGCAAACTATCTACTTTGTACAAGACACAGGGTATTTTTCCAACAAATGTTTACAAACAGATTATTTCAGTGGGTAGGATATTACATTTATACAAAGTTGTCTGTGTTTTTAAATAGCTTGGAAAATTCCAGAAAATTATCTCATGGCTTCAGAAGCTTCTTATAGGCTAACTGACATCATTTGAATTAACTGGGGGTGTACATGAGGCAGTATTTTAAGGCCTGCTTTCAAGGCCTCTTTGCTTGGCGTCATGGGAAGATCAAAATAAATCAGCATCAGCATATCAGCAAAAGACATTAAAAGAAAAATAAAGGACCTCCACATGTCTGGTACATCCTTGGGAGCAATTTCCAAATTACTAAGCGTACCATGATCATCTGTTCAAATAACACTATGCAAGCTTAAACACCATGGGACTCCACAGCTATCATACCGCTCAGGAAGGAGACGCATTCTGTCACCTAAAGATGGACAAACTTTGGTCAGAAAAATCAATCCAAGAACAAAAGCAAACAAACTTGTGAAAATTCTGGAGGAAACGGGGACAAAAGCAAAACATGTCCTGTATCAACATGAAAAAGCCGCTCAGGAAGGAAGAAGCCTTAATAACCACCATAAAATGTCAGGTTACAGTTTGCAACTCCACATGGAGATCTTACTTTTTGGATAAATGTTCTCTGGTCTGATGAAACAAAATTGTAACTGTTATGTATGGAGGAAAAAGAGAGAGGCTTTCAAGCCAAAGAACACCGTCCCAACTGTGAAGCTCTGCGGCACGATCATATTTTAGTGGTGCTTTGCTGAATTAGAGACTGGTGCACTTCACAAAATAGATGGCATCATGAGGAAGCAAAATTATGTGGAGACAGTGAAGCAACATCTCAAGACATCAGCCAGTAAATTAAGGCTGCAAATGGGTCTTCCAAATGAACAATGACCCCAAGCAAACATCCAGAGTTGTTTCAAAATGGCTGAAGGACAACAAAGTGAAGGTTATAGAGTGGCTATCACAAACCCCTGACCTCAATCCCACAGAAAATTTATGGGAAGAACAGAAAAAGCGTGTGCGAGCAAAGAGGGCTGACTCAGTTCTGTCAGCAGGAATCAGCCAAAATTCCAGCAACTCATTGTGAGAAGCTTGTGGAAGGTTACCCAAAATATTTGACCCAAGTTAAACAATTTAAAGGCAATGATACCAAATACTAACCATATGACTATAAATCTCTGAAGTACTGGAAATGTGATGAAAGCAATAAAAGCTGAAATAAATCACTGTCTCTAGTATTATTCTGATATTTCACCTTCTAAAAATAAAATTCTAATTGACCTAAGAGAGGGAATGTGTAATAAATGTCAGGAAGTGTTTAAAATTGAGTGTGGCTAATGTGTATGTTGACTTCAACTATAACAATGTGAGTGAAAAATGAATTAAACTTTGCCAGGCCAAAAAAAACAGGTCACCACCTAGATTTAACTAAGCAAATAGTTAAATAGGTTAAAAAAAAAAAAAAGAAAAGAGCCTCCCATCGAATAATTACTGCATTTGTAATGATTTAGTTTCAGCTGGCAACAAGTTATTTAACCTTAACTGATGCAGTGAGTAGCTTCTCATTTGTTAAACAACCATTTCGAAAGACATCCTGTGGTCGTGGAAAAGATGTTAATCTGTTTCAGAAGGGTCAGGGAGCATGAGACATCATTTTCACACATGGATTGGCCACCAGATTGGTCCAGACCTGAACCCCATTGAGAATCTTTGGGATGTGCTGGAGAAGAAATAAAGGTTCAGAAATAAATGTTCAGAACTCTGGACAGAAATAAATGTTGTGAAATTGCAGAAGCAGCTCTGTCCAGAGTTGCATTAATTTTTCCCCAAGATCTTGTATTGATGATGGTGGATTTGGACCACGGCATAAAGTCTTCTCCAGCACATCCCAAAGATTCCCAATGGAGTTCAGGTTCAGGTCAGGTCTTTTTTTGGCCGGGCAGTGTATTTCAGAAGTTGTTAGTATTTGGTATGTTCCCTTTTTGCTGTAATGACAGCATGCATATAAGCTGGCAGGAACTATACAAGCTGGGTAAAATTTTTGGGGGCACTTGGAGAGAAAGCCAAGTATTCAGTAACATCACAAGATGGTCTTTGGAATATTGTGAAATTATGCCAGGATAACCATGGATCATCAGATTTTAGATAGATAGATAAAAAGTATCTATCTATCTATCTATCTATCTATCTACCTACCTACCTACCTATGTATCTATCTATCCATCCATCCATCCATCCATCCATCCATCCATCCATCTATCTATCTATCTATCTATCTATCTATCTATCTAAAATCTGATGATCCATGGTTATCCTGGCATAATTTCACAATATTCCAAAGAGCATCTTGTGATGTTACTGAATGCTTGGCTTTCTCTCTAAGTGCCCCCAAAAAATTCTCGTCGAGGTTTTGGTCATGTGACTGTTAAGCACAGTTCACAACAGTCAGCACTCCTTGGTCATCTTTGGTCTTCAAGCAATGTAGTTCTTGCCATGCTTTGAGGTGTGTTTTGGGTCATTATCCTGCAGCAGTCTAAATCCTTTTTCAATCATAGTCTCAGACATGTGGTACCCACTGTATGTGCAATTTACTTTCCAAGTTCAATTTATTGAAATTATTCATTTCAGATTTCACTTTGTGCAATATCACACCTATCCTGCTGCTACAACTACTAGTATTTACCCTCACAGACTCTGGTCGGATTGGAGTCCTGTTTTGTGAGTAGTCATTTGTATTGTATTTTTATTGAAGTTATTTTCAATATTCTTTATAACTTCTATCTACAGAGTTGCTCTAAATGTATCTCATTGCACTTGTACAGTGTCAATAAAGGTATCTTGTCTGTTGTAAGATACATGACAGTAGAGCCTCAACGGCTTTGAAAATGATCTTTAATTCCAGCAGCCACAGCTATTGCAGCCCATGTTCACTTGATGAAGCTCTGAATTGGTGTACTGTTTTAGATTAGGCTTTAATCAGTGGATCTGTGTCTTAGATACTCAATATAAACAAGTTGCTTGTCAGGCACACTGCAGCAATCCCAGCAGTACACAGAGTCCTCAGACATCAATCAACAGCCCATGAACTCATTATCCCCGCTAGGTATGGATCATCAATAAATTAGTCGTGCAACCAGCAAGTTCAATTTTCCTGATGGAGTGTCACCTCTAGCCTCAGGGGAGAGCAATGAGGAGGAGCGCTGCCACCTGGCTATTGCCGCTAATACAGTCGCTACCTGCCAGACAAGAGCTACTCTTCACATATCACCTAAGCCTTACGTGCATTATCACTGGCTACATTGATTAGGATTGAGGAGATTATGCTGAATGAAACGGATGAAGGGAAGATTATGATCACTTAGAGAGAGGGGTAATACAAGAAGATTGTAGAGATTTAGTCTGTCTGCGGGTTCAGCCTGAAGCAGAATGCCTCTGACCACAGTGTGCAGAACAGCACTGTACGGGAACACAGAGAGAGAGAGAGGGCTGGTCTTTCCAGTAAGGAAGCAGACGGAGTTCTGGTAAGGGCGCAATAGCATCGTTCAGGGCACAGACTGGCTGAGCAGTAGTTCATCAGACAAGGGCATTAAGTTACTCACTTACATAGACTATCACTCTTCTTCTCTGGACATTCCCACAACCAGACAAATGGCCTTCTATAAACAGATGGATGCCTGGCCATAACACAGCAGCAGATCCTGCTCTCGATTCCTTGGCAGAGCGTGATTCTCGTTGCACCAGCATGGGGTGTTCTGATCTGACCACTGACCATAAACACTGACAATTGTTTATCGTTCTTTATTCTAGACCTTCCTTCCCTAAATGTTCAAAATAGAAAGATATTGCTATGGGCAACATAAATATTAATACAAATAATAGTAATAATGCTGTACATCTCAAAACCCGAAACACAAAAACAATAGAGCTATGCACCATTTAACGTCCACATTACGTTCTGTGAAACAAGATGTTGACCAAAATAGACATTGACCAGACATTACCATTTTATTAGTCTTTTTAGTCTACTGTAATAAAAATATGAAGGGTGCGTTCACAAAAAACTGCATGAAAAAGATACGTAAATTCCGCTGAAATATACCGCTGAAAACAAATGTGATTGATGAGTGATTCGACTCATGTAGACAAAAGTTTGTGGACACCCAAAAATGACATCCAATGTTCTTCTAAAAGGACTTTCTACTAGATTTTTGGAACAAGACTGTGAGGTTGGCTTCTGTTATTAGGCTTACTTTTGGCATTTCAGGGCATTTTCAAGGTGCCTGATTCAGTAGAGGTCAAGGTTCTGTGCAAGCCAGCCAAGTTCTCAATCAAAGTTGCCAAACCAATTCCTAATAGACTTTCTTTAAGGACAGCAGGGCAGAATGTTGATGAACTGACTTGTTGGAAGCAGGGACCTATAAATGTGTTATACTGAGTCATTGGGGTATTCAGTACAACCCATTCTACTGCCACTGTTTGTCTATGGACAATCTAGAAATATCTGCTATATAAGCTCCCCAGACAACAAAAATATTCCCCTTGCATGTTTAAGGTGGTAATAACTTCATGGTGTTGCACAAGGATGAACAGGCTATAAATACCTGCTGGGTGTGTGACGGGATTCACAGATAAGAAAAGCTGGTACAGTGCAGTGAATGTGTCATTCGATGTGGGGAAAATGGGGATGATAATGATTGCCATAAAAGAGTGATTGCAGAATTGTGGCAGAAAAACCAACCTGACGAACTGGGCCTGCCGGCATGTTTCACGACTTGTGATTTGCTTCTAGACAAGAATTGCTACTAATTTCCAAAATTTCCAAAAGAACACTCCGCTGGGAACTGCATATCATGATCTTGTGGAGGAGAGTGGCACGCAAGAGGCTTTTACTCACTTCTTCTCACAAAGTTGCCCGGTTACAGTGGATGAAATGACACGTAGTGTTCAACAAAGACCTCAGGCCTTCAGATCGCAGCTTTCAATGAGGACTGCATGCAAGGTGTTGCTCAAGCTGAAAGAGGGTCTGTGATGTTCTGGAGGTATTTTAATTACACAGAAATGGGTCCTCATTGAGGTGACAGTAAATTTAAACTACAATGCCTACACTGAGCTGATGGGGTCAGGGTTAGGCTCATTCCTATCCCTGGATTCCAATGAGACAAATTCACATTCTGGGGCATGTGACTGATGGATGGCGTGATGAACATTTACGAGTGGACACACATCTGGATGGGCCCACAAAATCTCCACATGTGAAAAATCTTGAAAAAGAACTGCAAAATTATTTGATGCAAGAGTGGCTGAACATTGATGTCACCAACATCCAGAAACTTGGTCAGTCCATGGCAATCGATTCACAGCTGTTATTCATGCTTGTGGAGGTATTCCATGCTATGATCTACGTTTCACTCAAAGGTGACTAATTTCTGTCCAGTGATTATGATTGTGTTACAAGTGAGTGTTGTATACTGTAATATCACGTCAGACAGTGCTGTACAATGTCTTTGCTGTTTTTAGTCTATATACGGCTGCTACGTCTGGAGTTAAAATATTTTAATTTCTTATTAAAATGTGTAATAATTTTAAGACTTCAGCTGTTAAAGCAAATGGCAGTTAAACAGACGAATGTATACCTTTACAAACATGCATTAATACTAGATCTGAGACCTTCTTTATAAGGTTATTACTGTCTGAGACCTTATTTATAACATTATTCCTATCTAAAACCTTATTTATTTGAGACCTTACTTATTACTCTATAACACTTCTGCAATCACAAGAAGCAAAAACAAAAAAAAATGAACAATATTAATATTAAAACATATTAACACTACCCCAGTAACTTTCAATAAATTACCCATTTTATTTGGCAACCTCATAGGACAGGACTATATTAGGACTATATGCAATATTATCAACTGTTGTGGTGAATAATTGAAACCACTTTATTTATTTCATGAGGGTTGTGTGGTTATCTGGTGATTATTGGAGTGGTTGCCAGTGTCTTAATAGAGGCTGCATATAAAATAAACACACCAATCTACATCCATAAAATGATTGCCATGATCACTGATTGAAATGCTTACTATGGAGTCGAAAATAGGCCTAAAACTGGGGGAAATTGTAGAGGGAAAATATATTTTGTTTGTCCTAGGGGGATTTTCATGGGCAGCTCATGCCAGGTCCTAGTCTACTGGCAGGTTCCCTAACCCCCACCGATGTGGCTGGCCATAGAACAGGAAATCCATGACCGCTCCTTTATCTCTTTACTTTTTGCCCAGAGGGAGGCCCCCTAGAGTTATTATGAGAAACAATCCTCTAATCAAGAGAACACATTAAATCTGGTACCAGATCATGAGAAAAACTAGTATTCTGACCCTATTGCGTTTTATCAGGCATTCTTCTTTCACAAACACACAAGACATTCTTATTATAAATAAAGAAGATTTACAGCAGTAGGGAGTTTATACTCAGATTAGGCTAAACTATGAAGTACCACTATCTATTTTTTTCCAATACCCACAAAATGTGGAATTATTCTAAAAAAAAAATACAACCCCAAATCCGAAGAAGTTGGGACATGCAAAATGCACATATAAAAAAAAAACCACAGAGCTCCTTACATGTTCTTTGACTTTTACATCATTACAGACAGTATGAATTCAGGATATGTTTTGTCTGGTCATCTTCATTTTATTTGTTAATAAACATCCAATCTTGCGTTTCAGGCCTGCACGCATTCCAAAAAATGTTGAGACGGAGCACTTTATGGCTAGTAATGAGGTAAAGACTAAATGTATGATATGATTTTAAACAGGTAATGTCAACAAGTGATTATAAGCATGGTTTGGTACAAAAGAAGTGTCCACAAAAGGCTGAGTCATTGAGGAGCAAAGAGGATCTCCAATTTATCAACAGATGTGTGAGAAAATTATTGAAATCTTTAAAAAACAATTATCCTCAAAGAAAGACTTGAAGGGATTTCTACTTGTCAGTCCTAACTTTTTGTATTTGGCTTGTTTTGTGTTGTCTTGCTGATAAATGCGTGGGTGTTCCTGGAAAAGATGTAGTCTTGAAGGAATTAATGTTGCTGTAAAATCTCAATGTACTTTCCTGCACTAATGCTGCCATCATAGAAGTGTAAATGGTCTTTGCCAAGGGCACTGACACAACCCCATACCACGACAGAGCCTGGCTTTTGGACTTGTATCTGGTCATCTGGATGGACATTTTCATTGTTGGTCTGTAGCACACAGCGACAATTTTTCTAAAAAGATCTGGAATACTGATTCATCTGACCACAATACACATTTCCACTGTGTGATGGTTCATCCCAAATGCCTCTCAGCCCAGAGAAGTCAAAAAATGGACACTGTGTGTGCCGCACCAAAGACGAAAAGGACCATCCAGACTGTTTTCAGCAACAAGTCCAAAAGCCAGGGTCTTTCATGGTATGGGGTTGGGTCAGTGCCCTTGGCAAAGGTCATTTACGCTTCTGTGATGGCAGCATTAATGCAGAAAAGTACATTGAGATTTTAGAGCAACATTAATTCCTTCAAGGTGAATGCAGAGTTCCAGCAACACACAGTTTATTAAGGAAATCCCCTCAGAAAACAAGCACTAGCAACAGCAAAAATAATGATAACAATAATAATAATAATAATAATAATAATAATAATAATGATAATAATAATAATACTAAAGATGATGATAATACATAAACACTACTAGAATGCAGGAAAAACACAGCTAACAGGAAACTAGGGGAACACCGGGGAAGCTAACAGAAGCTATGGCCGGCTGGGAGAAGCAACGAGAAGCTAACATTGGCTGGGAAAATCTCCGGGAAGCTCATGCCGACAGGGAGAAGCTATGAGAAGCTAATGCCGACAAGTAAATTGCTAGGGGAAGCTAATGCTGACAGAGAAAAGCTACGGGACGCAAATGCCGATATGGAAAAGCTACGAGAAGCTAATGCCGACAGGGAAAAGCTACGAGAAGCTAATGTCGACAGGGAGAAGCTATGAGAAGCTAACACCGGCTGAAAAAACACAAAACACCGAAGCAGAGCAGCATCAAGCAGAGAATATATAACTGCGGACACAGCCGTGGGCAACAGAGGACAGCGGGTGCAGCCACACAACTGTAAAAAGGCAGGGACCACGAATATGAGAGTCCAGGGTGGATGAGACCGCAACAAAAGATAATCCAAGCGGACGAGACCGCAACACAAATAAACCAGGCGAGTGGCAAAAAAACAACCATAAATATGGCTCATGCAAAGTGGGCAACTGCATTAACAGAATCAACGCTCCCAAAACGCAATTGGGCAAAAATAGAGCTTAAATAAGGACATCCCAGCTGCGTGCGGTTAGTGATAATACACAATCAAAAAACATGAGTTCCAGGTGGGTCTGCGGCGATGTTGCAGCCCCAAGGGTTTGTGGGTGATGTAGTCCAGGGACACCCCCGGACAAAAGCCCAGTTCTGGCCGCGGATCCTAACAAACTGTCATAATAACTAATATGAAAGTGTCATGTGCCATATTAACTAACATGGAAAGGTGTTATGTACAGTAATATTAGGAGATGATCAATGTATGGTGCTAGTGTCCCTCTGGACCAAGGTGAGCCTGTTCTGTTAGTGGCTCAGTACATCCTGGCACAGTGCTGAGGTGTTGTACAATGTGATCGCTGTTGGTACAAACGATCTCTTGTACCATTCCGTGTTACAGCAGAGCTGGAGAGGTCTGTTACTGATCTGATCAGTAAGTCATGGAGGGGGTGTGATGTATTGTTCAGTATAGAGGTGAGTTTAACCCTTGCTTTTGTCAAGCCTTGCGAGTCTTGATAAGGAACTCTTTCACGTTTATATTGTTTTTGCCCTAAATCAAACTAAATTTGGTAATAGGTTTCTCATTTTTATTGCAGTATATATAAATTTAACTGTCATTCTATGCCAGTCACAAGATCTAGAGTGCTATAATCATTTTCATATACAGACCATTCAATATGTCATGAAATCTAAAATAAAGAAACTACACAAAATATCGAATACTTTAAGCAATTTTGAGACCTGACTGGCTGAAATGATCAGTATGATGCATATGGAGAAAATCATATATGTAAGTGAAGAATTAACAGATTTTCAGACTGTGGTGGCCTAGCTGTTAAGGTACTGGATTATGAACTAGCAGGTCCAGGGTTCAAATTTCTGCCAAAGCTGCCACTGAACGCACGTACATGCACTTAATAATCCGATAACTACAGAAAATCACATTTTGTCACTAATCCGATCAATGAGTTTACATGCACTTGAGTAATCAGATAATGGGAAACCTCAGGGTTTACGTGACTCAGGTAATAATTGGATTTTGCAACCAGCCAATAATCTCACAAAAAGACTGTAAGACTGTTGATGTAAACTTCAAACTTTAATATTAAATAATATTAATATTAAATAATTTTCCTCAGCCATTCAGAGGTGTGTTTTGGATCATTGTCCTGCTGCAGAACCCAAGTTTATTTCAGCTTGAGGTCACGAACAGATGGCTGGACATTCTCCTTCAGGATTTTTTGGTAGACAGCAGAATTCATAGTTCATTTATCACAGCAAGTCTTCCAGGTCCTGAAGCAGCAAAACAGCCCCAGACCATCACACTACCACCACCATATTTTAGTGTTGGTATAATGTTCTTTTTCTGAAATGCTGTGTTACTTTTAAACCAGATGTAATGGGACACACCCCTTCCAAAGAGTTCAACTTTTGTATCGTCAGTCCACAGAATGTTTCCCCAAAAGTCTTGGAGATCATCAAGATGTGTTCTGTAAAAATTGAGACAAGCTTTAATGTTCTTTTTGCTCAGCAGTGGTTTTCGTCTTGGAGCTCTGCCATGCAGGCCATTTTTGCCCAGTCTCTTTCTTATGGTGGAGGCATGAACACTGACCTTAACTGAGGCAAGTGAGGCCTGCAGTTCTTTGGATGTTGTTGTGGGGTCTTTTGTGACCCCTTGGATGAGTCGTCACTGCGCTCTTGGGGTAATTTTGGTCAGCCAGCCACTCCTGGAAAAGTTCACCACTGTTCCATGTCTTCGCCATTTGTGGATAAAGGCTCTCACTGTGGTTCGCTGGAGTTCCAAAGCTTTAGAAATGACTTTATAACCCTTTCCAGACTGATCTCAATTACTTTCTTTCTCAATTGTTCCTGAATTTCCTTGGATCTCGGCATGATGTGTAGCTGTTAAGGATCACTTTTTCACAGGGCCATGTAGGTTTGGAATTTTTTTCTTCCTTAATAATAAAAAAACATATTTTTTATTAAAACGACATTTTGTGTTTACTTGTGTTGTCTTTGACTAATATTTAAATTGGCTTGATGTTCCAAAACACTTAAGTGTGACAAACATGCAAAAAAATCGGAAATCAGGAAGTGGGCAAACACTTTTTCATACCACTGTATATGTTCTGAGAGATCGAATTACTGAGATAAAATCCATCTCTGTTTATTGGATTTCTTAATCTGATTTCTGTATCGGAGTATGCCGTATATATGACGACTTGATAACTGCATAAATCCGAGTATGATCGAATTATTAAGTGCATGTTTTTGGGTCCTTGAGCAAGACACTTAATCCACAGTTTCTTTAGATAGACTGTATGACTATCAACTGTAATTCACTCTTTATAAGGGCATCTACTAAATAACTACATGTAAACATGTAAATGTAGTTCATAGTAAGTGGGAGTGTAAGTGTCTGAAGAAACAAAGAGAGAATAAGCCAGTAAAGGAAAAAAAACATCTGGGCCAAAGACAAGGGGATATATGTAATGCTTAAACAGGACAAAGTTCATGAAGCAGTTCCTTTAGATAGACCCTATTTAAGACATCTATATGAAACTACATCAAGAAGATTTGACATCATCAATGCTAGAATAGAAACCACAAAACACTGATAAGCAATGCAATTTGGCACGTTTCACAATTGCATACATTTTTATTATGCACTAGTCATTGTTACAAAAAACTCTTTCTGTTTACACAATAATATGAAGCCAGAAAATCTAGAAAGGTACTTTCACAGCACTCATTTCTAACATGCTCCAGCTGACACTGCAAACAGTTATTGGTGCGTATCATGGAGCATTGCTGTTTTTGTCCTTAATAAGGCCAGGAGCAGAGGTGTGAGAAACACACAAGAAGGAAAGGGAGGGTGGCCAAGCTTGAAGTGGGGAGCTGGCAAAAAGCACAGAGGCATAGAGTATGTGCCAGAACTTGCCCAAAGTGGTTTGCTTTGAAACCCTAATCAAAGGCAGCCAGAGTCATCATGCAGATGCAGGAAACACTCACTAAAACTCACAGCCATGAAGGCTCTTAACTTTGATTTACAAACACTTGCTACACACATACACTAGCCATACACTTGTGTGTACTTAAGATGATCCGAAATCAAGGGTGAGCAATCCTTTTTACTCATGGTACCGCAATGAAAATGAATGATGTGTAACAGGATGGCATTCAATTCTACGTACAAAATGACTATTATTTGAATATTAAATATTACAAAATGCTTATTCTTCTTTAAAAAGGATAAATAAAGTCAAGTAAAAGCAATCCATGTTTAAAAAGGAAACTATATCAATGCATAAATGACACACATGTTTTGAAGACTTTGCTCTCCGGGCTACCTTTTGGGCTACTTCTCTATGGTTGACATTTGTTTTAAAAGAAACATAAAGCTTGCCTCACACCTTTTCGCAGACCTCTTTCATCTTTCCTCCCGGTTCTGCCATGCCCAAATATCACACCAATCCATCCAATTACACTCTGCAGTTCCTATCTGGACCTTATTTAGCAGTATACACTCACATGAGTTGCTGAAGTCGTATTAGTCGACGGCTTTAGTATGAGTAATGAGGTGATAATGAATGTAAACTTTGCTTCGTTTTTGTAGTGGGTCTTTAAAAAGGCAGATAAAAGCATGGTACTGAATTTAAAAGAGAAGCAGCAAGGGACTGGAGGAAGGTTTTGAAGTTTCTGCACCAGATGTAACAGACACTGAGCGAGCGACAGTGGGAGAGGAAGTGGAAATGAAGGAGACAGAGAAAGAAAGAAGCACACAAGCACTGAGTGAGACACTTTGGGGTCATTTATGGATGATCCATCAAAAAAGTGTGGACACAGAGAGTTCATTTACAATCTATGTTTTTCAACTTTTCTATTTCCCATGCTCTCCTATCTTGGTGCCTCGTGCCATGTTGCATACTGTATTCAGTATTGGCGGACCTCATTATTAGAAAGCAGATTTAACATTCTCTATAACCTATACTCAATTTTCCTAAAGCGATTCCTTCAGTGCTTCGTCATCTGGTACAGTTGTTGTCATTACCTGTCAGTTAAGGGTGGAAATTAGCGCCTGTACTCATATCCTCAGTTGAAACTTTAAGCCTGTACAGCAAAAATAACAGCAACATGGATTAAAATAAATCTGCATTAACACCCCAGCTGCATAAATTAAAGTCATTAAGCAACAACACTAACATGCTGTCAGAACAGATTGACAATGAATGGTGAATACAAAAATATCATTTAAAGCATGTGAGAAAATTGCATTCGAAGAAGAATGAAACTCATTAGGAAATCATTAGGAGACACAAGTAACATTAGGAGCAGATGACATGTCTATTGGCAAAGGAAGCCTCTTAAAGTTGTGTTTTAATGTAGGAAACCTTTTTAAAAGCTTGTAATTCTGTTTCTAAGGTTTCTCAGTGTAGAAAACCCAGAGGCCATTTTGGTGCATTCTTCGTTTTGTCTTCTAAGATCTTACTCTTGATATTGATTTTTCTTAATACTAAGTATTATTAGGTTATCCATTACTGTGGTCTTCAGTGGTGTATCAGATTGCTATCGCAAAGTGAACCAGTGTGTTACCAGTGTATACTGTATTATTAATGTTTTTAGTAAACATGTATTTTAAGTCTAATTTTTGTGGTCATAATGAGTAGTCTATGTTCTTTGTCCACCATAATCCTATTTTTCTACTACTACTGATATTTATAGGTAACTGACCGCTGAGGTGCCATCTTAATTCCACTTCTAGATCGTGGTTCAGAAAAATCACCCACCAAGGGCTGGTATAACTGCAGGTTTCTATTCTGTACAAGCAGGTACTACACCTGTTTCAACATGTTAGTTGTTTGAAGATCATATGATTAAACAAGCGGAATCAAGTGCTGTTCCTGAGTACTTGGAATGAAACACTTCGGCCACAGGAGCCATGTGTGGTTAGGATCCCCACCCTTGCTGCAGACTATTGTGGTCACACTCTTGTGCATAAATAAGTAATGCGATGACAAAAAGACAGACAAACCTCTAACTAGCCACTTATACCGTTCCTTATGGCCATCTGAAATGGGTGCAATGTAAGGCTGAAGGACTGTCGTCTGACTTGTCTGTGACTTGTTAGTATATTTACTTGGACTTGTTTCAGTCTCAGTCTGGTCTGCTCAGATTTCCATCTTTGCAAAAAGGCTGCCTTTTGTGCTTTTTATATGGTAGCTTAAATTAAGGCAAAATTCTATTAACTATACACTCACTGCTTCATTTGAAACTGAATGAACTGAAAAAGCAAAACACTTTACTTTAGTGACCAATCTCTTTCAGAATGTTTGTTCAGTGTATCGAGATTCACAGAAGACTTAATCCATTAGCTTACCATTACCATTAGCTTAAGGTTACAGCTCAGTGCTTTAAACAATTATTTTTAAACACAACACAGAAGCCCAATATTTTGTATGTGTCCACAGATCCACAGATTAATAATTATAATAGGGAACTTTAATTACCTGATAGTAACATCTCTTTGGATATATGTTATTGTTCATGACCCATGACAAAACAGAAGACGCCTTGCTCATCAGTATTATCATCAATAAACAGTTCGCAAAATTGGAGCAAATTTAAGCTAACTAACTAAGGTCCATCATATGTTACATATGTTGTAGTGGCTCACGCAGTTAGCATGGTCGCCTCACAGCTCCAGAGATCCGGTTCAATCCTGACCTTAGACTCCTGCCTGTGTCTAAGCGGGTTTATAGCAGATATTCCGGTTTCCTCCCATGTTGCAAAGGCATGCGTGAGGTTAATTGGCCGTTCTAAATTGGCCTGGAGTGTATGTGTCTGACTAGTATCAGTGTAAACTTATCATGTCTTGAATAGCCATTGATGCTAATGAGACGTTAAACAAAAAAACAAAATATAGGGTTGTAGAGCTGTGCTAAAAATCGATACAGAAATATATCGCAATATTTATTTTTGCAATATACTGTACTACATCGATTTTCAGCTCAAAATATAGATTTTTTTAAAGGAAAAAAAAAACACATTTTAAATGGGATGTAAACTACAATCTCCGCTCCTGTAGATATCACAGTACAGTGTTTTGGCTTTGTTTGTCCGCTGAATTATCAGTGTGATGTATTAAGATGACTCAGACTGTACACCTTAACTTGTATTTCAGCTGTTTTATAATCGTATTGTGACCCATGTATCGTGTTGCATATCATATCGCGCAGTCCTCTCCAATACTCACCCCTAATAGGTTGTAAGCGCATCACCATCCTACCTCCCCCTCTTGAATGTTTGGTTTCATACATCAAACGTTTGTACAGACTGAAAAACCATTAAACAAGGCACAAAGAAGCAAAGCTAAATTTAATGTGATTGCCAAATGCCATGTTCATTACAAGACTTAATACAAGAGACATTAAATAGTCAAATGTACTATTCAAATCTGTGCCGTAGGGTAGACATTTCAACAGCTTCTCATCATTGTTAGGGAAACTCCTTATCTTGCTTTGACAGCCTAGACTACCCATGTTGCTCTGTCTCAGATGATGGAGCAGACATCAGTTTTGGAAGTCCCCGTCTGGTGGAAAGGCAGCGTTGCTGTTATTAGCACCAATCCATGACCCCTTTGGCTCTAGCAGTAGCTGATCCCCCAGCTGAGCTGGAAATTAGTTCCACACCACAGAGCACCGCTCAACTCCAAACACCTAGTCTGGTAAGGTCCATATCTCACCACTGCCTTGACAGGTCTTTCTCTCAGGTGTGATAAATACAGCATGTATGGAAATCGCTGCAGGTGTAACCTTTCTGCTTCAATAACCACAACTTTGAGCAGCGAGTGTGATTCTTATTGCGTGTCCTAGTTAGCTGAGAAAAGATGATTAAAATCAGTGAGCACAGTGCAGAACAAACTAATGAAGAGTGTCAGAAACTGCTAAAGGGTATAGGCGCTGGCAGGAAAGCTGCTGAGGGTAACAGAACAAATATTCAAATTTTGCTGCAGCAATTACACTTCTAACCTCGCACCCATACCTCTGTAAGCGCAAGTTTATCCACACCCCTATTTCATGAATACAGCCTGATGGTCCAGAAGGGATTTTAATGGTCAAACATCCATTTCTAGGTTTACTGTACACGGGTGTAAGGAGGAACTGCAATGGGTCTCCTGAAGCAGAGAATAATTTTCACCTAGCTCTTTGCCGTTATGAAATACTCCCCCTCTGAGTCACACTTATTTACAGGCACAACTGGAGAAGTGTTTACAGTTATTTTCCCCTTCTCCTAGGAGGAAACTTATTTCCACCACATCTGACTAAAAATGTTTAATGTCTTTGGTATTGATGTCCATCTGACTGAATGTCTCAGAAAATAAATATTAAGTGGCCAGTAGGTTGTAGGAAGTAGGTCTCCATCACTGTGTGTATGGCATAACTGGCACAATCTGTTCCACCCACACAGCTGTTCGATAATTAGAGTAAAAGATGCTGCTGCTGGTTTGTTTGCCTCTTGTTAACTTGATAGGATGACATTAGTGGAGACATGGAATCGCCCTGGAGCCTCTGCTTCTTCAGATATAGCTATGATCAAAGGCACTCTATGATCCTATTCACCTCCTCTTTTCACTTCTCCAGACTTCAGTCATTTTTCCTTTATTCAGTCTATTAATTAGGGCTGTGCTATTTACCCTACTACAGGCTCATTCAGCTTGGTTCTCCAACTTGTGCGTCTGTATGATATTGTAATCGATTTACTTTGGAAAAACTTACTTTGCAAGCAGCAGTAAAATAAATCTAATTAAATAAGTGTTTGCAAGTAACAGTGTTGGATCTGCAAAAGTTATTAATCTACAGTAGACTCTGTGTCTCTGTATGCCTGAAATACCCAGCGCCCCTCATTACGGTCACCTGTATTCACCTCAGCACTATATACATTATTACAAGGACCTCTGAGCCAATACAATAAGAACATCCCTCCTTTAAATCATAGTGGCAGTCAGGAGAGAGCTGACATCCCTCACCTTTTCTCCTTCTCGTTTCGTCTTGCTTTTTACCTCATTTTATTTCACTCTGTATTTTCCCTCTCTCTCTCTCTCTCTCTCTCTCTCTCTCTCTCTCTCTCTCTCTCTCTCTCTCCCTCTCTCCCTCTCCCTCTCTAAACTCAAGGTGATGAATGGGTGGGATCGGGCATCTGGATGCCTACCGGCAAGAGCCAAGGCCTTATGCTGGATCGAGGTGGAAGAGAGATTAATTAATCTGGCAGCCGTGTGTATGTGTGTGGGGAATGAGGTTGATGAGGTCTTTAAATAAATGCCACAAAGGTACATACAAGAGCAGCTGGAGGCAAGTCGTGTAAATGTCCTTGACCTCACAGCATACACACACACACACACACACACACACACACACACACACACACACACACACACACAAACACACCTCTCAGACAATTCCCACCCTCAGCCATTCCAGTCTTACAGGAGGGTAATGTATACAGATCTATTCTTAAACTCACAGCATGACAATTCTCTCCCTCATCAGCTCAACATCGTGATACAGATACTGAGAAAGAGGTAAATGATCCGTCCGCCCTCATAACCATTCTGTCCTTCAGACCTGCTGAATACACCCATCTCTGTTTTATCCAGCAATGGGGAACTCTGGGGGTTGAATCATCCATCTATGCCCAAAGGCAGTGCTGTGCCTGAAAAAAAGTTTGCCGCCCTGGTTTCTACATCCTTTTTTTGTCCAAGTCATTGAGAATAATTTGTTCCGAAAAGACAGCTGCAGGGGACAAAAGAACCTTCTCTAAAAGCTCCTCTCCGTCTTTAAACAAGTATAAATAATATGTGTGGATTAGAGCACGACTGGCACCCTACTTGGATGAAGATCTGAGCTTGCTTTAATACATGGTTTGATCCAGCGCCATCGAAATAAGTGTTCCCTAAGGACCAATTTTCACGTTTCATGTAAACGTACACAAACACACATTCCACACACTAACTCCATAAGTATAACAAACTAGGCTATAATGTCGATCAGTGCTTGTACTGAGAATGATACACCTATGGAGACACGAGGAATTGACCTGGGGAAAATGAAAGAAAGTATGGATGGATATTCACAACTGTCTAGAGTTCCAACAAAAATTACATTGTCCAAAAGAGAGCTGACAGGAATACAACAGTGAGTGCATTTACACATGCACTTAATATTCTGATAACTGCAGAAAATCAGATTTTGTCAGTAGTTCAATCAACGAGTATACCTGCACTTGAGTACTCAGATAATGAGAAAACTCAAGGTTTACATGACCCAGGTAATAATCGTATTTCTACTTTGCAAACAGAGATTAATCTCAAAGACATAAACTTCAAAATTTTATATTAAATAATCTAATGCTTAATTTTTTCTGGATTTCAGTCTGCACAAAGTGTTTGATAGCCATTTAGTGGATGCTACATTTAATTCCAGGGTTGCCAGATCCCACAAGTTAAAAAAGCAACCAGGCAGTGAAGACTCTAATAATAAAAGAACCTGACAACCATATTACACACTTGTGTTACATTTTCGTGTATGCACAAACTGAGAAAACCAATTGAAGGACGTACTCACACTAGGCATTCTATACCACGCTCAGGTGCGATTGACCCCCAAAGCACGGTTCGATTGGCTAGTGTGAGCGCTCCAAATCGAGCTGGGGCATGGTACACGCGAATCACCCTCCTGCGCGAAAACCAGTATCAGCTGTCTCAGTAAAAATCTTCGTGCAGCATGAGAAGTCGAACAACAGAGTGTCACATAATCAATGCATTTATTATTAGGCTTATTAGGGCTGTGTGCCAGCGCTCACAAAGTAAAACAAAAAAGCCACATAGTAAGTACAAGCATTAAGTCCACTGTGCTGTGCGAGCCCATCTTATACATGCAGCATGAGAAGCCGAAAATTAGTGCAGCGCATAATCAGTAAATTTATTATAAGGTGCATGAGAGGGCTGTGTGTCAGCACGAACAAAACGAAGCCAAAAAGGCACAAAAGTATGTGATTACCTGATATGTACAACCATGAAGTTCGCTCTGCTTTGCGAGCGCGTATTGTGATGACAAAAGCATGCCCAAGCGTGTTTCGGTGAACCCTGTGTGAGCACGAGCCAGGTGGAAGAGGGGAGGGGGGTCAAACGTGGTTCAGGGCAACCGGGCTCAATGTGAGTATGCCCAAAATCATAGTATAGGTATACAGTGGTGTGAAAAAGTGTTTTCCCACTTCCTGTTTTCCTGGGTTTTTTTGCATGTTTGTCACAGTGAAGTGTTTCGGAACATCAAACCAATTTAAAACTTAGTCAAAGACAACACAAGTAAACACAAAATGCAGTTTTTAAATTATGGTGTTTATTATTAAGGGAGAAAAAAATCCATGGCCTTGTTAAAACATAACTTAACTATGGTTTATCACACCTGAGTTAACTGTCTCTAGCCACACCCAGGCCTGATTATTGCCACACCTGTTCTCAATCAGGACATCACTTAAATAGGACCTGCCTGACAAAGTGAAGTACTCCAAAAGATCCTTAAAAGCTACACATCATGATAAGATCCAACGAAATTCAAGAACAACTGAGAAAGAAAGTAATTGAGATCTATCAGTCTGGAAGGGTTATAAAGCCATTTCTAAAGCTTTGGGACTCCAGCGAACCACAATGAGAGCCATTATCCACAAATGGCGAAGATATGGAACAGTGGTGAACTTTCCCAGGAGTGGCCGGCCGACCAAAATTACCCCAAGAACACAGCGACAACTCATTCAAGAGGTCACAAAAAGCCCCCACAACAACATCCAAAGAACTACAGGCCTCACTTGCCTCAGTCAGTGTTCATGCCTCCACCATAAGAAAGACACTGGGCAAAAATGGCCTGCATGGCAGAGTTCCAAAACGAAAACCACTGCTGAGCAAAAAGAACATTAAAGTTCATCTATATTTTTCCAGAACACATCTTGATGATCCCCAAGACTTTTGGGAAAACATTCTGTGGACTGACGAGACAAAAGTTGAACTCTTTGGAAGGGGTGTGTCCTATTACATCTGTCGTAAAAGTAACACAGCATTTCAGAAAAAGAACATTATACCAAAACTAAAATATGGTGGTGGGAGTGTGATGGTCTGGGGCTCTTTTGCTGCTTCAGGACCTGGAAGACTTGCTGTGATAAATGGAACTATGAATTCTGCTGTCTACCAAAAAATCCTGAAGGAGAATGTCCGGCCATCTGTTTGTGACCTCAAGCTGAAATAAACTTGGGTTCTGCAGCAGGACAATGATCCAAAACACACCAGCAAGTCCACCTCTGAATGGCTGAAGAAAAACAAAATGAAGACTTTGGAGTGGCCTAGTCAAAGTCCTGACCTGAATCCTATTGAGATGCTGTGGCATGACCTTAAAAAGGCCGTTCATGCTCAAAAACCCTCCAATGTGGCCGAATTACAACAATTCTGCAAAGATGAGTGGCCAAAATTCCTCCACAACGCTGTAAAAGACTGATTGCAAGTTATCGCAAATGCTTGGTTGCATTTGTTGCTGCTAAGGGTGGCCCAACCAGTTATTAGGTTTAGGGGGGGCAATCACTTTTTCACACAGGGCCATGTAGGTTTTGGATTTCTTTCTCCCTTAATAATAAACACCTTCATTTAAAAACTGCATTTTGTGTTTACTTGTGTTGTCTTTGACTAATATTTAAATTTGTTTGATGTTCCGAAAACACCTAAGTGTGACAAACATGCCAAAAGAGTAAATCAGGAATGGGGCAAACATTTTTTTCACACCACTGTATATCCTCTGAGAAATGTGATTACTGAGAAAAAAATCCAGCTTTCTTTATCGGATTACTTAATCTGATTTCTAGACCGAAGTATGCTGTATACATGACACTTGAATAATCAGAAATCAAACTGCAAAAATCCGAGTATGATCGGATTATTACATGCATAAAAACACACTGAGTAAGACTGGTCCAGATTACAGACCAATTACATTGGTAATGTCTCCCACATTACATCTCCAATGTACAGCTGGAAAGAAAAAGCTAACCCTTTAAATTACCTGGATTTATCCATAATTTTTCATAACATGGTCTGATCTTAATCCAAGTCACAACAACAGACAACTTCTAACAAACAAATAGCATATATATAACAGCACTTTCAAGTACTTCAAGCTTCAATTCAACACACTGATGAATTTTGTAATGACATGGCTGAAAAAGTATACTGTACAACGACTTCAAGTCGTTTTCAAATGATGATATTAGCTAAAGTACATAAAACTGATTCTAATGATCAAAGCTCTTTTAAGTAGAGAACATGCGGCATAAGAGAGAGTGCTCCATAATTATAGGTTTTCTAGAATAGTTATGCATGTACTGTAGGTGTTAATGATATATGCCTTGGCCGGTCAGAGGTAACTAAGAGCAACATTATCCAGTTGTGTAAATTAGCTAAAGCAATGCCAAATGCTATAATATGATCTGACCTCATCCTAATGGCGCAAGCTGACCAAGCCTACAGCAGGTTATGGTCCCTGAAGTGTTGGATGTCCAAGTGGTGCTCAAAAAACAATGTTCTTTATCACCCATAGAGGTTTTTGTTCCAGTACATATCATTATGCAGTGCTTTAAAAGCACTGTGTATTGTTATACCTCATAGTGTTACTTATTATCATTTTTCTTCTTATCCGTCTACACATTTCTGTGACTAATACAGCCTGAACTGCTTAACATACAGACAAACACCACTGCGTAGACAATGTGGTTAAGTGTGGTTTGTGGTGTGCTTTACATTGTTGGAGTCAATCTGATTTATCACTTTTAATAGATTTAAGATAAAAAAATAAAACAATCTCAAATTTCAAATCTCAAATTTCAGCTGACAAAATTCTAATTTTAACTGAAATCTATGATGTCACCACAGAGCAGTCAGTGTCTGTGAAGTCCAGTAGCCCAAAAGTATTTGACACAAACACATTCTTCTACTTGTCACATTTTAAGCAATGTTTTAGGTCCTTCAGGAAATGCAGACCTAGTTATAAATGCTCTACAGCAGGGGTTTTCAAAGTATAAAAGCTACTGCAAACAAGCCCCAGCCCCCCAGCGCAAATGCACTGCAGACAGGTAGTAGTCTTGAGCGGTACTTGCTTTTAATCCGCACTCACATTATCAGACTTCCTCTGTTTTCTTGGTCCAGATTCTTTTTCCTCTCTCTCTCTATCTACCACAAATCCATTCACCACACATTCATTAGCTAGCTTAAGGTTTCTTTTTTCCTTTTCTCGTCTCCCACTTAGTGATGCTAAGGCCAAAACCCTCCAGGTGTAGCCTCAATAAACATAATACTGAGTGACAGTGAGTGTGGTGATGAGAAAGTAGACCAGTAGAGGACAATATGGACACAATTGTAGATTTTAGAAGTAAGACTGTACAAATAAGTAAGTAACATACACTTACTTGAAAATTTAATTTCTCTGTCTCTTAAAAAAACATGCCTGATAAGAATATTCTATAAATAGATTTGATTTACTATAAGGTTCACCTACACTAGCTTCTCAGACAAAAAAGTTAATATTTTGTTGTAACTTTCGAGGGTAAACCTGGACTTTCAGGTCTGGATGGTGCCCATACCAGTCAGGAAGGTACTGTTCTCATTTCTTGTAACGTAGCCCAGTCTTATGACAGCTTTAGTTAAGGATTGACTACTCAGACTCAGTACCAGGCAGCAGACAAACAGGCTAAACCCAATGTCTGCCTTCATAAGCCTTCGCTCAGAACTCTTGAACTATTGAGAGTCTTTTTCACAAAATAAAAAAAGTAATAAAATGAACCTATGAAAATTAATCTTAATAATCATATTAACATACAATTCGACTATGTGGCGAGCTATATCAGCACCTCTGATCTGAAGTTTGGACTGTTCAACATTAGATCACTCATATCTTAGCCAGTTATTGTTAATGAAAATTTAATGAGGAGAAATTTAATGTTCTACAGAAACTTGGATTATGAATATTTAGCATTAAATTACGCTAGCCCTGGATATAGCTATATAAATGGCCCCATTCTCTATTGTTGAGGGGAAGGCATGGCAATGATATATACTAATAATTAAAATTTGAAGTAAGATTTTTTTTTTATTCTTTTAATTAATGTTACTGATACAGTCTCAAACAGGAATTCGTCTCAGTCATTCCCCTTAATAAGTATTTATAGACTGCCAGGGCCATATTCGTAATTCTTACAGGAAATTTCTGACTTTCAGATTTAGTTTTAACAGAAAATGCAATAATCATGGGGGACTTCAATATCACTCACAATATAATAGAACCCACTTATGGAATAGATGTCCAAAGTATAATTCTTGTACACCAGTCTGAAATTATTCTAATCTCATTAAAAACTGAAGCTTAATTATAAAGTTTGCCAGTTACAGCAACTAGGTTTGTTGTTAATGTGAGGATAATAACTCACTGGACTGTCTCTCAGTTTTTTGACAAACAAACTGCTGGATGTCAAATAATTTTCTCAAGTAGAACAAGGATAAAACAGATATATAGCCAATGCATTGTTCCCTTTGTCTGCTAATGTACATACCCATGCAAAAAGTCTTGTTGTATTTGATCTATGATCCCATTTCATGAAACATTGCAAACCTCTCCCCAAGGACCTGGAAATTGTCACTCATGCATTTCTCTCTTCATGTACTGACCAAAGTAAATGTATTTTTAAAAATAATTTGCATTTTCCATAACATCTCAACTTTTTCTGATTTGGGGTTATAATTTACTTTAGTTGAGTATCAGCCAGTTGATCCCCAAGCATACCCCAATTGGCAGCTGGTTCAAAATGCTGTGACGAGGCTTTTGATAGGTATTAGGAAAAGAGACTGTATTACTCCTATTCTTGAATCGCTGTACTGGCTACTGTGGTAGCCTAGTGGATAAGGTACTGGACCCTGGCCCAGAAGGTCCAGGTTCAAATCCCACCTCAGCCAAGCTGCCACTGTTGGGTCCGTGAGCAAGACCCTTAACCCACAACTGCTTGGATTGTAAGACTGTACCAATTGTAAGTTGCTCTGGATAAGGGCGTCAGCTAAATGCTGTAAATGTAAACGTAAATGGTTGTCAGTGAAGCACGGTGTTGAATTTAAGTTCTTATTATTTGTTTTTAAGGCCTTACATGGTTCTGCGGTGGAGTAAAAACAGCTGATCTGTTTTTACTCCACCCTTTGAACTTTGCATTCCTAAAACCATTTGCTCCAACCTGTTCATTGTTCCCGGCTGAAGTTTAAGGGTGATCAGTCATTTTCGGTGGGTGCACCTAGATACTGGAATAGTCTTCTATTTTTTTTAAATCAAGGAATCCCCCACAATAGAGCCATTTAAGTGAAACCTAAAAACTAATTTATTTTCCAAAGCATTTGAGTCTTTTGAGATCATACTCTGAAAACAGATGCACTTTTTGAGATCATAATCTTAGATTTGATTTTGTATTGGTTTGACTTTTTCCCCCCAAACTTTATCTTTTCATTTATTTTTATGGCTTTTTATGTTTTATATTTTTTATTAATTAATCACTTCATATCATTATTGCTGATTTTTTTTGTGCAGCACTTTGGTCGACAATTCTTTTAAATGTGCTATACAAATAAAGTTGCCTTGTCTTGTCTAATCTTCAAGATCTATCAAACTAAATCACTGTCTAACCTGAATGAAATCCATAAAGTAATTAAAAGATTATAAAGCTTAGTGCTTAAAAGCACTTTATTCCACATTAGGTAATCCTGCCCCACTTAATAATAATTACGGGGAAAATGCTAGGCCCTCGGTATAGTGACCACACACATACTTAGAAAAAAGATTTTTTTTTTAATCATAGATTTATTTATTAGAACACAGTAGATTATGACTTCCCCAGATACTTTGGTGAATATCCAGATTGCGGTTAATGAGTTCAGATCAGCAGATCTTCTGGAATCTTTTACTCTAGTTTCATTAATCTCTTTTTAAACCTACACTGATCATGTCACCCATTTTAACCTCCCTTTCTTGGCTACCAGTTCAATTTCCCACTGATTATAAAGCGACATATCAAGCCCTAAATGTCTCACCCCACATTATCTCAATGAATGTTTAGTCCATTATGATCCATTCACTTCAGTCAGGTTTATTATCAGTACCGAGATTAAGGAAAACCAATACAGGTGCCAGAGTTATTTCCTACAGTCCGTGCCAGCTATGGAATAGCCATCCTATCAGAGTTCAGGAATAAGCAAAGTTGCCTCACATGTTGCCTCACTAACCTCACTCACATGGAGATAGAGAGGCTGCGAGTGTGGAGAGGTTAAGAGTGTGGAGGTCATTGTTTAGGTGTCGTGGTGCCCTCATGTCTGTTTCACCGTCTGACTCTCTGCTTGCACTTCATCACTGTATACAAATCCCGCCTCTGCCAGGCTGCTGCAACTGTTGGGTCCTTGAGCAAGACCCTTAACCCACAATTGCTTTGTAAGACTCTATCAATTGTAAGTCGCTCTGGATAAGGTCGTCTGCTAAATGACATAAATGTAAATGTAAATGTATATACCTGAAATAAGGTTTGGTTCCATTTTGGCAACCCTAACATTTTGTTATCCCATTGTAAGAGCTCCATGTGTACTACTGTAGGCCAACCTGATGAAGATCATTCACCCCCACCAGATCCTATTTTAGTAATTGGACACCTTCCCTCTCCTCAGTGATTGTGCCATTCAACTGACAAGTTTTAAATTCAACTTGTTATAAATAACATGTTCTGATGTCTACATAATTACTGTTTCGGATGACTCGATTTATACTGACTACTGTGTATTAATTAACCTTGATGTCGGTGTTACCCAGAGGAGGATGAGTTCCGACTTTAAACCAGGCTCCTCTCAAGGTTTCTTCATTATTAGTCTCAGTGAGTTTCCCTGTCACTGTCACATCTTGTTTGCTCACTTTGGGTCTAGATACGGCTTTTGTTAAGCTGCTTTCAGTCAGTGTCTATCGTCAAATGCATAAATAAATAGACATAAATTTAACTTGAACTTCACCTTCAACAATATTGATTTATGGATGTGAGAGGCACTCCAGGGTAACGCAAAAGTCTACCCTAAATATCTACACTTAAAAGCCTCCAACAAAAAAGTGGAAGAAACAACTAATCTCCCAAAAGACTACGTTGACGACTCACAACACTCCTGGAGCAAAGCACTGAGAACAGCTTAGATAAAAGTTTTGGTAGAAACACACAATGCTATGTTTAGATGAAAAAGGCACTGTACACTGCCTATCAAAATCTTCTCTAAGTTGTGAAGCATGGTGGAGAGGGGACTGTAGTTTTCTTACTGTGGGTTTTCTTACCTGCCTCTAGTGCTGAACAGCCTGCAATCATCAAAACAACAATGATTCCAAGCCAGTATTAACATTTTTACCAGGAAATGTCAGTGTAGGTGACCACTGCCTGAAACCTAATAGAAGTTGGATGATGCAATAAAACAATGACTCAAAACATGTTCTATAAATCAAAAATAGAACAGTTATAAAGGGAGAAACATGAGATTTGGAATGGCCGAGTCAAGAGTTTAGAATTTAACACAAATGAGACACTGTGGTGTGACCTGAAGAGAGCTGCTCATGCATGAAATCCCAATATGGCCTAAAATGTCACCCTTGAGCAAGCCTGATCAGCAGCTACTGGAAAGCTTATTTCTGAGAAAGGAGTTTCCATGAGTTCATATATTACTGCCAGCAATTACTAAAATGTTCAAATGTTCAAAATTGTTTCATTGTGTGTTATTAGTTTAGACAGAATGTTCTTCTTCTTTCAGCTGTGTTATTGTCTGCTATTACTGTTAACATCTATACATACAGTGACACTTTCCTTCTGCCAGAGGTATCACTGAAAATCTGATGTCGTTCACCTATATAGCAATACACCTGTGACTCTGTTTTAATGTTATCATTGCTATTCCTGATTCTTATTACATACCTTGTCTGTTTGACTTTGCCTTTAGACTCTCCTTGTACATTTGTTTGCCCTCTGCTGCCCGGTTAATAATCTCCATCTCTTTACCAGGTTCTGGTCATGTCTTTATTTAATTGAAATGAAAATTCCTTGCAGTCATAGTGCTACACGTATGACTTGGATGAAGATCAGACAAGATCAAACATTATGGGTAATAATGGATATTGATGGTTTTATGACTGTTTTGTGTATTTTGTGCTACTCAACGCAAAAATCACCTTAAAGTTTTCCTATCACATTCCATTTTGTATATAGTACCTATTTTTGGGTTCCCATCATATCTCAAGTCTACTAGTATATTGCCCACAAAACAAGCAGTTATGGTCAGTCGAGCATATCTGGACATGGAACTATTGTCTTAGGCATGCCTGGGCATGCTTAGTCAGGTTGGAATTTGGTAGACATGTTATGAAGCTCCTGACATCTACAGATATACACATATGCTTTGCACAACAGCATAGTGAGTACACTTAACAATAGGATTTACTGTTTGCAGGAAAGTTTCATACGGCAAAAATGTCTCATTAACACAGCAACAACTGCAATAAATTCTGTTATATCTGTGACAAGCATAAGTCTTAAGTCCTTAAGTCTCAAAGAGATACCATGACTGCACTTGTTAAGAAAACTTGTGGACCCTACAGATGTAAAATTGGTAATCAACTATGATCAATACTATGCACCTCACATTTGTTGTGCAACATGTACAGTCAAACTGACAGCTTGGCTCAGAGGTACTTGGAGGTCATTGGTCTGTTAGACCAATATGTCTGGCTTCTCTACAAAAATATTAAATCTACTGAATGCCAAATCTGCCTTCAGCCAAGAGATCAGTGCCACATGATGAGAGTTTTCCTGCACTGAAGACACCAGGGACATGGAGCCTAGATGAGGCAGGTGAAGATGCCATAATACATGAACCAGATGTGGAAAATTACACTGATCCAGATGTTGTACTTGGATTTCTTCCCTCTTGATATTGGTGCAGTCAGTAATGAACATGGTGAACATTGCAACCATGGAAAAGCAGTAAGAGGGCAATTGAAATTCATCACTGCTGCCTGATTGCCGTCAAACCAGATGCTGAGCGCACATGAAAATCAGCTGGGAAACATTTTCAGTTTAAGTTGAAGTAACTCAATGTGTCAGCATCATTATGTAATTAAACATAATGCGATTTAATGCAATTAAACTCAATTACCTTATTTTAAAGCTTCTCCAAAGTCTTACATGTCCCAGTAAATCTAAAATTATTTTAGTGTTCAGTTTGACATTTTCTTCCACAATCTCACATTTTCTCAGGAAGCAAAACTTTTTAAAAATGCTGTCAGGTGTTATTAGAACAGGAAACAAGGCCATTTACCTGTGAAGACATGTACATACCTTTGTACATACCTTTCATAGTAGACATTCTTTCTCATAAAGTCACATATATCCTATAGTGAGCACACACTGAAAAGCTTTCCAAAGTCACATAAAAGCACAGAATAAAAAGAGTAGAGAACAAAATAAAAAGAAAGGTCACTGTAAGCTTTAAATGTGGAGGCAATCCAATCTTCTGCTCTGCTGTAGCAGATGCACTTACTTAGTGCAACTTCCATGTGCTATCAACTAATAAAGAAGAGAAAAAAGAGGGAAGTTATGTTCAAAGTGTAAAGTGAAAGTAGTTCATGTTTGCTCACATATGAACAGATGAGTCATTTTTCATGGCACTGTGAACATGAATTGATTTCTTCACTTCAGATCTGGTCCACATTCATGTGTTACAGAAATGTATCCACTCTGTGGCAAGTTTCCTGAATCTGAACCATCAGATCAAAATTCATGCAACTTGACATTAATTCAACTTGATAGTCTCACTATTATAAAAAGAATGCACTTGCTTATTGCCACATGCACTGTGGGCTTTAAACCCACTAAAGGTTTAAATATATTTTCATAAACTAGAACAATTACTATACACTTGCATCACTTACACTTACACTACACAAACATTTGTGGACATAAAAAAAAGGCACCCAAACCATGATCCATATTAATATGGAATCTGCCCCCCACCCTTGCTGCTACAACAACCTTTGATCTTCGAAGAGGACTTTCCACTAGATTTTGGAACATGACTGTGAGGTTGACTTCTGATGTCAGACAGTAACACCGGGCTAATTTTTGGTATTCCAGTGCATTTTCAGGGTGTCTGATTGAGATCAAGTCTCTGTACAAGCCAGCCAAGTTCTCAATCAAAGTTTGCAAACCAATTCTCTATAGACTTTGTTTAAGAAAAGCATGGCAAAAAGTTGATGAACAGACTTGCTGGAAGTGAAAACCTATAGATGTGTCATACTAAGTCTCTGAGTCCCTGGGGTATTAGTTCAACCCATTCTACTGCCACTGTTTGTCTATGGAAAATCCACAAATGTATGTTTTATATTATGAATATGTTAAAGAAGTGAGTGTTGCTGAAATACCATAGCTCAATAATGGGTAAAAAATGGGTGTCCAGAAACATGGAAACAAGGATATGTCCAGTGAAAATACAAAATCAGATCTAGCATAAAATTGCAGTTTGAACAATGCTAGAGTGGGAATACCAATAAGAAAGACTTTGTATTTATACAGTGGGGCAAAATCGTATCTAGTCAGCCACTGATTGTGCAAGTTCTCCTACTTAGAAAGATGAGACAGGTCTGTAATTTTCATCATAGGTACACTACAACTATGAGAGACAAAATGAGAAAAAAAATTCAGGAAATCAAACTGTATGATTTTTTAAGAATGTAATTGTAAATTGTGGTGGAAAATAAATATTTGGTCAATAACAAAAGTTCAACTCAGTACTTTGTAACATAACCTTTGTTGGCAATGATAGAAGTCAAACATTTCCTGTAAGTCTTCACCAGGTTGGCACACACTGTAGCTGGTATTTTGGCCCATTCCTCCATGCACCTCTAGAGCAGTGATGTTTTGGGGCTGTCGCTGGACAACACAGCCTTTCAACTCCCTCCACAAATCTTCTATGGGGCTGAGGTCTGGAGACTGGCTAGGCCACTCTAGGGCCTTGAAATGCTTTTTACGGAGCCACTCCTTCGTTGTCCGAGTGGTATGTTTGGAATCATTGTCATGATGGAAGACCCAGTCATGTTCCATCTCATATGGACATACATCTCCTCTCACTGATGGAAGGAGGTTTTGGCTTAAAATCTCACGACACATGGCCCCGTTCATTCTTCCCTTAACATGGATCAGTCGTCCTGTCTCCTTTGCAGAAAAACAGACCCAAAGCATGATGTTTCCACCCCCATGCTTCACAGTAGGTATGGTGTTCTTGAGATGCAACTCAGCATTCTTCTTCCTCCAGTTAAGTTTTTACCAAAATGTTCTATTTTAGTTTCATCTGACCACATGATATTCTCCCAATCCTCTTCTGGATCATCCATATGCTCTCTGGCAAACTTCAGACAGGCCTGGACATGTACTAACTTAAGCAGGGGGACACACCTGGTACTGCAGGATCTGAGTCCCTCTCGGCATAGTGTTACTGATCGTAGCCTGTGTTACTTTGGTCCCAGCTCTCTGCAGGTCATTCATCAGGTCCCTCCATGTAGTTCTGGAATGTTTGCTCACTGTTCTCATGATCATTTTGACCCTACAGGATGAGATCTTGGGTGGGGCCCCAGATTGAGGGAGATTATCAATGGACTTGTATGTCTTCCATTTTCTTACAATTGCATACAGGTAACGAGTGGAGGACAGAAGAGCTTCTTGAAGAAGACATTACAGGTCTGTGAAAGCCAGAAATCTTGCTTGTTTGTGGGTGACCAAATACTTATTTTCCACCATGATTTACAATCTTACAATGTGATTTTCCTTCTCATTTTGTCTATCATAGTTGAAGTGTACCTATGATGAAAATTACAGACCTCTCTCATCTTTCTAAGTAGGAGAACTTGCACAATCAGTGGATGACTAAATACTTTTTTGCCCCACTGTATAACATAGCTTATGTGCTATGTGTGGTATAATAAGAGTGTTATACAAAATAGTGAAAATATTGGCTACCTCACTACAGCTGTTCTCCAAACTCAGTATTGCATTAAATGTTAAAGCTGTTCAAATCACCCAGCTGAAAAACTGTGGCCTCTCTATTATGTTCAGGTATGGCAGACAAGAACCTCAATTTCCTTTTAAGCCACACTACAGCCGGGACATGTACCTCACTTAAATGGGTGTCTCTCAACTTTGAACTCATTTAAATCTGTTAAAGCCATGGTAAAACACACTACCGGTCAGATCTACTTAACTTGAGTTTGAAAAGAGAGCATAGCAGTCCACAAAGTGTAGCCTGACCCATTTCTCTAAAGAAATTTAGCAGAACCCCGGCATGTCATCGAAAGGTGTTGAAACAGTACACTCAAAAGCTTCCCACAGGTTTTCCAGCTCTGAAGTGCAAGAAATACAATCATCTCTATTGGCTAAATATAGAGCTGAACTACACTGGGCAGAATTGGAACAAGCTCGCCCAAGGCCCTGTGAGTTACTTTAATGCTTCCCCTTTCTACAATGCTCTATTGATTGAGTTCCTGCTCTCTGTATCAAGCTATAGACACTTACTTCAGTTATTAGCAGTTGATGTGTCTCTACAATTTCCAAATGCACCTACATATAAATTAAATATTAGGCCTGCAATGATACACTCTGCCACAATTCGATTCAATTCTTGATACTGAGTTCAAGATTCCATTTTTTTACGATAAGACATGCGATCAGGGGTGAAAGTGGGCTGGAATGATCTAGAACTGTGTACCACTAAAAGATTCAGTGGCGGTACGTCACACTGGCAAGAGGGGAGAGGAGCTGCCATGTTCAGCAAGAAAACACATAAATCTACCAACGTCCTCTCCATATTAATTGCTAAGTTGGTCTGAATTGCTTCTGAACTGTCTGTGCTGTGTTTTGATCAATGCCGGACGGAGCCCAGTTCCAGTTCGTTACAGAAAGTTAAGTTCAGCACTAGCTTCCCGTGCTGCAGCTGACTAATATCCAGTGTTATGGAGTGTGGTAGGCGGGTGTTTGCTGCAAAATCTCCCAAATAAAATCTGTAGTAGATTAAGTTGTGATATTTCATGATCTTCTGTTTTATTCCAACAACTAGGAAGTGAGATGCCTTTTATAAACAAGCAACAAGAGAGTGGTTCAAGCAGGGTTGCCAGATCCCAATGTGACAGATCCCAATGTGACAAGATCAGTTAAAAATACATTTAAAAATAATAATAATAATGTATTTCATTTTAACTTTAGAGGTTGAACAAAACCAACTTGCAAGAATATTGGATAGACTGACAGGATCAGTGAGCAGGACCAATAACAACTACAAGCCCCAAAAACCTACAACCTGCAATTACCAATATTTACAAGTGACTTTACAGAAAGCTAAAAATACAGTCACTTGTCAAGAACACAAAAAAACAATGCAGGGAACAATTATTCAAATGTTTGAGAGAAAGTCAGAGATGCTAAAAATGTACACAATGTCAAGAGCTTCAAATGTAATTTTTTTCAAGATGCATGAAGCTGAGGGGAGGTGAACAATATGAAGCAATGAAGGTTGTGGTCGTAGCACTGTCAAGAATTTTCAACTACGTTCAGCCCTGCATGCGATAGAATACATTCCTTTTGTATTTCTGAAGTGTAAATAATGCGAAACAATGTACAATGCCTTGAATACGTTTTTTAATAAAACAAATAACCTCCTGCAATTAAAACAGATAGCAGGTACCCCCGATTTATGAAGGGGACGTGTCCTGACAAATACATTGTAAGTTGAATTTATCATAAACAGAGGAATTTAATATACAATGTATCTATCAAAGCATAGCCTCTTTTCAACATGCTCAAAACACTTATATTAAACTTCAGGTTGGCAAAATCATTAATATAAAGCTTAATAAAGTATTGAATATCTCATGGTATTTATTGAATAATGTATTGAAAGTAAAAAAACAAAAATGATTATTGATGCAACCACAATTTTTCCTCACTACTCAGTCACAGGAGTGCTCATCACTCCTTTTATATATACACATATATCAAATAACCTTTTACTATATTTAATAACCTGAAATATATTTATATATATATATATCTCTCTTAATAGCTTAAGTAACCTTCGTGAAACACTCTTTTTTATTTCAATTTGCAGCATAAAATTTCTAGCAAAAAAAAAAAAAAAAAAAAAAAGAATCTTTAGTTCCCTGCAATTAAAAGAAATTAGGAGTTTTAAATAATGCTACTGCAACAAAATGTTCCATTGTAAGTTTCACCAAATTTAAATTAACTACCGTATTTTTCGGGCTATAAAGCGCACCGGGTTATAAGGCGCATCAAATGAAACAAAACTCTTAAGTTCCCTCGGAAGCTCAGTTTGGTCTTTACCTGGCTCAGGGCGTCTTCTTGCTTCCTCCACTTCCGTATCATTGATTCGTTAATGTTGAATTTTCTCGCAGCTGCTCTATGTCCATGTTGTACTGCGTGACTGATAGTGTTGAGTTTGATATCCGCTTCGAAAATGAATGAATGAATGCACGTACCCTAATGCTGAAGCACATACCGTATTACTATGCTGCGCACTACGGTTGCCGTAAGCTTCTTAACTTACCAAAGCCCCGCTAAACATTGTGACAGATGTATGAGCGCCGTGTACCATCTACAATCGGTTCTAGGTCAGAAAGCACAACCACAATTAATTCATACATTAGACGCACCGGATTTTAAGGCGCATTGTCGATTCTTGAGAAAATTAAAGGATTTTAAGTGCGCCTTATGGTCCGAAAAATACAGTAAATGCTATTTTAAATTAAAAGCCAAAGTAAGCAAACAAGACATGTTCCATTGCAGAATGGAAGATAATAAAGACAATAAAGACATTCATTCATTCAAGAGATGCGTATGGGAATATGACATAAGGATTGCGCCTTGGGTTCAATAAATGCTTTTGCAGAAAGCATCGTCCCACTCCATGATGCATCTCATGACATTTTTGCATCGCAATGCATCGTATCACCATACATCGTTACACCCCTACTAAATACTATAAACCACTGTATTACAGAAGTTCAAATTTAAAGATCTACACCTGGCCCAAACCCAAAATGTTTATTACCACACCTGACCTGACATTCACAGTTTGGCAAATCACTTTCTCAACCTAAAGCTACTTGTACACACATTATACATTTATAATTACTGGAAAAACACATGTACACCTGCTCATCATGCAATTATTCAATCAGCTAATCCCAAAACAGCCTCTTTACGCATCATGTTGACATGGGTTAAAACCTTTGATGATGCTCACATTAAATGTAAGAATGTGACTTGAATGGATTGCCTGAACACTTCAAAAGTTGTTAACCACCTGGGATTCTGAAATACAACAGTATTTAAAGTTTGCACTGTATAATAAAAGAAACATCCAGTGATCAGCTGTGTGTGGAAACACGTTGATGAGAGGTCACAGGAGAATCGGCAGAATTGTTCATGTTGACTAAAAGGCTACAGTAGTTTGAAAAACTACTCTTTATAACAGTGGGGATCAGACACATCTCTGAACATGACAACCCTTAAGGCTTGTGGATTACACATATACAATCATACATTGTTCTACTCAGTGATAAATATTCTGTAAATTTTAACACATACTAAAAATATCATATAATACCAAATTGACCTTGAGTCGATGTTTGGACATCTTTTGATGGCCCACAAGTGTATTTGTAAGGTCACAGGCTTACTTGACTTAATAAAGATCTATCTTTTGATGGATTTATAAAATAATTTACAGAAAAATGAGAACTGTCTTGAACAAAATCAACAAAATTCATAGGATCAATGGTTCCCATACTGGTGAATAAGACAGACTGTAACAACAATAGTGAACATAATGATTAACTGATAAACTAATACAAATATTTAACAAATGTTTGCTGAATGCTATTGGTTAATAAAGATGTTTTCATTTTACAGTGCCTATAGACAATCACCATACTCTGTCAAAATCCAACTGATATTGGATTTTGTATTTACATATTCTACATATTCTTGTATTTACATATTCCATCTGTATTTACATATTCTAAACCTCGGTATCAAGGTGAAAATAACATTTCAAAAACTAAATTATGTAATTTATAAAATACTTCATTGGGAATAGTGATCAGTCTCTTTAGAGTAACCATTATAATCTTGCTCAGGTACATTCACTTCTCAGATCACACACCAGGGTAATTTTCTCCTACCTGACATCAGTTTTAGTGGTTTTAATTACTTTAGAATAAAGTCAGCCATTCCTTGAGGATTCCTCTACAAGCAGTACATGGTAACACAAATAAATAACCATGGGTGGAAAGGTGCTTTCAAAAGGGCTCCTGGTTACAGTTGTGGAAATTCATGTGTTAGGAGAAGGATACAAAAAGATTTTAGAGGTGTTAACCAACCCTCAGATTACAGTACTGTTTAGAGCATTATTAAGAAGTGGAAAGTATATTGTATATACAAGTACACTAACAACTTGCCTAAATTTGGCTATCCATCCAAACTAAATAGCCGAGCCGAGGAGATATTGATCAGGGAAGCTACCAAGGGGTCAATGGCTTTGGAGGATGTACAAGTCTTTATGGCAGATTGGTGGGACTGTGCATGTTATGACAATCTCAGAAGCTTTACACAATGCTGGCCTGAATGTCACGGTCACAAGAAAGATGCTTCTTCTGAAAAGCGCAACACTTTTCACTAGCCAGAATGACCATTGAGTTCTTGGTCAACTCTCTTACCAAGACCCTTCTCTCTTGATTACCTAGTTTGGTGCGGTGGCCAGCTCTAGGAAGAGTCCTGGTTGTTCCAAATTTCTTCCATTTAAGAATTATAAAGGTCACTGTGCTCTTGGGAACCTTTGATGCAGCAGAATTTTTTGTAGCCTTCTCCAGATTTGTGACTCCTACAGAGCTCTACAGGCAGTTCTTTCCTCCTTATGGCTTGGTTTTTGCTCTGTTAGCTGTGAGACATTATATAGACATGTGTGTGTCTAACAGATCAAGAGAAATGGGAGGCGCCCAGAGCTAAATGTAAAAAGTCCTAGCAAAGGGTCTGAATACTTGTCTTCATGTGAAATTTTTGTTTTTCCTTTTTAAAACATTTACAAAAGTAAATCTAAAATTCAGTTTTCATTTCTCATCATGGGTTATTAAGTGCAGAATGATGGAGGACAACTTGATTTTTTCAAGCCTCAAAATAACAAAATGTGAAAAAAGTGAAAGGGTCCGAAGACTTTCCGACTGCATTGTATGATGGGACTTTTTGCCTTTAAAACATCAAACAAACAAAAAATGAAGACTGCCACAAGCAATGAATGCGTGACTTTTATGCTCTTGTGCTTTTGCCTACAAATGTGTCTACATTGTTTTAACAACAAATGTGTAGTGGTACTTTGCTGCTCTGCAATAAATTTAAACAAACAACGAATTACTCAACAGCAAATGGACATTTTTACTGTCACATTTTCTTTATAATTATTCAATTATTATACAATAAATATTTTTTGAGTGAGCCATTAATGACGACATATTCAGCTTCCATGCAGGAGAAGAAAGCTGGAGTAAACGAAAAGAGAATGAATGACCTAACTGCATGTATTATGTATATCTTAAAGTGTGAGTAACAACCTCAAGCAATAGATCAAGTCACAAAGAGAAGTAAATAATGTGTAAAGATCAAACGAACCTTAACTTTAAATAAAGAGGTACAAACATTAACAGGACTTCAGGAGAAATGTGGCTACAATAAACACTAAAACTACTGGAACTGTCCACGGTGCTGAAGCCTTTGACTGAAAAACCACTCCCATACTATAGGTCCCTTAGAGCTTAATTTGTGCATGTTGTGGAGCCGGGTAGTAACAACATGACAGTCAGAACTCAGCCCTGTCATCCCATCACTCACACACACGCTGTGGGTGGCAGCGAACTGAAACTGACAACCCTAAGGACATCTGAAGGCACAGTTAGCCCTGGAAGCAATACACCCTGCATTCAGAGTCAGTGACAGGCTCCAGGCAGGGGGGAGCACTACCTTATAAGCCCTTTTTGTGAACCTCAGACAAGCTCAGCAATCAGTAGGAGGTCAGGCAAGCGGTGTCTGATAATACTCCTATATGTGTAGATAAACGACAGAATTGTCTGTGCATACAGCTCCAGTCACACATTGGCACTAGTTTCGTCAACTGCTGTCACATGCAATTGCAGTGTGTCACAGCAAGTGAGCCATTAGCCAGCAGCAAGGTGAGGAAGATGGAGACAGAAAGAGTCTCATCTTGTTGCTTGTTGCCTTTCAGAAGTGATCTCTGTAGTTGCAGGAGGGCACTACTGAGACTTACACCACCAAGCACTGATAGTAACAAAAGCACTAGAACAATTCATATCTTGACTCTTCTAAGCAGCAGAGCAGCAGCTCAGTCTTAGGGGAGCCCTTGTCCATGAAGTTGAAGATTAAAATCAATATGGGATTGATGCTGAGAGACATCAGGGAGCAGATCACCTGCAGCAGGTCTAGATAAGAGCTGCATGAGGAAGAGGAGAGCTGTTGTGAAATAGCTGACGGCAGAGAATAGCAGAGGAATCATTTTTCGGTAATGGATGATTTCTGAAATGCTCTTGGCAACCTCCAGCAGAGCCTACCAGGACATTAGTCTCTAATTCCAAACAGAAATACAGACATTTTCTCTCTTCCCTCCTCTCTCTCTCTCTCTCTCTCTCTCTCTCTCTCTCTCTCTCTCTCTCTCTCTCTCTCTCTCTCTCTCTCTCTCTCTCTCTCTCTCTCTCTCTCTCTCTCTCTCTCTCTCTCTCTCTCTGACAGAGGATATTATACCCGACTCAGGCACATTTTTTGTAAACCCTGTATTTTATTGAATTCAAAACCAGGACATGCATGTCTACACTAATGGTCACAAGCGACACCATCTATGAGTACTCAAATGTGCCTCATACTGGACAATGGATGGGATAGTTTGTTTGTTTATCAGCATCAAACTGACACACAGGGTTACATCGAGACTAGTTGTGTATATGTAGATATATAGATATATAGTGTGTGTATATATATATATATATATATATATATATATATATATATACTATATATACTGTATATACACATACACACACACACACTCAGGTCGAGCCAATTTAGTGTAGTCAATTAACCTAGTGCATGTCTTTGGACTGTGGGAGGAAGCCAGAGTAAACCCACCCGGACACAGCAAGGACATGTAGACTCCAGAAATGACCCAGGTCACTCCACCTGAGATCAGACCCAGGACCTTCTTGCTGTGAGGTGATAGTGCTACCCACCGAGACACTACGCCGCCTGGATGGAATAGTAAATATTCAGATACCAGGAACTATGGCTGGGAAATTAACCAACATAATCTTACCCATGCTGGTTATTTAATTTTATAAAATAAAATCCTGTTAATACTTTCCCCTGTAAAGTAAGTGTGAGTGTGTTCATATACTAACCCCTTAAAAACACGTGACTCCACCTCGTCACGTCACCGACATGGAAGCAACATGAAGGAGAACTCAAACACAGCAGCTTGTACCAAAGAAAAATGCTGTGTCCATCATTTGGACACATTTTTGCTTTAGAGAATATCACACAGAACATAAAGAAGTCAGATGTAAATACTCCGGAAAAACAGTTTTGGCAACCAGAAGTTATATCACCAATGTCTTTCAGCACAATCATGTTACCAATTAAGAACAGAGCATGGCTTAAAACAAGAGAGACAAACAAGCATCCAGTAACAACTGTCTCCACAAAGCAGCTGTTTGTACACAATATGAAAAGGATTCCTACTACATCGTGAAGGCTCCCATAGCTACAGTGAAGCACAGTTGGATTAAACACGTTGTTAAAACCCTACACAGAAGATGCACTTTGCAAGATTTGTAACATTATTTAAAATAATGTATTATGTTTGCAAGAAGTGCAAGTTATTCATTCTCTGCTTTTTAGGGAACTGTCTTTTTACATTAAATCCAAAACAATTACCTTTTTCATAAGACGTTTTAAATTCAAGTGACATTAGCTTTATTATATATATTAATTAAACCATAAATAGTTCATCAATTTTAAGGGCAAAAAAACTAAACAAAAACTAATTTATTAATCATAATAAAGAAGAAATGTTCAATTAATCGTGATATTGATTTGAGGTCAGATCGCCCAGCACTACCAGGAGCCCTATTTCATTAATATTTATGGGAATATTCCCACCTTGTTCAAGCATCATCCAAAATCTCCTGTTTCAAGGGCGTACGCGTAACATCAGTCTTTCTGTTGTCTGAGTTTTGGGAGGGGGTTCTTCCAGCACTTTACCTTTACCATTAACCACTGAAAGGAGGGATGTGGAACTCCATTTACTGCCCTTATGCTATGCCAAGATACACACAGTCAGCACTGAATTTGATTTCTTTAGCTGACTTTTTATACTAATTATAGTGGGAGCCGTGGTTCGGCTCATGGGTTAATTTATTATACATTTAATAAACATTACAGGAGTAGCAAGCATTCAGATAGCAGGGGTTTCCTCATAGTGATGGCTGCTAAAATGAAGCTACTGGATAACAAGTCAGTATTATGTTTGTCATAGTCCAATCTCTTTTAGTTATAGTATCTTTGGTTCCCATATTGGTTGCAGTGTTTGTACACAGGCAGAATGGTTTATCAGCTCTCCACAGGGCTTCAGTTTATTTGTCCCTCTTCAAAAGCTACACTCTTGCACAACTGAGCTCTAATGAGAACAGTGAAATGTTAAACTCAGCAAGCAGCTTTTGGACAGACATTACATGATCGAACACACAATCTCCCAGCTACCTCCTGCTGGACATTTCATTCACTGCCACACAAACACAGCAAGCCAGAGAGCAAGACGTCTGAGAAACAGATCAATACTCATCCTAATGTTACACCTCACCTCAGCATTCATTCACTGGTGAACCGCTGCCCATCTGAGCCCCAGACAGAGGTCTGAGCAAGTTTATTAGATATAGCCTATGTGTTAACACTACCAACTGTTAGGATTAGCAGGTTCTGTGGTGATGGAAGTCACAGAAAAGAGAGAAAGGACAGAAGGGAAAGGTGGCTCATATAATGAAGCTCGTTGGCTGTTATCCACTCAGTCAGGCCTCCCTGATCCGACCACCTGTTGGCACACTGAGCTGTCTGAGGCAGGTTAATTAGACAAGCTTGAGCAGCCTAGGATGGAAAACACAAACACACATGTGCCCATTAGAGCTGCACTTAGTCACCCACAAACAAGACGATGCACTCACTCAAACACCCACACCCAAAAATAACAATCCTGCCTATCCACCTACAACTGCCCATTAACACACAAGGCAAAATATCTACCTACTGAGGAAAATCAAATCCAGCAGCAAGTGGCAGTGAATTTGGACTGAATGAAGGGGTGAACTGAACTTGGAACTGCCTAATAATCAGCTCTAGTTCACCTCCTTAATTCTCCTAGAATTGTACCACAGTGCTGCGGAACATTAATAAAGATAACCACAGGGAATAGTATATCTGGTGTGTGTATTAATAAAAATCATTGTAAAGAAATAGCCAGACTGCCATGGACATTCCTACACTGTCACCTGATCTAAGTCCCATCGAGCATTTATGGGGAACCTGAAGACAGAGAAAGCCACGCATTTAGTATAATCACAAGGTATTGATTGGAATATTGTGAAATCATGCTGGAATAACACGGATTGTCAGATTCTGCACAAATTTGTGGATCCATGACAGTTTGAGTGCACTCCATCACTACAGCAAATAGGGAAATAATAATAAATTCTGATTTTATCTGTGGGGTGTTTCAAGGATTCAACTTTCCAATTAAAATTGGTATGCTGATTACATAATTTATAATGAAGTTGTATTACATTTGAAAAAAAGGTCCTTAATCCACAATTTCTTGAATTGTATGAATGTATATATTGTAAGTCGCCGTGGACAAGGGTGTCTGTTGAATGACATAAATGTAAATGTAATGTAAATGAGTTAGGAAAAATGTTTGCTCTAAATTGGCCCACTTTGAATGTGTCTGACAATGTAACCTTGCTCCTGTAGTGAATAGTCGTTGATGCTGATGCAACGTTAAGTAAAAAATAAGCAGAAACATTTTTGCTGTTGGAACCTACTGTACAGTCTATGTCACAATTTATATTTCCCAAAAGTGAACGTGTGTCTTACTTTCCATAGTCTGGAGACTGGTGTATGCATGTCTTGGTGAAGGATTATTGAAAAGTTAAGTAGTTTTCACACGTTTTTCCTGAAAAATCTGTAAATCTTTAAATTTAAACAGTACACAGCATATGAGATTTAAGTTTATGTGTTTAAGTAAATGTTAATGGTTAATGCAAATATTATTATGAGTGAACTGGATAGAGGTGAAGATGGACTGTGAAGATTCCAGAAAACAATGCTTGTTTATTAATGATAACAGTAATTAAAAATAAATAAAGTGGGACTGTGGTAGCCTAGCGGGTAAGGTACTGGACTCTGACCCAGAAGGTCCAGGGTTCAAATCCCACCTCTGCCAAGCTGCCACTGTTGGGTCCTTGAGCAAGACCCTTAACCCACAATTGCTTGGATTGTAAAGATTGTACCAATTGTAAGTCGCTCTGGATAAGGCCATCTGCTAAATGCTGTAAATGCTTAAAAGGTGAAGGACATTGTATAAACACTATATAAAAGGCTGTACTAAAGTACTGGCTCTAGCATGTCTCAGATGTAGAATATGACCATGGCTTCCATTCTATTTATAAGTAGCACATGATTTGACACCATAGCAAAATTCAAATAACAGTAAAACTTTAATGTGCTTTTTAAGCTCAATCACTCCAAATTCACAAGTGACACACAGTCAATCATGACAGTTTTAGCTGAAGATAGTCAATCTAACACTTTATGTAACAGTTGGTGTAAGTGCTGCAGATACTCCATTCAAATGCTTCTCACCACTCAAATATGAAGTGTACCCAGTAGAGTCATTATTGCTTATATTTTTAAAGGATGTATAAACATGCACAATGTTGAACCACACCGGCTTGATGCCTTAGAGGAAAATCTAATCAGATATGAGCATGGCAGAAGACAACTATAATGGGCCACTAATTGGGTCATTACGGGTGGTTTAATACAATAAAATAATTAAATTAGGTCTGTTCAGTGAGGCATGTCAGGAAAACCTCTTCTCTACTACACCATGCCAAGAAACACATTACAATGTTGTTACACTACAAGTAGCTACTTATATATGTTTTTCATATTTTACAAGAATTTCATTAGATCATATTCTCAGACAGGGGTCTTCCCTTTTAGTTTGGGGTTCTCTGTCCTGTAAACATCCATATCCATATCCACATAAACAGAAAGTGGCCTATGTAAGCGTCACTAATTCACCTAACTGTGTCCACACTATAATTGTTATGGCATTAACCTGCCCTTTACCCAGACATTTATGTAGCAAAAGAAAAGTAAAAAAGAAAACTAAACAGTCTAGAGAAGATAATTTGAGGTAGTGTGTGTGTGTGTGTGTGTGTGTGTGTGTGTGTGTGTGTGTGTGTGTGTGTGTGTGTGATTCATGTTTATATATCATTGTGGGGACCTAATGTCCCCACAATGACAGAAAGATCTGACATTTTTTACCTTGTGGGGACAATTTGTTGGTCTCCACTAAGAAAACTATTAAGTAAGTGTAGCATTAACTAGAGTAATCATTAAGTCAATTGAAAGTCCCCACAACAGCAGTGAGATAAACGTGTGTGTGTGTGTGTGTGTGTGCGTATAGAGTGAGAGTCTTTTCACCACACAATTTTAACTGTGTATAAACACTTAGCATTCACTTATTCACTTAGTCAAATACACAGATTAATAAATGAATAAATAAATTACTAACAATCACAGAGAGAAAATGATGCTCCTTAAAATCTAAAGCAGCATCCCTTTTCTTTGAGATAAACTCTGGTGCAAAGCTGAGCTCTTCAATATCTACACAACACAACTTCTTTATAGCATGACTCTAATTGAAGGTTACTAAGTCTCTCATACTTTTATAAAAGTTAGAGTCAAGCAAGAAGCCTGATTTTACCTTGAGAAGGTCTTTCTTATGTTAGTCAGTGATTTGTGTCATTTTGCTTTTTTGGCTCAGGTATATTGCTACTTCTGCTTGCCCTCGAATAAATTTATTTAAACGGCATTTGGACCTATTTCTTTGTACATAATTAAAAGAAATCATACAAATGTGTGCTATCAAATTCAAATTTAGATTTACACCATTCAGTAAAACATCAAAGGGTGAGTTTAAGCTAAAACGTATAAACGTATGAACACCTTTTTCTCTCTGCAAAAAAGAGAGTCTTGTGTAACATCAGGGTTTAAATTAGAGATAAAACAGTTAACTAAAACAATGCATTGCATGATCAGCGCTGAGTTCTAAAATTCTCTTTTGTTCTAAAAAGTTACATATATCGTACTAAAAAGTCCATGAAAAAAATCTGGTAAACTCTGATAATGTCCAAAAGAGTCTATCCAGCCCAATCCTGCCACTATACTTAATCATCCACACACAGCTGCTCTCCACACATGGTCGTCTGGAAGATTTGGAGACGTAATCTGCCAGTTCTGCTTTGGGTTGGTAAAAAATGCTCTGTAGTACCCAGTGCAGATTTTCCCAAAAGAAGTCCACCAGCAAAGCCTGTATATTTCCCAACTCATTTGGTGGAGGTTCTACTCAAGCCAGTTTTGGCCAAAAGTAAGTTGCATTAAGGTAATTGATGTCAAATGCCTGCCCTTGATAGACAACTGAGGTCAACTGGTAGCCTGTCTTTATTTACACTGTTCTGGAGTACATCCAACAAGTCACTCCCTATTACTGATCAGGATGTTTGAAAGACTATCGATGCCAGGTGCCCATCCATTCTCCTTCACATGGAGGGTACCTCGTCAAGCATTTAAATAATCTTTTCTTTAAGCTTTGTTTGAGCTTGAAAAACATTCTTCCACATGTTGTGCTTCTGCATGCTCACTTACATACAGTTATGAAAAGAAGCTGACTGCTTGTGACTTTCAGTAGCCTCAGTTAAGAGATCCCCTGACACTGTTCTCATAACATGCATAATCATTGTTTGTTCATTTTATTGTCAAGATCAAAAAAGAACTTAAAGGGGCATCCATTTCATTCAAACTTTTAAAGCGTGAGCAGTCCAGAGCTCCTTGTGCTGTAATGCATAGCAAGTCAACCAATGCACCTTTTTTCTTTTGAAAAGCTCTGTTTGCCCTCGATTTCCAGTGGCTTCCATTAAAGTTTGTAGTTCCACAATGTTAATCTCCAGAGCTCTGTCCCTTGTGGCATTGAGAGTGTACTGCTGACAGAATAGTTTTGTTTGTAACTTAGCCACATCCCACCACTGTTGCAGAGAAGTAAAAGATGCTTACTGTAAAATCTAAATGTGCTCCAAATGTAAATTAAGCTTTAAAATTAGCATTTTCTAATGGTGCAGTATTAAAATGCCAATATGCGCTTTGTGGCTTAACAATGCATTCACTTATTGTGCACCGAACCATGGAATAATCTAAAAGACCAACTAGCAATATACAGCATATAAACACATTCAGTTTGTACTTAAAAGCATAAAGCTGATCTAGACTTGCCAGTGAGAGGACTTTATCTCTGGAATGGGTCCATGTGTACTGTCTTTAATTTCTGTGTACATTCTGTAACAGTTCGCCATATTGAAAGGACGGCGAACCGTGAAAACGAACAAATAAGGGATTTGAAGACCCAATCGCAGTTAGCTCCAGATGGAATAGGTGAACCAAAAAGATATAAATAAAGAAATAAAACTAAATAAACAACCAAAACCTCACTGGCGACACTGGCTGTGACTGGGAATCAAACCATAGCCGTACTACTAGGGAACTACTAGGGAGGCAGAGTGCTTTAAGGTCACGCATCCGGGGACGGACTCAAACAAAGGAAGGGACTGAATGTAATGCAACTAAAGAAATCGGGAAGGAAAAGGCAATAAAGCGCTGGCTGCGCTGAAATGGGAAAGAGAGCGAAAAAAACAAAAAGCCGAAAGCGCTCAGCGTAACGCACTTAGCCCAGTGCGATCAGCGCATGTGCTCTTTCTATCTCGCTCTGATTCAGAACGGCGGGCTCTGCGCACGCACAGCCTGAGCATGAGAACGATGACATGCAGTGCGGGCTTCAGAGACTCCCTTAAATCTCTGTAGCAGTGCAGTCCGATTCACAGGACTGCCACTCCTGGCAGCATGAGTCGGACGTGCAAAATATGGACACAAGCGGGGGCAATATCCCTGTCGCTCTGATACGAGGCTAATAAGCCCAGAAGGGAAACGGTTAAAGGTGAGGGAAACGCGGGGGGCTTGTAACGTTGAAGCAAGCGAGTCGGTAATTGACGAAGCAAAGGCCCAAACGGGCGATAGAAGCAAAAAACATGGCAGGATCTGACCATACGCTACTTCTAGGCCCTACCAGGTTACCTCCGAATCTTCTGATTCGTACACCGGCTAGATCCCTAAAGCGGACCCAGTCTACCAATGTCCCTAACATAAAAAAAATGGGGCACAAGAGACGGGTGAAGTCTCCTGTGTACGCGGAGAGATCGCGGAGTGAAACACGAAAAGGGCGAGGCAATCCATGTACCGTCAGCAAGGGTGCAACAGCTGTCAGCGCGAAAGCGAGCTCTTAAATAACGCAGCTGACAGCTGAGCACAATTGTGCCGCAATCAATTAATGCATGCATGATTGCGTGAACTGTGTGGATCCTGGTGCAATAGCCAAGTTGGCACTGCCATCTAGTGCCCAGTTGGGGGACATACACACAGTTCTGGGGGTTGTTACAGTACCTCCACAAGGGGCGTCTTCCCGAAGCCTCCTAGCCCATCTACAACCCCCTCTAGCCTGACAAACAACAGAATTGAGCATGTTGCGTACGGGTGGACCATGATAAGCAGAGCAAACCCTGAAGCAGGGATCCAAAGGAAGGGCAGGACCGCACGAGCCGGGCCCAAGGCCGGCTTCTGGCTCGAGGCCAGCCCCAGACTGCTCAGGGGCGGAGCCCAGCACAGGTGACTCAGGGGTGGAGCTTGGCACAGGCGACTCAGGGGCGGAGCTCTGCACAGGTGACTCAGGGGCAGAGCTCGGCACAGGTGACTCAGGGGCGGAGCTCGGCCCAACAAGACCCAAGAGAAAGGTCAGTGCCAATCGCCTGGCCAACCGAGTGGATAGAGACGACTGTGACGCAAACGGCCGTGGTGCAGGGGTCGGTGATAGCGCCCTGTGCGCAGGAATTGGTACTGAGCCAACTTTCACAGGTACAGAGCTTGGCAGCGCTAACCGATCAAAAGAGCTTACGTGCTCAGGTACGGCGCTAATAAGCTCGGCGAGCTCAGGTACGGAACTGGGTGGCGCTAGCTCCTCAGTAGCGAAATTGATAGGTGCGGCAAGCTCAAATACAGAGCTCACAAGCGCGGTGTGATTGAACACAGCTAGGTGGCACTAAATGCTCAGATATGGCGGTTAATTGCTCAGGTAACAAGCTCATGGGTATGCACAGGTATAAAGCTAGGTGGCGCTAAATGCTCAGATACAGGGCTTAATAGCTCAGATATGGAGCTCGGTGGCGCTAAGTGCCCTTGTACGGAGCTTACGGGTACAGTGCACTCAGGTATGGAGTCGGGTGGTGCTAACAGCTTAGGTACGTAGCTAACATGCCCAGGTACATGTGACACGTGCAGGTACACAGTGCAGCCAAGGAGGAAACCGGAAGGAATGGAATCAGGGCATCCTCCACTCTCAAACATGCCCATGAGTAGAAGATCATCCAGACCACTCTCTCTGGCCGCAACCCGGAACTTCTCAACATACACGGCCACGGACTCATTGCCCTGAGTGTCCTCAAAAACTCAGGGCGGCCCAAGTGGCTATTGAGGGGGAGCCTCCTTAGAGGAAGGGTCGGGGGCAAAAGCGGGGTCAAACCCTGATTCTCAGTCAATTGCTGGAGCCAGCAATTGCTGTTTGGACCAAGTGGGACACCGATGCCATCTGCGACGGGGCCTAGGCAGCTCTACGAGGTCAGATTGCCATCAAACCCCAGCCGTGACGTTGGTGGCTCACACGTTCAACAGCAATCACCACCGAGCCACGGGAACTACTACGGAGGCAGAGTGCTTTAAGGGCACACGAAAGAGCCATCTGGGGACAGACTCAAACAAAGGAAGGGACTGAATGTAATGCAACTAAATAAATCAGGAAGGAAAAGGCAATAAAGCGCTTGGCTGTGCTGAAATGGGAAAGGGAGCAAAAAAAAACCCCCAAAAAGCCGAAAGCGCTCAGCGTAACGCGCTTAGCCCAGTGCGATCAGGGCATGCGCTCTCTCTCTCTATCTGATTCAGGACTGCGGGCTCTGCGAACGCGCAGCCTTAGCGTGAAAGCGGTGAATCTCTGAAGCAACGAGGTGCGATTCACTGGACTGCCCACTCCTGGCAGCATGAAACAGAAGTGCAAAATATAGACATGAGCAGGGCAATATGCCTGCCGCTCTGATACAAGGCTAGTAAGTCCAGAAGGGAACGGTTAAAGGTGAGGGAAATGCAGGGCATTCGTAACAGCTGAAGCAAGCGAGCCGGTAATCGCCAAAGCGAAGCCACAAACAAGCGTTAGAAGCAGAAAACACAGCAGGATCTGACCCTACACTATTTCTACGCCCTACCAGGTTACCTCCGAATCTCCTGATTCATACACCGGCTAGATCCCTAAAGCGGACCCAGTCTACCAATGTCCCTAACACCAAAAAATGGGGCAGCAGCACAAGTGAGACGGGTGAAGTCTCCTGTGTACGCGGAGAGATCGCGAAGCGGAACACGAAAAGGGTGAGGCAATCCGCGTACCGTCAGCAGTATTGTTTGTATCACTGTTTGTTTCTTGTAAAATAATTGTCTTTTTTCAGTTTTCTTATTTCACAGAACTTTGCTCATAGGCTTTTTTACTCAACTTCCCTTAAGCTATTAAGATTTCTTATCATTATTTCAGTCCAAAAATAATTAAGACGAAACCAGCCGATAATTAAAACAAGTTACAGAAAAAAACAACAAAAAAAAAAGGATTCAAACACTTTTCATTGCTTGTTAGAAATGTGCTAATCTCTTTTCCTGTATATAGTGTTGGTGCACTTTCATCCTGTGAGCGCACAGACCAGCCTGAATCAGCATTAATGATCACAACGTTATGATCTTCATATTCTTTTTATTTTACTTGATTATTCATTCTGTCTCATGCATATTTTCTTTTATTTGAAATTTTAGCAACTGGTTCCTTCATTTCAACTAAGGATGCAGCTGTACTTTTTGGTTGTTTCAGATATTTCAGTGTATTCATCATGTGTCTCTTTGAGACAGAAACGTATCCCCTAATTACTCTGCGCATCAAAGTACCTTAGATCAAGTAAGCATAACCCTAAAATGATGCAGGGACAATGTGAATCACGGCTAGCTTTTTAAAGTCTAAATGTTCTATAATTCATTTAATTTTCATACCGAATAATACGCGTTTCTTTAGGCCACGTTTTCAGTGTACTGCTGAATGATTAATGCCGTTCAGTATCAGCAAAAAAGTGGAAGCGCTCACACGTACACACTATCCAACTACATTATCTATAGTTTCATGAAAGCTGTACTCACTTCACTCCCTTCCTGTTTCTCTATCAGACTCCCAAACCATCAATCAAACTAAAATCTAAGGACCAAGTTAAGATCATCTGTTCAATCTATATGTACTACATAGACCAAACTTCTAAAAGAGACTACATGTTTCACAAGAGGGGGATTTTCTTAAATGGGGAGACTGTTCTTGCAAATCATGACAAGTCTTGCACAATGGATTTAACTTTTATAAGGGGAGGGGCATTTGTCAAAATCATTTTGGAGGCAGTACTGAGAGACATAACATATACAATCACAATATGAGTCACAACCCCACATTAAACCAACTTGTTTGCCATCTCAGTCACATTCAGAAACCCATCCACTGCATCGCTCATATGGCAGGCTGTGACAATGCTATATTGGCCAACCACCTTTCCGATTGCTGTACATTTCACCCTTATGCCATGCTGGAATGTAAGTCTCTCAAACTCTCAAGCAGTCGCCATGCTTCCAACATCACATACACAGACACTTTAATTTAACTACAGATGTTAAATGGAAAAACCTACACAAATTTTAGAAAAAGCCACAGGTTCACACATGCTGACCACAGCCCATTCACATGGACAGAGAGAGAGAGAGAGAGAGAGAGAGAGAGAGAGAGAGAGAGAGAGAGAGAGAATGGAAAGATGAACAATGAGAGACAGAAATACAATGATAAAGACACAAAGGAAAGAACAAAAGAAAAGGCAAGTGCAAGACTACTAGAAGGACAGCAAAACTGAGTAAGAAATAGAGAGAAAGTAGGGATAGGAATAAACACACTGAAGAGAGAGGTTGAAGTTCATTAAGACACCGGAAGGCTTGGCGAAATGTGGAGGTGCTGGACATTAAGATAAGCATTCAGAGAAGGCCTGAACATGTCTAACAGCACAGCGTACAGCTGAAAGAGAGCCTGCAGCCAAACAGAAAGTTTAAACTCAGGACACAGCTCGCATCCAGGCAGCTAACCAGCAGCCTCACTAAGGAAGAGGAAAGCAGCAGTCCCTCCAGCAATCCTCTCTCCTCTCTCATCTGTCTATCCAGTCCAAACATGCCTGGGCAGGAAAAAGCTCATATTCTGTCATGAGATACATTATAAAATCCAATTTAAAAAACCTTTGATGATCTTTATAGAGACTCACAGATAAAATCAGACTTTCAACCTTTAAGTACTTCTTACATAGTTTACAGCACTATAAAGAAAATCATTTAGTTTTATGACTACCAGAACAACAGATGCATGCTAGTACTTGACCTAGTACTAAATACAAGGTTAATGCACCCCCAATTTTTAATGGAGTTCACACTTGCTTAATTTGTTACACACTGTATTCCCAAGTGCACAGGCCACTAGTCAGACTCAGAGGCAGAACCAATTAAGACCTCAGTATTACCTAAGGGGCAGGGCATTTCCCAAAACATGAATTCTACATGACTGTGTGTTTAGCAAGTGAGCTACTGCACCACCAGAATCTGGTGAATGTTCTTTTTGGAGAAGTAATTTTAAAATATCTTTAAATTTAAATGTAACATTTATTTTGGGGTAATTTTTACTGACATAATACAAAGACAGATTGCTTAAGGAAAAACGTAGAGTGCATTATCTAAACCGGAGATCAAGTAACTTGGAAGCTAAGAAAATTATTTTGTCCTGCTGTTGTGATAAAACTTAGAGAGCTGGGATATTTGACTTGTTTCCTTTATATAAAACTTTCAAAATGTAAAAGTGTCTGGTATTGTTTTTCTGGCACAAACTAGTCCAAAGCTTTAACTCAAAACACAAATCTTCAATAGTATTGAAAACAAGATTCTTTAAAAATAATAAAAGCATACAATAAGTTTTGGGGGCTTTAAAATGATTGCAAACATAACAAAAAGACCTAACACTAAAGCCAACACATTCAAGCAAAGTTAACCATGTCATTTTTAATTACATTATTCATCATCTTCAGAAAATAGGCTTGACTTGGTCATGCCAGGATGATTGTAGCCCTCTAAGGATTAGTAATCGGGGAATATAAAAAATATCAACCACTTTTTAGAAGTGACCCAAAGCCATCGGCTGTAACCGTGTACTTTAAGCAGTTCTAGTTTATGAAAATTGTATTACTCTACAAGATTTCTGAGTATAATATCATGTAAATGTTTTGGGCTATCTATATATTAACTAGCAGACTCTCACTTTGCTTCAAAATCACTTTTTACACAGTTACTCTTCATTAAAGACCTTTTTCAGTCCTTGTTCAGGCCAAACCACACATCATGAATGCTAATACATTTTCACAAACAAATCCCTTGTGAACCAGTGGCAAAAAAACTCCCCAGAGGCATATTTGTTTTCATTAGCAATGCACTCTTCAGAGTACAGCACTGTGTGCTAAACATATAAAAATTTCACATACTGGAGGCAACCCACAGAGTTTGAGTAGTCATAGCAAATCACACAGTCCATAAAGAAAGAAGTGAGTGGTAAACAAGTGCTGCCTTAGGCTGCTGGAACCTCAGTTACTTTTTACATCTAAACAGTATCAGCATGTTATCGCTCCTTGTTTACCAGAAACACAGTGGAGGCTTTCCAGTCCACCCCATTGAAGTGGTGGTGTAGTGGAGGGCACACAGTCTAATTGGTTTTCATAGTTTGGTCTTGCAGTGACAAATTTGCCCTTATCAAGGCTGAGGAGCTGTAGAAGCCTGATTTCTCTGTGCTTGTCTCTCCTTTCCCAAACCAGTCTTATCTTGCACATTCAGATCATCAAAGCCACCTCAACAGAAAAATCCTGCTTTTGTACCCAGTTCCCCTGTTGCTGGTTTGTTTTACAAACAACAGTCAATAAGGCAAGGCAAAGGTAAGCACAGGAGGCATACACATGGGAGATAGTGGCATCAAGAGAAACTATAAACAAGGAGAATAGGGAAAGCATCCCTGCCTTGAGATTCACTGAGGGAATATCGTACAGTGCTATGGTTAACTGGAAAAGAGCTGAACCCCACTGAGCACTGGTAGGGGCTTCACTGTAAGGTGAAAGAAAATGCTCCACAAGCTTCAAAAATCCAAAGCTATATAAAACAAACAAATAATAGATGCAACTGCTGCAAATGGAGGATGATGATTCATTTTATTTACACTCATTGCCAGAAAAATAATAATAATGCACCAAGAAGGAGTTGTTGGGATTGAATTAAACACAATATGTGTGAATTTAATATATATGTGAGTGATTAAAATATTAAAGTGATAGGAAAAGTTGAGGCTCTAGTACCCTGCTGGGCCACCTCTAGCCTGGATACAAGATGAGATATGCTTGGGCATAGAAACATAGTGGTTCTGTGTGGTTTCCTGTTGCATATTTGCCCACAGGCCTGTAGATCCTGCACACTCAACGCTGGCTTACCAGCTGGTCCCATAATGCCTGATTGACAATAAATCTTTAAATTCCTTTGTTCAGGCAAAGGACGTGTTGCAATCTTCTGGAGACATTCAAGAGAAACCCGTTCTGTGTGGGGTAGCATTATCCTGCTGAAAATTGCCAGTTGGAAGTCCTGCTACACATGTGGCCGCAGGATGTCCTGCACATATCGCTGAGTTGTTACTGTCCCTCATATCACTACCATGGGTGACTGACTTTCGTATGCGATGGTTCCCCAAATCATCACACCAGCGGTTTGGCCAGCTTGTTGCCCCACAGCAAAGCTGCTCATGCTTGGGCTATCTATAGCCTGTTCGCCATGTGTGCATGATCTCATGGAACCACTACTCCTAACAGCTAGGGTCAGAGTGGCCTAGATGGTGATCAATTTGTTAAAACAACCATCCTGCTTCTCACAGTGTAACGCGCTTAGCCCAGTGCAATCTCTCTATCTCGCTCTGATGATGTGTTCCTTCTCAAAGTCTGTTAACTGTGCAAAATGTCTTCCAGTGTGTCGCAGAGGCATGTCTAGCAGTCAACAGTCTCTCAACAAGAGGTAAACTACCCAAAAGTAGCCTCTGAAAGCCTTTTTATAGAGCAGCGAGGGAAGCACTTTTACACTCTCTTGGGCAAAACCCAGTGTCTAATCAGACCACACTTGCAATCATTTACATATATCATGTTAGCAATCCAACATTTCTATCTGGAGGTATTTTTTGTCAGTGAGTGTGGCATTTCATTACTGAAACCATTAAGATACTAATCATGGACCATTCATGACCATAAATACACGGTCTGTAATTTTCTATGAGATTCAAATTAACTATGAGAGACAAAATGAGAAAAAAATCCAGGAAATTAATTGCAAATTATGGTGGAAAATAAGTATTTGGTCAATAACAAAAGTTCAACTCAATACTTTGTAACATAACCTTTGTTGGCAATGACAGAGGTCAAACATTTCCTGTAAGTCTTCACCGGGTTTGCACACACTGTAGCTGGTATTTTGGCCCATTCCTCCATGCAGATCTCCTCTAGAGCAGTCATGTTTTGGGGCTGTTGCTGGGCAACATGGACTTTCAACTCCCTTCACAAATTTTCTATGGTGTTGATGTCTGGAGACTGGCTAGGTCACTCTAGGATCTTGAAATGCTTGTTACGAAGCCACTCCTTTGTTGCCCGAGCAGTGTGTTTGGATTGTCATGATGGAAGACCAGCCACGTTCCATCTTCAATGCTCTCATTGATGGAAGGAAGTTTTGGCTTAAAATTTCGCGATACATGGCCCCGTTCCTTCTTCCCTTAACACGGATCAGTTGTCCTGCCCCCTTTGCAGAGAAACAGCCCCAAAGCATGATGTGGACTGTAGTAGCCTAGCGGTTAAGGTACTGCACTATGGACCAAAAGGTCCAGGGTTCAAATCTGCCAAGCTGCCACTGTTGGGTCCATGAGCAAGGCCCTTAACCTACAATTGCTTGGATTGTAAGATTGTATCAATTGTAAGTCGCTCTGGATAAGGGCGTCTGCTAAATGCTGTAAATGTAAATGATGTTTCCATCCCCATGCTTCACAGTAGGTATGGTGTTCTTGGGATGCAACTCAGTATTCTTCTTCCTCCAAACACGACGAGTTGAGTTTTTACCAAAAAGTTCTATTTCATTTGACCACATGATATTCTCCCAATCCTCTTCTGGATCATCCATATGCTCTCTGGCAAACTTCAGACGGGCCTGGACATGTACTAGCTTAAGCAGGGGGACACGCCTGGCACTGCAGGATCTGAGTCCCTCTCGGCATAGTGTGTTACTGATGGTAGTCTTTGTTACTTTGGTCCCAGCTCTCTGCAGGTCATTCATCAGGTTCCCTCCGTGTAGTTCATGTGATTTTTTTGCTCACCACCGTTCTCATGAATCATTTGTACCCCATCGGGATGAGATCTTGCCGTGGGGCCCCAGATACAGGGAGATGACAATGGTCTTGTATTTCCTTCCCTTTTTCTTACAATTGCTCCCACAGTTACTTTATTCACACACCCTGCTTGCCTATTGTAGATTCACTCTTCCCAGCCTGGTGCAGGTCTACAATTTTCTTCCTGGTGTCCTTCGACAGCTCTCTGGTCTTGGCCATGGTTGAGTTTGGAGTCTGACTGTTTGAGGCTGTGGACAGGTGTCTTTCATACAAATAACAATCTCAAACAGGTGCCATTAATACAGTTAACGAATGAAGGACAGTAGAGATTCTTAAAAAAGACTTTACAGGTCTGTGAGAGCCAGAAAACTTGCTTGTTTGTGGGTGACCAAACACTTATTTTCCACCATGATTTACAATTAAATCCTACAATGTGACTTCCTTGTCTCTCATAGTTAAAGTGTACCTATGATGAAAAGGCAGACTAAATACTTTTTGACTCACTGTACATCAACCATATTAAAATAAGCTGTCATAAAATAATGCAATTTGACTTTTACCATTTAATTAACAGAGGCACATTCAATGACTCTGTGTCAAGTACTATCCTAGCAACACCCTACAGCACCTTTCCTTGTTGTTTTAAAATTGTAGTACACAGTATTTATGATATTTATACTGACAAGGGCACAACTGGTCAGGGACGTTTTACTGACCCAATTCCTAGGAGTGTAGTTATTCTGGAGACTCAAAGAAAGGTGAAATACGATAGACAGACAAGACAGCCAGTGAAGAACCCCGGGGGTAGCATGGAAACCGGAGCCACAGAAAAGCGGGAAGGCATCCGGATTCAAGGACTACTGATACAAAACCAACTGATGACAAACAGGGCCCACATCTGCTATGCCACCATGAGCCGGGACACGATCCAGGGTTGCTGAGAATTGGGAAACATAGCTCCACTAACTGTGCCACTTTGGTCTTTCACTAGTCTGTCTCTCTTCCTAGCTGTCTGCCTATGTTTAGCTCATCAGGGGATTCCCGTTTCCTTCGAATTTCAGTGTTTAGATGTTTTGCCCATAGTGTTTTATTTTAAACAATAATATTAAATACAACACAAATGAATGTATTTAGTACAGTACTGTACAGTACAATACATTAACTATTATGTTTGTATGTTTTTGAAATCTTGAAACACTTACCAAAAACGAAAATGAAAGTAGAATGCTACCATGTTTTTGTCTTTCTTTCTTGACTGTGATTATTTTTTCTGTCAGCAGGTCTCGGAAGGGTTCACTCGTATTAGTCATTCAGACATGAATTACATGTATGACAGATTTTCATTTCATATTATAATTCTTAATACCTCAGTGTTTAAAGTGAATGGACGTTGATCGGATAAATGTTTAACAGTGCTTCACTTTATACAAATTGCAGTCTATATTAAATTGCAGTTATCGTGTCATTTAAAACTGTGAACCCTAAGGCACGATCAAGACAATTCTTCACATGCATGCCCATGCATTCTCCACAGAGTGTGAATGTCAGACAAGGACATAGTGACATGACACTCGCTGCCTTCACCTGGCCATTGAGGCAAGGTGATGTGCTGGGGCAAACACACACACACACACACACACACACACACACACACACACACACACAGCTTAATTCCCCTTGAGACCACAGGTGAAAATGTGGAAAGTGTGTGAAAGTGTGTGTCTGTGTAAGTTGTGTGAAAATGGCATAGGTGACAGATGGTGAAGTGAAGGCCAGGACAGCATGATGGTAACAGGATGGTTGGCAGGCCTTCAGCATCCTAGCCAGGGCAGAAAAAGCACAGCAGGACACAGAGCTTCCACAACTCACAACTACAGGAATCATGGCCTTGCCCAACCAATCACAGAGCCACAGTGAGAAAGGAAGAAGGATGTATTTATGGAGTGATCTCATAACAGATCTTCTATAAATATGAGATGGAGGGAGCAAACATGAGAATAAATGAAGATGAAAGACAAACAGAGAAGGAGAATGGCATATAGAATGGAAAACATAGAGATAAGAGACAGAAATGAAGAATAATTGGTTATGTCATAGTTAATTTGCAGGGAGCACTTCATTCTCCCAAAGTAGCAATGAATAATTCAGCTATCAGGTTAAGAGTGCAAGGGCCTGGAATATGGAGCTCTTTCTCGCTCTCTGCTGCTCCACACCCAGTAGTGTGAGTCATGCCATAGGGGAAAAATGCAATTAAAACTACATGAACCTGTGACCTCCCTATGACTTCCTACAATGTAACAATAAGCAGATAAAGTGCACATCGACATGGGCGATGGCTGCAATGTTAAGTTAACCTGTCAGGCTCATGCTCAGCCAGCATAACTACATAGGCTGCAATAAAAATGTCTAGCTGTTTTCAGTAAGTACAGTAAGTACAGGGCCAAAAGCCTTCTTCAAAATGCTTCCATTTCACATTTTTCTCAAATTGAATATAGTGTTTTTTTACTACATATCATATAATGCGCATAATTTAAATTAAAATAGAATACTTGAAAAGACCAGACAAAATTCAGAATTTATTAGTATTTGGTAGGTCCCCCTTTTGCTGTAATGAGCGTGCACACATGCTGGCATGGTGACATATTTGTGCAAAATCTGATGTTTCATGTTATCCCAGCATGATTTCACAATATTCCAATAAACATCTTGTGATGTTACTTGAATGCTTGGGTTTCTCTTTCTTCAAGTTTCCCCATAAATGTAATACAAGTGTTGAGAGTTGCATACCTCTGGCCAGGCAAAACTCTGGTTGGCATACATCAGGGCCCAACCCCAGGAGCTCACATTGGACTTCAGGCACCATTAAGCCATTGAACTTGCCATTGTGTTACATGCGGGCAAAGAGTCTTGCCAATAGCTGGTCATAGTGGACCAGGGTGTTTGGCACTAGTCTGGGGCAATGTGGGCCCAGAGACCATGCATGCTGCTGGTTTGGGGCCACATGAGCATGGGGGACCATGTAGGGTGCTGTAGTTTGCTGCAACAACACATATATTCTAATACATTCTAATTTGAAATTATCCATTTACCTTACTTTACAGAGCAAAAGTCGTAGGCCACCATTAGATTATCTTATACCATTGTTTAGCAATGGTATCACAACCATATATAATTATTTCTCTGTCTCTGCATTACAAAACAACCAGAAAATACAGGATATTTTTATGCAGTAATAAAAAAGTGAACAAAATCAGAAAAACAGCTTCTATAGGCTACAGTGGCAAGCATTTAGTGTGAGCTCCCCTTACACTTGAGCAATAGCAGCATCTGGCAGGTTCATCCAAATGCCAAGTTGACCCTTATACTATCCAAATAAGTTTGATCAGGAACTTTTTCGAAGGCTAGCCAAAAAAAAAACATTTTTTGGAAGGGAAGCAGGCTAAAGCTCACAAAGACTGGAGTTAAGTTCAGTGGAAAAGAGTATTTTTGAGCAACAAATCCACTCGTCACTTTCACTTTCACAATTTTTTTCAATCTATAAACTGCTTATTCTTTATTTAAGTTTTAGTGGTTACTGCACTTTGTAGTTTTACTGTACTGTACAGACTGTAGTCTATCTGTTTCTACACATACTTTCTTAGCCCCCTTTTCTTTGTTCTCTAATGGTCAGGACCACAACAGATCAGGTCCCATTTGGGTGGTGGATCATTCTCAGCACTGCAGAGACACTGATGTGTGATAGTGTGTATTGCACTGATACAAGTGGATCAGACATAGCAGTTCTGCTGAAGTTTTAAACCACATCAGTGTCACTGCTGGAAGACAGTCCACCACCCAAAAATGTCCAGCCACCAGCATCCTGTAGGCTGCATCAACAACAGAAAAGCTGCAGTCTCTGGCTTTACATCTACAAGGTGGAGCAATTTGGTAAATGTCTCTAACAAAGTGAACAGCGTGTTAAAAGCACTGCTTTGTCTGATCCAATCGCAACTGCTCAACACACATTAGCACACCACCACCACATCAGTATCAGTGCAGTGCTGAGAATGATCCACCACCCAAATGGGACCTGATCTGTGGTGGTCCTGTGGTGGTCCTGATCATTAGAGAACACAGCAAAGGGGACTAACAAAGTAAGTAGAGAGACAGATTGAAAATATAGAACGCATAAGACTTGTACAGTACTATATGTTGTCATTATACCATTGTCAAAACAACAAATCTAATGGTGGCCTACGACTTTTGCGCAGTACTGTATATTCCATAAATTCAACACACATATAATTACATTTTGGATGGCAATGTTTTGGCATGTGAAAATGCAAACTGGCTTCTGAATTTTTAAAACAACTAGTCTAAGTGGCCGATGAGCTTTCAAAACTAAACTCAACCCACTGCTTCGTCGTCTGTTTTCTTAGTATATTATAACAACAAGAGAATAATAAAACCTGTAAGAAATCAATAACTGTGCTCTGTACATTAAAGACAAATGGCATGTCTTCAGTTGACCCCCCAGAGTGACTTAGGTCATAATAGGGGTGGATATTGGAAAGGACTTCATGATACGATATTCATATGATATGGGTCACAAAACCATTATATTACGATACACTGCGATACGATGCATATTGCAATATATTGCAATATTACACACAGTTCACTGAAAATATAAAAACAGCTGAAATACAAGTTAAGGTGGTTTTTCTTCCTTACAAAAATCGATATATTGAGCTGAAAATCGATGTAGTATATCACGAAAATAAATATTGCAATATATTGCTATGTTGATTTTTTAGCACAGCCCTAGGTCATAATCAGACAGACCAAGATTTTTCGTTGTCTCTGCCTTTATTTTTCTTCCACTGACAATTTATTAAGTGGAGAGTAATAATTATGTAGACTTGGTTAGTAGTAATACACCCACTAAAAATTTGCTCCAACTTGCTTAATTTCATTGCCATCTGATGGCATAGTATATGGTAAGTATAACTGTTTAACCAAGGAGAATGAGTGTTAAAATATTGTTACAGATGTCACTCTTATTAACAACTATCATCCAAAAAGTACCCCCATTACCCCCAAGTCCCCAGTTAGTAAAAGTGTGGGGGAGTGACGTGATCTTCACAGCTCCATCGTTCAGCTCTTCAGGGAAGTCCAGTAGCATGTTCAGCCTCAGTAAACAGCTGAAGTGCCAAGAACCGCTTAATAATTAATGGAAGAAAATTCCCTCTGCTAGCCAAAGCTCAGAACACAGCTCTTTCCTCAACACATCACTTTGCTCAATCTTACAGTAAACAGCTTTCAGTGACCACTGACTTTCATATTCTACAAGCAAAGCTTGACGTTGACAGTTAACTTGTCATACAGGGTTTCACCACCAAATCATGCTAACTTCTCCTTTCCAGTTATCACCCATGCTTCTAATATTTTTTTTAATCATACTATTATATCAAACCCCGAACAAGTAGACCATTTTCACAAAGACTGAAACAACCAAATATGTGAATATTACTGAAAACAATGGTAAAGGAATATTTAATGTTCTTAGGATCTCTAACAATGACATTGCATCAATTTCTTTCAAGGCATAACGTCATTTCCCTACTAATAATGGTTACTGAGCCAGTGCTGACAATAGAGACAATAAATCAAACACATCATTAGAGCCTAGAAAAAGACTAGGAAAGTGTAGTTCTTCTATATATACTGCAGACATATTTTAAAAATTCCAAATCCCATACTGTTTCTAACTCCTCTGCCACTCGAGCTGTGTCAGTCAAGAAAAGAATGAATTATGAATGAAATTGAGAAATCTGGAGAAATCAATACTAACAAGGTTCAAGTTAACTGTGTCGGGACACTGGGCTCTCCTTGTCTGCTCTCTCACTTCACCACACACATATATACCGACATGGTAGAGACATTCATTTAAGGCAAACTGTTATTAAGCCTTTTCAGCTTCATAAAAAAGCACATATCTGCATTTTCTATTCAAGACAGTCTCACCAACATAAGACAGGCACAAAAGGAAGATATTTGTAGCAAACCAGTCCAACAAACTCCTCCTTTTCCTTTTATCTTACCATCCATCACACATCCGTGGCTGTCAGCTCTGTGCCAGGGTCAGAAGCGACTGACGCAAGTCTGCTGAACATCCAGGCTTGCTATCCTCACCACCTAAGTATTTCTCCTTACACTAGCCAACCCAAACAGTGGGTTTCTCTCCAGCTCTCTGAAACCCATCCAGGCATCACACCTGAGCCACAATGGGCTCTGAACATGCTCAGTAATGCGATTTACTCAGAGGGTCATTTGCATGCAGTAAAATCAGTAATACCGCTATGCTGGTGGGAAGTTGTGACACTGTGCATTATCCTTCTGAAAGAGGCTACTGCAATTAGGGATTAACCATGAAGAGTATTTCCATGAAGGGTAGGTGGTACATGACAAAGCAACATTGACATGAATGCCAATACTCAAGATTTCCCAGCAGAACATTGCCCAGAGTGTCACAGAGCATCATACAGTTATGTGTCAGAAGTATATGTATGTATGTATGTACAGTGGGGCAAAAAGTATTTAGTCAGCCACTGATTGTGCAAGATCTCCTACTTAGAAAGATGAGAGAGGTCTGTAATTTTCATCATAGGTACACTTCAATTATGAGAGACAAAATTAGAAAAAGAAAATCCAGAAAATCACATTGTAGAATTTTTAAAGAATTTAATTGCGGTGGAAAATAAGTATTTGGTCACCCACAAACAAGCAAGATTTCTGGCTCTCACAGACCTGTAACCTCTTCTTTAAGAAGCTCTTCTGTCCTCCACTCGTTACCTGTATTAATGGCACCTGTTTGACATCGTTAGCTGTATAAAAGACACCTGTCCACAGCCTCAGTCAGTCAGACTCCAAACTCAACCATGGCCAAAACCAAAGAGCTGTCAAAGGACACCAGAAGACGCCTTGCACCAAGCTGGGAAGATTGAATCTACAATAGGTAAGCAGGTTGGTGTTAATAAATAAACTGTGTGAGCAATTGTAAAGAGGGAGTGGCTCCGTAAAAAGCATTTCAAGGTCCTGGAGTAGCCTAGCCAGTCTCCAGACCTCAACCCCATAGAATATTTGTGGAGGGAGTTGAAAGTCCGTGTTGTCCAGCGACAGCCCCAAAACATCACTGCTCTAGAGGAGATCTGCATGGAGGAATGGGCAAAAATACCAGCTACAGTGTGTGACGTTTGACCTCTGTCATTGCCAACAAAGGTTAAGTTACAAAGCATTGACTTTTGTTGAGTAACTTTTGTTATTGACCAAATACTTATTTTCCACCATAATTTACAATTAAATTCTTTAAAAATCCTACAAAGTAATTTCCTGGATTTTTTTATAGTTATCTCATAGTTGAAGTGTACCTAAGTAGGAGAACTTGCACAATCAGTGGCTGACTAAATACTTTTTTAAATACTTAAGAACCAAGGACTTCATGGCCATACTCCCTGATGCACACCTCTTTTCACTAAGAGGCAGAAGAAGAGTTGACTGGAATGTGGCAGAAGGAATTTGGATAGACCTACAGAGCTCAAGAACACAGTTCTCTGGAGTGATGTAACAAATCTGGAACTGATTGGACATATAGATCAGTGGATTGTCTGGCACAAGACAGATGAAGATGAGATGTTTTTGTGCTATAGCAACTGGCAGTCTTGACCATGTGACTGGCATCATGGATTCACAGAAATACCAAGTAATGTTGATTAGGAATGTTGTGACTTCTGTGACGAACATGAACCTTGTTAATAATTGGACTCCCCAGTAAGACACTGATCCCGAGCACACTTCCAAGTCAATAAAACTTGGTTAAGGAATCGGTCCTACAATGGTGTGGAGCAGCCTCTCAGTCTAAAGATTTAAATCCCATAGATTTAAAGGGAAATAAAGAAAGCAGTTGCAGCATGGAAGTCATCAAACCCCAATGAGCTGGAAGGTTTTGAACCAGAAGACTGGACAGAGTTTCCACAAGAGAGGTGTCATTTGCCACATGAACTAAACTCAAAATTCTGTCAACTTCTGTTATCAAAATTGGTTTTATGTAAAATATATACACATCACCATATTACCTTTTAGGATAAAGGGGAAATATTTCTAATTGCAAATGTATATATAATAAATAAATAATAATAAAATGAAAATTGAGCATAACTAATTAAATAGGTCCCAAAATGTATTCATTACTTAATGTAATCTAATTATATATGGTCGTGTACATTTAACAATTTATTTCATGTTTTCAAACCAACCACTTTCAACCATCAACATTGAGAGAGGGCAGGACATAGTGGATATATGACTGTCTCATCTCTCACACTTGTTCAAACATTTTTACTATTGCAGAGGAAACAGATACTGCAAAAGATGTTGCTGACTTTGGACCAGACACTGGAGGTTTATCAGAGCAAAGTGCAATGACAGAAGCCATTTAGAGTGTGGCACTGATGAAACAGTCAATAAACCATTAAAATCTCTGAAACTCTGTCACACATGTGAATGTTTGATGTGAATGCTCATTTTAATATTTTGTCTAGACTTTGTCTTGTGATTTTCCTCTGATGTCTTTGCAGTGTATAAAGGTATAATATGACTAGAGTCTAAGAGTAGTGCACTTATTGTGTGTACACAGTGTTTGCTACTGTAAAAACTAAATTTCCCCCAGGACTAATAAAGCAATTCTTTCTTCCTAAACCGTTTCTGCAATCATAGGAAAGCTTGTACAAAGGTGTAGCAACACAGAGAAGCTCTTATAACAGAACATTCACTGAACACTCATCCACTGAAATTCTAGCTCAATCAATTAAACAGTATGTTTTATGTGGTTTAAAAGCATGACAGATTGCAAGTATGTTTGGTTTATCAAAAAAAAAAATTACAATGCAATATCATGTGTGTTGATCACAAGAAGTACGAGTCCCAGCTAAGTTTGTATTCACAGTAGCTGCTGCTGGGTTTGTGATAAAAATGTAGCTTACTCAATTACAATCAGTGAACAGCTGGATGTAGAATAACCATAATCACACAGATGTATGGCTTATCTCATGTAGTTTCACTGAATACATCCTCAAAGTTTTTGCTCTCTCAGTCATTTAATGTAGTTCGTCAGAGCTCTTGAAGTACTGATGATTTTCCTGATACTCTCAGAAAACATCCTGTGGTATAAATATAATCCATCCATGTGACTAGGCTTGTTCTACATCTAACTATTCACTGACAATAAACCTAAAAATGTTTATTATTAAGTCCTTGCAAAATTCAATTTAACTCCAGCAAAGCCATGTTGTGTGCAAGTTCTGATAGGTGAAAGACAGTTTTCATATTAAAGCATTTCATGTTGGGTAGTGCCATGAAATAAATAAATATATTCATCCATACATACTGACCAGCATCTTCATTAGGTACACCTTGTTAGTACTGGGTTGGACCCCCTTTTGTCCTCAGAACTGCCTTAATTCTTCATGGCATTTATTCAACCAGGTGCTAGAAACATTCCTCAGTGATTTCTGTCCATATTTTAGCCTGAAGTTGCTAACCCTGTTAGACCACATCCCAGACATGCTCTATTGGATTGAGATCTGGTGACTGTGGAGGCCATGTGAGTGAACTCAAACAGTGAACTTGAAACTGAAAAATAATTAATAATAATAAAAATAATAATAATTTACTGTAGATATGAATTACTTTTTTAAATCAATTGTATTATCACCTAAAAACAACACAATTTATTTTCTTCATTCTTTTATATATCTGATTGTGCTTAATGGTATTTCTAACTGCTTGTTTTCTGGTATGATTTTACATCCATTGTAACAGGAACCCGAGAAAACACATTATATTAGAGACTTCTGCTTTACATTTTAATCCCAACTTTTCCCAGATATGGTCTATCCCATTGGGCACAGGAGTAAGTGTGCCATTGATGGGACTCAAGTCCTTCACAGAGCCATCAATGATCAGTACTGAAGCATCAGGAGATGATCCCTCAACTGGCCCCCTCCCTCAGAAACAAATCTTAATGTCAAAGAGTACACTTGTCCTACTTCTACCTTACACATGTTGGTTTTCCTTCAGTAAAGTAACCTTCAAATTGTGAAAGGACATATACATATATCCATACATACATATACATATATACAGCATATATAAATCAGTCTTTTAACTCCTTAATAACCGTCAATTAACGTGGTCAATTCAACAGACAATCAATGGAGTTTAAGATCGAAAGTCAATCATTCACAGTCCATGTGTGTGTGCATGTGTGTGCATGTGTGTGTTGGGGGGGAGTGTAAAAACACCAGTTGATGTGTTAAGAGACTTTTTGTGCAATTTACTAATGTTTGTGTTTATGACATTTCGCAACTTACTTTTTAGTTTGTTTCCCTCCTCTACCTATAACTATGTAAACTGGTTCACATTCACTCGTTGAGCCTCAGTTTGTATCTGGCTGATCTTCCTTGCTGTTTGTATAACTGTCTATCATGCACTTTTGGCTTCCGCCAAACAAACGTATCAGGTGTTTCAATCCATCAATCAGTGGCATCTCTGATGCCTTCGCATATTGTTTGCATGCAATTTTCATGTGAAAATAGTCTTTATAAGTGGTTTTATATAACAGTAGAATAAAATACTATCTGAGTACAGTCCATTTCGGTCAACGCCCTGTTTCATTGAATGCAATGCAGTCATTAAATGGGGCATACCTGTGAATGGTAACATGGATGTCAATTCTGGTTGCAGTTGTTTGTTTAAACATTTTATCTGTGTTATTTTCATGCACTTTTTTGCCAATTTTTTAAATGGTACCAACAAAGCTAAGGGTCTGACTGGGGCACTGACTTGAAACACACATTCACAACTTCAGTGCTGCCACTTTTAGTCCTTTTTATGGTAGTAAATGAATAAGCATGCACCGAATATAGGTGGCAACATGTGTTAGCACTTCAAATGTACAAAGTGAAAAAGAGGAAAAGTGGCACTTTTCCACCGTTGCCTCCAGCTTGTGAATAACTTCACGTGTTGTATAAGCTACTCAATAATGTAAGATGCCAGATAAAATATACATTGACTGGACTTTCAATTCATGGGCAGCCTGGGGCCAGGAGAGGTTGTTTCAAGCTGGGACAGTGAACACAAACACCCACTATGAAAGGAGGCTGAGGGTAAACAATGAAACATAACCATGGTGCCAAAAAGCAAACAGCTACAAAGAGTAAAAATGACTGCCATTTAATGTGAACTTGTAGCACCACCTGAGCCACACAACACCGATGTAAGGCCTTAAAATTTAGCACTGAGGTTAATCGTGATAACAATGGCAACCTTTAACAAATAAGAAAATAACAATTGCGAAGAGGAATAAAATATTTGAATACATTTAGAACGACAGCCCATGCATATGAAACATAAACACTCCTAAAAACTTATCTTAAATAATCTTACCTAATCTACCACATTCCAAACCAATCCTCGTCTTCAATATTATGATGAATGGCAAGCCAATCACATACTTCCAATGCTGTCAGCAGTTAGCCAAAACTCCAAAATGAAACTGCATAATTTTTAAACCTCTCTGCTCTATAGTATTCACTGGCCTGTTTAAATATTGCCATAACCCATTTATCATAGTTAAGTAATCAGATTTAATTTGCAACATTACGAACTAAAGGTGCAGGCCAAGAATCCAACCACATAACTTTGTAAGAGTTGCTGTCTGCTATAATGCACACACTACTAAAGCTTTTCTGGGCCACAGTTAAAATTAAAATGCAAATGGCTGGTGCATTTTCAACAAAGAGGCAGCCACTGAAGTCGATGGGAATAAATCAAATCAAACACCAGATGGACAATTACACACATGAACAATCAAAATGCACAGGACAATATGTATGTTTTGTATCTGAGAAAGAGTGAGGCAAATGGCACTATTATAGCACTATTATGCATGATGAATTACAAAGCATGATAAAGTGTGATAAACTGAGAAATAAGGAGCAGATCATCTGAACAGCTGATTTACATGTGCTCCTGGAACATTTGCATCACAGTCACCCCTACATGTTTTAGTGACAGATCTGGGACATAATGTAAACAACATGGTGGTGTAGTTATGATTTGGAGATCTCAGGTGAAAACCTCCAAGCGTAGGTGGGTATTAGGTCTGTTCTACATAAAGAGAGAGATAACATTTGTGCAAAATCTGACATATGCCCTCAACTTCGTGGGTTGTTTCAGCAGGGTCTCTGGGGTTCTCCGCATCTCTCACTATCGCCATCTGTTTTACTGTGAGTCCAATCCCATGCTGCATTGCCTCACTCTCATTCACAAACCACAACCTTCACACTGCCTGGTATTTCAAGGAATAACTGCCATGCCACAATCAATGAAGTGTTCACTGTGGCATTGCTAATAGGCTGAGATGCAGCAGGTATGTGAGATGATGCATATAAGTGCATTCCTTTTAATTATCTTTTATTCCAACTTATCCTATATTACTTCACACAACATTCATTCTGGCATTAACAATACAACACCTTTATAATACACATCATTAATCCTTTATCTTCTGTTCGCAACAAATCATTATTTCTACATTTTAGCAAAATGTGAAACTATAAAAGTGGTGCTAAAATGCAGATGAGAATTTAATGGGCATATGAAAAAAAAATGAATAAGTGTATAAGTACAATATAAAAACAGAAGGTTTGCATGGGTGAATGCACCAGTAGCATTCAGAAGGTTGTTATCAGGGGTCAATACTGACAGTTAATGTTTGATAAGAATCAACATTTAACATTTACTAGCAACAGAAGTTTTTAAGTGGTATCTGGATATCGAATACAGAATAATCAGCAAGACATCAGATTTTGCATTAACCTTATTGTGGGTTAAATGTGTAAATGTGTAATATTTCTCTGATAATGAAAACCGCTATAAATACAGGAGGAATCAGATTTGTTTCAGAAGCGAGGCAACATGGACCAATTATTTAAAATAAAGTCACTAATAATAAACTTCATTTATTTAAATTACTGATAATATACACCGTTATGATTAATTCATTATACAGGCCTTTTACCATCATAATTCATCTTCTAAAATGGTTAGTTCCATTTTCCACTACAACCTGATTGGCTGAACCAAGCTTCAAGCCACTTTAAAATCGGCAATATACCCACACCAGCAACCACTTCATAACAGCTGAATTCCATATTACTGTGCAATCTAAACCCCTTAAACTATCACACTGGGCAATTAGTTTGCAGCGCACCACAAATATGAAGTTTTAAGGTCGATTTTATTTACTCAGTAGATTAACAGGACTAATGGTGAAACGTTAAGCAGAAAACCTAAGACGTTGACACTGACGAGGAAGGGACCGTAAAATACACTGACAAACACTGATGTATTCAATTAAATTGCTTTTGTCACTGTTTCATAAAAGCAATAAGCCACTTGAGGCTGTGCTAAATCATGCTTTTATAACAAGTAGGGAGTTATAGGCACTCCACTGCACATCGTCTAACAACACCATTATCCATGATAAAATCTCTGTACACCATGACCCATTGTAGTTTATTGCTTTATAGTACCATGTTTGGCTAATTCCATTATCTCCAGGGCAGTGGTGGTTGCTGATTTTTGTGAAAGTACACATGCTCATACAGTGGTGCTTGAAAGTTTGTGAACCCTTTAGAATTTTCTAGATTTCTGCATAAATATGACCTAAAACATCATCAAATTTTCACACAAGTCCTAAAGGTAGATAAAGAGAACCCAGTTAAACAAATGAAACAAAAATATATATACTTGGTCATTTATTTATTGAGGAAAATGAGCCAATATTACATATTAGTGAGTGGCAAAAGTATGTTCATTTGAAGGTGAAATTAGAGTCAGGTGTTTCCAATCAAATGGGATGACAATCAGGTGTGAGTGGGCACCCTGTTTTATTTAAAGAACAAGGATCTATCAAAGTCTGCTCTTCACAACATGTTTGTGGAAGTGTATCATGGCACGACCAAAGGAGATTTCTGAGGATCTCAGAAAAAAGAGCTGTTGATGCTCATCAGGCTGGAAAAGGTTACAAACCATCTCTAAAGAGTTTGGATTCCACCAATCCACAGTCAGACAGACTGTGTATAAATGGAGGAAATTCAAGACAATTGTTACCCTCCCCAGGAGTGGTCGACCAACAAAGATCACTCCAAAAATAAGGCGTGTAATAGTCTGTGAGGTCACAAAGCACCCCAGGGTAACTTCTAAGCAACTGAAGTCCTCTCTCACATTGGCTAATGTTAATGTTCATGAGTCCACCATCAGAAGAACACTGAACAACAATGGTGTGCATGGCAGGGCTGCAAGGAGAAAGCCACTGCTCTCCAAAAAGAACACTGCTGCTCGTCTGCAGTTTGCTAAAGATCACGTGGACAAGCCAGAAGGCTACTGGAAGAATGTTTTGTGGATGGATGAGTTCAAAACAGAACTTTTTGGTTTACAAGAAAAGCGTTATGTTTGGAGAAAGGAAAACACTGCATTCCAGCATAAGAACCTTATCCCATCTGTGAAACATGGTGGTGGTAGTATCATGGCTTGGGCCTGTTTTGCTGCATCTGGACAGGACAGCTTGCCATCATTCATGGAACAATAAATTCTGAATTATATAATTATTCTGAATTATAAGGAGACAAAAATGTTATACTTGGTCATTTATTTATTGTGGAAATTGATCCAATATTACATATTACATATGTGAGTGGCAAAAGTATGTAAACCTTTGCTTTTTTGCAGCAAATAACTGCAACTAGTTTCCTTTATCTGTTGATCAGTCCTGAACATCGACTTGGAGGAATTGTTTTGGCAATTCCTCCACAGAACAGCTTCGACTCTGGGATGTTTCCTCACACACTGTCTTTAAACATTTTTTGTTAGAACGACATGTGATGTCATTGTCTTGCTGCATGACCCACATTCTCCTGATTTTCAGTCCACAGACAGATGTCTTGATCATTTCCTCTAGAATTTGCTAGTATATGTATCATAATTCATTCTTCCAGAAATGAAAGTCAAACTTTCCTGACACAGATGCAGGAAAACGGCCCAAATCATCACCATACCACCATCATGTTTCATACATCAGATTGCTATGCTGGAATGCAGTGTTCCTCTCTCTAGATTTAACACTTGTCATTTAAATCAAAAAGTTCTTTTTCAGTCTCATCTGTTCACAAATTGTTTTTCCAATAGCCTTCCGGAATATCCATGTGTCATGTGATGTTCTTTTTTGAAAGGATTGATTTTCTCCTTGCAACCCTGCCATGTACAATGTTCAATTTTCTCCTGATGGTGGACTCATGAACATTAGCACTAGCCAGTGTGAGAGAAGCCTTTATTTGCTTTGAAGTTATCCTGGGCTCCTTTGTGACCTCACAGACTATTACACGGCTTGTTCTTGGAGTGTTCTTTGTTGGTCAACCGAGTAACAATGGTCTTGAATTTCCTCAACTTGTACACAATCTGTATCACTGTGGCTTGGTTGAGTGTAACCTCTTCTAGCTTGATGAGCATCAACACTTTTTCTAAGGTCAGCGGAAAGCTGTGATACATTTCCACAAACATCATGATATTATACACTTCTACAAACATGTTTTAAAAATCTGACTTTGATAGAGCCCTGTTCTTTAAATATAATCACGGCAGCAAATCACGTAAGATTATCATCCCTTTGATTGAAAACTCCATTGATTGAAAAATTAATCAGTGTCCAGGTATAATACTTTTTGTTGCATTTGTTTAACTGGGTTTTACTTTTAGGTTTTCTGAAAAACCGATGATGTTTTACATCACATATACAAAAAATTCACAAAGGTTCACAAACTTTCAAGCACCACTGTATATTAGTGGAGCTGCAGCTATATAACTTTTACATAACACTCCTTATTAAAGTTTTGAGAAGTCAGCCATTTTAGAGAAGTTGAGCATTTGCCATACAGAAAAGCTGTGCTACTGGGTAGGACAAACAAAAAAGCACTGTTCAATAAATGCTGTTTGTTTGTTTGTTTTTTCAAAATCATTTGTCCAATTTATGTTAGCTTAAGAGTTAGGCCCGTAATTTCTGTGTATGTCTGAATATCATGTCAGTCTTGCTGACAGTGTCAAGTATGGCATAAATAAGCACCTTAGTGAGTTGCTGCACAAACATGCCATCAGTTCCCAAAGGTAAATGGCACAGCGGATGGATGTGCTGCCCTTGCTAGAGGTATAAAAAGGCAGTATTGTACAGTACTTGCAGACTATATACCGATCAACCATAACATTAAAACTACACTCACCATATAGGTGCAATTTGTAGTTTTACATTTACAGACTGTAGTAAATCTGTTACTCTACATGTTTTCTTAGCCCAATTTCAACCTGTCATTAAGTCGTCAGGACCCTAACAGGGCAGGTTTTACCTGGGTGGTGGATCATTCTCATCACTGCAGTGACACTGACGTAGTGGTGGCATGTTAGTGTGCTGCATTGCTATGAGTGAATCAGACACAACAGTGTATTTATACACTGTACCCACTCACTGTCCACACTACTAGACACATCAGCCTTTTGCTTCACCTTGTAGATGTAAAGTCAGAAACAGCAGCACATCTGTTGCTGCACAGTTCGTGTTAGTCATCCTCTAATCCTTCATCGGTGCCCACTGGATGCTGCCTACAGGACATTGTTAGCTGGATATTTTAGTAGGTGGGCAATTTTCAGTCCCACACAGACACTGAGGTGTTTAAAACCTCCAGCAGCGCTGATGGGTCTGACACACTCATACCAGCGCAACACACATACAAACACACCACCACATCAACGTCACTTCAGTGTTAAGAATCATCCACCGCCCAAGCATTTGCTCTGTGGTAGTCCTATGGGGGTTCTGACCACTAAAGAACAGGGCAAACGGCTAACAGTGTCTGCAGAGCAAAAGATAGACTACAGTCTGCAATTGTAGAACCACAATGTTCACCTAATGGCAAGTAGAGCTGGTAACATGGACAAAAAATGAACAAACAAGTATAAAAAGCAAACACTGTATAAAAAGCATGGTTTGCCGAATCAAGTAGGTTAGATTAGTGTCAAGTGAAAGATGGAAGGAGTCTACTGCTTTCACACTGTACTGGATTCTCACTCACTGCACTGAGACGGATCCGTTTCTAAGCCTTTATTCTCCCTGCCAGAGCATGGCCTGGGGATAGAAATATCACCAAAGCTTCTACTGACTACACGTATGTCTACCAAGACATTAAAAATCCAGAGAATGAAGAAACTGGCAATAAGAGAACACAAAAGACTCACAAAAATAACAATGAAATTGTTGAGTTGGAAAACTAATTATAAGTTTATTGAAAATGATGCTATAATGGCCCATCCTATTCACACTCATCAGGCAAACGATCCACAAAGGGCTTGTTTGTGAGATGACACCGCCTCCTTTACCATCTTTATAAATTTGCCCTAGGCATGGAGTAAACAACTTCAGGAGGCTTTCATGTCTGACCCTTATTGGGTTTTGGTAAATCTTTAACAGTAACTAAATCACTCTGCAGATGGAGTAATATTATACGAACATCTACCCAAATAAGAGCAAAAAATACTTGGAAGCAAAGACTAGAGTCCTAGAGTTGGGTCATGCACTAATGAGATAAGAACATGCAGTGGGTTAGGGTGTAAGTCATTAAGTCAGACAACTCATTAATACCGAATACATATTTTAGCACTGGCAGCCCCCTCTGCTTGAGTGAGCTCGACCTGGTGATAGTGGAAGAAGAACAGCACAATCAGTACCACCAAACAACAGAGGGAGCATGGTACTGATTGCTACACCTGCCCATCTCTCCCCAATGGAGCTAAACATCCCCAATGGCAACAAGGGCAGGAGGCCAGCAAGCATGAGATTACACTGTCGGACATGATCAGCAGTGATGGAAATCCAACAACCATGTCCATCAATGGTATGATGGCAGCACCCATCAATGGAACCTGTCAACAGAACCTATAAATAGCTGGCATTGAACTTGGACCAGTGCACTTCCCTCACTATGATGGTGGCAGCCCACATCAATTCTGTGAGGCCCAAGTGTCACACCCCACAACTAACCACTGAGAGCGATCTGTACTACATTTCCCAGAATCCTCCATCAAGCCACATGACTCATGCAGACCAATCCGTTACTCGCAGTCACCAGATTGTTGATCGGACACACCTGTGCTATACAGTATTTAACCAGGCAGTTTCGACTTCTTCCTCGTGAACTATTGACTCCCAAAGCGTACCGAGCGGTCACTATTCCTCGTGGTTCCCCCGGGTATCTTTCCTGTTTATCTCTCCGGCCTCCATGTTTTTTCCACTGTTCTTCCCAGCGTTCTGAGCGTTTACCCTTACCCTTACCCTTTTTCGTGTTTCCCTAGGGATTTATCCTGTTTTTGCTTTCCGGTTTTCGTTCAGGTTCTTTTGGTTCTTTCACATTTGCCTAGTGGATTATCGTTAATAAAACCTTACTCAGCAGTGGAGTCTGCATGCATCTCTCCCGTTCGTCTGTCCGTTACAACAGGTGATGACATAACACTGGATGGTGGCATTAATGGCTAGAAAGTTAAGCCTGGCACTTGAGAGAAAGGCACTCCAGGTTCTTTTGGATATACCAGCAATAGAACACGACAAGCTTGACATCTGTCATGCAACAGATAACATGGCACTGTCATGGATTGTGTATTGTGTAAAGTACCATAGCCAGCAGGAAGGGATGTTGGCTCCCCAGCTCCTCAGTCCTCTGTGCTGTATAGTCAGCATATAATGGCATTTCACCCATGCAATCAGACATAAACTAGACCCTAAGGAATGCAACCTCCTCCAGTGTAAAGTTGGCTTTCTGGGGAACGTTATCAGCAGCAAGGGAGTGACCCGGCCAACATCAAAGCAGTGGCCAAACACTCTCGCACTACTCGTACCTGGTGTCCCAATTGTGTTGAACAATGCTAGTAATGTGGGCAATGGAACTGTCTCAGAGTAATCTCTTAGTATAGTATACACTCTATACTAGCACAAATACTACATCATGTAACACACACTTTTGCCCATAGTGGTGGGACTTCATTTTAAGCTTAAATTGACCATGGATGCATGCCCCTTTCCAGAGAATGATTGAGGAAACGTCTACATTTGACTACTTCACTAAGCAGCCTGAGACTATTACAGGCAAGTGACTATTAGACAGCTTTTTCTGTTGGTTTGAGGTCCCAGAAGAGCTTCACAGTGACCAAGGCCGCAACTGCGAAGTACATGTCATGGCATAGGTGTGCGAGCGGCTCAGGATTCGAAAGACTCTGCTGCATCTGCAAGCTTTTCATCATTAATCAAGTCGGCACCAGTGCAACAGGGACCGACCCCGGCCTCTGGTGCTGTTAGCTTGTCAAGTGACTGTGCAGAAATCAATGGGATTCACACTGGTCCAAGGCAATCAGCAAGTACCCATAGAGAGGGGATGTGGCTTCCTCAGATGCACCCAGAATGCCCAGTGGGTCTGGTATGCATTATTTTTAGTAAATGTGTATGTGTTTATTAGTGTTTTATTCATGTGAAACAATGTCATCCATTTTTCTATAAGTTTCAGTATGTAACAGTTTAGTATGTATTGATAATGTGTTTACATTTTTCCCTACCACAAGGCAAGTAAGCGGCACACCATTAAAAGTTATTGTAAGCACAATTGTGTCCAGCTTCATCATGAGCAATGTTCCTGGTATTTGTTGTTCTTCTTTGCAGATGCTACAACATGTAATTGCAGGAGGTCATGCAAACACCCTGTTTACCCTATGCACCATTCAAAAACGATTCAAATCTGATTGCTCAAACCACTTCAGGAGGTGATCTGAGAGCCTCCTGTAGCCCTATATTAAACATGTGTAAACGCATACCTCTCTCCAAGGTGCATCTGACTTTCAGAACATGGCCCAATACTCTATTACATAGCACGTGTCATCCATAATGTCCAACCCTGAATGTCCGACCACACAATAACGAAGGACAGGTAGCTGGTGAATGGAAGAAGCTTCTTCATTTTTATCAGCTGACCAAGTACCACTGTCCAAAATAAACTGTAATATGATTGGCTCGCACCAGCCTTCAACTTGTTCTCTGTTGCCCAAACTGACCTGTGCATTGTAGTAGCACATGTTATGGCTGCAGTCAGCATCACCACCGTATTAAAAGCTCTTAACTCCTGAAACTTCTACCTTCATTTCAGTTTAAAGAAAATTATGTAATGATATTACATAAAATTGTGATGTTTGGTGCAGCAAACATGCAAATGAAAGATTTTAAACAACACAGGAAGTGAGTGGTCCGGAGTTATCGGCTACATATTACGTGGGATAAAGTCATTGGATTTAGCTGACTTGGAGACTTTGTGATTATGAAGTATAAATGCCTGTGATTGAAAACTTACCCGGATACGAACTAGATGCAAAATGCATGAAGAGTCCCAATAAAGTCTGCACTTAAATGACTAATTGAGAACAGGAATATTATGTTTATCATAATTTAAACATAATTTATTTCAGAGAAGGACAAACAGGGTCATTGGCATCTGCTGTGAACAGTTTCATTATTTTCTATATACAGTCTTATGGGCCTCCCTTGAAAATTTAACATTTTGCTGATTTTATACATTTAAAGAACATAACCTTTACAGGGAACAAACCTAAATATAACAAATACAATAACGTGATTGAATTGTCAATCTTCAGTTAACATTTACAGAAAGGTGAGCTGTCCCTGCAGAGCTCAACCACTTTTCATTATAAAATCAATTAAATGTTGCACAAGACTGTAATTCCAGATAAAACTGAGTATGACATTCAAACACAGGTGGTTAAACCTCATGCATAATTCTTTAAGTTTATAAGCAAACATATTTGAATGAAGACTTCAAATAAACCCCTAAACCATCAAATAAAAGCAATTAGATAATACATCAATTAAACAAATTGCACATGGAAAATTAATGATCTACCACACACACTAGAATTGAGCAGTTACGGTTCAATCTATAATGATTTTTCTCTCTGTGTGAAGATCATTCCCTCCACCAACTCAAGCAAATTAAATTAGTTTACAGAGAGCTTGTTCAGAACATTGCTTAGTTTAAAGCTTAGCATTTTCTAAGACGATCTCATTGAGAGATCTGCTAATGATTTGTTGAATATTGAATGTTAGTGTGTATGTGCATTGTACTCATAGATTTAAGGATTCCAGGTGAGCCAAAATTGTAGGAATGCAGAAGAAATTTTGATAGGGGCTAAGCCTTGATGGTATTGCTGACCTACAACCCCAAATCAGAAAAAGTTGGAGCAGTATGGAAAATGCAAATTAAAAACACCTGCAGTGTTCCTTACATTGGCTTTAGTTTTATTTTATTGCAGACAGTATGAACCCAAGATATTTTGCACATATGCACAGTCCCTTTACACAGCAACCCATTTGCTACCTAGACACCCATCCCAAGAGACTGCTTTCCTGGACACCCTGCGCCCTTTGCACACACGCACTTTAAACACACTGTCATAATGCCATTCATACTCATTATTGTATTTTGCTACTTTGTATATAACTGCTATCTTTTTATTCTTTATTTACTATATCTTGGGGAGTGTTGCACTACATTTCGTTGTACGCAAGTATAATGACAATAAAAGGCTTCTATTCTTTTCCATTCTATTCTATTCTATTCTATTCTACTCTGTTTAATGTTTTGTCTGGTCAACTTCATTTCATTTGCTAATAAACATCCATTCCTGCATTTCAGGCCTTCAACACATTCCAAAAAAAAAAGTTAGGATGGGGACAACTTAGATCTAGTAATGAGGTAAAAAAAAAAACTAAATAATGATGTGATTTCAAACAGGTGATATCAACACTTGATTAGAATCATGATTTGGTACAAAATCAGTATCCACTAAATGTTGAGTCTTTGAGGAGTAAAGATGGGCAGAGAATCTCCAGTTTATCAACAAATGTGTGAGAACATTTTTGAAATGTTTCAAACAATGTTCCTCAAAGAAAGACTTCAAGGGATTTACATATTTGCACATTATGTATGCAATGTAATATGTATGCATATTGCAATGCATAATATCATTAAACAATTCAAGGAATCTGTAGGACTTTCAGTGCATAAAGACCAAGGGCACAAGCCTGAACTGAAGATCCGTGATCTCCGATCCCTCAGACGGCACTGCATCAAGAACTGTCATTCAACAATAGCTGATATAACCACATGGGCAAGGGATTACATTATCAAATCTTTATCAAGCACTACAATACGCAGTTACATTCACAAGTGCCACTTAAAACGTCATTCAAAAAAGAAGCCTTATGTTAACCATGGCCAGAAACTGCATCAACTTATCTGGGCTCTGAGGCATCTAGGATGGACAGTTGTGGTCAGACGAATCAGTAGTCCAGATCTTTTTTGAAAGAATGGACAGCATGTGCTCCGGACTAAAGACGAAAAGGACCATCCAGACTGTTATCAGCAACATGTCCAAATACAGTGCAGATCTTTCATGGTATGAGGTTGGGTCAGTGCCCTTGGCAAAGGTCATTTACATTTTTGTTGATGGTTCAACTTCAAAAAGAAACTGATTGTCTGAATGAAATAAAAGTTAAAGGAAATGTAAGGAACACTGCATTATGTGCATTTTCCATACCGTCCCAACATTTTCTGATTTGGGGTTGTATGATATTTCCTTAACCTGGTCTTTTCTCCTTACAGCCTCTGTTTTCTCATATAATTTATAGATACAATCTCTCCAACCCTTCAGATAGTTTAGCCTATGAACAGATAAAAGAGATTTCATACATTCCACACTAAAGGGTTTGCTGTCAAACAGCATTTTAAAAACACTGTAGTTTCAAAAGGTGTTTACATTCATATCTTGAAATAACTTATTCATATGGATTACTATATTTTTTCTAACCCTTTTTCCACTTCAGCCTTTACAAACATTTTTGCTTTATGCATTTAGAATTGAATTTTTTAATATTAACAAGTATGGTCCTCACACCATCCAATACACAGAGAGCAGCCATCCTACAAATCATATAGCCTGTTTTATCCACAATAGGTTAAGACATGTCATTTTAACATTCAAAGTTTGCCATAGTTTGTGTTGTTTTACACATCTGCCTAAATATTTCTGTCATCTAAAGGTTAAACACACAGTGAGGAGCTGTTTAAATGATATACCATCATCTTCACAATTATTGAATTAATTATTTTAAAAAACTTTTTGCCCACCCCCTACCAAGGTTGCCAACATTGCTGTATGTGATTATATTATTTTATATATTTATTAACATTTAATATCATTTGGCTGTTTCAATTAAACCATCTGTATGGGACAAGCCTAATAAAAGTCATATAAACCCTTTAGACATGCTTAGTCTAAAATGTAAAACCGGTGACAATATTCCACACATATTAACCTGTAATACATTCTGCCACCAAACTATTCACACTACAGGTATGCACCATTTCGCATTGATCCGATCAATGGCTGTTCGCTCCCAAGTTCTTAACAATTATTATAAATTAGAATAAAACTATGCTGCTTGCTTATTTATGTACTGTTGCACCGCCCAATATGGCAGCGTATCATTTTAGTCCAGCGTAGTTTGCTTATTCAGCCCTCACCTTATCACTCTCTGCAGTGTGTTCTCATCCAACAGACTGCAGCTCTGTGTGGAGGGCTGTGTGAAGTCAATCAATGCTGCAGATCCACGAGCATAGGCGGGAGTGAGCGTTTAAGAGCAGAACAAAAGTTCAATACCTTACTGGTCGTGTGCTCACTTTGCTCACGGTTGGAGCAGAGACTATGGTGTGTGTGTGGATGACTTTCCACTACTTATTTGTAACAAAATGGTGTGTGTAAGTGTATGTGCCTGTCCTATTGTAAATAAATTAGAAAATACCCTTTATTTTTACATTACAGTACTCTAAAAAGACTATGTGACTATGGTAATGTCTGATCAACGTCCTTTTTGGTCAACATCCTGTTTCACAGAAAGTAATGCGGACATTAAATGGCACCTGTATTTTTCTAATTTTTCTAAACAAAACCTTGACCTCCTAAGCACTACACCAGAACAACAGGTAGAACACAGTATTATTTGAAGGTATAATCTTCCCTATACCAGAAATGGCTTGAAAACTTTAACTGACAGCAATTGCCATGGTTGGTTAATTTATGGTTCAGAGGTTTGGTTCTGTTCAACTCCCACCATGGATGGAACACAGCACATGTTCATATTACTAACTAGACCCTGAACAATCACCAAAATTCTTCACCATCTGAAGTATCTTGAATATAAACAGGCCACATTATGATATGCCGTTAAACTGGGCCATTAAACTGCTTTTTTTTGGCTAGTGTGAGTGCTCCAAATCGATGCATGAATCGCGCTCTGGTGGGCCCGAGCGCAATTCACTGGACTCGCGCATGCCACATATGTAGTGTGCTTGCTAGGGTTTCGTCATCACGAAACGCTCTCACATAGCACAGCACACTTCATGGTTATACATTTGTGAATGGGTAATCATATATTTTTGTTCCTTTCTTTGGTTTTGTTTTGTGTGCTGACACAGCCCTCTCATGCGCCTTATAATTAATGTACTGATTATGCAACTCACTGTGTTTCGGCTTCTCGTACTGCACAGCGGACTTACGTATATTTACAGCGGACTTATATATAAGCATAATTATATGCATATACTTACTACGTGGCTTGTTTGTTTTACTTTGTGAGCGCTGACACACAGCTCTAATACGCCTTATAATAAATGTACTGATTATGCAACACACTGATTTTCGGCTTCTCGTGCTGCACGTAAGATTTTTACGAAGGCAGCTATGTATCGGCACACATAAAACGAAACCAAAGAAAGGCACTGTGGGAGATTTGTTGGAAATGCTCATCTATGTAACCATATAATCATTTGTATCTCATAAAAGATCTCAATCTGTATTATATTTGTATTTTAATTGTGGTGATGTCACTCATTCAGACTAAGTCTCTTCAAGGCCTGAATTTGTGGATCTCACCCAGAGCTTGGGAAATTTGACATTACAGGATGTTCTTTGGCTGTGGAAGTGTTTTAGTCCAAGTACCTGTGGTGTGTTCCCACCCGGTTGCTAGGAGCGGCCTGTCCATCAAAAGGTGGTTCTAAGCCCGGGTGTGAGAACAACCATAATTTTATAATTTTTCATTTGAACTATGTTTTATTATATGTTTGTTAGGATCCATGCCCTGCCCCCGCTCTGTGTTTTTGTTTTTGCTGGTGTGGGCGAGCGGGACTACATCGCCCACAATCTCCCGCCGGACTAATATGGCCACGGATTAAACTCACGGCTGATCTTCATTTTGTTTTGGGACTACTACATTTTGTTTTGGTTTGTGGGACTAATTGCTACCGCACTCAGCTGGGATTCTTTCTACTTAAGCTCCTCGGTTTCGCGGTTGCATTGCAGTAGCATTATCTCTGCTACAGTTGGGTGTTCGTGTGCTCTTCATGCCATGTTTGGTATGTTTCATGTTATGTTATGTTACATGCTAAGCTATGTTCAGCCTCATCTCGTCACGTCATTCTAGTTAAGTTTGGACCTTCTTTTGTTCGGCTTCCATGCCAGGTTTACGTTCAACCGTTTTTGGATACCTTTATTGTTGTTATTTACATTTACATTTACAGCATTTAGCAGACGCCCTTATCCATAGTGACTTACAATTGTTGCAGTCTTACAATCCAAGCAATTGTGGGTTAAGGGCCTTGCTCAAGGACCCAACAGTGGCAGCTTGGCAGAGGTGGGATTTGAACCCTGGATCTTCTGGTCCATAGTCCAGTACCTTACCCGCTAGGCTACCACAGTCCCACTTTATTTATTTTTAATTACTGTTATCATTAATAAACAAGCATTGTTTTCTGGAATCCTGCAGTCGCCTGCTCATCCCTTCACCGAAGCCTAACAGAATGCTACCGCCAAGCATGCAAACGGCAGGTTCCAGCCCTGCAGGACCCCCACATCAGCTGGACAAGTTTAACAGGCACCCTAGCCGGTACTGGCAGTTCATCGTCGAATGCAAAGCCTGTTTCGATTATTACATTTGTACCACAGAGAGTGACCGGTTGGTCTTCGTGATGCTTCTGCTCACCGGCATTTTACTTGGCCGCGAAGCGGTGGCTTCAGTTTGAGTCGGGGACCTGCAACCGTTTTTTGGAAGCACTCGAGGAATTGTTTGGCGCCTACCTGGCGCCGGTCCGGAAGCACAGCCGGGGTCAGGTGTCAGTGCCCACCTCCGTTAGTCCATCAACAACGGGACCCTCCGCTCATGGGTTGCCAGAGGATCCTTGCCAGTTCTAGGACTAGGCCTGTCCAGAACATGCTCCCTCCGGAGATCGTCCCAAGAGTTTTGCTCTCTCCGGAGACGTTCCCAAGCCTCCCCTGCGCTGAGGATGTCCAGAGCGCCACTTCGCTCACTGAGGACATCCAGAGCGCTACTTTGCTCGTTGAGGACATCCAGAGCGCACTTCCTTCGCCGAGGACGTCCAGAGCGGCACTTTGCTCGCTGAGGACATCCAGAGCACCACTTCCTTCACCGAGGACGTCCAGAACGAAACCTTGCTCTCTGAGGATGTCCAGAGCGCCACTTCTCTCTCCGAGGGCATCCTGAGCCTCTCTTCAGCCATTGAAGATGCCCCAAACTCTACGCTCACCAGTACCCCGAAGGTTAGCTTCGTATCTGAGCTCGTTGCGTCCGTTGGCTCTATGACCAAGCAGTTAACAACGCCTAGTTTTGTATCTGAACCTGTTAGCTCCAAAAATAAACTGTTAGCATCCAGTGGCTCCGTGGTCGTGCACGCTAGACCCATGTCCGAGTATGCTGCACTAATTAGCTCCGTGGTTGAGCCGTTAGCGCCCCGTAGCTCAGTATCCGAGTCAGTAGTGTCCAGCAGTCCCATATTTACACGCATTAGCTCCGTTCCTGAGCATGCTGCACCAGTGGGCTCTGTTTCTGGACCGTTAGCATGGCCTAGCTCAGTACCCAGGCCGTTTGGGTCTGGTAGCCCAGTTGTTGAGCAAGTTAACTCTGTACTTGAGCATGTTAGCTCCATAGATGAGTAATTAGCGTCGACTAACTCCGTACCTGAGCCATTAGCATTGACTAGCCCCGTACCTGAGCACGTTAGCTCTGTAGATGAGCACCTAGCACCCTGTAGCTCTGTACCTGAGCACACAACGCATGTTGGCTCCATAGATGAGCAATTAGCGCTGCATTGCTCCGTATCCGAGCATGTAAGCTCTGTACCTGAGTTAGTTGATTCCGTGCCTGAATCGTCGACATCGTATAGTTCCGTATCCGAGCACGATGCGTCATTTAGTTGTGTAACCAAGCATGTAATCTCTGTACCTGTGTTTGTTAATTCCGTGCCTGAATCGTTGGCATCGTGTGGTTCCATATCCGAGCGCGCCAAACCCTTTGGTTTTGTAACCAAACATGTTGATTCTGTTCCGGAGTTCGTTAGTTCTGTGTTAGAATCGTTAGCTCTGTCTGGCTCTGTATCGGAGCCCGCCGCACTCCTTGGTTTCGCATCCGATCTCCATACCTCACTCACTCAGTTTCCTCTCCCGTCGTGCTACTTAGCCCCGTACCTGCATCTGATGCTGTACTACGTCCCGTATCTGAGTCTGTAGCACCCCTTAGTCGCGTGTCTGAACATGTTGGTTGGGCGTCCGAGTTCATTGGTGCCATTCCCATGTGTGTCGCGTCTCCTGTTTCTGTAGAAGTGCCGTTAGCATCATTTAATGGCAAACCTGAGCAAGACCTGCCATCTAGCTCCATGTCTCTGTGAGCTGCACCGTTTACCTCCTTATCTAACTGTTAACGTCGCCGAATAGCTCCGTACCTGAACTGCTAGAGACGTTCAGCTTGGTACCTGAACACGACGTGCTGTCTAGTTCCGTATCTGAACAAGACATTCCTCTCCGCTGTTTAACGGAACCATTTGCACCCACCCCGGGGCCACGGAAATTTGCACCGACTTCTATACCATGGACATTAGCGCTGAGGACGTCAGAGGCCGTCCGTTCCAGTGGGGCCTTCCCAGAGGTCCTCCGTTCTAGTGCCTGTGCTGAGGTAGTCCTTTCCAGTGCCTATGCTGAGGTAGTCTGTGCCTGTGCCATGGTTGTCCTTTCCGCTCCTGTGAGGCCTTGCCAGAGGCCACCTACTCCTGTGAGGCCAGCCTTGAAGATGTCCAGAGGCACACTGCCTCGCCTTGTTGCCAAGCCGGACTCTGTGTTCATGTTTAATTTAGTTAATTAGTATCTGTCACTCAATCATTTGTAATTTGATTAATACGCAAATTGATTCAGAATGATCTTTTTATTCTGTAAGTGCATAGGATGAATAAGTACATTTTGACTTTTAAGTGTTAGTTTAAGGTCTTCTCATGTTCACAGAGATTAAAAGAGATTTAGTAAAAGCATACAGAGAGTAAAAGCATAATCTGGATTTAATATAATTTATTTAAGAATTGAATACAATTTATGGATAAAAGTTAGAAGCCTGGCACCACAATTAAAATCTGGGCAAGGGAATTGGATAGCTTTCAGGATAAAAACAACCCAAGGTCAGAGATAGCAGACCTAGGTAGGGGAGGATAGTTTTGGGGGTTAGAGAACAATCATGACATAATGTCTAGACCTAACATACAGAAAAGTATATAAAGACCCTGAGAACTGTTAATCACTGACATCTCCGCTTCACTGTTATGATGTGTATTTGTCCTTATTGTGCCCATGACTAGATAAAATAAAATTGTTTGTTTCTCCACTGAAACTTTAATTCGGCTTGAGTGTGATTTTTGATTAAAATGAGCAGGTATTCTATAAAACAAACAGGACAGAACAAAATGTGATTACTCGATTACATACATACAACCATGAATTGTGCTGTGAGAGCGCATATCGTGATGATGAAAGCATGATGAAAGCGTGCTGGAGCACGTTTCAGTGAACCTATTGTGAGTGCTAGCCCGCGTGTGAATGGGTATGGGGACAAATGCGCTCTGGCGCGGTTCAAGGCTTTGATATCGTGACGGTATGTTAGCCTGTTTTTAATGAATAAGACAAGGTCCTATCCATTCTTTGGTCCTATCCATTCTTTGGTAAGACAAGGTCCTATCCATTCTTTGGACTTGTGTGCTTAGGGTCGTTGTCTTGCTGCATGACCCACCTTCTCTTGAGATTCAGTTCATGGACAGATGTCCTGACATTTTCCTTTAGAATTCTCTGATATAATTCAGAATTCATTGTTCCATCAATGATGGCAAGCCGTCCTGGCCCAGATGCAACAAAACAGGCCCAAACCGTGATCCTACCACCACTATGTTTCACAGGTTCTTATGTTGGAATGCAGTGTTTTCCTTTCTCCAAACATAACGCTTTACTTTTAAACCAAAAAGTTCTAATTTGGTCTCATCCGTCCACAAAACATTCTTCCAATAGCCTTCTGGCTTGTCTACGTGATCTTTAGCAAACTGCAAACAAGCCGCAATGTTCTTTTTGGAGAGCAGTGGCTTTCTCCTTGCAACCCTGCCATGCACACCATTGTTGTTCAGTGTTCTTCTAATGGTGGACTCATGAACATTAACATTAGCCAATGTGTGAGAGGCCTTCAGTTACTTAGAAGTTACCCTGGGGTGCTTTGTGACCTCACAAACTATTACACGCCTTGCTCTTGGAGTGATCTTTGTTGGTCAACCACTCCTGGGGAGGGGAACAATGGTCTTGAGTTTCCTCCATTTGTACACAATCTGTCTGACTGTGGACTGGAGGAGTCCAAACTCTTTCGAGAATGTTTTTGTAACCTTTTCCAGCCTAACGGGCATCAACAACTATTTTTCTGAGCTCCTCAGAAATCTCCTTTGTTCGTACCATGATACACTTCCATAAACATATGTGAAGAGCAGACTTTGATAAATCCCTGATCTTTAAATAAAACAGGGAGCTCACTCACACCTGATTGTCATCCCACTGAATGAAAACACATGACTCTAATTTCACCTTCAAATTAATTGCTAATCCTAGAGGTTCACATACTTTTGCCACTCACTAATATGTAATATTGGATCATTTTCCTCAATAAATAAATGACCAAGTATAATATTTTTGTCTCATTTGTTTAAGTAGGTTCTCTTTATCTCCTTTTAGGACCTGTGTAAAAATCTGATGATGTTTTAGGTCATATTTATGCAGAAATATAGAAAATTCTAAAGGGTTCACAAACTTTCAAGCACCACTGTATATATATTTCAATGTACTCTTGTGTATCACTATTAGTGAAAAGAGGCCCATACATAATGTAAAAACGTATTTGTCAGAGAGTAATGACAAGTATATCAGAGCAAGCTTATGTGATGGTTTGTCCCTTCTCCCCACACTTAACATAGTCTCAGTGAGTCCACTGCTCTAAATGTTTCCAAGAAATTAAAGCACTGTAACTGGAGTTAAAACCCTTTGAAATCTTCTGCAAACCGTGAGCATGCCATTCCATTTTTGAGGTGATACTTAACAAGTAGGGTCATTGAAATCATAAACCTAGCTTGAGGGTACCCTACAAGCATGTTCCTTTACCTCTATCAGGACTCATTGCATCTACGTGCAGGATACGAGCATATTCTTGTAATTAGGAAAGGAAAATGAGTGTTAGTATGTACTGTGAATGATACAAGAGTAATTATTCAGCAGGTTTAGAAAAGCATTTGATAAGCAATTCAAAGAAAAGGAAAAACTTAAATGGAGTTCCTGTTGGAGTAAGAGGCTTATGTTTGCTGCTGATAACAACAAAGGAGGACATGGTGTTACAAAATCCCAACAGGAACAAGAGGAGGACAGCCAAGAAAACTAACAGAGCTGGAAACTGTGCCATGATGCAAGTGACTTGTCATCGGATTGGCAGAAAAATCCCAGTGGCAGAGCCTCTTAACTTTTATGATACTTTGACAAAGTTGACTTCAAAGAAACAAACCTTCAGGAGTGTTTCGCGGTGTGAGAAAGCCAGGTCGACTGGGGGAGGGGCAGCAAGAGCTGATAAGACTGTGGGACGAGAGGGGGATGGAAGATGCTGGAGTGGAGAGGGGAAGCCCTTTGATCTGTCATAGCAGCAAAAAGTACAAAAAGATAAAAAGCGATGGGGATACGAGTACAGAACATTGCAAGCAAGGCTTGTTCGCTATTCCCCGCAGGATGGTGCCAGGGCAAAAAAGATAAGAGCAGAGTGTTTTAGAGATTCTGTGGTCTCCTTGGGGAGTTCTTCCAGGACTGGACTTGAAGCAATTAGCATTGAACCACAGTTCTCAGCAGAGAGAAACACAGCCACCACCAGTGCCTCTAACATTGTTAGTGGAACGCAAATACTAACTCATACCAAATAAGAACATTTGTTTAACTGACAGATTGGGGGATTCATTTAACAAAAGACTTGAAGTGCCCATTGTTAATTTGTTGTTTGTGTAATTTTCCTGTATTTGGCTAAATGGTAGACAAACAGATAACTCTTTACAATCCCTGGTTGCTGCCACTGTGCTCTCAGATAACTGACCTTGAAAGAGTGCAGCATTCTGGATGATGATGAGTTTGAGCTGGGCACTGCTGGCTTGAAGATTGGACTCCATGTTCTGTTTGGCAGCAAGAAGATAACGTTCCTCCATTTTGCGTGAACAGCAAGTAAGACCCTTCGACTGGCACACCTGAAGGTCTGAGCCTGGTATCAACAGAGTAGGAGAAAGATCAATTTAATACATCAGTCAAGACGAAAATAGACTCTGTTGCTGAAGGATTTGTCTGAATCCTTCTGGGACACTGTTTGTCTAATGAGATCGCCTAGATCAGCAGCAAATAGATTGTTTTCACAGAGCAAATTGCATGTGTAGCTTAACCTAGTATCACGTGAGCTCAACTCCCAGGTGTGATTTAAAGCAAAAGCAAATAGCTGACTTAACTGAAACAAGCGGATTAATTTCTGCACAAAATGCTATTCACTGTCTTTCTTCAAAAGAGAACATGATAACGAACCAAAAAGTAATAAAATTACACAGATATCTTATCAATGCAAATACATACCAAAGTATTAGACACACTTATTTTGTAGGCACATCTACAGTATTACTTGTATACAGGTACCGACTTCCATATACCAGGTAACCCATTCGCAATACACAGTTTGTGTACACTGGAAATTGCATTTTGGATGGTGGGTGATGCTAATATAAATAGTGGCACTGAGGCATTCAAAAATCCCAACAGCGTTGCTGCACCTGATGAACTTCTACCAATGTTACATACACACTACCATGCCCATACCATGTCAGTATCTCTGTTGTACTAAGAATGGTTTGTGACCCAAATATTACCTCATCCATGGTGACAGATGGGCTGGAGGTTGGCACAAACTGTGCAACCAGTTGGGCAATACTGTGTAACTGTATACCTACAACGTGCACATGTAGTAGAGAATGGCGGACAATATATAATCTGATAGATAATGAATAAAATGCCCAGTGAGAGTACTGGTACCTATGCAGTTTCACAAATGAGCTGCAAATGTATCATCATGTACATCAAGTACTGTAAATTCTAAGTGAATACTATGTATTGTACATTAAAAAGCAGTCTGAGCACACAAAGGCAATTTATTTTGCAAAGTAAAGTGTTCATGCAAGTGTCCCAGCCTAAGATAAAATAAAATATAAATAAAACAATATATAAATAAAAACACTGTGTCATCATAATAAAATGTATTCTACTTTCCAAATGATGCATCAGCCTCATTATTACATGAAGTCCCTCATTAATACACAAACACCCAAGTATAGCTTCACTCCACTTTGCAAGTTCTAAAAACTGTACACCATTTGCATCAACCCTCTGGCTATAAACCAAATCATGCATGGCTGGAAGGCAGATAGTCTAATCAGTGAGACAGTGAAATCTGGATCTAGCACCATTTCACTGGGGAACGGAGGTGAGCCATATAACACTGAAGGCTACTGAGCAGGAAATAAGTGAGACCATAATACAGAAAAATATGTTCACAGACATCTTAAAGAGTTTAAAAGAGCTTCATAAATGTACCTCAGACCAACCCCCCCAAAAATACCACTGTTTTGGGATCCCCATAACACATTATAAGAGCATTACTTCAAGCACTGGGGCAGAAATACAATCATCTTTTGCATATCATTGAAGTCACAATTATTAATTGCAACTCAGCAAGAAAAACTGCAATTCCAGTTCAACAGTGGAAAATATTTTGTAGATTGCAAGCACGTTCCTTTAACTCTATAAATATTTTACTATTAATAGTATTGCTTATTAATTACATTGAGGTTTTGTTTACTCAGAGCCATATTACAATAAATATTTAATTCAAATAATAACACACAATTATTCTATAGATGTGTTTGTTCAATAATACAGTTGCCTGACATTAACAGTGGTAGGAACTGAGAGCAATGTGAGAACAGAATAGATTATGGACACTGTACAAGCACTTTATAATGTACATTTATTTCTGCATATTTTTTAACGTTATGGTCTGCATCTAAGTTATTATCATGACAGGAAAGTGTCTTATGTCCTAAAGTCTTTATTCATATGCACAACCATATTTTGTTTACCTGTAATCTGTTATATATGTTTAGTTTATTTCCATATTGGTGTATCTTCCTTGTTAAACTATACTCCACATATTATCAGTGAGACTACTTACGTATATGGTTTCAGTCTTAAGCAGTTCAGATTGGAATTTGATCCAATTATCAATTTGTTTAATTATTTTAATTTATTAATTTAGTGTTATTCTGGTTCAGAGAAGAGTATATATTACCTTTCCTGATGGAATTTTGGGCATTCCACCAGGATATATTTTATTGTGATAAAAACTTCGTCATGTCACATAACATAGGTGTCTCTTTTTTCAATAGGTGACGGTGAGCCTTTACAAAATACAAGGTAATTAGGTATCACTGGGGACTACAAAGGCTCATCTACACAGCGATTACTTTAATTATTTTATTACCTTTAAGCCTACTAATTTCCCTCCAGCTGGAAGCAGCAGACAATTACCAGTACCCGTAACACTACGTTTAGACCTTTGCTACTGAATGACTGGGGTGCAGACCACTTCCACAATAGAAATACAGTATGTCTCACAACCACACCCAGTTTAAGTGAAGCAACTCCATTTTGGTCTAACCAAAACATGTACCTTGTTTCACAGTTAAATGTACAGGTGATCAGAAGCAGAGCCCTGGGGGACTAAAACCCTGCTCAGCCGTAGGATTAACCTGTTGAAATGTCTATTTAGTAAACAAGTTATTTACTAATTATCAAATGTTTCAGAACTGAATGAGACATGTTAGACCAAGAAAAATACTAAAACTTACACCTAAGACAGACCTACAGTGGTGCTGGAAAGTTTGTGAACACTTTAGAATTTTCTGTTTCTGCATAAATACCTAAAACATCATCAGATTGTCACACAAGTCCTAAACGCAGATAAAAAGAACCCAGTTAAACAAATGAGACTAAAATATTATACTTCGTCACTTATTTATTGAGGAAAATGGCAAAAGTATGTGAACCTCTAGGATTAGCAGTTAATTTGAAAGTGAAATTAGAGTCAGGTGTTTTCAATCAATGGGATGAGAATCAGGTGTGAGTGGGCACCCTGTTTTATTTAAAGAACAGAGATCTATCAAAGTCTGCTCTTCACAACACATGTTTGCAGAAGTGTATCATGGCATGAACAAAGAAGATTTATGAGGAGCTCAAAAAGAGCTATTGATGCTCATCAGGCTGGAAAAGGTTATAAAACCATCTCTAAAGAGTTTTTACTCCACCAATCCACAGTCAGACAGATTGTGTACAAATGGAGGAAATTCAAGACCATTGTTATCCTTCCCAGGAGTGGTCAACCAACAAAGATCACTCCAAGAGCAAGGCATGTAATAGTTGGTGAGGTCACAAAGGACCCCAGGGTAACTTCTAAGCACCTGAAGGCCTCTCTCACATTGGCTAATGTTAATGTTCACGAGTCTACTATCAGAAGAACACTGAACAACAATGGTGTGCATGGCAGGGCTGCAAAGAGAAAGCCACTGCTCTCCAAAAAGAACATTGCTGCTCGTCTGCAGTTTCCTAAAGATCACGGCGGACCAGCCAGAAGGCTACTGGAAGAATGTTTTGTGGACGGATGAAACCAAATTAGAACTTTTTGGTTTAAAAGAAAAGCATTTTATTTGGTGAAAGGAAAACACTGCATTCCAGCATAAGAACCTTATCCCATCTGTGAAACATGGTGGTGGTAGTATCATGGTTTGGGCCTGTTTTGCTGCATCTGGGCCAGGACGGCTTGCCATCATTGATGGAACAATGAATTCTGAATTATATCAGAGAATTCTAAAGGAAAATGTCAGGACATCTGTCCATGAACTGAATCTCAAGAGAAGGTGGATCATGCAGCAAGACAATGACCCTAAGCACACAAGTCGTTCTACCAAAGAATGGTTAAAAAAGAATAAAGTTAATGTTTTGGAATGTCCAAGTCAAAGTCCTGACCTTAATCCATTCGAAGTTGTTATGGAAGGACCTGAAGTAAGCAGTTTATGTGAGGAAATGGAGGAATGGGCTAAAGACTGATCAACAGTTACAGGATACGCTTAGTTGCAGTTATTGCCGCACAGGGGGGTCACACCAGATACTGAAAGCAAAGGTTCACATACTTTTGCCACTCACTGATATGTAATACTGGATCATTTTCCTCAATAAATAAATTACCAAGAACAATACTTTTGTCTCATTTGTTTAACTGGGTTCTCTTTATCTACTTTTAGGACTTGTGTGAAAATCTAATGATGTTTTAGGTCATATTTATGCAGAAATATAGAAAATTCTAAAGGGTTCACAAACTTTCAAAACCAATGTATTTCTGCAGTGTAACCTGATAGTTATGCAGTAAACTGCTGTGTAGTGTTTTTTAAGCTATCCCATGTTACTATACACACATGAAATGTAACAGTGTCTGGCTCTGGTATGTTTCAAACAAGAGAATAATTTGGCAAGCGAAATCTGGATTAGAAAGCCAGGAAAATATAACACTTGCCAGTCCTCTCCTTGGCAGGAGAGAGTGGAAAAGCAGACATCCTGCAGACGTGTCACCCAAATGATCATCGTGACAGGTGATTTGTTGGTAGAACTCACAGTGGCCATGATTTTTAAAGAACATAACTGACTGACAAGCTATATCTCACTGTACCAAATGGTAGATCAAAGGAAAGTCTTACTTAAAATTTGTTAATTTTTAAGTTCTGTGCAATCATATTCAATTAAAAACCGACATGTGAATGCAAATTGTAGAAGGCTATATCATGCTAGGTATGTTCATCTACAGACGTTGGGGATTTGTATAAATATGCTGCAAAAACATGCTCCATATGATATTATTAGACTCTTACATGGATAAAAAGCATCTCTTTTTGGAACAAAGCACACAACTGGAACTACGTTCAGTGTCTTTGAGGTGACCTGGACTGAGGAGCAGCTAGATTGATTGATAGTGACAAACAACCATCAGAAGTGTCAGTTTGTCACAGTGCACACAGGGGGGCAGGGAATGGAGAAATGAAGATGATGCATGGGTGGGGGGTAATGACACAGTCTGGGGAGCGGCAAAAGGGTTGACTACAAGAAGAATCTCAGTAAGGCGAGAAGTCTTACTGATAATTAGTCTAATAGGTAATTCAGTGAGTGTGTTTACATGCTCTTAATAATCCAATAACTTCAGAAAATCTAATTTTCTCAGTAACCAATCAATGACTTTACATGCACTTGGATAATGAAATAAAGGGAAAGCTCCGGGTTTACATGACTCAAGCAATGGTTAGATTTCTATTTTGTAACCAGCCAGTAGTCTCACAGAAGGGTATATTACAAAAGGTAAATAATTAAATAATGAAATACTTTATATGCTTAAGCATTTACTGCATTTCAGAGTCTCCCTGTGGGTTTGTTAGCCATTTGGTGGGTGGTGCATTTAATTCCAGGGTTGCCAGATCTTGCAAGAGAACAAGGCAACCAGGTCAGTGGGCACAAGCCCAAAAGAAGTGAACCTGGTAACCGTGTTTGATTCTGCTAGCCACTTCTGCACCAGCTCTATGCTATATCCAGTTATGTTTTAGTGCATGCACAGACTGAAAAAAACAACTGACATCAGTGTATACATGCGCTGAGAAATCCGATTATTGAGCTCTCTTTATCTGATTTTTTAATCATATTTCTAGGCCTTAATCCGAGCTAAGAAATACTAGTACACTATTTGCATGACCACTTGAAGAGTCAGATAACTGCAGAAATATGATTATGATCAGATTATTAAGGGCATGTAAACACACCCATTGATTAGGTGAATGAGGTTTGTTTGGAAGCTTTATGTAAATTGCAAGGCATAAAGCTCACCACATGCTTACAGACCAGTTTGTCTTGTCTTTTTCAACATTTGAAGTATGACCTAAAGATCGCCAATTTGAATCAACTAATTTGAATACATATGATTTTTCAAAACTAATTTAGAATGTATTGTTCGGGAGCTATATTAGAGGATATTCAACTCTAAGTCCTAAGTTAGCACTTAACAGGATGTTAACATCTGAATTCCAACATTGAGGGCAAAAGCTCAGAGGCCAGAAAAAATGGTGACGCATGTGTGCACAAATCAACACAAAGTATCATGAACCCATACCCTGCTCTGTGTATCATCCTTTGATGGTTGACAACAGAGGATGGTATATGACAAAACCAATGAATACTTTAGGCATGAGGAATACAGATCAGTTGAGATTACCTGCCGCTTCCCTTCCATTGTACTGTTCGGGATAACAGAACAGACAATCTTTAAAGCTGACACTCTGGAAATTGGAGAAAAAAAAACATCTATATTTCTGGGGCTGAGTGAATAAATTTAACATCAGAATTCATCACAAACCCACGCTTGCAAATGAAATCTTCAAAACTCACATACAGGGAAACATTATGAAAGGAAACCCAGAAACCAGACAGGCCCACCTGCGACTTCTGCATGCACACTGACAGGCTTAATATCCTAAATCGATAACTTGCAAAAGATTGGTGACAGATACGATCTAAGTAATTTCAGACTGCAGGGCAAATTTATTAAGCTGTCAATAGCAAACCACACAGAAGGAGAGTGCAGGTATGAAAGGAGGCAGAACGCAGGTGGATTTGGTAATTATCTACAGCCTGCAGGGAGATATTATTCCCCACAAAGACACATGAACAAAGACTATGTCATACTGTCTAAATAAAGACTGCTTATTGGGACTGAAGCGATAAGGTGAACCTCTTCATAGATGGGAATTATTAAGCTTCTGCATTAAGCCTTACAGATAAATCATCCTGTCTTATTGTTCATAGTGTGCGTAGTTATACAAGGTCTTATTATTTCTTTACACAGAAGCTTTACCATCTCCATCTCATACTGTTTCTCTGATTATGAATACCAAAATTGCTCTGCAGCATTCCATGTGCACGATACACAGCCTTTCTACCTTTTATTTCAATCGTTCCCACTTTCCGTTACTTCACAGTGTGTCAGTAGTTCCCAGGAGCCCTCTGTGACTTCACACTTCACAGAACAACCTGATGTGCAACTGGATGCAAAACTAAAATGTTACCTTGCGGCAAAGGAGCTGCATCCATGTCAGACATGGTTGACAAACTTCATAATCCACACAAGCAAACCAATACAACTATACAGCTCTACCTGGGTCTAACAGATCCCTTAGTACAATCATGTTGACAAAAAAATGAAGTGAAAATACTTGCAAATTCTAAAGTCCACTATCTTAATTGTTGTGTTAACAATGTGCAAGCTAACATTATCAAGTATGTCACTCACTTGTCAAAAAGCAGTCAAAACACGCCATAAGTGTTACATATTCACATACATTCAGTGTGTCATGTAGCCAGGTAGGACAGACTACTTTGCATGCGTATGGAGTGCATGCAGCACGCTACCGCAACAAATCAAGCTAGCATTCTAGCTCAAAGTGCATGACTGAAGTCAACAATGAGTGAACAAATAAGTGTGCCAGGACACAAAATACAGACACTACCAGCCTCACAGTCTATGTAGTTACATTTAATTGCTAGTTAGGTCGTGGCTCAGCCTCACATGGAGATGGTTTGGCTTTGAAAAGATGGATGTTGCTCAAAAGATGACAAGCTGCAAAGTATGGCACAAATTGATTGCCATTAAAAACAGCTCGATAACTAATTTATTTCATTATCTGCAAACTAACCACACAGAATATGAAGATTATGACAAACTTTGGGAATCAGCTATCAACGACAGGCTTAATACAGCCAAGGTAACAACATAAATCAAACTAATCAAACTTTTGTGGAATAAAAAAGTGACTTACAACAATAAATGAAACAGATTGCAAGACATAACAAATGCGGTCACCAGTTACATCACCATAAACATGGTGCCAATTCAGGCAGCTGAGAGAGATGGGTTCGAAGAACTTTTGAGTACTTTAGACCCAAGATATACACTCCCAAAATATCGTCTAATTATAGTTATCCACAAAATGCCAGGAAATATTGCGATATCATTTTTTGTGAAGGTCAAACACCATAAAATGTCTCACTGAATGATTTCTTAACTCATCCTCAGTGGTTCCAGATAACTTTTAAAACCACTTCTGACAGAACTAACATTTAATGTAATTCTTAGTCTATATCAGCTCTGCAAATTGTGAATCACTGTCTTAACTGTACTAGCTTTATCTGCAATATTCAGGTAATACTTGACCAACTACACTGGCCAACAAAATGTTAACCCTTTTGTCTCACAATCTAAACTAGGCGGACCTTATAGTACTTTCTAGGCTGAATTTGTTACGAACCGACCAGGGGAAGGGGCACTGGTCAAGGGAAAGGGGATGAGGAAGGAGGACCCAAATGCAGGAAAAAAGGAATATGAAATATGGAACAAAAGGAACTTGATAGTTTGAAATAAAGAAAGAAGCAAATACACCTTGGTGTAGCGGCGGGGGAATGGATTGCAGCCCAATGGGGAAAGCCCTGACACTCGTGCGAGTGTCTGAGGCCGGGATTCAATCCTGGGCTTCAGTGCAGTGTGTGACGAGTGAGTTACCACTACACCAAGTGGCCGTGAGAGAAGATGGGGGCGCAGCTGAATAAGGGAGTAAGGGCAAACGGAGGGGCCATACACAACGGACTCAAACAAAGGCAGCGAGAGCCAAAAAGGGCCTATAATAAGGAATGGGAATTAATATGAACCTAACAAACAAACGCCCCTGGCGTGGGAGGGCGGTTAGGTTTGGTTGGATTAAATGAAACAAAAGAAGATCGCTGAACAGCGAACTTGTGGACGAGCCGTGCATGCGCGGTGGGGGGGGGATCTCTAAGGAGACCCAGGGATAGCCGTAGCGTTAGCCGAAGATTCGGCCGCGCTGCATGGGGCGCGCAGCGCCAAACAAACAAGCAGCAAACCGAAGGATAAGGCAATTCCCCGAGGGAAGGAAGGCACGCTGAGGCAGCAGCAAGCCGGAGAGAGAGAGAGAGAGACCCGATGGGCGACGGCGAGCGACCGCGGGGAGCGCAGCGGAACTTAGGAGGAAGAGAGGTCAGTAGCGATAATCTGTCCCTATTTTCCTACCTAATTCCCTGGCAATATTACCTCGAGTCTCCCGAGCTCTACTCGGCTGATCCGCTTATCGGACCAGTCGTACCGGTAAGCCCTAACGGGAATCGCTACTGAGGTTCTCTTTGATATACGGAATAATTTACGTATAGTGATTGATAGTGCGCCAGCGGGCGACATTTAGGAAGCGCTATTTATAGCAGTGCGACCGCCATGTTGACGCGGCCGGCAACGCCCCCCGGCTTGGGATGCTTGGACCGTAACACAGGTGAAACCAAAATAGACCTTTTTGGTAAAAGCTCAACTCGCCGTGTTTGGAGGAAGAAGAATGCTGAGTTGCATCCCAAGAACACCATACCTACTGTGAAGCATGGGGGTGGAAACATCATGCTTTGGGACTGTTTTTCTGCAAAGGGGACAGGACGACTGATCCGTCTTAAGGGAAGAATGAACAGAGCCATGTATCATGAGATTTTAAGCCAAAACCTTCTTCCATCAGTGAGAGCATTGAAGATGGGACGTGGCTTGGTCTTCAAGCATGACGATGATCCCAAACACACTGCTCGGGCAACAAAGAAGTGGCTCCGTATAAACCATTTCAAGGTCCTGGAGTGGCCTAGCCAGTCTCCGGACCTCAACCCCATTGAAAATTTGTGGAGGGAGTTCAAAGTTCGTTTTGCCCAGTGACAGCCCCCAAACATCACTGCTCTAGAGGAGATCTGCAGTGAGGAATGGGCCAAAATACCAGCTACAGTGTGTGCAAACCTGGTGAAGACTTACAGGAAACATTTGACCTCTGTCATTGCCAACAAAGGTTATGTTACCAAGTATTGAGTTGAACTTTTGTTATTGACCAAATACTTTCCACTTTGATTTACAATTAAATTCTTTAAAAATCCTACAATGTGATTTCCTGGATTTTTTTTCTCATTTTGTCTCTCATAGTTGAAGTGTACATATGATGAAAATTACAGACCTCTCTCATCTTTCTAAGTAGGAGAACTTGCACAATCAGTGGCTGACTAAATATTTTTTTGCCCCACTGTATATTGATCCTTAAAAACTTGTTTTTGTCAGTGTAACCTTTGAAAAAAGTAAAAGTTTCTTCAAAGTAAAAAGTAACAAGGACCTTGACAGAAATGTAGTGGAGTGAAAATGTAGCAAAGTTAAAGTCATAAGTTTGCAAAATATATAATTCTCCAGTAAAGTATAGATACTCAAAAAGCATACTTAAGTACAGTACTCAAGTAAATGTACTATGTTACTGTCCACCCAATTAAAAGCGTGACTAAAGCAGTAATACAATGAAATAAGTGAATTATAAATGTTTGGAGAGCATCTCATCATGGATGTCAGCTCATCATTTGAAGCTAAACCACAGCAAAACAGAACTGCTTTTCATTCCTGCAGAGGGGTCCCCTTATCAAGATCTTGCCGTCTCCCAGGTGAACTCCTCCATCACACCCTCTGAGAATGCAAGAAACCTTGGAGTTATCTTTGATAACCAACTGAGCTTCTCTGCTCATAATTCCAAACTGACCCAGTCATGCAGGTACCTTCTCTACAATATCAGGAGAATCCGACCCGTCCTTTCCAGAGAAGCCACCCAGGTGCTTGTCCAGTCTCTTGTTATAACAAAACTAGATTACTGAAATGCTCTTCTGGCTGGTCTTCAAACACTTCACAGAACAACCCTGATGTGCAACTGGATGCCAAACTAAAATGTTTACCTTGCGGCAAAGGAAAAACAAAAAACAAAAAACAATGGAGATTGCATCCATGTCAGACATGGTTTGACACAAACTTCATAATCCACACACAAGCAAACCAAACAAACTATACAAGCTCTACCTGGGTCTAACAGATCCCCCCCTTAGTACAATCACTGTTGACAAAAAATGAAGTGAAAATACTGCAAATTCTAAAAAGTCCCACTATCTTAATTGTTGTGTTAAACAATGTGCAAGCTAAACATTATCAAGTTATAGTCACTCACTTGTCAAAAAGCAAGTCAAATCAAAACACGCAATAAGTGTTACATATTCACATACATTCAGTGTGTCATTGTAAGCCAGGTAGGACAGACTACTTTGCATTGCGTATGGAAGTGCATGCAGCACGCTACACGCAACAAATTCAAGCCTAGCATTCTAGCGGCTCAAAAGTGCATGACTGAAGTCAACAATGAGTGAAACAAATAAGTGTGCCAGGAACACAAAATACAGACACTACCAGCCTCACAGTCTATGTAGTTACATTTAATTGCTAGTTTAGGTCGTGGCTCAGCCTCACATGGAGATGGTTTGGCTTTGAAAAGATGGATGTTTGCTCAAAAGATGACAAGCTGCCCGAAGTATGGCACAAATTGATTGCCATTAAAAACAGCTCGATAACTATTTATTTCATTATCTGCAAACTAACAACCAGAATAATGAAGGGGAAAATTATGACAAACTTGGGAATCAAGCTCTATCAACGACAGGCTTAATACAGCCAAAGGTAACAACAATAAATCAAACTAATCAAACTTTGTGGAAATAAAAAAGTTGAATTAAACAATAAAGTGAAACAGATTGCAAGACATAACAAATGCGGTGGTCACCAGTTACATCACCATAAACATGGTGCCCAATTCATGCAGCTGAGAGATGGGTTCGAAGAACTTTGAGACTTTAGACCCAAGATATACACTCCCAAAATATCGTCTAATTATAGTTATCCACAAAAATGCCAGGAAATATTGCGATATCATTTTTTGTGAAGGTCAAACACCATAAAATGTCTCACTGAATGATTTCTTAACTCATCCTCAGTGGTTCCAGATAACTTTTAAAAAACCACTTCTGACAGAACTAACATTTAATGTAATTCTTAGTCTATATCAGCTCTGCAAATTGTGAATCACTGTCTTAACTGTACTAGCTTTATCTGCAATATTCAGGTAATACTTGACCAAACTACACTGGCCAACAAAAATGTTAACCCTTTTGTCTCACAATCTAAAACTAGGCGGACCTTATAGTACTTTCTAGGCTGAATTTGTTACGAACCGACCAGGGGAAGGGGCACTGGTCAAGGGAAAGGGGATGAGGATGAGGAAGGAGGACCCAAATGCAGGAAAAAAGGAATATGAAATATGGAGCAAAAGGGATTTGATAGCTAGAAATAAAGAAAGAAACAAATACACGTTGGTGTAGTGGAGGGGGAACGGATTGCAGCCTAATGGGGAAAGCCCTGACACTCGTGTGAGTGTCTGAGGCCGGGATTCGATCCTGCGCTTCAGTGCAGTGTGTGGCGAGTGAGTTACCACTACACCAAGTTGCCGTGAGAGAAGGTGGGGGCGCAGCTGAATAAGGGAGTAAGGGCAAACGGAGGAGCCGTACACAACGGACTCAAACAAAGGCAGCGAGCGCCAAAAAGGGCCTATAATAAGGAATGGGAATTAATATTAACCTAACAAACAAACGCCCCTGGTGTGGGAGGGCGGTCAGGATTGGTTGGATTACATGAAACAAAAGAAGATCACTGAACAGCGAACTCGTGGACGAGCCGCGCATGCGCGGTGGGGGGGGGTCTCTAAGGAGACCCAGGGATAGCCGTAGCGTTAGCCGAAGCTTCGGCCGTGCTGCACGGGGCGCGCAACGCCAAACAAACAAGCAGCAAAGCGAAGGATAAGGCACTTGCCCGAGGGAAGGAAGGCACGGTGAGACGGCAGCAAGCTGGAGAGAGAGAGAGAGTGAGAGGCTGGGCGACGGCGAGCGACCGCGGGGAGCGCAGCGGAATTTAGGAGGAAGAGAGGTCAGTAGCGATAATCTGTCCCTATTTTCCTACCTAATTCCCTGGCAATATTACCTCGAGTCTCCCGAGCTCTACTCGGCTGATCCGCTTATCGGACCAGTCGTACCGGTAAGCCCTAACGGGAATCGCTACTGAGGTTCTCTTTGACATACGAAATAGTTTTGCGTATAGTGATCGATAGTGCGCCAGCGGGCGGCATTTAGGAGCGCTATTTATAGCAGTGCGACCGCCATGTTGACGCAGCCGGCAACACCCCCCGGCTTTGGGATGCTTGGACCGTAACAGCACCCCCCCCCCCACCCGAGGGGCGTCCCCTGACGTCCCTAGACCGGCAGCTCTATCCCGCCGGAAGTCCCGGATCAGTGACCGGTCCAGGATGTGCCGGTCGGGAACCCAGGAGCGCTCCTCCGGGCCGTAACCCTCCCAGTCGACCAAGTACTGAGTGCTGCCCTGCACGCGGTGGGAGTCGAGGAGCCGGCGCACAGTATACGCCGGGCCCCCCTGGACGATGCGAGGGGCAGGCAGCCGAGCGGGAGGAGCAAGGGTCTGACAAAGGACGGGCCTGAGTTGGGACACGTGGAAGGTGGGGTGGACCCTCATGGCCTGAGGAAGGTCGAGCCGGTAGGTAACCGGGTTGATCCTTCGCACCACTTTGAAGGGTCCCACGAACTTGGGCCCCAACTTGCCCTTGGTCCCTCTTAGGGGGAGGTGTCGCGCAGACAACCACACCCACTGGCCCGGACGGAAAGACGGAGCAGGTTGGTGTCTGCGGTCCGCCGTGCGCCGCATGCCCTCCACCGCCCGACGGTCGCGCATTGGCACAGGCCCTTTTGCAGCGACCGACAAAGCATGCGGCTGAGGGAACTCCGGCCTCCCTTTCCTGTTCAGAGAAGAGAGGCGGAGGGAACCCGAACTGGCACTGGAAGGACGACATGCCCAGAGTCGAGTGCTGTAGGGTGTTGTGGGCGAACTCCGCCCACAACAACTGCTCTGACCAGGTGGAGGGGTTCCTGGATGTGAGGCACCGGAGCATGGTGGCCAGGTCTTGGTTGACGCGCTCCGTTTGGCCGTTGGACTCAGGGTGAAACCCCGAGGACAGACTGGCTGTGGCCCCCAGAAGGCGGCAAAAGGCCGTCCAGAACCGACTCGCAAATTGCAGGCCCCGGTCCGACACCATGTCGCTGGGCAGGCCGTGAACCCGGGCGACGTGGAGGAGGACGAGGTCAGCCGTCTCCCGTGCCGTGGGCAGCTTGGGCAATGCCACAAACTTGCAGGCCTTGGAAAATCGGTCGACGACCACAAGGATGACGGTGCAACCCCGAGAGGGGGGGAGGCCCGTAATGAAGTCGAGCGATATGTGGGACCAGGGCCGAGAGGGGACAGGAAGTGGCTGAAGGAGGCCACCGGGTCGCTGCCGGGGGGTCTTGTTTCGGGCACAAACCTCGCAGGCGGCAACGAAGCCCTTGACGTCCGCCTCCATGCCGGGCCACCAGAAGGTCCGCCTGAGGAACTCATAAGTCAGAGCGCCTCCCGGGTGCGCCGTGAAGGGGGCCTTGTGGCCCCAGCGCATGACTTCCCTGCGAGCAGAAGCAGGGACGAACCTGCGGCCTGGTGGGCCATTCCCTGGGTCGGGTTTACGGCGGAGGCCCCTGGTGATGGCCTGGTCGACCTCCCAGGTGAGGGCACCGACGAACCAAGCAGAGGGAAGTACGGGGTCAGGCGCGGAGGGCGCCTCGGGGGGATCCCACTGCCTGGAGAGGGCGTCGGGCTTCACGTTCCTAGAGCCTGGCCGGAAGGATACCGTGAAGTTGAACCTGGCAAAGAACAGCGACCAACGAGCCTGACGGGCGTTAAGGCGTTTGGCCTGCTGTATGTATGCCAGGTTCTTGTGGTCCGTCCAGACCAGGAATGGGTGCTTGGCCCCCTCCAACCAGTGGCGCCACTCCTCCAAGGCCAGCTTTATGGCCAGGAGTTCCCGGTCGGCGACCGGGTAATTGCACTCGGCGGGTGTCAAACGCCGGGAAAAATAGGCGCAGGGGCGGAGTTTGTGGGCTGGAGCGGTCAGGAGCGGGTTGGTCAGGAGCCTCTTGATCTCCAGCAAGGCCCGTTCCGCCTCTTCCGACCAGCGGAATGGCCCGGCCTCCTTACAGGTGAGGGAGGTGAGCGGGACGGCGATGGTCCCAAAGTCCCTGACGAACCGACCGAAGAAATTGGCAAAGCCCAGGAACCGCTGGACCTGCCGTACCGAAGAGGGACGGGGCCACTCCGCCACCGCCTGGGTCTTGGCCGGGTCCATGCTCAGACTCCCATGGGAGACTACAAACCCCAAGAAGGAGACAGAGGAGACATGGAACACCGACTTCTCCAATTTCACGAATAGGCGGTTGGCGAGGAGAAGCTGGAGGACGCGGCGGACGTGCCGGATGTGTTCCGCCTTAGTCTTGCTGAAGATGAGGATGTCGTCGAGGTAGACGTAGACATACCGGTCGAGGGCCTCTCGCAAGACGTCGTTAATGAGACGTTGGAAGACGGCGGGGGCATTCATGAGGCTGAAGGGCATTACCAGGTACTCCCCCCGGCTTGGGATGCTTGGACCGTAACAGAATTAGAGTATAATTTTGATATCAGGCATTGTGATAAATAACAGAGCAAGTAAGTTATACAATAGGTGTATATTACCTATTCAAAAGTAAGGCTGTTTTTACACTTCGTACAAAATTACAATGTACAAACGTCTAACCACTACAAGTGTATCCTTACTGATCTCTGCTTTGTCTGCTTTCTTATCAACAGATTCATCATCTATCAATCTCGAGCGTTTTGGAAACTATAGCACAGGTCATTTCTGACTGTGAGGTGTTGGCCTATTAGCAGATGGTAACTTAGGTCATTTAACAGTATGGTCAGATTTTGATGATATACCTTTTATATTTGTCAGATAGAAGTAGCAATCCGAAGCACAAGCTTTCTGTTCTTGCCAAACCATAGGAATATCAAAATACATATGGCATGGACCTTTTAACCATGCTGCGAGAAGCCTGACATGTAACACAAAAATATGGGGGAAAAATAGCATCATTAAATGAGAGATGTGAAAGAACATTTTGGGGATTTAAATGTCAGCTTACCAAAGATGCAGTAGAAAGAATTAGTTTCTTGGCATTATAACGGGAGAAGGAGTATCAGCACTACACTTAAATACTCAAAAGCACAACTGAGTGGAAAAGACACTGAACCACAGATGTTTATACACTGAGTTCTAGCTTGCTCAAGAGTGTAGACTGTGTAAAAGTCACGCCATGTCCTCTTGTTTCTACAGGCCCTTGGTGACTCATTTATCTAGGCTTGTGCTGCATGTAGGTGCACTTACATTCAAAATGAACTTAAAGTTTCACGCAAATGTCATAGTGCTCACTAACACCAAGAACAGAAATAACAAAAGCCTACATAATCCAGCATAAAATTAGAACCAAAAATAAAACATTTTTCACTGAAAATATCAAAATGATCCAAATAAATGAATCCTCGAAATCCAGAAATTTTAAACCAACTTCTCAGGAAGAAACAAACCAAAACTGCAATCATTCACATTCTGCTTCAATCAGCGTCAATATGCATCCATAAAACTACTGTGCATTACTCCATACATAAAGCCTCAACGTTAAACTACCCAGAACAGACTGAAAAAGTAGGGTACTCACCAGAATGATCTGGTTGCTTAAAAACAGTCCATCATTCAATCTTCTATTGTGAACTGACTAATAATACCATAAAGTGATAACTGTCACTTCCTAATTGTGATAAAGCTTTGACCTGGAAGCTCACATATCCTTACAAACTACATAATCTGCAGTCTCAAATTTTTTACCTTTTTACTTCCAGGTTCAACATAGGCAAAACATAACTGCTGTAGAGATTAAATCCAACTATATGTAGTGTGAAGCCCTAGAAATGCCCTAAGGGTTCCCCACTAATGAAAATGTAATTATACAACTTCAGAACCTCACTAGTAACAACAATACTGCAAAACTATAACTATATAAATAATCGACTGTCTATCTAACAAATATGACTAACCAAATCATTACTAATCAATTACAGGTATATACTAAAAGGACTTTGCACTTGTGGAAAGGCTGTTTAGCTGTCTAGTACACCCTAACACAGGAATGACACGCTGCTCTACTTGTTCCTGTCTATTCTGTGAAAATAAACTCAATTGGAAATTAATTATCCATCAAACACATGAAAAACTTGAACTACCTTCTCTGATGTTCAATGTCCTAGAAACAACACTGTAACTCTGCATATAAGCAGTTCGTTCTATGTTTCCACAATAAACAGCCACGTCTGGGAGACCTAATTCTCACTCTAATGGTTTGTTGAGAGCCATGTCATCCGAGGAACAGTAAATCTTTTTTCTCCTTTGCATAAAGCAGGCTTTGAGAGGGATATTTAAGTTCAACATTGCTTTTTCCCTATTCCCACCACTTGAATCCCATGACACTGCCTCCAGTTGGAGGTGACCTCTCTTCTGCTACGAATTACTCCAGATGCAATTAATTACAAGGGAGGATAGTAGTAATATCAAATGCAAATACATGTAGTTACTGCTCCTTTAATATGGCGATATACTTTTAGTAGTCGGCACAATAACATAAAGAAACTGAACTGACAGCATGTGAAAGTCAAATGAACTGAGTGTCAGAAAAGCTGATCTAGAAAGGGCACATTAATAACAGTGAAGAAGTCTCTAAAATGTGGCCATTGTTCATGTTTTATTAGAGTGAGTCCAAAGTTTTTCATCCTACAAGGACAGTGAGTTGTCCTTTATGCTCCAAGAGCCAGCTTTCATTAATATGTTCAACCAGGGGGCTTGGATGAGTCGTGCTGCTGTACTAGAGGGAAGAGGTTAAAAAAATTCACACTGGTATTGTGTCCCTTGGCACCACATGCAGCATCATTAGAATTCAACTCAATCTTGCTGTTTCTGCCTGCTCCTTTTCAGTCCAATCCAATCGCTAAGCATCTACAGCAAGCACATAAGGCTACAGATCTTGACCATAAAAAAAATTAAATGTCAGTAGTGGTAAACCACTGTTTTGCATCCTACTCTCAAACAGTGAGGGAAGCATCTGGCAAGGGAACTGATAAAGAAATGATCACGTATCCATGACTAATCATCCCACATACCACCATCGGCACTTCATGAAATATTTGGTTTGTTTTCACTAGAATGCAGTTTGTTGGACTTCAGACAGTCATGTTACTGGAAAAAAGAACATCATTAAAAAAACGCATAATGCCACTTGCAATACCACTTGAACAACTCAGAGTTAATCCATGAACCCAATACAGAGTTAGTCAAATCTCAGGGTATATGAACACCCAAGTCAGAAAATGGCTACAGTGTCTCTTAAGTTTAGGATAGCATGGTGAAAATATACACAGAATACTGATACACAAAAGTGGACTTCCATTTATCTTTGAGGTTGCATTAATTTCCACTTCAAGGTGACACGTGCGTAGAGTGTTAGGTACCACGGTCATACCCTGGCATTTTCTGATTATTTTTCCATGCCTGGCGATCAGAACTACAGCACCCACAATCTCTCCTTTGTTCGCGGCTGCGTCAGCAGCGATTATGCTTATTTAGCCTCCATAGTTCCTCAGTTAGCGCTCATAGCTCAGTGATAGTTTGTTAGCTTTTCTGGCTTCCTGTAGCCTTCCTAATTCCCCGGTTAGCTCTCGTAGCTCTGTGATAGTTTCGTTAGCTTCTCTGGCTTCCCGTAGCCTTCCTAGTTCCCCGGTTAGCTCTCGTAGTTCAGTGATAGTTTCATTAGCTTCTCTGGCTTCCCGTAGCCTTCCTAATTCTCAGTTAGCTCTCGTAGTTCAGTTATAGTTTGTTAGCTTCTCCTGTCCAGCATTAGCTTCCTCAGCCCGGCATTAGCTTCCTCAGCCCGGCGTTAGCTTTCCTCAGCCAGCATTAGCTTCCCCTAGTTTTTTTCCTGTGTTGTTCTGCTTCGTTTTCTTGCCTTGCAGGCTTATTATTCCTAGGTTAGTATTCTTAGTTCCTGTTTAGCCAGTATATTTATCTGTTCTGTGTTTATCCCCCATGCCCATTTATTCTTCTATGTTCTAGGTTCTGTGATTATTCTGTGTTACTGTCCTGCTGTTTATGTCTTTGTTCTGTATAGCCATCCGTGTGATGACTGAGCTTTGAATTTTCTGCCTGCGGACTTTAAATGAAAAAAAAAACTGTTTTGAATTTTGAACTGGAACCTGTATTTCGCCTGCCCTGTATTTTGCCTTTCCGTTCCTCCTCCGCACACCACTCCTAACAGAATGCCACCGCCAGAGATGCAGGTGGCGGGTTCCAGCTTCACCCCCTCAGCCCCCGTATGTCAGATAAATTTAATGGGGACTTGAATCTGTGCTGGCAATTCATGTCCAAGTGCAGAGCATACCTGAGCCACTTTCCCTCCTGTTCAGAGGACACACAACTGGCTTTTGTGGGTTTGTGAATCACCAGCAGAGCACTGGACTGGGCCTCTGAGGTGTGGTCACAGTTCAAGGACGGAACTGGAGACCAGTTTCTGTAATCATCCCCTGAAGGTACTGAGGGAAGGTGGTACTGTGGCTCGTCTGTCTGGCGCTGAGCCAAGAAGAGACTTAAGCTCATCAACCTTCAGTGTCGGCCTCAGTTCATCCGGCATCTCCTGGACCCTCCACCTGCTGGCTGCTCAAGATTTCGAGTTGGTACCAGGACCATACCAGCTCCAGATTCATTCCAGAAGACGTCACTTCAGGGTCCCATTCAGAAGATGTCAGTCCCTGGTTCCATCCAGAAGACATCACCTTGGTGTCTCGTTCAGAATAAATTATTTCAGGGTCCTGCCCCAAGGACGTTGCTTTCAGAGACCCTCCAGAGCACGCTCCCTCCAGAGACCCTCCAGAGCACGTTCCCTCCGGAGACTGTCCTGAGCATCTCTTCTAAGAACGACCAGTGCACATCTCTTCCAGGGGACGTCCAGAGCACGTCTCTTCCAGAGGACGTCCAGTGCACGTCTCTTCCAGAGGACATCTGGAGCACGTCTCTTCTATAGTACATCCAGAGTGCGTCACTCCCCGAGGACGTCCAGAGCACATCGCTACCTGAGGACACCCACAGCACCTTACTTCATGAGGATGTCTGTTCCACTCCTGTTCTGAGGACATTCGTCCCTGAGCCAGCTTCCAGGACGTCCGCTCCAGCGGAGGCTCCCAGAACGTCCATTTCAGTGCTGGCTTCCAGGACGTCCATTCCAGTGCTGCCCACCCAGGACGTCTGTTCCAGTGCCAGCCCCAAGGACGGCCGCTCACGAGACCGTCCAGAGTACCTCACTTCCAGAGGACTTCAAGAACACTTTGCTTCCAAAGGACATCCAGAGCACCTTGCTTCCCAGAGGACATCTGTTCCAGTTACTGTTCTGAGGACGGCCGTTCTGGTGTCTTTCCTGAGGACGTCTAGAGAATGTTGCTTCCAGAGGACATCCAGAGCACATTGCTGTCAGAGAATGTCCAAAATGCGTTGCTTCCCGAGGATGAAACCAGAGCGTGTCACTACCTGAGGACGTCCAGAGTGCGTTCAGAACACGTTGCTTTCTGCGGACGTCCAGAGTACTACGCTTCCAGAGAACATCCAGAGCATTTTGCCTCCTGAGGACGTCCAGAATGCGTTGCTTTCCGTGGACGTCCAGGGCACTCTGCTTCCTGAGGATGTTCAGAGCGCCTCGTTTCCTGACGACATCCAGAGCGCATCACCTCCTGGAGATGTCCAGAATGTGTTGCCTTCTGTGGACATCCAACACACTCCGCTTCCTGAGGACATCCAGAGCGCATCATTTCCAGAGGACATCCAGAGTGCGTTGCCTCCTGAGGACGTCCAGGAAGTGTCTCTTCCTGCAGATGTCCATAACACTCTGCTTCCAGAGGACGTCTAGACCGCTTTGCTTTCTGTGGACATCTGTTCTGGTTCCTGTTCCTGTTCCAAGGACATCCGTTCCTGTGCTGTTTTGAGGACGTCCACTCCTGAGCCTGTTCCGAGGACAGCCACCTACGAGACCATCCGGAGAACATCCCTCCCAGACGTCATCCTGAGGACTTCTGTCCCAGAGCCTGCAGCCGTGTCAACTCTCATTCATGCGTCGGACATAGAAACTGTCTTTTCCTCGTATCCTTGGCTTCCTTCTGGTCTCCCACCACCTACCCATGTCAGTTACAGTAGCTACTACAACCCTCCCGGGTGTCGCCCCACAATAAAACCTCCCGACACTGTGGTGTGTCCTAGCTCTGTCCCGGACTCTTGGGGGGGGGGGGGGACAGATTATTTCCATGCCAGGTGATCTGGACTACATCAGGACCCACAATCCCCTGGTGGAACATTATGGCCTGTGACTCTGACTATTGATCATGTTCTATTAAACTATCATGAACTAACCGCGCACTGGGTGAGGCCGCTCATAAGCTCCACGTTTTCCAGTTGCCGGCGTGGTGGCATTGTCTCGGTTTTTCCCAAGCGTTTGGTGTGCTTTCCTTTGCTCCTTGTTCCTTTGGATTACCCCTGGTTGCGGCCCCGTCCGCTGTAAACTTTAACCTGCAGATTACCTCCGTTTGTGGTCCCGTCCACTGTGAACTTTTTCTCCCATGGATTATTCTTGTTTGTGGTTCCGTCTGCTGTAGACTTGTGTGAGTTTTTCTAGTTGCGGCTGCACCTGCTTCTGCTCTCCTTTGTTCGCGGCTGCGTCCGCAGTGCTTATGTTTATTTGGCCTTCCTAGTTCCTTGGTTAGCTCTCATTGCTCTGTGAAAGCTTCCTTAGCTTCTCTGGCTTCCCGTAGCCTTCCTAGTTCCTTGGGTAGCTTTTGTAGCTCTGTGATAGCTTCGTTTGTTTTTCCTGTCTGGCATTAACTTCCACAGCCCGGCATTAGCTCCCCCTAGTTTTTTCCTGCGTTGCTCCACTTTGTTGTATTGCCTTGTTAGACTTATGATTCCTACGTTAGTGTTCTTGTTTCCTAGTTCCTGTTTAACTGGTATATATCTCTGTTCTGTGTGTTTACCCCCCATGCCCATTTATTCTTCTACTGGTCCTTCTCAAAAAAATAGCATATTGTGATAAAGTTAATTCTTTTCCGTAATGTAATGATAAAAATTAAACTTTCATATATTTTAGATTCATTGCACACCAACTGAAATATTTCAAGTCTTTTATTGTTTTAATACTGATGATTTTGGCAGACAGTTTCATGAAAACCCATAAAAATTAGCATCTCATGAAAAGGTCTCTTAAACGAAAGCATTACCTAATCATCTGAATCAAACGAAATTATTAACTCAAACACCTGCAAAGATTCCTGAGGCTTTTGAAACTCCCAAGCCTGGTTCTTCTCAAAAACCGCCAATAGATGGGTAAGACTGCCGACCTGGACTGCTGTCCAGAAGGCCATCATGAACAACCTCAAGCGAAGAGGGTAAGACACAGGAAAGAAAATTTCTTGAACGAATAGGCTGTTCCCAGAGTGCTGAAAGGCACCTCAGTGGGAAGTCTGTGGAAGGAAAAAGTGTGGCAAAAACAACGCGCACAACGAGAAGAGGTGACCGGACCCTGAGGAGGATTGGGAGAAGGGCCGATTCCAGAGCCACGTGCAAAGGCGTGTGAAGAAATGGGCTACACGGTGGCCGCATTCCCCGGTAAAGCCATTTTGAACCAGAAAAAAAACAGCGGCAGAAGCGCAAAACTTAGCATATTTCAATTCAGACCAATAAAGAAAGTGTTTTAATTTTAAAAAAGTCAACCTTCAGATTATTATGTTTATGTTTATGCACTCAATACTTGGTCAGGAATCCTTTTGCAGAAATGACTGCTTCAATGCGGCGTGGCATGGAGGCAATCAGCCTGTGGCACTGCTGAGGTGTTATGGAGGACCAGGATGCTTTGATAGCGGCCTTAAGCTCATCCAGAGTGTTGGGTCTTGCGCGTCTCAACTTTCTCTTCACAATATCCCACAGATTCTCTATCGGGTTCAGGTCAGGAGAGTTGGCAGGCCAATTGAGCACAGTAATACCATGGTCAGTAAACCATTTACCAGTGGTTTTGGAACTGTGAGCAGGTGCCAGGTCGTGCTGAAAAATGAACTCTTCATCTCCATAAAGCTCTTCAGCAGAAGTGCTCCAAAATCTCCTGATAGCTAGATGCATTGACCCTGCCTTTGATAAAACATAGTGGACCAACACAGCAGCTGACATGGCACCCCAGAACATCACTGACTGTGGGTACTTGACACTGGACTTCAGACATTTTGGCATTTCCTTCTCCCCAGTCTTCCTCCAGACTCTGGCACCTTGATTTTCGAATGACATGCAAAATTTGCTTTCATCCGAAAAAAGTACTTTGGACCACTGAGCAACAGTCCAGTGCTGCTTCTCTGTAGCCCAGGTCAGGCGCTTCTGCCACTGTTTCTGGTTCAAAAGTGGCTTGACCTGGGGAATGCAGCACCTGTAGCCCATTTCCTGCACACGCCTGTGCATGGTGGCACTGGATGTTTCTACTCCAGACTCAGTCCACTGCTTCCGCAGGTCCCCCAAGGTCTGGAATCGGCTCTTCTCCACAATCCTTCTCAGGGTCCGGTCACCTCTTCTCGTTTGTGCAGCGTTTTCTGCCACACTTTTTCCTTCCCACAGACTTCCCACTGAGGTGCCTTGACACAGCACTCTGGGAACAGCCTATTCGTTCAGACATTTCTTTCTGTGTCTTACCCTCTTGCTTGAGGGTGTCAATGATGGCCTTCTGGACAGCAGTCAGGTCGGCAGTCTTACCCATGATTGCGGTTTTGAGTAATGAATCAGGCTGGGAGTTTTCAAAAGCCTCAGGAATCTTTTGCAGGTGTTTAGAGTTAATTCGTTGATTCAGATAATTAGGTTAATAGCTCGTTTAGAGACCTTTTCATGATATGGCTAATTTGTGAGGTTTTAATGAACTGTATCGCCAAACTCATCAGATTAAAACAATAAAAGACTTGAAATATTTCAGTTGGTGTGCAATGAATCTAAAATATATGAAAGTTTAATTTTTATCATTACATTACGGAAAAGAATTAACTTTATCACAATATGCTAATTTTTTGAGAAGGACCAGTATATTCTAGGTTCTGTGATTATTCTGTGTTACTGTCCTGCTATTTATTTCTTGGTTCTGTATAGCCACCCGTGTGATGACTGTTCTTTGATTTTTCTGCCTGGGGACTTTAAATGAATAAATTGTTTTGAATTTTGAACTGGAACCTGCATTTTGCCTGCTCCCGTTCCTCCTCCGCACACCACTCCTAACGAAGAGTCCATTTGGCAGGTCAGATAAATCTGCCAGAAATCTCTGACCTATGCTTCTCAGATATGTGAGAAGCACTGAAATGTTTCTACACTGCTATTACTGAGTTACAATCCTGTTAGCATAAGTAATGGTTGGCTGTAATGGAGCAAAAAAGTCTTACTTTTTTGCATCAGTTCTGTACCCTCACTTCTGCATAAATTAAAGCGGGTGCTGCCATTAGCCTTAAATCCTTCCATGGTCTGACATGCTTCAAGTATATTCCATTAACATTTAAAGTAATGTGGACTGCATCTTATCGGTGCATACAACTAATCCAAATAGAAGTTAATGGCTGAGCAGTAATTACCATACAGCGTATAATTTCTGTGACTGCACCACAAGGATTATCTAGACTTTATACTGCCTCTGGTATGGTGCTTTACAAAGTATTCACTTGCTTAGCGCCATTTCTAAAGAATAATATGCTTTTGTATGAATAATACTGGGAGCTACAATAATTACTTGATTATAATACTGTATCCAAAAGCCCAGTGTTATGTCATTTCAAAGCTTGCTGAAGTAACAACCATTGTAGAAGGAACAGCAAGTTCAGGAACGCCATAACGTTAAAATATTAATCAGATGATACCATTTTTAAGATAAACATTACAAAACAACAACTTCAAAGCCATGTAAATTAATCTTACAGCTCTGTCTCATTTGAACATCTTTTTTTTTTGATGGATTCACTCCACCAAGTTGATGCATAATACATAAGATTTTAAGGGAGTCAAGTTAGACTACTTCAATGCTCATGTCCTGTTTCTATAAACTTTCAGTACAAATTAACTGCAGTGAAGTTCATATGTTAACATTCATTCACACTGCATTTCTGTTTGGAATTAATCAAGAAGAGCAATATAGTTGAGACTACAAAGAGTACAAAATTAGTTGCAGGCCAAACATGTTATTCGTCTGGTCACTTGATATCCCTGTTCACACCAGTTCATCTAATCAATCACCCTATCCCTGGAGAGTGAGATAGATTTTTGCATGCCAAGAGGAAGTGCAATTATGTGATTTTGGCCAATGGACCGGGCAGAAAGCCAGGCACTAGTACCACTCACATAGAGACTGTAGCAATATTGTCTAAATAAGACTTTTTTTGCTTAACTTCAACTTTACAATCACACCACTAAACGTATGTCATGTATAATCACCTGACAAAAAAATCTATCACCTGAGACTGAACCATACTTAATTAGTACCTAGAATTAGTACCTACAATTTCCTGTAGACTGAGATTTTCTGCTTATAGGCCCATATGACTGTACTCTTTGAGACACCTGAAAATTCAGCGACTTCCTTCACACTATGGCCGTTGGCATGCCAAAATGCAATCACTCCTTTTTGCCAATCATTAACATCTGCTTTGCGACCCATTTTCCACACATCAAATGAAACATGCACTGCACTGTACCACCTCTTCAAATCTATGAATCCCGACACACGCCCTGCAGTTATTTATAGCCTGATCATCCTTTGCAGGAGTCTGAAGTTACTACCATCTTCAAGCTGACTAATATTTTGTCTGTCTATTAGAACATTGGCAATAACATAAACTTGTCAATTTCCCTACAGCCAACAATTTAACACCACTGTGAATAAAAGATTCTGTAGCCTCACTGTAGAAGATAAATCTAAATACATTATAAAAAATATAAACAGATAAAAAATATAAAAAGATAAATTATCATCATGGAACATGTTAACAGATACAACTTCAAGAGCATGCTATGCATATTTTATTCAATAGCCATGGTAGCTAAAAATCTAACTTCATTCACTTAGGAGGTGACAGTACAAGCTTAAATTGTCACTGTAGCAGACAGCAGAACAAGTTTCAGAGCACAACAGGAGGACGAATCTCTGTATGACAAAAGCAGCCTGGCGGATTTAATAAGTGGCGTCTGCCACATCGCCACGGTGACTCGGTGGGTAGTCTAACAGCAAGAATGTTCTGCGTTCGGTCCCAGGGTGGAGTGATCTGTATCCTTTCTGTGTGGAGTCTGTATGTGATCCCTGAGTCTGCATAGGTTTACTCCAGGTACTCCCATTTCCTCCCTAATTCCAAAGACATGTTTATCAGGTTAACTGGTGAGTGTGTGTGTGTGCCCTATGATGGATTGGCACCCTGTACCTCCGGCTAGGCACCGGTTTTCCAGTGACCGTGACTAGGATTAGACAGTTGAAAATGAAGAAAATGAATGAATGTCTGCCACATCTGGTGGGATCTTTTACACCATTGGCCACAACATAAAGAGCCGCCAACAGGAGCTGATATGGCTTCAATGACCTGTCAGATGACGCAACACAATTTAAAGCAGATGTTGCCTATTTTGGGGACAATATGCAGACATCTGACTTCTTACTTTTATGGAGCTATGAAACTGTAAACAATGATTCAATTTACAACTCTCTAATATAGATAATACCAGGACGCTATCCAATATTGAAACTTACACATTTATGAAGTGAAGCCTACTAAACATGGTTTTCTTTCACTATTTCAGATCAATTCGCTCCTGAGGCTCAGAAGAAAGAGCCAGTTGCTAGAAACGGCAGTTCTTGAAATCCTGGGTTTAAACCCCAGGCTGGCCTAGCAATGTGAAGGCTCCAAGGTGCATTTACAGAACACTGCAATGGACTAGAATCCTGTTCTTATTTTATCTTGGCCAGTGCCCAGTGACTTTTGGTACAGGCACCAGATCCCACTGTGACCCTCGTCAAGATAAAACAGAATCTACTGGTTTGGGGAGGATGAAATTAATTATTTTAAGTGAACAAAAGTGAACTGCGAGTCAAACAGCTGTTCCAAAACTTGTTGGTACAAAAACACCTCAACAGGCGGTTCGAACTGCCTAGTGTGAGTGCTCCCAATTATGCTGGGGACTGATTCATGAGGGTGAATTGGAAGATGGTGGGTCAGAGCATAATTCGCTGGACTCCAGCACGGTACATATATAGTGTGAGCATGAATCGTGCCCAGGCACGATTGACGATGATGATTACATCGATTGTGCGACTGTTTTATTACACAAACATATCGGCGAAGGGTTCACTGTGGTCTGCGGCTGAGGTGAATTGTTTACTTGAGATTTGGGCTGATGAAGGCATAACGATTCAACTAGACAAGAAACAATGCATTAGACGTGCATAGACGCATTAGACGTATTAGGGCTGTGTGTCAGTGCACCTGAAGTGAAACGCCCTTAAAAAGCCACATAGTACATCCACGCACATATTAAGTTATAATGCGTATTAGGGCTGTGTGTCAGCGTGCACGAAACGAAACCAAAAAAAAGCACAAATGTTTGATTTTAACTGATCACATATTTACAACCATGAAGTCTGCTGTGCTGTGCTGGGTGAGAGCGTATCGTGATGACGAAAGCGTGCCGGAGCGCGTTTCGGTGAACCTAGTGTAAGCCAGGGCACCAATGGGGAGGGGCGACAAACGCGCTCCGGCGCAGTTCAAGGCAACCTTGCTCAGTGGGAGTACACCCTTAATGATCCCCCCCTAACCCCCTCCCTCCAAACACGGCAGCACTGGAAATGCCATAGACCACCCACTGGGAGTCCGACTGTACCTACTGTAAATGGTGTGTCAAAATAAAAGCCATTTTTGTGTAAATATAACAACACAGAAATAATACATCTGTTGCATTTTTATAAATCCCATTTGCTGCATCTGTGTCATAGCACGTAACTGCAGTGACTGATTTCTGCATCAGTCATCAAAACGTGACTAAATCCTAAACTGTACTGCAGTACATCATACTGCATATCATGTCACTTTTATCTACCACCACACCCAAAATCATTGGAGGACATTTTTTTTGTTTGTTTACTATATCTTTTCAGCTTGTTTTCCCCACCTTCTGTACCTTTAAGATATATTTTTTAATTATCCTTGCCACCCCCTCACCCATTAAAGAAAGGATTTTATTTTGTTTTGGGGTTATACTTCAGTCATAACTTGACTGAAATGACTGAAATTATATTTTTGGGACATACTGCCAAAAAAAGGTCACACACACTCTAATATTTCACTGGACCACCTTTAGCTTTGATTACAGCATGCATTCGCTGTGGCATCGTTTCCACAAGCTTCTGCAATGTCACAACATTTATCTCTGTCCAGAGTTACATAAATTTTTCCCCAAGATCTTGTATTGATGATGGGAGATTTGGACCACTGTGCAAAATCTTCTCCAGCACATCCCAAAGTTTCTCAATGGGGTTCAGGTCTGGACTCTGTGGTGGCCAATCCATGTGTGAACATGATGTCTCATGCTCCCTGAACCACTCTTTAACGATTTGAGCCCAATGAATCCTGGCATTATCATTTTGGAATATGCCCGTGCCATCAAGGAAGAAAAAAAATCCATTGATGGAGTGACCTGGTCGTTCAGTATGTTCAGGTAGTCAGGTAGCTGACCTCATTCTTTGGGAACATAACGTGTCTGAACCTAGACCTGACTGACTGCACTGCCCCCACAGGCTTGTACGATAGGCACTAAGCAGGATGAATGCATCACTTCAGCTGCCTCTCTTCTTACCCTGATTTGCCCATCACTCTGGAACAGGGTAAATCTGGACTCATCAAACCACATGACCTTCTTCCATTCTAGAGTCCAATGTTTATGCTTCCTAGCAAATTGAAGCTGTTTTTCTAGTTAGCCTCACTGACAAGTGGTTTTCTTAAGGCTACACAGCTGTTAAGTCCCAATCCCTTGAGTTCCCTTCGCATTGTGTGTGTGGATATGCTCTTACTTTCACTATTAAACTTAGTCCTGAGTTCTACCGTATTTTTTGGGCTATAAAGTGCACCAGGTTATAAGGCGCGATATCAATGATCGACTTCTAACGGATCTATTTTCATACATATAGCGCACCGGGTTATAAGGCGCATGAAATGAAACGAAACTCTTAAGTTCCGTCGGAAACTCAGTTTGGTCTTTACCTGCCGCAGGGCGTCTTCTTGCTTCCTCCACTTCCGTATCATTGATTCGTTAATGTTGAATTCTCTCGCAGCTGCTCTATTTCCATGTTGTACTGCGTGACTGATAGCGTTGGGTTTGAAATCCGCTTCGAAAATGAATGAATGAGTGCACGTACCCTAATGGTGAAGCACATACCGTATTACTCCGTGATGCTGCGCACTACGGTTGCCGTAAGCTTCCAAGACCGTGCTAAAACATTTTGACAGATTTATGAGCGCCGTGTACCATCTACAATCGGTTCTAGGTCAGAAAGCACAACCAGAATTAATTCATACATTAGACGCACCGCATTTTAAGTCGCACTGTCGATTTTTGAGAAAGTTAAAGGATTTTAAGTGTGCCTTATGGTCCAAAAAATACGGTACTGTTGTTTTTCTACAATTTGTTTTCACCAAACATTTAAGTGATCACGATCATTCAAGACTTTTTCCAACCACATGCTTTCCTCGAAGATGATGTTTCCCCACTGTCCTTCCGCTTTTTAATAATGTGTTGGACAGTTCTTAACCCGATTTTAGTAGTTTCAGCAATCTCCTTAGATGTTTTCTCTGCTTGAACTGGCGCTTGCACGCCAATAATGTGACCCTTCTGAAACAGATTAACATCTTTTCCACCACCACAGGATGCATCTTTCGACATGGTTGTTTAACAAATGAGAAGCTACTCACTGCATCAGTTAGGGTTAAATAACTTGTTGCCAGCTGAAACATAATCGCCAATGCAGTAATTATCCAATGGGAGGCTCTTAACTATTTGCTTAGTTAAATCCAGGTGGTGACCTTTTTTTGGCCAGGCAGTGTTTTCATGTTAAATCATAATATCATTTTTTCCCTTCATATTTTATCCCCATAACATTTGACCATTACCCTATCAAAGCATTCATGTTCTGTTTTTTAGTTTTTGATTGTTTATTTTTGTAGAAAAAGACCATGTAGCACAGGACCTTTATAATGTAGCATAATGGGAGATTCGCATCCTGGCTGTGCAGCCGACAAATCTGCAGCAATTGATGCTATCTTGTCAATATGGACAAAAACCTCAGAGGAACGTTTCCAGCAGCTTGTTGAATCATTATCATGAAGAATTAAGGCAGTTCAGAAGGCAAAAGGGGGTCCAAAGCAGTACTAGTAAGGTGTATCTAATAATGTGGCCGGTGAGCGTTATGAGTGTATGAATGTAATAAATATGACCAATAATTATCCAGGCACAATTGTGTTGACACTGGCATTTCATCATGTTAAATGTCTCACATTAAAAAGTCAGAAACATCAACAGCAACAAAGTTCATAATCTACTGTTTCGTGTAGTCTACTTTTAGATTCAGAAAGCAAGAGCAAGTGATCAATTACTTCTTTGCCGTATTGGCAATGATATTTTGTTAGCGTTCTTCTTATGTTAGCATTATCTCCACAAATCACTTTAATCATGTTTATCCTTGTAGAGTGCAATCAAGTATGTTTAAGTACATCTTAACTGAAAATTCTGTATATAGAGCACTTTATTAGAAACACCAGTACACATACACATTCAGGCAATTATCTAATCTGACAATCGGATGGCAGCAGTGCTTTGCATAAAATCAACAAAACTGGACAGTTAAAAATAAATATGGCCTGGTCTGTTTAATCTTGATTTCGGCTGAGAGACACAGATGGTAGGGTCAGAATTTGTCATTAACAGCATGAATCTGTGAGCCCAACCTGCCTTATATCAACAGGCCAGGCTGGTTGATGTGGTGTAATGGTATGGAATCCATGAAACAAAGAACTGAAGTTACTCTGAGTTGAGTGAGGCCCTACCCAGTATGACTATAGTGTTCCTAATAAAGTGCTTAGTAAATATATGAAGCATGCAATTTTTGTCAAATGAATGATTTAATATTTTTTATTCATTCTGAGAAATTTGCATGAAAGTCGCACAACAGAGGTATTAAAAATAATCTGGCCAGAAAGGTAAATATGTGTATTCTGGTTAAAATAAATGGTAGGCTATTTATTTTATATTTGCGAGAAAGCTAACATTTGACTCAACGCCACTGAATAAAAAACAGTTTACTTAAGCCACAGTATCAGTAATCCTAGGCCTTCAAACTATTTCAAACCAAATTTGGTATGCACATACGTTTACAATAATGTTGCTTGCAATAGTGTTACTCTCAAGCAAATTTCTTTTTTCTTCTTTCATTTTTATAACTTGAGGCTTTAGGTAAATGTTCATATGATTTATTATTCATTTAACAATGCATAATAATTGGAAAGCTCCACAATACAATAAACTATGAACACAATAGGTCCAATTTAGCAATGCCTATCCTCGCAGAAAACACCATACCATTGTCAATAGAATGTATGAATTAATGAAATAAAAACTGGTAAACTGGTAAACATTATTGACAACCCTAAACAATCCTACACCACCGACATCCACTCCACACACCCACCAGACTGCACTACTTTTCAAACCCTGGCAACAGTCCTGTTCCTGACATCTTATTTTCTATCTTGTCATAAAGACACACTTATATAGACATGTCAAGCGAGTAAAGGTAGCTCCTCTGATAAATGTAATTACTCATGACTGTTACTCACACAATTGTATTCTAATACAGTGGTGCTTGAAAGTTTATGAACCCTTTAGAATTTTCTATATTTCTGCATAAATATGACCTAAAACATCATCAGATTTTCACACAAGTCCTAAATTAGATAGATAAATAGAAACCCAGTTTTAAACAAAATGAAACAAAATATTATACTTGGTCATTTATTTATTGAGGAAAATTATCCAATATTACATTTTTTTTATCAGTGAGTGGCAAAAGTATGTGACCTTGCTTTCAGTATCTGGTGTGACCCCCCCTGTGCAGCAATAACTGCAATTAAATGTTTCCTGTAACTGTTGATCAGTCCTGCACACTGGAGGAATTTTAGCCCATTCCTCCGTACAGAACAGCTTCAGCTCTGGGATGTTGGTGGGTTTCCTCACATTAACTGCTCACTTCAGGTCCTTCCACAACAATTCGATTGGATTAAGGGCAGGACTTTGACTTGGCCATTCCAAAACATTAACTTTATTCGTCTTTAACCATTCTTTGGTAGAACGACTTGTGTGCTTAGGGTCATTGTCTTGCTGCATGACCCACCTTCTCTTGAGATTCAGTTGATGGACAGATGTCCTGACATTTTTCATTAGAATTCTCTGATATAATTCAGAATTCATTGTTCCATCAATGATGCCAAGCCATCCTGCCCCAGATGCAGCAAAACAGGCCCAAACCATGATACTACCACCACCATGTTTCACAGATGGGATAAGGTAATTTTGCTGGAATGCAGCGTTTTCCTTTCTCCAAACATAACGCTTTTCTTTTAAACCAAAAAAGTCCTCACCAACTATTACATGCCTTGTTCTTGGAGTGATCATTGTTGGTCAACCACTCCTGGGGAGGGTAACAACGGTCTTGAATTTTCTCCATTTGTACACAATCTGTCTGACTGTGGATTGGTGGAGTCCAAACTCTTTAGAGATGGTTTTGTAACCTTTTCCAGCCTGATGAGCATCAACAGCTCTTTTTCTGAGGTCCTCAGAAATCTCCTTTGTTCGTGCCATGATACACTTCTACAAACGTGTTGTGAAGAGCAGACTTTGATAGATCCCTGTTCTTTAAATAAAACAGGGTACCCACTCACACCTGATTGTCATCCTATTGATTGAGAACACCTGACTCTAATTTCACCTTCAAATTAACTTCTAATCCTAGAGGTTCACATACTTTTGCCATCCACTAATATCTAATATTGGCTCATTTTTCCCAATAAATACATGACCAAGTGTAATATTTTTGTCTCATTTGTTTGACTGGGTTCTCTTTATCTACTTTTAGGACTTGTGTGAAAATCTGATGTTTTAGGTCATATTTATTCAGAAATATAGAAAATTCTAAAGGGTTCACAAACTTTCAAGCACCACTGCATTTAAGCATTTTACACCGAATGAGATGCAACTGAGTAGTGAAACTGCCTTTTTACAACTTTATCTACAATCCACAATTACACATATTTGTTACACCTTAGAATTATCCCATAATGTGAGCATGGAGAGCCTGAAAGCTAAACTACAGCATAAAAGTCATTTACACTGGTAACAATGTGAGTGCAGCTGCTATTTTCCCCAGGCCATTTTATGAAAACATATTTAATAAAACCTTACTGCCTTTGCCAGGACACTAAATCTACTTACATCTAAATCTATCTACCCTTAATTACATTACCGATAAGAGTAGAGAAAACACACTGTCCATAATGAGTACAGAACACACATACAGTACTAGTCTGAAACCACTAGTGAAGATGCTTGTTTGGAATTGTATGGACACAGCAGCAGGATAATGATCCAAAACACATCTAAAAGCTTTGCAACCACTACTTCCAGACCAAAGAAGATCAGGGAGTGCTGACTGTCAAGTACTGTCCACCACAGTCACCTGACCTAAAGCCCACTGAGCACTTGTGGAGGAACTTGAAGACAGAGAAAGCCAAACATGCAGTAACATTACAAGATGCTCTTTGGAATTCAGTATTGTATTTTGAACCCATGCTGAGATCAATCCAGATTATCAGATTTGGACAAACTTGTAGAGTTGCTAGCTCGAGTGCAAGCTGTCATTACTCCAAAATAGGGAACATACCAAATACTAATACATTCTGAAATCAATATTTCTTTTTTTTCAATAAGTAATGATTATTATATGATTTGTAATGAATACTATTGCAATAAACTCGAGACAAATGCAAAATATAAGCATTTTCACTAGAGGTCTCAGACTTCCACAGCAAAGAATGAGCTAAAGCACACAGCTCTATTAGTAAGGTTAGTTTTTGTTTCATACCAAATACATCCTAATGACAGTCTTTCAGAGATGTACCATTAAGAAAAATTAGTTCTGAAAAAAGTCTGCATTTATTAAAGTTACCTGAAATTGGGGTTTCTGGAGCCAACTTGGACCCGGGGTACAAAACCTGGAAGGATGAGCGCACTTCGTGGCACTTTAGTACCTGAGCGCTGGGTTCTGAAAGCGGCAAAAGCAAAATGCACAAAAAACACGTCCCGAACAAGTTCACTCCCATTATTATTATTATCTAGTAATAAATGTAGAGTAACCGCGCAGCCAGCAGAATACACTTTAAAAAGTAGATGCGTCTATCAGCATGAACCGCGTCCTGTTCTGTTCCAAATGAGCGTCCAGTTCTTAGGAGCAAGCAGCTCCAAACTCTTCTTGTGCTGGTACTTTAGGTTTCCGTGTCTCCTTATTACAAGCAGATAACCGAGAGTATTGCTTCTGCAATACAGAAACAGCCTCCATGTGCCCGCCGTCTTTTATAAACTCACCTTCCATCTCTCCAAGCACACGAAGGGTTGCCAGATCCATTATACGCGCCGCGCAATACATTGGCTGCAGTAATATCGCCCTCCAGTGTGCATTCAAGATCAATAGCAAAACACCCTAAGCATCTTAAATAAAACGGATTGCACCCTTGGCCTGACTATAAGTGTAAGTGATAGCAAACAAACAGCAGAAACAGAACCCAGTTCCACAATTTTTCTCCCTATGTTTGAGACCTATAGAAATTCATAATAGGAGAAAGTGGAGTTGGAGAATTACAGGTGCACTGTACAGATATGCGCCTCATAAAGTCCATAATGACAACACTGTACGTCCGTTGTCCGATAAGGTTATTATTTAGGTCATTAACCTACATAATCAATATATTAGCCTGCCAGATACATTAGCACTATTGGAACACAGCAAGAAGGTCCTGAGTTCGATCCTGGCCCTCCCCGTGCCCCTGTCGGTTTACTTCAAGTACTTCAAAGACATGTGCCAGTGCACCAGTTTAATATGGTGTTTGGACAATGTCCAGGTTGCATAACGTGCAAGTTCAAAGTTCTTATGGACGTAGCAACACATAACTGACATTAGCAGAAGAACCCAACAGCCAGCAACTGACAAACAGGAATAAGCCTCTGTGTATGTGCATTTTGGCTGTCAGGGTTTGAACAAGAGCCAGACAAACTTGGACTCAGGTTATATCAGTAAGGTTATTATTTAGGTCATTAAACTACATAATCATATATTGCTGCCAGTACATTAGCACTATTGGAACACAGCAAAAAAGAAGGTCCTGAGTTCGCATCCTGGCCCTCCCCCGTGCCCCTGCGGTTTACTCAAGTAACTTCAAAAGACAGGTGAAGTGCACCAGTTTAATATGGTGTTTGGACAATGTCCAGGTTGCATAACGTGCAAGTTCAAAGTTTTATTATGGACGTTAAGCAACACATAACTGTACATTAGCAGAACCCAACATGCAGCAACTGAACAAACAGGAATAAGCCTCTGTGTATGTGCATTTTGGTGTCAGGGTTTGAACAAGAGCCAGACAATACTTGACTCACTGTAGAACTATCTACAAAGGCAAAGTAAAGTCATGTTGGGATCGGTTGGTAAAATGATTTAAAAAACCCTTATCAATTAAAACAAGCACACTGTATAACATTGTAAACACCAGCAGATACTAGGGAGAAAAGTTGATTCTTTAGGACCACATTAGAAAATGTGTTACAGTGCTGCCTAGCGGGTGTGTGTCCTTATGCATCATTTTGTTGGCAGAGGTCTATGCAAGCACCTACAAATATTCAGATATATACTCACTGGCCACTTCATTATGTACACCTCCTTGTTTCTACACTCATTATCCATTTTATGAGTTCCATTTACCATATATTAACTTTGTAGTTCTATAATTACAGATATTATGTATAATTACATCTGGTTCTCTACAGGCTTTGTTAGTCCATTTCACTCTGCTCTCTAATGGTCAGGACCCCCAAAGAACCACCAGAGATCAGGTACTAGTTGGGGTGGTGGATCATTCTCAGCACTGATGTGGTGTTTTGTTGGTCTGGGTTTTTCTGGTATGATTGGATCAGAGACAGCAGTGCTGCTGAGGTTGTTAAATACCTCAATGACACTGCTGGACCCAAAAGTATAAAAATGAGAAAATGTCCAGCCAGCAGCATCCTGTGAGAACTATGAAGGTTTAGAGGATGAATAACACAAACTGTGCAGACAGATGAGCTTCTGTCTCTGATTCTACATCTACAAGCTGGAGTAATATGGGAAATCTCTCTAACAGAGCACACTAGCACCACCACTGCCTCCACATCAGTGTCACTGCAGTGCTGAAAATAATCCTCCATGGAGATAGATCTGTAAGGGTCCAGTGTAAAAGGGAACACAGTCTGTAGAAAAACAGATGGACTACAGTCTGTAATTGTAGAACTACCAAGTGCATCTATATGGTAAGTGGAACTGATAAAATTGACATTGAGCGTAGAAACAAGTAGGTGTATCTAATGAAGTGACCAGTGAGTGAATTATTACATTACATTTTTTTTGACAGCCTCCTTAGAGACCTGAAAAATAACTGTGCCAAACAAGACCTTGTATCAGCCAACCCTGTTCTCCCCCACAAGTTTTAACCCACATTAGTCCAGTGTACTGATTATAATATAGAACAAATTTATTTCCTGGTATGGTGTACAAAAAAAAGAACCGGAACACAGTAGTCTTGGGCGCATTTTCCCAAAATGCCAGGGATTGACTGGCACTTCCTACTTAAATTCTTTAGCTAGTACAAACACAACAACAATGAAACCATTTCTGATATATATAAAAACCATAATTGAATTATTTTACTAAAGTGTTACATCTATGACATCCTGGTGTAGAACACATTCTAGGATACAAATTCTGCAAACATTTACAGTGCAGTTTGCAGCATTTCATACAGTTCTTTATTATATAAGACAATTTCTTTTTAAATTGACGTCAATACTAACAACCATAAGATGTCAACAGCACTGTGACTGTACTTATAGCAGAGTAAACATCATGAAAGCAGTAGCTTCTTCAAATGCTTTTTGAAGGCTAACTATATTTGACATTAAATATATTACTGAGTAGTGATAGACCATTTCAATCGGGTCGATTAATGTCATTTTGATATAAATCGGCATCGGCCAACATATCCACTATTCAAAAAATAGTGGGGAAAATGCAGAGACACATTGTTTCTGGGACTACTGAGTAACTAAAAACAAAGAGATGCTGAGATTCAGTGAGGGTGGGGACAGTTATGCGAAGATGAAAACACTGACTAAAAACAAAAAGACACTGCTACAATGTGCACTACTCTAATACTGTATTTACACATTTTATTTTTTTCCCTGAAAAAATGTCATACTGTTATCTGGTAATACATAGCTAATAGCAATAATTTTTTTATTTATAAAAAAAAAAAAAAACATTGCAAACAGAGAGTGCATTTATAGCTTAAATAAAAGTTCATTTAAGTTCAGAAATGTGGTGTCATTTATTGTTATTAGTTTTATCAGTTGCAAAAAAATTGTGGTATCAGCTATATATATTGGCCATCGGTCACCCTGCTCTCTAAAATACCGGTATCGGCCATTAAAAACTCATATCGGTCGACCACCATTACTGAGCAAAGCAAATACTGCAAAACAGTATTAAAACTTACATACCTGGAACAGAAATCAACTGTTCAACAAATTAAATACTATTAAACGGTCAGTCCTTAGCATACAAAGTGGCCTAATGTGGCCAGAGCCAAAGCCAGCAACATCACTTTGATACCTTGTGAGGGGATGGAAGATCCTGAAGTGTGTCACTAAAGAAAGTGGTATGTAAACTCTTCATTTCATAGCTTACCATTTAGGCTGTGTTTGCAAAAATCACACAGGATATGACATATTAATGCTGATTTGATCCACTTTTATATATGGCACTGAAATCTGACAAGTCTGAACGGTCAAATCTTATTTTATGCAACTTTTGTGTTCATTGCACATCAGCATTTGCATAACTTTACTCACACAGGTATTACATGGGTCAGATTATTATAAGAAATGTAATAATCTATACAAAATATTACTTTAAAGCGCCACTGCTGCTTCATGATAGCGTTATGTAGACAATTTATAGATACAGTACATTTATTTTGTATAATTTGCTGTGTTATATCCATGTAATATTCTGCAGCTCTCCAAATTACTTTGGGACTTACATCACTGTCACTAACTTCAGTTATGTGTTGTTTTATGGTAATTAGAATAATTAATTCATTAATTAGCTCATTAATTACTTAGTTTGCAATGTACATAATAGAACATAATCTGCATATAGCTGTCTAACAAACTAAATGTTGCATAAGATCAGTGTTCCATATACAGATTCAGTTGCACAGTTTTATTTTAATGATGGTACACATATGAAGTGAATGAAAGATATCTTATCATTAATAATCCAATCCCATGCCTAATATGGAACATGGAGAATATTTTTCCATCACTAAAAAAGCCTTTTCAAGTACATTACTGGATAAGTAATGCACATCTGAACGTGCAATTAAATTCAAATATATTTTTGAAAGATATTAGTTTGCAAGCATCAAAAAGTTGAATGTAATGTAAAATATAAACTACCTACATAAAGGATAAGCATTAATTATAATTACTGTACTTGAAACACAGAAAATTTATGGACTAAATTCTCTTTTCGTCACATCGGAAATATTTTAATGAAAACTGAGCCTAGATTATGTTGTACAAATAAACATTTCCAAAAAGGTCCAGGAAGCAAACTTGAATTGCCCAGGTCTAGACTGCCATCTAGTGCTATTCATAACTACTATCAGTAAAAGTACGGGTGATTTAACATCACATTCTGTTGTATTTTTGATTGTTAATAAGTAAAGACAAAGTTAGTAGAGAGCCTAATTTAACATAAGGAACCAGTACATTTAAAAACAACCTGATGCTCGGGAGGTAATTAGATCTAGCGGATTACAGATGGATACCGTGCAATTTTTCGTTTAATATTCTGGCCAACATTAAAATTGCAAAGTCATCCACCCGAAAACAGCAAGACAAACATAGCCATTCAATTAGAACAACACTAACCAGCACTGTCTGTGACTGCACACATTCACGAGCTATCTAAAAGATTACAAAAATATATATATCAGCATACTGCAAACTCATTTTAACATCAATTCTAATTTGTGGCATATCCTCAGCAACAGCCAGTTTTGCATGGATTTGCACAGCATACTGTACTGAAGCTGACTGCAGTCCTGCAAAACTAGCTGTCATCTGGTGTAACAGGGTCACCTAGTTCAGCTCCAACCATCCCGAAGCGGATGACCGGCAATACATGAAGTGCACACACTGCAGTAGATCTGTGGCCACTACCTGCACTGTGAGCACTTTTGAACTGCCAGGACAACAGGCTACATCCACTTACACACAGTACGGTAGTATAGTACATACACTGTCAAGAATGTTAATCAATTACAATGGTTTGATCCACAATGTTTGGAGACCACATGCTGCACAGTTAGCACAGAAGATTGTGTGTTGAGTGTACACTGGCTCCTGCCAGAAGGAGCACCTAGCGTAGTAGATACTACACTACTTCACTGACTACACAAGATGCACCTTAGCAGGAAGAGTGTATACATGATATCATTTTGCTTATAGGAACTAAATCCAATGAGTCTTTGTAAGAAGAGGAATCTGTAACAATCTTCATTCAACCTGTAAGACAAAAACATCAACCATCAAAGAAAATCCCACAACCTCAAAGAGTAAAGAACACTAATTCAAGGGACGTATTATACAGAATTTGAAAGAATTGCTCAAGATTTAAACATGAACAAAACTGAAAGAAACAGAAAAGGAAAAGTTGACTTGAAAACAAAATAAAAACCAAAGCTAATTCAAAAGACACATACATGAAGACACAAAGACACATACATGAAGACACATAAAGACACATACATGAAGATGTAGCATAATTTATGTAATAAACTCTACATTCTTCCAGAAGAACAGTTGTTAAATCAGGGGGGTATTGTAAGGTTGGCAGTTCAACATGGAACCTCTTCTACCTAAAGATCCCTGATAATTTGAAGAACCTTTACATATAAGATATAAGATAGGCATAGGTTCTTCAAATTACTGAACACTTTTGGACCATATTTTGAAAGTTTTTTTTTTCTTTAATGGTTCCCTTGTGGAACAAACTAAAGAACCAGTTAAGACAACTTTTTAAAGTGTCATACCAAAAAAAATAATTAAATCATTCAGCAAATTTGAAAAAAAGGAAAATTCAGTGACTGTGAAATTTGAGTTTCTTTATCATCTGAATGTAGCCTATTCATTCAGCCGTTAAGGTTTGCAAGAGTTTTTAATAGCCACCTCGACAACTTTTCATATTTCGTGCCCCTCACACGTCCCACCAAATGAACTTCTAAAGAATATGCCACTAAGAAATTAGTACTCTACGTTTGTGAAATCTCATCTGGGTCACCAATTCGTACCGTTTTTTTGCTCGCTTAAATCAACAAACTGGATTTCTCTGAGTTTGTCAATGGCGTGTTTCCATGCGCTGGGTCTCATCAAAATGGTGGATCTCCACGGAGGAGAACGGAAGGAACCAGCCTAAAAAGACAAGAAAATAAAACTTAACTTGTAGACCCAGTCTAAGTCCTAGATCAAATCTAAAGCTGGGAATAGTGAAATTATTCATGAGAGACGCTACAGGCGACATAATTTTGCTGTGACCCCAGTGTGTGGTTGAAGAATCGCTCTTTATGAGCGATTACATTGTTTGCGGATGAACAATAAACGCCTGGAAGATGGATACATTTCGGTAAATTTGGTTATATGTCAGAAACTACGGTGGGGTTCGTATGCATATACTCGTATTTAATATTTTGCGTTTTAACGTCAAGCCAGGAAAAGCAACAGCGCCATTTAACAGCCCTAGACTCAAGTTATGCAAGACTGAGTGTGACCTCGTGTGATTCTAGGTAGAAGCTTTTAGTTTGGGAATTACCTTAACATACAACACGTGCTAAAAATACTTACCACGTGAATTATGGCTGCAAATATACGAGAAAGAACGTGTTTTAAACACAAAGTCCGAGTCTGCATAGTACTACACTCGTGTAAAGTATTAGAATAGTATGCCACTATTAATAGTATACCAAGAGCGTTGCTGTTTTAAGAGCATTATGGCTGGCACAGCTACACAAATCGACGTGGTCTGCATTGATTTATATCTTTTTACATTTGCAAACACTGATTCACATTACGGTCCTAATATAGGCTAAAGTAAGTAGCTATAGTACAGGGCCTACCTGGGCTTGAGGAAACTCCAGATTCTGAAGTAGGATATTAGTTGAATTTTAATTTCGAAACCCACTGCAGCAGTACAAAGTCATCATAAGCTCATTTCAGACACAAGCATATGCGTAACGCCTACACTAAGGAGATATGACACAACTACGAGAAATGTATATAATAGATTCTATTAAGCTGCAAATACTGACGTAATAATTCTTTGTAGCTTACGTAGTTAATGCTCTAGAGCAGTTAAATTAGTAGTAATTCTACAAGTGGTGTTTACGTGTTGTTTAAACTTATCAGTAGCAATAGTTATAAATCCATAAACACGAGAAATGCATTTCTACTACTTAACTACAATTGTATAACCGTTTTACATGCAAACAGCAATTAAAGGAAACTATACGAAACACAACAATGGCCTGTGTTCCTATAGGGTCCTATAGCTACCTTACCAGCTCTGGCTTAACACAAAAGACTTCCCATCGAAAACACCAAAGTTTTCAGGCATTATCCTAAAATAACTTGAGGCATTAAGTAATATCAGCTAACAGAAGGTAATTTTCCTTTAAAGGTTTGTTAAGTCCTTTCTAGAAGTAAAATATATCCGTTACCTGGAAAGTTGTTTTGAATCTTTAGCTTACGGGAGGATTCCGAAAGAGGCGCGAACGGATGATCATGTGTTGGGTTTGTGTTGGGCGCCTCCCCGACACAGATACACACAGATACACACACACCCCTCATCGACATCCACTAGTACCCATTTACACATAGCAGCAAGTATCCCTACATCTAGATTTACCTTAATAGTCTGCATGTATTCCCCTGTATTTGGCTGCGTCTATTTATTATATCTAAACAAAAGGCTTTGACTTAACTCTTAATTCAAATTTCTAAACAATTTCTGCATAAAAGCAAATGGGCCAAAATGTGTTGTGATATTTATTTAACCTGCTTAAATGATGTACACATTTAACTGATCTAATGGAATAAAATATTCATATTTTAGGCTAATTACCACATAAGCTAGCATAACATATCCTAACTATGATGTAACAGTACAGCCGTGATTCACTAACACTTAAGTGAGGAATGGCATTGTGCTTAACTGAATTGAATTGAAATTGCTCCTTTCTTATTGTTACTATATGTCTTTTTGTTTTTACCTACACCAACATATAACAGGGTATTAGTTATATGGTAATCTATTTGTGCTAACGTGTTACATATCTACTGAAGAGAATACAATACACTTTTATACTATAAGTCATTCCGGACAAAGTCGTCTAGTAAATGCTGTAATTGTAAAATAATATATTAATGAAGTAATTGTGTTTTAAAGCTTGTAGACTACCTTGTAGATAAACCTGGGAAATAAAGGTTGTAAAATGTACCATAAGAGAACGAAACAAGTTAAATAAAACTGGGCACCACATACATGTTTATCTTAAGGAAACTCAGCCGGTGTGCAGATGTTGTTTCATGTCGCCAGTTCTCGATGGCGCACAAAAAGTTATGTCATGCATGTAATTGAAGAGCTTTTGTTGTTGTGCTTGGGTGGGTTGGGTGAGGGGAGAGAAAAAAGACACACATACCACAATAAAACTTCAACATTATTTAAACCAAAATTAAAGCCATCAGAAACCACTCTTTATTTATCAGGGTAAAGCAGTTTTGTGTCATAAGAACACGGAGTTTAAGCTTTTGAATGTATTGGGTTAATGGAGAGCATTTCCTTATCATGTGGCCAGAAGGCCCTAGAAAGGCTTCCGTGACCCCTGACCTGTGTACACCCTGCCCCCACATCTCCATTGGGCCATTGTGGCATGCTTCAAAGGAAGAGCTTCCCTAAGCTTTCCAGTTATGTTTCCTGTTGGCTCAACTTCACATGTCTGTGCTTGGTGTGAATGTATAACTGTGATCGCGTCTATTTCGTCTATTGTGTACACACTACAAAATATTTTTGAACTGTTACTACCAGCATTTATTAAGTGTTTCACTTAGTGAGAAATCTTGCAAAAATATATGACCTCATAAGATCTCAGCCTTGCCTTCATTTCAAAAGGTTGCTTTTTCCTTATTTATGTCGTAAAAAAAAAATTCTTCTAAGTTGTGTTGCTATTAGCTACTTAATTCTCTGACTTGGAATCTGATTTTATTTTTATTTCAATTGTCATTTTCAGATGAAGCCAGCAGGGGACACAGTAGGCTCACAGAGAACAACCTGATCAATATTTCACAAGCGCCACCTGTTGGGTTTATTATAGGTGTAGCGATGTGGATGATCGTATTTACGCTGCACACATTAGGGGTCGCCACAGCGTATGACCGCATACTAGATTTGGCACAAATTGTACACCTGATGGCCTTGCTAACGCAATCCCCCCCAATAATCCAGGTTTGGAACCCACTGACTGTAGTTTCCAGCAGCTGACCCTATCCATTGAGTCACAAAGGCTGTTTCTCACATATAATAATACCAGTCCAAATATGGACACACATACTCATTAAATGTTTACATTTCTATTACACTCATCGACCAAAAAACAAACAAACAAAAAAAACATCCAGATACAAATGTCAGATTGCTGCAAAACTCTGCATGCGATTATGTCTCAGGTAGATATGTAAATGATCACTGATGTGGGCACGCACAGATGGCGAACAGGCGACAGATGACCAGTAGAAAGGATCGTTTGAACCACCACCAAGAACAAGCTCCCAGTTTCATTGTCCAACATCCAGACATAGGTGGTACCTTCACTACACACCCATGTATCTGTCCAGACACATTTCCAGGCCCTTACCAAAGGAAATTTGTTGTCTCGGCACCCGTTACATGTCCTGCCATTGACAGACAGCCACGGTTGCCTTCGTTTGCAGTGGTGTCATGAAGGAGAAAACTGGACTGCTACGGACTGGAACCATATCATCTTTAGTGACAATTCCAGGTTCTGTTTGAGATCTGACGAGGGTTGAGTTTTATTATGGAGGCCTCTTGGTGAGTTCTTCAATCCTGCCTTCGCTGTGGAGCGAAACACTGTCCAACAGATTCTTTCTGGTTGCAATCATTTATAACGCCATTTGATGGCGCTAAAGGTAGTGCTAATGCATAGGGTCAACGTGTGGTGCGTAAAAAGATACTCACAGGGGAGAAATTCAGTGCTCCTCCATGCAGTTGCTGCACATATGAATACTCTCACTTCTGAGCATGCTGCTAAGCTGCTGTTCCTGAAGAACATGCATATTGACTAATTGAAACATGTCTAGGTTACATAAAACAAGTTGGTAAACATTGTTTTCCCACGTTTGCACAAAACAGGTTGGTTATGCTTGTTAAACACTGAAATGTGTATTTTTGACTTCTTTTATGTTTAATTTTTGAATTAAACGTAATACTTTTTGTATTTATTTATTTCGTTTTTCCCTTTAAGCATAATTTACACAGTTTGAAAATATTTTCCAGGCTCAGTTGTTTCCTACCTTTAGACATTTTAAGGCCAGAACTGTTCTGCTTTCTGGCCGTTACCTATTTTACATTGGAATGATGAACTCCACAGAAATTACTACACCAGCAATCCCAAACTCCCAGCACCCCCTACTCAAAATACGTTCCAGTGGCTGTCCTTCCTTGGCCTGTCCGTTCGCCAGATTTATCACCAAATCAAGCATTTACAGGACCAACTTGGACACCGGCTTTAGCAAACGATGAGTGGGAAAGAACTACAGGCCCAGTTGCAACATCTGCGTGCAAATGTGCCACAGCATATTATACAGAACCTGCATGCCTCCTATGCCCAACCATATCTCATCTTGGATCCAGGCTACAGCGGCAGCCTAACAGGGTACTAGAGCCTCCTGTCAATTGTACAGTTTTCCCCAATAAATCTAATCATTTCAATTTAAAATTTGTAATCACTTAAATATATCTCCATTACATTCACACCCAAAGTTTCATTCGGCCCCAGCACCTCCTTCTTGGTGTATTTTTTTTTTTGTCAAATGAGGATATTTTCAGGTACAGTGAGCTCAAGAATTACTAGCACCCTTGCTAAAGACAAATATAAAAAAGACAATGTCCCTGCAGGTACTTACACAGTTGTCACACTGAAAAGGTGCAAAGTATTAAATCATCTTAATGCTTTGAGCATTTTAAGCTGTCAGCTAGCAGTTTGTCTTTCACTGAAGTACAATAAATGAGTTGGGAGAAGATTACAAAAAATGCAACTGATATCAGGGGATATCTGGAGTTGGCGAAAGTTATCCACTGAGAGAGCAATGGCTGGGAAAAAATGGCTACATGCCTAAAAACACATATAACCCACTATTTATTCAATAATTAGGTGGTGTATTTTGGCCCTATGCACAGTGAGAAGGAAGGTTAGAGAGGTAAACATTGCTCTGTGGATTACAGTTGAAGAATTTCCAACTTTTAAGCCAAAATGTTGTGCCAGAAGAAAAGCCTTGGTACTCATCTAACTACAAATGAGGCAAAAATAGAGCTCACTAGCAACACTCAATGTTAGGTGCAAAAAGAACAGTTGTTAAACAAAACAAAAAAAAAAGAAAGGAAAATATGGCTGCATCTGCCTGTCAGGTACAACTGGGTTATGACTGGATATTCAGACTTGATAGTTTTTCAGATGTCAAATTCACACAAAAATGGTTTAATTATACCACAATCAATTGATGTGGTTCTTTCAATCCACCGACCTAAACCTTAAGGTAAAGCACCATTGCTGAGTTTTTCTTTTAAATGCATATACTTTCTTGTCAAATTTGTTCGTTTGGTTTAGACCGTGACATTTTAAAATATTTAGTGTATATGTATGTATGTATGTATGTATGTATGTATATATATATATATATATAAAAATTAGTATATCATTAGTATATAATTTCTATAATACAATACTAGTAATATAATGGAATAGTAGTTCAAATCTGTCAAAATACACGTTAGTGTACTTTAATCGTTGATGTGATTTGATGTTTCACCACAAGAGGGCGAAAATGGAACGTTTTGTCAAAAGGCGGGAAAACGCTATGGTTTCACCGTTTACATCAAGACGTCGTCGTGACAAAATAAAACAACATTTAACCAGTATAACAAAAGTCAGTTTGCATCGTTTTAGAATCCGTATGCTTTCTCGGTTGTATTTTTAATTTCTGGTTTAAGGAATAGTCCTCCTTGGTTACTGATGTTAACAAACAAAAGATGAAGAACCTCTTTACTGTTTCTCATCGCCCGCTCACTGTATTACGCATATATTTTAAAAATGTTGAAAAGTTGTTTAAGAGCGTGGAAATGGCAGAGAGCATCACTGAGTCATGTGAAGAACGTAGCTCCATCCATCAGTGGGTAGAAAAGGTCTTTCCCCAATACTTCACCATTCAAGCAATCACCTGTAATCTCTTTTGACATGAAGGAATCCAGAAGACAGATCTATCTAAGTGCATTAAGAGTACAACAAAAAGAGGGGAAGAACAAGAGGAGGAACCTGTCCCAGCATTTAGCAGACATTTACATTTACAGCATTTAGCAGAGCAGCTCAGATCCTCACAGGACCAACTGAGAAGTGAATTAGAAGAAAAGAAGCAGCTTCAGGAGCTGCTGAAGGAACATGAAGACCAACTGAAGCCCTCTAGGAAAGAGGCAACATGCCACATCCTGGCAGTCATGGCTCTGCAGATGGAGTCTCTCAAAATGAGCATTCAGTTAGAGAAGCTTGCTAAGCAGAGCCGTGAAAAGGCTGAGGAGACACTCGGGCTAAAGGCTGAGCTGAAAAAAAGTCAATGCTGGGTATCACCAGGTCCAGTGGGAGTGCTCAGATATAGCTCAGAATCTGGGGAGATCGAGGAATTCACAGACTGGAGTGAGAGCCAACTATGGTGAGGATGCAGGAGGAGATGTCTAAACCAGGGCTAAACAAAGTGCTGAATTCAACATTCATATATGGTGAATTCAACACAATATATTGAACTAGTGTCATCTGGGAAACGCAAGACCTAACATTTTTATGTTATTCCAAAAAAAGCTAGCCATTACTAAATTAAATTATGTGAAAGAAATGTCTCATGATTTCACACAAGACCTTGGGGCAATCCTCAAACAGGAAGCACCCCAGGAAATCGCATGCAAACGTCAACAACATAGGATTTTAAGTGGGATAAATTTGAATTTTTTCAAACATCTTCAGGTAAATCTAGGTAATCTCAAACCTCTGGATTGTGATGCCTTGGTACAAGAATATGCATTGAAGTAGTTACATTTTGGTTCAGAAAGTTCATTTCTTGGAATAGACCTTCAAAAGGTGGAAGCATACATTACTGCGCCTTAATCATGTGGCCAGTATATTCTTACATTTTGTTCATGAACATTTCTGGGGTCACCAGTCATTGTGACATGTGGTTTTGACCTCAACCCTGAGCAGGATAAGAAAGTTATACTCATTTTACTTCTAGAAACACAGTCAAGTTATTGTTATTTTAAAAGGTAGGCATGAATACAGGCTGCACACTATGAAAAATCATACGAGAAAGGACAGGTGAAAGGTTAACATTTCCATTGTCACAAATTTCTATGCAAGTAAAGAACAAACTCAATAGTAGTCTTACCGCTAATAATAATGATTAATGCTATTTTTTTATTATTATAAGCTTTAATTTGTTAATAGCTTCATCAACAGTAGAAAAACACATTACTATAAGTGCATCAGGAACAACCCACCAAACTCAAACAAATCTTTTGAGAAAATATTTTAGAAAAGTAATTCTAAAATATTCACTAGACCTCTTTTGTCATTCACACCAAGTGGTTCAATAACCAGGGACTTTATGAAGGACAAGAAAGTCCAGTGTATAAAGACGCATTACCTCAAAATTTATGCTCCCTGCTCAAACACTGAATGACTGAATCAGGTCTAGGAGAGCTTGGAAAAGTATAAATAAATAGTGAAGTGGTTTGGCCCTGTGAGACTGGGAGCAAGAAACACAGGTCTTCTGTGTACAAATTCAATACAGCATTTAATGTCTAGGATTAAATTTAAAAGGAAGTGTGTGAATAAAAAGTTACTCATTTTTACTTTCTGGCACTTTGTGTATTTTATGGAGCTTTTTGTCCAAGAAGAGTCACACTGTATATTTTCAGAGAAGGGCAAGGGCAGAAATACTTGCTCAAAATGAACATGAACTTCAGTGACATTTTAAGTACAACCTATTTTGAGATTAAGAGAAGCTTTGACGACCACACCGAAATATGCACGTTTAGTTTATATCCATATGCCTTCATACTTTCTTTTACTTAAAATAAAGCTTTTATGTACATATCCTCCCCCCATGATGGAACATGCAAGACAAAAAGAAATTAGAAACTGAAAATGGAGCAACATAAGCATACATGTTTAATCTAACCATGAACAAAGTCAACAATATTTAGTATGCATATAATTTAATACCTGTTGTCCGCAGCAGCAAAGCAACTACTAAAATGGTAAAGTCTGGCTTTTCCATCCCATTCAAAAATGTGACCATGCTTAAAAGTACCGTATTTTTCGGACCATAAGGCGCACTTAAAATCCTTTAATTTTCTGAAAAATCGACAGTGCGCCTTTAAATGCGGTGCGTCTAATGTATGAATTAATTCTGGTTGAGCCTTCTGACCTAGAACCGATTGTAGATGGTACAGGCGCTCATTAAATTTCAATTATTTTAGCACGGGTCTTGGTAAGTTACGAAGCTTATGGCACCGTATAGTCAGGAAACAGCGCTGAAGTAATACGGTATGTGCTTCAGCATATTAGGGTACGTGCATTCATCATTTATTTTCGAAGCGGATTTCAAACTAAGCGGCTATCAGATACGCAGTACAACATGGAAATAGAGGCAGTGCTGAGAGAGGAGAATTAAAACATTAACGAATCATGATACGGAAAGGAACTGGAGGAAGCAAAAGAAGACGCCCTGCGCCAGGTAAAAGACCAAACTGAGCTTCCGAGGAAACTTAAGAGTTTTGTTTCATTTAATGCGCCTTATAACCCGGTGCGCTTTATGTATGAAAATATACCCGTTAGCAGCCTATCGTTGATATTGCGTCTTATAATCCGGTGCGCTTTATGTTCCGAAAAATACGGTATTGGGCTGAACAATGAATTTGCTTGTGCACTACTGCTGCTGAATTTAACTTCATTTTATTGTTTATGCTTCATCTTCGGGGCATATGTTTAAAGCCAAAATGGAACAGTGTATGGATATTAAACCTCTACTCAGAGTTTCTTAATCCTGACATTCACTTCTGCATGGAGTTGCCTCATATTCAGAAAGGTGCAACAGCCTTGATTTCTTGTTTCACATGCAGAAGTTGTTAAACACAGCAATCTATGTACCATTCCTGTCTGTTTGTTATATCAAAATGTGCAAACATCCATAGAGAGAGGGGGGAAATGATTTGATAGCACAGGAGTACATATATAGTTCATGGTTTTCCATTCATCAAATGAAGATTGTAACTTCTTATATAATTCCATGTTTGCTTGCATAATCGACACTAGTTCCACTGTAACAAAACATGTCAGGAAAGGAAATGAACAAAGAGTACACAGCACTTTAGCAACTCAAAGCCTATGAGGTATATTAGAATAATTTGTGCAAACAAGAGTACATAGAACACGAGTTTAACTTCAAGTCAACTCACTGAATCAAAAAAGGCTTTTCAGTAGAATCATGTTCTGCAGTTCCATTTGAACAGACCTTGCAATAACCAGGGTGGACTGCAAAGTGTGAACCAGGCTTAATTCTAAAATACAATCTTAAGATTTATTGTGTTACCACAGGTTTGGCTCATTCAAGTTCGACAGTACAGATGATCTGAAAATCTTAAAACAGGACCTTTCTATAGAAACTATTGGCTAATGGCCTTACTGGCTTCTAGGTTCACATGTGTAAGCTGAATTGGAAAATATTACATTACTTGAAGCTTTCTATAATATTGCAGCATATGCAGGCTGAGAATTCCATGTGTTGTATATGCTTTAGTCCAGTAAAAATGCTAAATTAGTTTCACAGCTAATGTATGGAGTCGATTTTGAAATCCATATCTTAAGTAAACTCACCCACAGTTAAAATAATTGTCCACACCACAGCAGATAATAGTATAAATAAGTGTAACCAAGAGCAACCTATCAAGCTCTGTACATACGGTAAATGTAACCAGGATGGACAGTGAGCACAATGTCAGAAATGAGCAACTAAAAGTGTGTTCTTCCTAATGAAATGACAGCTTTGCTGGAAGTTTTCTTTAGAAAGCTTTTTTTTGTTTTAAAGAAACACATTAAACATTTTGACGTACAACTATAAAATATTCCAAGTTACCTTTTAGGGATAAGGGATTTTTTCAATAATTACTATAGTGCTAGAATAAAAAAAATAATAATTGTGCACTTTATAGTAATGGCATGTGTTGTGCCTTTGCTTTAAATGCTTTGTTCACTAATGTACCCATAAAACAAGATCAAGCTTTATTGGGCTACCCTAGACTTTTGAAATGTGGTACACATAAGTACACCACCACATTTTTGTCCCAAAACAAGCATTTCCAAATTTCTTACAGGAAATAGTTGGTCAAAACCCTGGAAATGGTTTCGGTATTTTTTAAATTGTATACAAATTTATTTTTACTTATTAAAACAACTATTCAGGAGGCTGAAAATAATCCACCTACTCTACTAAAGGCATAAGTGTGCTTAGGTCCCACATTTTTCCGTCCTTGTTTCTAAAAAAGGGAAAGGCTGAGTTTGCACATATTGACTATAGTACTTATTTCTTTGAAACGAGTAGGCTACTCAATGAGGACTACCTTTATTCCCTTTACTTCCCTCTAAATAACATTACTTCCCTCCCTCATCTGCATAAAGAACATAAAGAACACCACCCCAGCACTTCTGTCCTGTCCACCATCTCTTTTGCTCCTCTATGCCTCCTCTGGCGGTGCAGGCCTCTTGAGATCTCGGATCTGCTTGACAAGGTAGTTCTTTTCATCGCAGAATTGCTCGTCCTCCGAGCGGTCTGACTGGAAGTGGCTCAGGAAATCCACCAGCTTGGACTGGTTTTTCAATAGGATGTCCAACACAGGCTGCGTCTTATTTGGGTTTGCCACAAACACCTGAAAGTATAGCAGGGAAGAAAATGTGTACATTTTACACAAAGCATTTAGTTCAGCTTTTTATCAGTTGGATGCCATAGGCATCCAAAGCACTGGCCTAAAGCAGGTTTTTCAGGCTTTAACGTTGCCCAAGAACTACAGGCTGGCAACAACTGAGCTGTAAAAAAACACGCAATCCTGCGTTGTTTTAATCCTGTTATTAAATGTGGGTTGAACTGACTTTGTCATTGTTTCTGAACTGGGTGCCCCCATTATCATCTAAAAGGCTGTTCTAATACTCAAGTCAAGTTGCTACATCACCCCTTGGAAACTAATGAAAATGATACAATGGGTAAAAGCCCTGAAAACTACACAATTACAAGCAGTATAAAAAAGAATCCCGTTAGCTAGAGAATCTCTTTAAAGCATTATTCTGATGCATTATATCCATCAAATAAGAGAACATACTTAGCACAACTTTTTTTAATTACTTAAACTTGTACCCTCGTCTAGAGTGAATTGCAACTGATCCAGTCTTACAATACAAGAAACTTGTAGGGTTAAACTATGTAGGGTTAAAAGTCTTGCTCAAAGGTCCAAAAAAGTGATGGCTTGGCAGTTCTTGTACTAGAACCACCACAATTCTGGTCCATAGCCAACTGTGCCACCATAAAATCAATAAAACTGCTAAAGGGGTCATTCATGTATGCTGTTTAAAAAAAGCATAAAAATGAAAAGCACAGCTCCAGAGATCCCCGGTTCGATCCCGACCTTGGACTCTGTGTGGAGTTTGCATATCCTCCCCATGTCCATGTGGGTTTAGTCCGGTTTCCTCCCACATACCAAAGACATGCCTTAATTTAGCTGCTCGCTCTAAATTGGCCCATTGTGAATGTGTCTGACTAGAACACAAACATACCTTAAAGACATGGAAAGCCTCAAACTGGATGTTGCGGCTGTTGTCTCTCAAAAGGTTCATCATCAGTTTCAGGTTCTCAGCTCGACTGATGTATTTGGTCATGACTGTAAAGTTGTGTCTGTCCAGCAAGAGTTCTCCCAAGAGCTGTGCATGAAATGAAATACCAGCAGGTGTCTTCAGATATGCTTTCCTCAATTTCCTTCCTCACTATTACAGGTACTCCCCGATTTACGATGGGAAAACATTCCGACAAATCTAACTCAAATTCAGTTCTTATAATGTATATATGAATAATATATTGAAAGTGGAAAAACTAAATTGTGAGACCACGAATTTTCCTCATTACATTTCCCAGCACTCATCACTCTCACCAGGCGACTCCCTACGTCAGGCAGTGCCAACTTTCTCATCAGAGAGAAGATTTGATATTCAAAATTCAGAGCACGGTTTCCCATGGTAACGTCAAAAAATCGTAAGTTGGGCCATCGTTAAACAGGGATTACCTGGGTTTGCATTCAAATCTATTTATCTCCATCTATTGTGTGTCCTGACCTCAATAACAGAGAAGACAATCGAGACTGCACTCTTCGTTCCATCTACTATAATGTGATACATGTCTGGATATAATGCCTCGCACTAGTTTAACTGGCTTGTTCTAATTGTGTCTTGCCATTCCAAACACGTGGCCATCAGTGTTTTAATAATGTTATTGCTAGAATGTGAAAATGTCCGGTTACAGGATGACTAGAGAGTAGACAGAACAGTGGAGAATTCCTTCACAAGGCATTGTCACCCAAATATGCAGACACACCAGTCAAACAAAGAAATCTGCACACAAGTTGAGATTTCAGCATAGATCTGGATTATGTGTTCGTCCAAGCAAGAAACATCTTACCTTTAACGACTGCCTTTTGGTGACATAATTATCAGAATGTAGCAGCTTCTCATAATCTGTAAACACCTGAAAAGTGTGGATAACATTGAAACTTAAATGAAGCTGTAGCACCACTGGTAAAACATTAAGGAATAAATTGCTCAAAAAGGCCAAAGTATTCAAACTTGACCCGTGTAAATTACCCGGTCATAATTTGTTTCCAAGAAGTCTGCACACATTATCTTGTGTCTTGTTAGAAGATCCTAAAAATAAATCCAGGCAGTAAAGGTCAGTTCAGCTCATGTAACAGTCTTCAATTTGAACTACTGCAGTCAGAGATCATAGTCTGGTAAATGGTAGACAGTAGCTTACCTTAAATGAAGCAAAGGCATCAGAGGCGATATCAAAGGTGGACAGTTCCACATAGCGGAAGAAGCAGTAGAAGTCCTCAGAGAAGAGGACCGTGCGGGCCAGGGGTTCATGACGTAGACATTCTCTCAGCATCATGCCACAGTTCAAAGCCACTTCTGGGCTCTCATAGCTGCAAACACAAAACACGAAGCCTCAACCTAGAGCTGTTCTGTTGGATCCAACAGCTAGAGAGTATAAAAAAAACTCAAACTATTTTAAACTGGTTCAAACAGTCACTTGAAAAGGAATTACTGTTCATGCATTTGAGGAGTTACAGAGAGGAATAAATTAATTAATTCAGTTACAGGTATGGACCATTTAACATCCATTCAATCTACGTCCATGCGCTTTATTGGCCGAGGTCTTAAATTATTATACAAAAGAAAAATGTCTTTTAACTCTGGACATTGCAGCTGTAAACAGACTCAAAACTCAAAGACACTCTACAGCACTGCCTCAAGTATGAGGTTATAGTCTACAGTACTGAACTCCAAATACCATATTTCACTTTATTACAACAGATTCCTACTGTAATTGTTTATGTATGTACTGGCACTAGATTATTATTGTTTTGTTGCACTCTAGTGCAGTGCCCAGATGGTCACCTCAACAGTCAATCAACACTCCGGATCCATGAGCAGAAACCGGAGATAAAGTGCAGAAGTCTGTTATTCACTGCTCAGCTTATCTAACCCATTGTAACAAGCTATAAATGGTGTTTTTTAGTGTACGTACCTGTTCTATTACAAGTAGTGCTTCTTTGTTTGTACCCCTCACTACCGGTATATTCTCTTTAACCTATAACTATATAATCTGGTTCACAACCACTCATTCAGTCTCGATTTCATCTGGCTTCTCTACCGTCTTTTTCCCAATACTTTCTATCAATCTATTTTTTGATTAGGTCCATCATACCATCCTCTTAAGTGTTTCGGCTTTCCCCCAGACAGGGTGATAACAGGACATGACTATTTTCTATAATTACTGTGAATTTTCATTTACATTACAGTAACCTAAAAAGACTGACGATGGTAATGTCCAGTCAGTGTCCATTTTGGTCAACTTCCTGTTTCACAGAACATAATGCGGATGTTAAACAGCCTATACCTGTAATTAAGAACACGAATGACAATCAGTGTCAGTTCTGCACTAAAAGGAGTCTGTGGCTTGCAGCTCAGAGAACAAAACAGGAAACAACAAACTGTAACTCACTCATAGGCAACAATTTTACAATTACAATATCAATAACAACACTTGGAGCTGAAAGGACAATCTGTACTTTTCAACTGTTGATCATGCACATGCAATGGATGCTGAAAACCCACCCTTTTAGCAGCATGAACAGGATCTGAGTGTGGGAGGAAATGTACTCAACGGTAGGGGTGCGAGTGCCAATCTGACGACGCACAATGTTGCTGAACAGATGAACAACATCCTTCTTTCCCTTTGGGGAGCAAAAATAAGTGAGTGCACATGTGCAAACAAGACTGAACTCTAAGCAAAAGCAATGCAAGTCAAGCAAGTTAACAACACGTCACACTACAGTATCCACCTCACAACTGGTTGGCTGGACCTTGTTTATAGCTCAACTGGTAATATGTTTCATTCTGCATAAAATCTTACCATGCTACAATATCTCTAAATCAACATCCAATTTCTAAGCCTTCTTGAGTATATCAAGAAAAAAAATGCATTAGGTATATACACTATCTAACTTTCAAATATTTTGTGCACTAAAAAGTGTCCAATAAGTCCTAAACCAGACAAATAAAAAGATAAATACCAACCCAAACCACATTTACAATTGAAAAGAAATGTACATCATCTTCAATTGTTTACAAACTTTGTTGTCTATTCTGTCTATAAGTAATTTATGTACAGTGCTTAGAAAAATGTATACTTTATTTATACTCTGTTTATACTTTACACGTTACAATGTTCATCTCAAGAAAAACAAAAAGGCAACCGTTCTGAAAATAAATAAAAAATTAAAAACTAGAATAACAGGATTGGACTGATTTATAGTCATCTGTTTGGATACGTCTCTACAAACTCCCCACACTTAGATTGGGGGAAAATTTGCAGGATAATCTAACTATCCATACTTTCAAATTCACTCAAATGTTATTTTAACTTTAATATTTCCCTTCCTATCCTAAGCCACTTAATAATTTAATAATCCAATCATGGTCGGATTTCTGCAGTTATCTGATCATGTATACAGCACACTCCAATCTAGAAATCAGACTAAGAAATCCGAAATTGGATTTAACTCGATAATCTAATTTCTCACAGTATTTATACCAGTTATCCAATTTCAAGCAGTTTTCTCGATCTGCGCATGCTCTCAGCCTAACCAACTTATCCACTTACTCTAAAGACTTGGCACCAAAACGGCTAGCAAACACTTGAAGACGTTGAAACGCAGTACATACTCGAGAAAATGAATCATGTGATTATATAATATTAAAGTTTGTCATATAATTTGTGCTGAAAGTAAACACCCCCACAACACAACGTATGCCACCACCATTTCTCATGGTAGTTGCGGGGTATTTCAGGTGGTGTACTGAAAAACCATAGTGCATGGATTTCAGTCCACAAAGTCCAATCATGGGCTCATCTGTCCATTAAACTTTTCTTAACGTGAAGCCTCAGAGTCCAAATCAATACTCAGTGTGGCACTTTCTCAGAACAGCCCTCTTTCTTGTCACCTCGCCATGTGGACAATTGGTCTGGTGTGTGTGTTATACGGAAGGTCAATGGTTGTACCTTAGAAAGGTTATAGGAGTTTTGTTTAAATATAGCTGGAAATGTTAGATTTAATTCATTTCAAATTTCAGGATAATCTGGGCAAGCATTTTGACAGAATCTGATGACTTTCTGCAGGCACAGAAGGCAACACTTTCACATAACTTAGGATAAATACCAGCTGATAAATTGGTTACCTCAAAGTCTATCCTCTGTAAGTTGGAAATGAGGGCAATAAAGAGGTGGGTATTGTAAAGCTCCTGGGCTAGCTGGGCCACTGCTTCCGTTTGAGGCTCCTTGTCCCCAGAGCCACAGAGCACCTCTTTCAACAAGGCAAGATTCTTTGAAATCTCCTCAGCAACCTGTTAAAGACATCAGTCACTTTTTCAGATCAAAATGCTCCTGTTTGGCATGTAGTACTGACATTTAGAGGCTGACTTTAAATGCACAGCTAATAGTTTAGTTAAAATCATGACCGCTACACTCGCTGGCCACTTTATTAGGTACACAGTGTAACGCGAATTTCTAACGAAAATTGATTTAAGTGAATGTGAACATGGCATTGTTGTTTGAGCACACAATATCCAGATCTCAATCCAACACAGCATCTTTGAGATGTGGTGGAACAGGAGATCACAAATCTGCAGCAGCTGCGTGATGCGATCATGTCGACATGGATCAAAATCCCTGAGGAATGTTTCGAGGACCTTGTTGAATCTACGCAACAAGAAATGAAGGCAGTTTTGAAGGCAAAAGGCAACACAGCACTAGCAAGGTGTACCTAATGAAGTGGCCGGTGAGTGAACAGGACAACTGAAAAACAAATCATAAACTCTTTCCCTTGGAATATAAAGCATATGAATATATAGTCTCATAATGATGGTAACCTTTTCACATTTCTTGTTGTCAGATGCATCCAGCTTCTCTAAACATGCCACGTTGTCCTTGAGATTCTTCACAATCTCTGCTGGGCTCTTCTGAGACTTCCCAAATGGGAATGGCATGGTGTTTAGGCGAGATATTTATTTTTTTCTGATGAAGCAAGAATCCTCTACCTTTAAGGAATAAGAAATACAGAATCTTAAAACCCATATATGGAATGCATAAGAATTACATTAAATGCATGAGCTCAATAAGATGGGAATTTTACCTTTTTTTAATTATTATTCCTATATTTTGTTTATGCCATGAATGTGTGTCATTAGCTAACAAATCACAAATCTTGCATGTTTAACACAGAACATGTTTTTTTAGCCTAGAGGCATCCCTTAAAGTATTATATTTAGATCTATAAGGAAATGAGTTCTGAGGTTTTGTAACCTGCTGAGCACAAACATATAGGAAGTCGCACAGAGTTGCCATTTTATTAGGTATGCATATGCTGTATTTACACTCACTGGTTATTTTCTCCGGAGCCCTTACCTTATACAGTCAGTTCAAGAATTATTGTACCCTTGGTGAAAATGTGAAATGGTATGCAAGACGTTGTTGTTGATGTCAATATCTACCGTTAAAACGGAAGTCAAAGCCAAAAGGAAATCTTTGTGTGCAACGCAAGTCAATTATAACAGCAGCATGTCGCCAAAGCTCCAAACAGTAACCACATCCCACAAAGACATCTTTCATACTGATTCACCAATCTTTACCAACAGTGCAGTAACTCTTGAGCTGACTGTATATGCTAGGAGTTCCTGATAAACAGACCAGCGTAAAGACAGCATAGATGTACATAAAACTTGTGCTAGAGGTGAAACTGCCTATCCTGTCTAGCCCAAACTATATTTGACACATTTTGTTGTGTATGCCATAAAGACCCAGTTTCATAACTGTGTTCAGAAACAGGCAAGAAAACAATATTGAAGAGAAACATTGTGAAAGAATACTGCAATATCCTGAAGTATGAAACACCATTGCATGGCTGATGGACAGCATCAAGTTGGAGACACATAGCCAGGAGAACCTGAAAGACCCAGGGTTAGTTGACAATTACACTCTTTAATTGACTTCTAGGTTGTATCCACAGCTGGGTTTCAGAACTCAAAATAAAGCCTTTTATAGCCTTATCCCTGCTTGTATCAGTTCCTGTCTAAGACACATAACGGTATGTGCCATTTAACATCCAGCCAATCAATGGGACCTTCGCTTTAACAGACAAGGCCTTAAGTTGTAATAAACTATAATTGGAAACAAAACTGTCTTTTAATTCCAGACACAGCATCCATAAACCGACTCAAAACAGCAAAGACACTGTACAGCACTGCCCGAAGTTTGATGTTACAGTATAAAGTCCTGAACTGAACTCTAAATACCATATTTTATTTAATAATTCTTACAGCAATTATGTTACCGTATTTTTCGGACCATAAGGCGCACTTAAACTCCTTTAACATTCTCAAAAATCGACAGTGCGCCTTAAAATGCGGTGCGTCTAATGTATGAGTTAATTCTGGTTGTGCTTTCTGACCTAGAACCGACTGTAGATGGTACACGGTGCTCATAAATCTGTCAAAATGTTTTAGCACAGCCTTGGTAAGTTACGAAGCTTATGGCAACCGTAGTGCGCAGCATAGTGGAGTAATACGGTATGTGCTTCAGCATTTGGGTACGTGCATTCATTCATTCTCGAAGCGGATTTCAAACTCAACGCTATCAGTCACGAAGTACAACATGGACATAGAGCAGCTACGAGAGAATTCAACATTAACGAATCAATGGTACGAAAGTGGAATAAGCAAGAAGACGCCCTGCGCCAGGTAAAGACCAAACTGAGCTTCCGACGAAACTTAAGAGTTTTGTTTAATTTCATACGCCTTAAAACCCGGTGCGCTTTATAGCCTGTAAAATACGGTAATTGCTTATGCACATATACACAGGCAGCATATTATTTTGTTTTGTTGCACTCAAGTGTGGTGCGTTTGGCTTCTTCTACCCAGCTGGTCACACAAGCCAGTCAACGTTGTGAATCCACGTGCAAAGGCGGGAGCTTAGGAGGAGAGGTCTGTCATTCACTCGAAAGCTCACTACCTTTCCAAACACATTATCTCACATTTGGACTAGAGCCTGTCCCTCTGGCCCAGCTGATGCATTTAGAGACCTTTTTTATGCAAGTCACCCATGTTTGTGTGCATGACTTTCAGCTACTTATTTGTAACAAGCTATAAATGGTGTTTGTAAGTGTATGTTCCTAAACTATTTTAAGTGGTCCTTATTTGCTCAGTTAAATACAATTTGGGATGTCTTCTGCCCAAAAGAGACAACGCGTCCATGGTACCGTCTGGTCAACGTCCTGTTTCACAGAACGTAACGTAACGTGAACATGAAACATTGCATAACTGTACGCAGGTACAAAGACAACAGTTTAAACACACAAAGGAAAAGGCCATTCAGGTGAGCCACCAGCTAATTAACCCTCTGATTCGTCCTGTGTAATCATTCCCTCCAGCTGTAACTACAGAGACATACTATTTAGCATGGCAGCATGTGGTTTAGAATGTAGTCTCCCAATTAAGCACAAGTTTGTGAAAACCAGTTCAGAACAAGGCTGAAGTTATTGCATCTGTCTGAAATCACAACATCCAAAATGTCATCATACACTGAGTTTCATTTTATTAGCTAAGAGACAGGCTACTGAAAACAGAAACGGTTGTCTATTCTGTAATACTTGCAGGAAGAAATTTTCTGTAAATGGAGCAAACTCTTCCAATGTAGTCATACAGGCAAACATTACCCTGTTCTGTGTGGCAAATGTGAAACAAGTAAACTATTGTGGACAAGCAGGGACTGATATTTCAGCAGCCAAACATTCGATTAGCGACTCAGTGACAAACATCAATAGCAAAAATCATACGAGTCAAACAACAGAGGTGGTGTGATATACACAAGATGTGTGCTGTCCCTGTTCCAATACTGCGAATCTGTTCAGCGTCTTATTGCTGAAGGTAATTTATGTAATTAGGCTTTCCTCAGATAAACATGGCCTAAATGTGAATATTCGGCTGCGATATGAATTATATGTATTTTTGGTATGTATGCTTATGCTACTATTTTGATTGACTTCAGATGTGCCACAAACTCTAGAACATTATTAAAACGATATAAGGGGAACAGTGGGAAAAATCGTGTCAGTGTCCATCAAACATGGACAAACACCATCACAAAAGACGACCATTGGTTGCAAGTCAAAGCTCACTGACAGACACACAGCTTACAGAACAGTGGCTAAATGTCCCAAAACATACATACAAAAATAAGTACTGAAATCACTGAACTCCCCTATGGAACAGACTCAACATAAAATGTACAAGCTTCACAAGGGTGGAATTCATAGCATGCAACATCATCGGGGGGATGTTTATTTTGAGTTGCTATTAGCACTCCTATACAGTTGTACTTCAAAGTTTGTGAACCCTTTAGAATTTTCTATATTTCTGCATAAATATGACCTAAAACTTCATCAGATTTTCACACAAGTCCTAAAAGTAGATCAAGAGAACCCAGCTAAACAAATGAGACAAAACATTATGCTTGGTCATTTATTTATTGAGGAAAATGATCCAATATTACATATTAGTGAGTGGCAAAAGTACGTGAACCTTTGCTTTCAGTATCTGGTGTGACCCCCCTGTGGAGCAATAACTGAACTAAACGTTTCCTGTAACTGTTGATCAGTCCTGTACACCGGCTTGGAGGATTTTAGCCCATTCCTCCGTACAGAACAGCTTCAACTCTGGGATGTTGGTAGGTTTCCTCACATTAACTGCTTGCTTCAGGTCCTTCCACAACATTTCAATTGGATTAAGGTCAGGACTTTGACTTGGTCATTCCAAAACATTAACTTTAGTCTTCTTTAACCTTTCTTTGGTAGAACGACTTGTGTGCTTAATGTTGTTGTCTTGCTGCATGACCCACCTTCTCTTGAGATTCAGGTCATGGACACATGTCCTGACATTTTCCTTGAGAATTCTCTGATATAATTCGGAATTCATTGTTCCATCAGTGATGGTAAGCTGCCTTGGCCCAGATGCAGCAAAACAGGCCCAAACCATGATACTACCACCAGCATGTTTCACAGATGGGATAAGGTTCTTATGCTAGAAGGCAGTGATTTTCTTTTGCCAAACATAACGCCTTTCTTTAAAACCAAAATGTTTTATTTTGGTCTCATCCGTCTACAATACATTCTTCCAATAGCCTTCTGGCTTGTCCACGTGATCTTTAGCAAACTGCAGATGAGCAGCAATGTTCTTTTTGGAGAGCAGTGGTGCTCTTTGCAACCCTGCCATGAACACCATTGTTGTTCAGTGTTCTTCTGATGGTCAACTCATGAAGCCAATATCAGAGAGGCCTTCAGTTGCTTAGAAGTTACCCTGGGGTCCTTTCTGACCTCGCCAACTATTACACGCCTTATTCTTGGAGTGATCATTGTTGGCCGACCACTCCTGGGGAGGGTAACAATGGTCTAGAATTTCCTCCATTTCTACACAATCTTTCTGACTGTGGATTGGTGGAGTCCAAACTCTTTACAGATGGCTTTGTAACCTTTTCCAGCCTGATGAGCATCAACACCTAACTCTAATTTCACCTTCAAATTAACTGCTAATCCTAGAACTTCACACACTTTTGCCACTCACTAATTTGTAATATTGGATCATTTTCCTCAATAAGGGTTCACAAACTTTCAAGCACCACTGTACTACAGAGCCACCAAGCTGCAGGAAGAACTGCAAAGCACAGTTTAAACCACGACAGAGTGATACGCCACAACACTGTGGTAGCCTAGCGGGTAAGGTACTGGACTATGGACCACAAGGTCCAGGGTTCAAATCCCACCTCTGCCAAGCTGCCACTGTTGGGTCCTTGAGCAAGGCCCTTAACCCACAATTGCTTTGGATTGTAAGGTTGTATCAATTGTAAGTCCCTCTGGATAAGGGCGTCTGCTAAATGCTGTAAATGTAACAGTCCCAATTACCAGGGCAAAACGGCAGCAAGCTAGCAGCTAACATTAGCCATCTAGCTAACAATCATATTTTTATAACACTCAGTAGCACATCGTTATAGTGGCAGCATGAACCCCTTGTGCTATGTCCTGAATCATGTTCAACCATTACTAAAGAGGATGCCTAGCTAATTACATCAGTCATCAATATTTTGTTGACTTTAGTGTGAACCAAGTGGATTGAGACAGGGCCTCTGCTACTCAGTATCATTTGGACTAGCACAGGGCTGCAAAACAACAAGTACAGAAATGTTCTTCTGCAGATTGCTTGCAATTGCATTACTAAAGGACAGGCTTCAGAAGTTACGTTTCCATCCAGCATTGTTAATACCATGGTAATACTAAAAAGCATGACTTTACTCACTGAAAGAGATTTTCATATTTTCCCCATCTCTACTACCTAAACAAATATGTTCAAAATTGGTGGTGTACTAATTACGCACAACGCAGTATAGTAGTACGCACTTTGGGACAGAGCCAGCCATTTTGTTGTGCCATTATTGTAGCAGTTAGTACTGCTCTCTCTCTTTCCACCATCCAGTTCCAACTGTGGTTCTCACTGGGCGTTGTTCATTCAACTAGTATGCTGAGTAGCTTGCACTACAGCTCTCAAAAAATGGAGACCACTCAGAATTTTATTAAAATCAACATACATGTGTGGCAGCAGTTCCATTCCATTATCTGATGAATTCCAACACAGACAACTCTTTCTACTTAAGGTAGTGATTAGGTGATCATCTGAACCAAATCTTATTTACTGAGGAAATGTACAAGACAAAAAATCTGTGATTAAAATATTGGTTTCTTAGTTAAACATTAGTAATGTTTTGTTAAAAAATTAATATAGACTTGTTTTATATGTATTATTCTTTGTATTATAGATCGTGGTCTGAAACACTACGTCATCTTTGATAATTTGACCAGCTGTCATTTACAGCAAATAAATGCTATGGTCATTGCTGCAAACAAATAATTTTATTTGGAATTTATAAGTAATTTATAGGATAAAACAAGAATGTTCCATTTCACTCAAACACATACAGCACCTACAAATAGTAAAACCTGATAATTTTGCAGTGATCTCAATGTTTTTCCAGAGCTGTACATAGCTGATCACAATAAAATATCGGAATTTAGCATCCAAAATTATTCACTTTATACCATTTTCAATACGGTACCAAAAACACCGAGTTTTGATGCGCAACTCTGACATCGTGACAATAACAGAGCCGACAATGTGCAACCTTCTTCCGCTTAGTTATGCAAGACTTGAATATATGAAGGCTACAGACAGTGTACAGTATGACTTTAACCAATCCAACCTTTCAGGATAATACTGGTCTTTATAAGAGTAATCTGTACAGAAGCAGTGAATCCACCCACACCTGGATTACTGCCTGAAAGTTCCTTGATACTCTGACCAAACTGAAAAAGGAAAGTCTAAATGGAAAAATGACTCAGTTCTATTTTGTTTCCAAGACGTTTTGGGGGTGCCAATAATTGTGGAGGGGACTGTATGCACGCGCACACACACGCTACATGTGTACACACACGTACACACTGTACATCATAGCCAAAGGGAAAGTGTGTGCAACAAAGGTTTTTCCACCAACAGTGTCTCACCCACCCAGCCAAACTCTCACATCACCCAGATTGGAAGAGGAAAAAAATCTATTTCTCATCAATGCATGTTGCTTCCAGCTCTTCATACATGGTTAAACGGCTGATATGGTAATTAAGTGTAACACAAGACAGGCACAGATTATGGTACAGTTTTTGAGTGCCTGAGACAAACGAGTGTATTTGATATCAAAACTGATATTCAGGATGCTAGCTGTAGTCCTATGCTTCTAGATACTGTGAGAGGTCGGTTGCAGGTCGCCACCTCCTAACAACGTCGCAGAACAAACTTTGATCCCCACAACAAACACACATAAACATCACACTAGTGCTGGTAAAATACCAAGCACAGTACTTTTATTTTTAAACATTCTGGATGGAACCATAGGTGATTGGAAAACAAACTACAAAAGACTATAATGTAGACCAAGACATGTAGCTTGTAAATTAACTTTTGCTTCCAAGTTTTCACTTTTATTGCCATTTGAGTGTCACCTGATTTTTACTGTCACCTACACCTTTGTTCTTTGCCGACATTGGTATTGTATAGCATCAAGTAAAAATGGGGTTCAGGAATCCCTAGTACGGTAAACAGATCATAGGTCATTTAGCGCATTCAGAACTTTCTAGCATGTGACCTTCAAGAGCAGCATTTACTAAATGTGTGTCTACAACAAACACATGGCAGTTGACATATTTGTGGAAAAATAACAGTATTAAAAGCAATTTAACTAGAAGGTCAGTAAGTTGTCAAGGCATGTGATTAACTACAAATATCTGACAATGTCCACTGAAAAATTTAACTACTCAAATTAGTCAAGTCAAAACAGGTTTGGAAATTTTAATTTCTCACACATACCCATGGAATGAAATTAAATTAAAGATAGTTTTGATTTAATGAGCTTTTTGCCATTATATTAGCAGAGCCATTTATTTCAAGCCTGTGCCAAAATGATCTAAACAAACATTATACAGAAATGGTTAATATTTTTGTACAAATTAATAAGGCACTCAAATGTATATAACGCTTGCGTAAACATGAGAGCAGACAACTGTGGCTGGACACAACACAGTAGTTCACTACCATTAACACATGCTCTTTTTTTTGTTTGTTTGTTTTCACATTTTAACCCAACTATTTTCTGCTCAGAATCCCTAGGGGTTCTGGTGTCTGTCCCTGGACAATACAGGCTAAAGCATGCCCTGGACAAGATCCCAGTCCATCACAGGGCTAGGTCTGGGCCACTGTTGCAGTGCCAGGGGATAATACCCTGACATGTCTCCCCTCCCTCACACACAGAATATCGAGTACTCATACCCAGGTTTCTGTAGAGGTGGACTAGTGTATTAGACTGTTAGGCCACCTGAGCAAATACACTTTCGATAATCCTAATAATCCATCATTATCCACCATTTGCAAATACAGTTACTTTACAAATGCGATACAGAGTGAAAAGTTATTTTGTGCTTTATTGTTTGAACAGTTAAGTAAGTAAATATGTATGCATCGTTTTACATTAACCAGTTGGCTACAACTGATTGACCTGATAATTCTCCTATGTAGTTTTCTACCAGCCACATTTACATTTACAGCATTTAGCAAACGCCCTTATCCAGAGCGACTTACAATTGGTACAATCTTACAATCCAAGCAATTGTGGGTTAAGGGTCTTGCTCAAGGACCCAACAGTGGCAGCTTGGCAGAGGTGGGATTTGAACCCTGGACCTTCTGGTCCAGAGTCCAGTAACTTAACCACTAGGCTACCAGAGTCCCACGATAGCTGTTACTTGTTATATATTTTTAAACATAAAATCAGAAAGGAAAACATTTGTCATAGATATTGCTCATTAACAAAAACTGATGTAGTTTGCCAGCAGATTTGGGTGGATATGGGATGAAATGGGGTAAACCAGGCAAGATAGATCAAGCTACCAGTAGTATGCCCAAGAATGAGTTATAATCTACATTTCAGATTGATCATGGAAAATGTGCCCCATGTGTAAACACCAGCTGGACAAGTGATGACCCCAGTGATCCAATCAAGTTAAGTTAGCAAGCTGAACTTGCTAAGCAGCCTGATAGCTATCTATCGTCAAAACCCAGTCAATACTTAAATGCCAGCAGGCATCGGAAACACGTGTATTTGAAACACAACTCACTATTTAATTAACAATCAGTTGATTCTTGAAATATTTACAAGCTTTTCAATAGTTTAAAAACCTCAGACATGCTGCTTTGATCGGTACAAAATTAATTCAAGGCAAGTCTATTTCCTGTCTGCTTACAAAGCTAGGCTAAGTGTCTGGTGGTAAATACCAACTTAAAAGTAAATAAACAGAGATCGGAATACGTCTATGAACATGACTAAATTTCAAGAAACAAACTAGCGAAAAACAGCACAAGCAGCTCTTCAAGTCCAGTCCTGCATTTCTAACGCTGTCAGCAAGCAACCTTACAGTCCTGAACTTTTTCAGTGACAGCTATACTAAGTCAGCAAAAGCAAATGAACTTCTGGAAAGCCCATCTTTAAACATTAACACTACTAGATAGACAGCTATGCCTAAGAAACCAACAGAAAGTAGCAGGAAATGTGGTTTATTTTCTCCTACGCAGCCAAGCTAGCTTGCATATGAGAGAGAGAGAGGTAACTCCAGCTGTATACTACTCACCACATTCACATACAGCCAACACTTCAAAACCACCAAGGCAACTTGCTTCGGTCCAGTAAACTGCCTATAAATAGAATTAATACAACAAAGACTTTGAATTCAAAGTTTAGATACAAAAATGCCTTATAACAAAGCCTCACTTTAACGTCACCAGCTTTACCTTCAGAAGCGAACTAAAGCCTTTCACCGACTCTATCAGGGAAGTTATCGAGTGCTCATGGCACCGCCCCCTTTAAGATTGACATCAACTTTGACCAATAGTAATATGAAGGGAATAAACGCCCCCTTCCATTCATGATTTAATAACCTGAAAAGCTGCCAGTCGGCGAGCGCTATCATTGCACACGAATTACTTAAGGCTGACCGTACACTAGAACACTTTGAAAAGACTCGGAAAAGATTTTTAAAAGACTGACACCCTCTCACATCTACAGAGTTTTGCTGTTGTGTGCTGCTGCAACAAAACAGTTTCCCTGCTTATAGCGTTAAAGTACTGTCTATACAGTATATCTAAACTGTATATCTATCTATCTATCTATTTATCTATCTATCTGTCTATCTGTCTGCCTGTCTGTCTGTCTGCCTGCTTGCCTGTCTGTCTGTCTGTCTGTCTGTCTGCCTGTCTGTCTGTCTGTCTATCTATCTATCTATCTGTCTGTCTGTCTATATTATCTATCTATCTGTCTGCCTGTCTGTCTGCCTGCCTGCCTGTCTGTCTTCCTGACTGTCTGTCTATCTATCTATCTATCTATCTGTCTGTCTGTCTGTCTATCTATCTATCTATCTATCTATCTATCTATCTATCTATCTATGTGTCTATCTGTCTGCCTGCCTGCCTGCCTGCCTGTCTGTCTGCCTGCCTGCTTGCTTGCCTGTCTGCCTGTCTGTCTGTCTATCTGTCTGCCTGCCTGTCTGTCTGCCTGCCTGCTTGCTTGCCTGTCTGCCTGTCTGTCTGTCTGTCTGTCTGCCTGCTTGCCTGTCTGCCTGCCTGCTTGCCTGTCTGTCTGTCTGTCTGTCTGTCTATCTATCTATCTATCTATCTATCTATCTGTCTGTCTGTCTGTCTATACTGTCTGTCTGTCTATCTATCTATCTATCTATCTATCTGTCTATCTGTCTGCCTGTCTGTCTGCCTGCCTGCTTGCTTGTCTGTCTATCTGTCTGCCTGCCTGCCTGCCTGCCTGCCTGTCTGTCTGCCTGCCTGCTTGCTTGCCTGTCTGCCTGTCTGTCTGTCTGTCTGTCTGCCTGCCTGCTTGCCTGTCTGTCTGCCTGCTTGCCTGTCTGTCTGTCTGTCTGCCTGTCTGTCTCTCTGTTTGTCTATCTATCTATCTATCTATGTATCTATCTATCATCTATCTGTCTGTCTATATTATCTATCTATCTGTTTGTCTGTCTGCCTGCCTGTCTGTCTTCCTGCCTGCCTGCCTCCCTGTCTGACTGTCTATCTATCTATCTATCTATCTATCTATCTATCTATCTATCTATCTATCTATCTGGCTGTCTAATTAAATACATGTGTCTGGATCAGGTCTTGTGATATGTATGCTGCAATAAGTTAATATCTCAAATGTTGCAAATATTGGCATTTTTTATGGTTAGACTGGTTAAGCTGGTGTGAAATTGATCTCAGGTGATTGGAAATTTGTCTGGTGGAGGTTCATGTCAGAGGCTTCTAACTGTATGCCAAATTGTATTTTGGAACAAGTTACATCATCTACTGTCTACAATTAATTAAACAAAATACAATAATATGCAAGAGCCTGAACTGTAATTTATCCACAAGCCACCAAATGATATTCTTCATTTCCTTCACTGTTTATTACTGTAACAGATCATATAAGAGTATTGTTTCAGTATAATATCCCTTGACATGTGAGAACTACCACTCTATGAATATTTAAATATAACCACGTGTAAATAACAACAACAACAACAAAAACACAAACTATACACTCCATACACCAAATGGCTGTAAATATAAACTAAATACAGTACATAGGATCAGTGTTTATTCAATCTTTATGAACTTTCTTTTTTAGTAAATCCTTGTAATGTGGTTTTTTTGTTTGTTTGTTTGTTTTTCCGACATAAAATAAATAATATAAACTTATCATAGGGAATTCAATGCAATGCAATGTAAAAGCAAAGCACAGCATCCCTTATTACCTCCACATATCCTACCCAGGGTCAAAGGGGAGGGTCTGGAAACTAACCCGAAATTCACTGGGAAGAGATACTGTATGTACAATCTGTACAGCTCACCAGTCCATCACAGAGTTCAATAAACACACACAGATTTGTATTCCTTAGTCAAATTTAGGTATGCTCACATTTGGCATGTCTTTTATCTAAATTTTCCTTTTGATAAAGTACCAATATTCCAGATGATTGCAGTATATGCTATAGCTTACTTCTAAGCTACATGCAAAGACACTGCACTAACCTGTAACATGTAAAAACTCATTATTAGTCCATTATAAACATAACAACATTTAATTACATTTAAATTAAAGTGTATTACAGTTTTTCTCAGTTGCTTTGGTGCATTTCTCACATCACTATTAACATTTGCACAACAGTAAGTGAAGTTCTCAAAACAATTAGTACAAACTGCAAAACCTAGTTGATAACCTAAGCGTGTCACTTGCTCAAAATGAATAGTTCATTCCTCAAAAGCAAGCATTCATATCAATGAAAGTGTCTGTGTCATGAAAATAAAAACTCCTGACACCATTGTTTATGAACAAGATAGTCAAATGGCTTTGTCATGTTTTCAAAACTTTTTATTATGGTTTATTATGGATTATGGTGACACTACCTGAAAATGCTCAAGACAGCACACCCATTTAAAGTCTACCGTTAGGTTACACATTATTGTATTTAGTGAGGTAAATGAGTACAAGACACAATATGTATGTTTCACATTTTTACTCCATATGCTCTTTGAAATTCTAATTTGTTTACAGCACTGTGCAAAAGCAAAGTACAAAGTTATTTACGACAAAGATAAGAAACAGCCTTTGGATAGAGTTGTGCACAACTGTAAACAATATTTCAGTACATATTGGAACTGAATAGGAACATAAAAAAAAATCATTCTTGCACATCTATACGTTCCTGTCTGTCTGGCCATATATTTGCATCGACATCACAGCGAATATCATCCCTGGCAATGCAGCAAGGAAAGTATCTCCTCGAGTGGCGAATCCACCCTTTGCAGGACTCTGCTGTGATGTCATCACATGCTGCATCCATGGCCACTAACAGGGCCATTTGGGTATGTGAATGCCGGTCATATACCTTCCACCTCCAGGCAGAGATAAACTCCTCTATTGGATTAAGGAATGGGGAGTAGGGAGGGAGATGTTCCACCAGCAGCCTTTCATGTGCTGCAAACCACTGTCTGACCAAATCTGAGTGGTGAAAACGCACATTATCCCATATTACCACAAACTTGTTCAGATGGTCTCCATTTAGACTCCTCTCATTCTCAGGGATTATGTCCCTGTAAAGAGTGTCTAAAAAAGTCAGCAAATGTTGTGTGTTGTGTGGACCAAGACGGGGGACATGAGTGAAGACGCCGTTTTCTGAGATGGCTGCACACATTCTAATATTCCCTCCTCGTTGGCCTGGGACATCAATGATTGCTGTCTGTCCAATGTGGTTTCTTCCATGCCTCCATGCCATGCCTCATCAATGTATATGAATGTGTGCAGCAGTTCCCTGGTGTCCAGCTCCAGTACATGCTTTATACCAAAAGAGAGAGAGAGAGAGAGAGAGAAACTATAACAACTTTTCCTGTGTAACATAATGCATTTTGTACAGTAACCAGTTCACAGCACTGTACATTAGAGTATGCATAGAACACATAAATGTTTTACCTGTACATACTGGTGACGGATCTCCTTCACTCTGTCACTGTTCCATTCAAATGATACATTGTACGATTGTTTCATGCGCATTTCATTTCTTCTGAGCACTCTGTCAATTGTAGCGATTGAAACGGATTCAATATTCTCAAAAATATTGTCATCCTTGATCCTTGATAACAGCGCTTTGTATCTCTCTCAACCTTAGGGCATTGTTTGCAATCCCCATTGCACAAATGGCTTCCTCGTGTTGCGGAGTAAAAAAGGGCCCCTCTTCCACCTCTGCGAGGTTGTTTTGCAATCCTATGTGGTGCAGAGTAAAATTACAGTAATGTACAGTAAACATGAGATATATAGCTTTAACCCGTATTACTGTAGTGTACAATAACAGTGCTTACTGCTTGTAAAATGTTGCAGTACAGTACCATACTGTAAATATGGCAAATCTTTACTGTAACACTACTTTACACTACAGTATAGTAAATCTGTGCTGCAATAAAGCTGTAAGTTTAAATGTAAAAAGTTCTTGTCTCACTGTAAGCTTTATGTATGACACAGTAGTGCAGTGCAGATTGTTTAGTGCTGAGTTACTTTCCAGTATACACACCTGTTCTCCCGACGATATGTTTGAATAATAAAATTTACAGTGGATCTTCCAACATTTGGCTGCACCCTTCGCCCAGCCTCAGCCATTGTGAGGCCATGATTGACTACATGGTCCACAATTGTAGCCCTAATTTCATCAGGAATCTGCCTATCTACTTGGCCTCTTCTTCCTCTTCCCCTGGTTTGTCCCCTTCCTCTTCCTCCACGCATCCTCACCCCTCATTAGTGTCAGAGGGAAAGACTATTCAGCATTCATAAGTATAGTCACATTTTGACTGACATGACATAAGCAAATGATAATGTTATAAAACAGCAGAGAATTGTCTGGAAGCAATTGACACATGTCCAAAAGCATTTGCAGTGTTGGACGGAATGAGAAACTGCTACTATGATGTGCACAAATGACTCTATCTTGTGGAGGTTGAACTAACAGTTAGGAGAATTTTAATTCTGATCAGAGAAATGCACCAAAGCACCAAACTGTAATAAAATAAAATAGTGTTGAAGCAAGCTCAGTGGGTAGCATTGCCGCCTCACAGCAAGAAGGTCCTGGGTTCAATCCCAGGGTGGAGCGGCCTTGGTCCTATCTGTGTGGAGTCTGCATGTCCTCCCCGTATCCGTGTGGGTTTACTCCGGGTACTCCGGTTTCCTCCCACAGTCCAAAGACATGCATGTTAGGTTAATTGATTACACTAAATTGGCCTGGTTTGAGTGTGGTCTCTGGCAACAGATGGAGCGACGCGTCGGCTGGAGTATTCTCGGTTGCATTAAATGGCAGTGGGCGAGTGGACCCCGCACGAAGCGGGACTGGAACCTCGAGGGAAGAAGAAGTGTTGAAGCATAGTCTTTTATTCTGTTATTATCTTTTATCTCTGTGATGTAACTTTAATGGCACAAAGTAATAACACAAGGGAACAAAGCTAATAATACAAAATAATCACAATGATTCCAGTTAAAGCTGGCATTAAATGTTACTGTGCAGTTTTTCTCTTGCAAGGAAAAGTGCCGGAATGTCATAGTAGCTCACTAGTGTGTAGCTAGTAAGCATCTCGATTGTAAATTAGCTGATATGAATAACCGGTGCTAGTTTGCTACCAACATAGAAGTATATCAAGTTGTATATATAAAAAAGATGTTTTATTTTCCTATTCCAAGAAACGTTTCACCCATAAACCTATTCATAACATTTAACAATAATGTTAATGTTTCACTGTACTGAAGAAAGAACAGAAAACTCATTTACTGAAATCTTACTTATTATGGAAATCCAAGCATTTTGATTTACAGTATTACAACCCCAAATCACAAAACATTGGAACAGTATGGAAAATGCAAGCTTAAAAAAACCCACAATGTTTCTTACATTCATTTTGACTTTTATTTCATTGCAGACTGTATGAACCTGAGAGATTCCATGTTTTGTCTGGTCAACTTCATTTTATTTATTAATAAACATCCATTACTGCTGTAACGATGATGCAAGCCTTTAGCTTGCATCCATCTTGTTTAGCTCCTCCTGCTTTCTCCTTCCTACCCAGCAGGTGGGGCTGTAGCCACCTGCTGGTCTGTCTTCTATATATACCCTTCTTCCTGTGCACTTCCTTTGTCTGGCTTCATCACACTATGGTTGTCCTTGGCTCCTGTGTCCTGATCCTTCTGGCTGGTTTGTCTCTTTTGCTTTGTCTTGTCCCTTTGTGCCTTAGTCCCTGTTTCTCTGTGTCCTTGCTGTTGGTTAGTTGTCTTAGGTTTAAGTTGTATGTTGTATTAGTAGCCTTGTTGTTGTGTTAGCCTTCCTCGTTTGTTAGCATTGTTAGCTTGTTCCATGTGTTAGATGTTTGTTGTCTTACTGATTGTTTTTAGTTTATGTCTGTGTGGTTTGTTTGTATGTTTGCACTGCATGTACGTCCGCCTTCCTTGTCCAGCCTTGCCCTGAGCGTGACAACTGCATTTCAGGTCTGCAATACATGAAAAAGACAAAAGTGTGACGGAGGCAATTTAGAGCTAGTGATGAGGTAAAAAAAAAAATCTAAATAATGATTTGATTTCAAACAGATACAAAAGCAGTTTCTACAAAAGCCTGAGTCTTTAAGGAGCAAAGATGAGCAGAGGATCAGTTTGTTAGCAAATGCATGAGATTTTTAAAAACAGTTTTCCTTAAAGAAATAAATTGTAAAGGATTTACATATTTCAGTCCTAACCTTGTCTGATTTGGCTTGTGTTGCATTGTCTTGTTGAAAACTGCATAGGCATCCCTGTAGAAGATGTCGTTTTGAAGGCAGCATATCTTGCTCTAAAATCTCACTGTACTTTTCTGCATTAATGCTGCTATCACAGAAGTGCAAGTGGCCTTTACCAAGGCACTGACCCAACCCCATACAATGACAGAGCCTGGCTCCTGGACTTGTTTCTGATAACAGTCTGGATGGTCCTTTCCGCCTTTGGTCCGGAGCACACAGTGTCCACTTCTTCTAAAAACATGTGGACTACTGATTCCTCTGAGCACAGAGAAGTCGACACTGCTTCTGGACATGGTTAACATAAGGCAGAGGTGTCCAAAGTCCAGCCCTAGGTCCAAATTCTGCCTACGTACAGATTTTATTCGGCCCGCAGCATCACTCTTAAGAATACATTACTAGTGGCCCACCAGCACATTGCAATTTTTCCTTTCAATTGGCAGCAGTATGTAAATGACTTGAACGAGAGCCGCTTGAGGTTCAGAGTAACTGATTGCCACTTATGTGAAATCTTGCATGTCACAACTATACTGCTGTCAAACCAGACCCAATGTGTATAATGTATTGATGGGTATAACCCCACCCCTCACAATAGTTTGTAGTTGTCTGTCTCTTTTGGTAAGTAACATTTACACAATGACAATTTGTACAATATTATTTTAAATATAATGTTTTGAATAATTTATGTACAATGTTTTTGGAAAGCGAGAGTGGCCCTTATTTTGACATTGTCCAATCTGGGTCCCTTTGAAAAAAGTTTGGATACCCCTGCCATAAGGCTTTTTTTTTCCACTATAAAGTTTAACTCTGTATTGCTGTGCTTGACAAAGGTTTGCCAAGGTAATTTCTTGCCCATGTGGTTATATCAGCTACTGATGAATGACTGTTCTTGATGCAGTGCTCTCTGGGGGATTGGAGGTCATGGGTCTTCAGATTATTGTTGTACCTCTGCCATTTATGCAATGAAATTTCTCAAGATACATTCAATAGTTGAAAGATATTATGCACTGTAGAGGGAGAAATGTGTAAATCCCTTCCAATTATTCTTTAAGAAAGATATTTTTTAAACATTTCAATAATTTTCTCAAGCATTTATTGACAAAATGGAGATCCTATGCCCATCTTTCCTTATGAAAGACTCAGCCTTTCATAAATACTGATTTTGTACCAAATCATGATTACAATCACCTGTTGATATCACTTGTTTGAAATCACATTATTATTATTTTTCTTTTACCTCATTACTAGCCCTAAATTGCCCCCCGTCTCAACTTTTTTTGGGAATGTGTTGCAGGCATGAAAGTTAGGAATGGATGTTTATTAATTAAGTTGAACAGAAGAAAAATTGTGAACTATCTAGGGTTCATACTGTCTGCAGTAAATTAAGTCAATGTAAGACACACTGTTTTGTTTTGTGTTTTTCCTTTTTTTTATTTGTATTTTCCATACAGTCCTAACTTGTTTTTTATTTGGGGTTGTATATGGTTGGCTTGGTGTCACAGCTAGTAGTGTTGGTGTTATTGGTTTGGAGTAGGCCATATTTTCCTCATGTCCACATGGGTTCCACTCCAGTGTAACAAGACTTTCAACAAACATGTCAATTGGCAAATGTGAATAAGTGAGTGAATGTGTGCCCTGACATGGACTGGTGCTCTGTCCATGGTTTATACCCATCTTGCACCTAATGTTTATGGGATAGGGTTTATGGGATAGACCCACGATGACCCTGAACAGGATAAAACACGTACTGATCATTAATGAATGAATGAATTATATATTTGTGTCTTCAAACCACTACATTTGAAAAATGTGGTTTAAAACAAAATGACGTAATCTGAGGCACAGGCACATGGTGGTTTGAGTTTGAATGGTGCAGTGTGCGCAGACTCTGGAACACAACCCCTATCCGCTGTAGTTTTTGTTATGAGACCTCACCCAAACTCAGGTGGTTCAAAGATGACATGGATACACCGACCAGCCGGTTCCTTTGTTCCTCTGCTTTGTTTGCTCATTTTATGCCACGCCTATGATCCTGAACATAGTGTAAAAACGATAGTAAATACACAAACATACATGCAATGATGAACTGACACTTACTGAAGACTGAACTTTGAAATCATTTGTAAATTGTTTAACAGTGTGCAAAGTCAACATCTCACAAACCTCCAAAATATGGATAGAATGATTCATCCTTAGTAGGGGGGTGATAATATCCTCACATTTTTATTTTGTAGTATTAAAGCTTATTCAAACAACCAGTTCATATGTAGAGTGATGCTTAAAAGTTTGTGAACCCTTTAGAATTTTCTATGTTTCTGCATAAATATGACCTGAAAGTAGATAAAGAGAACCCAGCTAAACAAATGAGACAAAAATATTATAGTTGGTCATTTATTTATTGAGGAAAATGATCCAACTGTCACGCTCGGGGCAAGGGAGGACAAGGGAGGCGAATGGAAGTGCTGAAGGTTTATTTACAGTGAACATCTTAAATACTACAAACAAACCACACAGACATAAACTAAGAATGATCATTAACACAACAAACATCTAACACATGAGACAAGCTAACAAGGCTAACGCTAATACAAACAATGCTAACACACAGCAACAATGCTAAACACCAAACACAGCTTAAACCTGAGATAACTAAGCAATACAGAGTACACAGAGGAACAGAGACTAAGACACAAAGGGCAAGACAAGGCAAAGGAGATAAACCAGTGAGAAGGACGTGACCAGACAGGAGCCAATGATCAACCATAGTGTGATGAAGCCAGACAGAGGAAGTGTACAGGAAGAAGGATATATATAGAGGACAGACCAGCAGGTGGCTACAGCCCCACCTGTTGGGTAGGAAGGAGAAAGCAGGGGGAGCTAAGCAAGATGGATGCAAGCTGAAGGGTAATGTTCTCCACAGGAGTCGTAAGGGGCCCTGCACATACAAAGTTCATAAGTCCAGTAGCCCCAGGCCAGAAAGTTCTGGTGGTTGCAGGCAGAACTCCATAGGCCACCTGCGGAGCCGGATACAACCCAAAGGAAGGGGACGCCAGGGGGGTGCAGTCCATGACCTGGGGTCCATTTTAAGAACCCCAGCCTTCTCCGTTGCTGTCAAGCTGCTGGCAGGCAATGTCGCCCTCGAGCTGCTGACGATTGGAACGTTGTCGGGTTACTGGCGATTGAGGTCGCCACTGTGCCCCTGTAAATCTGGGCAACCATACCTAACACGGGTGGGTGGTGGGAGGCCGGAAGGAGAGCACAGACCCAAAGAGTAAGCTAGCCTGCTCATAGCCACAGAAATGTAGTTACCCTTTCCAGGTCCTGGGCCGGGTGTCAACATGACAGGCTTTCGGACAGGTGCCGACTTGACAGACCTTTGGACAAGCGGCGACTTGACAGACTTTTGGACGGGCGCCGACTTGACAGACCTTTGGACGGGCGCCGACTTGACTGTCTCTTAGACGGGCGCGCACTGGACGTCCTCCGAGGCGCGCGCGCTCTGGACGTTCTCCAGATGTGCTGGAGGTGGGCTGACCCATGATCCAGTAATGGCCAGTCCCTGGGCCACCGCCGAATCGACAGCTCCCAGTACGGCCAATAAATCCAGAATGAGCTTTGCCGCCTCAGACTCCTCAGCAATTTGCCCCGCAAACTCCATCGCTCTTCTGGCAGTACTCAGGGGTTCCACGACCCCCTGAAGTGTTCGTTGAGCCTCTGTCATGACCATGAAATCCGGGGTCAGAAATGAACGCGGGGTTGCAGGCGTTCCGCTGAGACGGGCGAGTGCCGAATCCGGCAAGATCCGTGGGACGGCAGAACAGCTGGCGAGAGGGGGATCCAGTACATGGCTCACCAGCTGTGGCACAAGCTGATGTCTAGCATATGGAGGCCTGGGCGTGGTGCTAGCGAGCGCGGGTTCCGGCGTTGAGGTAGCGGATGTGGGCTCAGGCGCTGAGCTAGCGAACTTGGACTCCATCGTAGTATTAGTGTATGTGGGTCCTGGTGCCCTGCTAGCGAGCGTGGACCTTGGTGTAGAGCTAGCGAGTGCTGGCTTCAGCGTTGAGGTAGCGGCCGTCAGCTCAGGCGCTGAGCTAGTGAGTGCAGGCTTAGGCGCTGAATTAGCAGGGGTGGTCCTCCACTTCTGGCAACGCTTCCTGGCTGCCCGGGAGAGTCCACTGTCTGGGTTTTGGAGGGTAAAGGCAAGACAGGAAATTTTCATTTCTGAGTCCAGGCTTAACTGTGTTAAGGGAGGCTGGTACTCCCACTTTAAGTAGTCCTCTGGGTACTGTTCATCACCACATTTTCCGAAGGACTGGTGATACACTCGCTACATCCTTTTTACGGTCTGGCTTTCTGTCATGGTCGGGGCAAGGGAGGACAAGGGAGGCAGACGTACATGCAAGTGCTTTAGGTTTATTTACAATGAACATCTTAAATACTACAAACAAACCACAGACATAAACTAAGAATGATCATTAACACAACAAACATCTAACACATGAGACAAGCTAATACAAACAATGCTAACACACAACAACAATGCTAAACACCAAACACAGCTTAAACCTAAAACAACTAACCAATACAGAGTACACAGAGGAACAGAGACTAAGACACAAAGGGCAAGACAAGGCAAAGGAGACAAACCAGCGAGAAGGACGAGACCAGACAGGAGCCAAGGATCAACCATAGTGTGATGAAGCCAGACAACGGAAGTGCACAGTATATACTAGGGTATATATAGAGGACAGACCAGCAGGTGGCTACAGCCTCACCCGCTGGGTAAGAAGGAGAAAGCAGGAGGAGCTAAACAAGATGGATGCAAGCTGAAGGGCTTGCATCATCGTTACACCAATATTACATATTAGTGAGTGACAAAAATATGTGAACCTTTGCTTTCAGTATCTGGTGTGACCCCCCCTGTGCAGCAATAACTGCAACTAAACGTTTCCTGTAACTGTTGATCAGTCCTGCACACCGGCTTGGAGGAATTTTAGTCCATTCCTTCGTACAGAACAGCTTCAGCTCTGGGATGTTGGTGGGTTTCCTCGCATTAACTGCTTGCTTCAGGTCCTTCCACAACATTTCGATTGGAATAAGGTCAGGACTTTGACTTGGCCATTTCAAAACTTTATTCTTCTTTAACCATTTTTTGGTAGAACGACTTGTGTCCACTCACAACTAATTGTCATCCCATTGATTGAAAACACCTGACACTAATTTTTACCATCAAATTAACTGCTAATCCTAGAGGCTCACATATTTTTGCCACTCACTAATATGTAATTTTGGATCATGTTCCTCAATAAATAAATGACCAAGTATAGTATTTTTGTTTCATTTGCTTAACTGGGTTCTCTTTTTCTACTATTAGGACTTATGTGAAAATCTGATGATGTTTTAGGTCATATTTATGCAGAAATATAGAAAATTCTAAAGGGTTCACAAACTTCCAAGCAAAATTATTATTTTAGAAGTACTAAGATACCTAAAGGGGTAAATTACACAGACTTTGGTACAATTATCAAGCATTTTATAAGAAACACTAAACTAATAATAGCCAGGGCTTCCCTCCATTCTCAACACAGTCTCATTTCTTCATGGCATGTATTCCACATGGTGTTGATAACATTCTTCTGAGATTCTTCTTCATGTTGACAAGATCATCTCACAAATTTTTTCTAGATTTTCTAGGTGCACTAACCGTAGATCCAGTCACTGGAAAGACCATTGATGAACACTGAAGAATTAATTGTCAAAGTTCATGAAACCAGTTTGGGACCACATCTTTCTTGTCTATCCTGAGATGCTCTTCTGCTCACAGCAATTGCACAGAGCAAGTATATGGGTTACCATAGCCTTTCTGTCAGCTTAACCCGGTCTGGCAATGAACCGTTGACCTCTCTCATCACCAAAGCATATCCATCCGCAGAACTGCTGCTCAGCTGCTATTTTTTTCTTTAGTATATAATTCTGTGTAAATCCCAGAGACTATTGCATGTACAAATGGCAGGAATTCATCAGTTCTAGAAATACTCAGACCAACCCATCAGGGACCAAAAATTATGTCATTATCAAAATATGAGATATTATTTTGTCCCCATTCTGATGTTTCATATAATCATTACCATCTACCACTATGCTGAAAATTCCATTGTACCTCTGTGATTGGATTGTTAAGTATGTTTCATCAAGATCTCTCAAATATGCAAACAGAAATATGCAGGTCATTCCCACTAGGTGGTTAAAGTGTGATGAGGCAGCATTTTCTAAGACCTCTTGATGATTTAGGCTTATGTAAAAAGAGGTTAAAGACTTACAGGCTCATATGTTCCAGTTAGCTTTTATGGAATGACATATACTCATATATTAAACATATTTTGTTTTCCTATCTCTGCTGTACTCTCTACTTTATTTTATTTTAATTAGAATTATTTGTTATTTCATTGAATATATATTATTAATAAGTTAATTTTCTTAAAAATATTTAAAAAGGTTAAGAAGATGCATTTTAAATCAGCATTTTATTGACACAAACCTAGAGGTTTTATTATTAGCTGATGTTTCACTAGGATGAGTTTTCCTCCTACCAGTAGAGGTTATCCACCAGTATGGAGAGGATTTAATCCCTAGGCTTTATCCCTAGACCCATGGTCCCCAACATCACAGGGGGTGTTTTGTAAATAACAGCGCACTGCTGACTGCATGAACTGTATGCCTATATATAAATACAGATTATTATTACTTGAAGCTGCTGGCCCATATCTGCATGAGTGTATGCATTGCACTGCTCCCACACAAATGGCTGACTAGGTAATTGCACGAATGAGTAAATGTACAAGAATTTCTAATAAAGTGTTCTGTGAGTGAATATAGCAATGATGTGTAGGCATACTCTGCAGTAGCCCCGCCCCTACACACACACAATTTCACAGATGTCCAGTCTATTGCCAGCACTCACATGAGCATTGTTCACTTTACGTTTCATTTGATTAAATGCTCATACTTACGTGTGTGTGTGTGTGTGTGTGTGTGTGTGTGTGTGTGTGTGTGTGTGTGTGTGTGTGTGTGTGTGTGTGTGTACACGTACACTCAGGTTTCATTCCACAGTCCTTACGCCTATGTCATGTCAATTGGTGTCTTTAAAAAGTGCCTCAATGAGTGAGTGAGTGATATTGACCTGCAAAAAGGAGAGAATTTTTACATTCTATGCTACTAAACTGCTAACACATTGATTTATATTTTAAATCAGTAAGTCCCTAGAGGAAAGGTTTTATCAGTTTGTTTGTTTGTTTAGTTTATTTAATGTTGCTCTTCAGCATCAAAAGCCATTCAGTGGCAGACACTCAGTTACATCAACACTCAAGGTTATATCAAAGCTAGTCTCACATATCTACTCAGATTGGACCAACTTATTATAATCAATTAACTTAATACATGTCTTTGGGAGGAACCCAGAGCACCCAACTTAAACCCACACAGGCACAGTGAGGACATGCAGACCCCACACAAAAGGGCCCTTCTCACTGAGGTGACAGTGCTACCCACTGAGCCACCGTGCCACCTGAGATTTTATCAGATTAAAGGATGTTGTTGAGCTGCAGTTACACCAGACATTTGAGTTCATGTCGCTCTGTGAAATAGAATGTAACTGAATAATTTTTGCATTTATATTTTGAAGTCGAAAGTTGATAAGGGTGACTAGGAACTGACAACCAGTAATCCTTGACTTCCTGTTTCACTAGGCTGTGCTGTATATTACATGGGCTGACATAGAGGCCTCTTACTTATTCTACAACATGGGAAAAACAAGAGAATGCACAATTCAATAAAATAAAAGTGTGTTGAACTTCATAAGTCAGGGAATGGCAAATAAAAAAATAGATACTTGCCTGAGAATGCCAATATCTAAAATATTGTCAATAATTACAACGTTCCAATCAACCAGAATTGTGAACTTGCCTGGATGAGGACAACGGTTTATTTTCTCCCAGGCACAGTATGGAGACTGGTAAGACAGGCAAAAAAATTTCAAATACCACTGTTGGAGAGTTACAGAAAAAAGTAGGCTCTTGGCTAATCAAGTCTCCAAAACTACCGTTAGACCATACCAACAGATTATTTGGAAGGCTTGCCAGGAAAAAGCCTTTCCTGTCATCTTACTACATAAGTAAAGTAGTGTGCTAAATGCTACTGGGACTGGAACCATGATCAAAGGTCGGATGAAAGAAAAACTGCAGAACCTGGTCCACATTGTTAAGCATTGTGGAGAACCTGTAAACCCCTGGGAAGCTTACATGGTATCATGGATACCCCAAAATCCTGGACATTTCATATCAATATTTGTTTGGCCCTGACAAGATACTGACAATGGGTTTCAATGGCTCTTCCAGAAGCACAATGATCCAAAACCGGATGATCTGGAAAGATTCTGTATCGAGGAATGGTCTCAAATTCCCTGTTCTGTATTCACCAACCTAATAAGATATTACATGAAAAGATTTACATTTTTCTCAGCAAGAGATTTACCTAATACACCAAAAGGAAAACTTATTACAACAGTTTTTATTCATCTTTAACAGTGGTGCAAACAACTGCGGAACGGATTTTGGAGGATAAGTTGTTGATTCATCATATTCTCAGCTTGACACGTAACCTATTTGCTGACTTTCCGGAAACAAGGATCTCACTCATGGTAGGTGATTAACCAGCCATATAAAAAATAAGACAAAACCAAACAACACATTAATAATTGCAGAACCTGAACAGACGAACAATAATGAAAATAAATCTGGTGTGCATAACCTGCAATGTACTCAGGGTGCCCCCAGGAAAGCCACGCTGCCCCTCCTGTTGTGCTCTCGAGACACCGCCACCGCTTACACCCCTTTAGCCGTGACAAGATCATGGTAAGGAATGGCCTGGAGTATCTTTTTGCTTTTATGAAATGGGCCAAAAACAATTTAATTAAATACAGCAGTGCTTAATTAATAAATATATTATTAATAACTCTAATAGCTAATGTAAACAATAACTAAAATAATTTATCCACAAAGCAATACAGATCTCTACTTGTTAATTCTGGCATAAAAGCCAAGAAGCGGCTGAAACCAAGATTCACTTTGTTCATTCAAAACTGACCGCAAATATTTGTAAAGACCTCCAGATGCCACGTAATAACGCTTTTATGAGAAAAATGCTGGCGCATTAATAAAATTTCAAATTGTGGTTGACCAATCAGATTTTTTATGTCTATCCGTACATGTATTTTGTGCAGCAGTATGTGTAACAGGAGAGAGAGAGGAGAGAGAGAGAGAGAGAGAGAGAGAGAGAGAGAGAGAGAGAGAGAGAGAGAGAGAGAGAAAGAGAGAGAGAGAGAGAGCAGGCCATAAGTGATTCGTAGTTAAGGGAACAAGGGCAGAATAATTGGTTAATAAGACGCGTCCCGCTGGTGGGGGCGTGGTTTCCAGAGCGTGGTGAACAAACGTGCTTTTTGCAGTAGCCTCTGCTCAATGCAACGTAACTTGAACGGATTGTGAGAGCCGAGCTGCAGCCGTTCAGCGCGCAGTAGACGGAGGAGATGATCTGCTTCCCAGTCTCACCAGATTAACGTGATCCTAACACATCAGCGGTAGGAATCCATCCGTGGCATTTAAAAGTGCAACAATCGCAATTTGAGTTTGTGATTTAGTGGGAAAAGGAGCGCTGTGAGTCCGTCCATGTTTGAATTGATGCACAGCATTGCTTATGTCTAGTTCATCATGGGACGCTGGTAATACTTATTAAATACGATCGGTTCCCGCGATCAGCTTCTAATTTCTATTTAATACTACTGCCTTCATATTAAGTTAGCACTGATATTTTTAATAATCGTTCTCATGTCGTGTGGGCCTTGCCAGATGATTTTCTGTTTAGAGATGTGCTTCTGTCTGCAACATTTTGACGTTGCAGATGTATGAAATTGGCGTTAGTGTATACAGGATGGAAATAGTAACAAAACAGGCGTATTATTTAGTATTAACATATCAGATTACGGTCTGGGGCCTATGTTAACACACCTTTAGGTATATACAAAATAGAAGTGTGTACTACGCTGTGTGTGTTTTTAGTTTGCACTGAGACTTGGTGGTCTTGTTCCTGGAGCTGTGCTGGAGTACACGGAGATTGTGCACGTTGTGTTCTCGTGCCGTTTGTGTTGCAGTTTCGGAGCGAGTCTGTGCTTTATCATGGCAGCAGGCCTGCTAGCGCTAAAGCCGACAGGGAAATGAACTTAAAGTATAACCTATATTTTATACAACCTGGAAACAGCGATTTGTATTTTCTTAAAACAGTTTGTTTTCTTTTTCAATAAAACCATCGGCCTTTACAAACTGCTGTTTGGAGATTTGCCCTGACTTGGCTTTTAGTTCCAAAGTGAGCTAACTTGCTACGCCACTCTTTCCATTTGACAAATTTTTTGCATAAACGTAGTTATGAATAGAATTTGATTCAGTTTGCCGTTTCGATTGAGTGGTCTCTCTCTCTCTTCGTCGTTTTCTATCAATGTCGGCAGCTTCAGTTTCACTTTAGCGCCTTTTCGCGGAGTTGGCTTCACGACTTCATTCCGATATAAGTCAACTTTAACATAAATAAAATTGTTACACATTGGTTTAACGAACTTTCAATACCGAATATGTGCAAAGACTTTGCTCATTGTCACGCTTGATAAATGTATATTTTGGTTGATTAGATTAATCTCATTGAAATTGTGAGGCATCATCAAGCCTCCCTACTAAAAATAGCAAAGACCACATTGCATGTTGTATCTTGGAGACCTATGCTGGTCAACGAGACCATCAAAACCATTCGAGTTCACCAACTTAACCAGCATGAACTGGACCTTTGAAATTGATAATTAACCAGCATCCGAAACCAAATATGCTGGTCTTTTGTTTTATTCTGGCAGGGCTTTACTTAATTTGAATTCCTACTTACCAAAATAGTTGTTTTTAACGAAACCACACCCTGTTATTAAATACCTGCAAGTGTTATTTTGTTTAACATTTGCCAACATGACAGTTCTTCTTTAATGCTTGAAAGAATGGGAGAATACATGGCAATCTAGAATCTGTCCTAATACAGTTTCCTCTCATGTACCCTCCTCTGCAACTCACCCCACATGTTTTCAATGGGGTTTAGGTCTGTTGACAGGACTGGCTATATAAACCACATGATTCTGTGGGGGTCAAACCATTGTTGTGTGGAATTTAATGTGCGTTTTGGATGATTTTCCTTCTGGAATTTTCCAGTAGCGTCTTCTTGGCAAAAAGTGCTTTTTTTTGTTTTGTTTAAATACTCATGGTACTTTTATATATCCTAACTAGGTTCCCTAGGCATTTTGTAGAAAACAGACCTATGTTACCACAGTTGTTAAGTGCTGGTTTTGTTTTCTGTTATGTCAACCTCCCATTGAGTGTTTGTCTCTAAATGCTCAATTATTGTCTCATCTCCCTCTGGCATCTGTTTCCATTTAAAGCTTCACTAGTAACTAGCAAATTTCAAGTGCTTACATTTGTGGTTAGATCAAAGAAAAGGTTTCTTTGGGCACACCATCCAAATAGTTTGTTGGTGTGGAGGTGGTGTCTCTTTGCAGATATGAAGGCTTGGTGTGGTTTGTTCAAACTAATGTATTTATGTTCCTTTCTGTGTTTGGGCACGTCCCGTGTGCCTGACTGTGTCGGAGGTTGCTGAAGTCAAGTGTGCGTCTTGCATGTGTTTGGAGTCTGCACTTGGTTAGCTAACATGGTTAGTTAGTTTTGAGTTTTGTGTTTGTGTTTCATATTTGTTAAAACTCATTGGAAATTCGCTTTGTAAACTCTCTCTAGGTGCTATGATGCTCGTTTGAGACTTGTTTTTGGGTGTCATTCTGAAACACTGGCATGCTTTGGTGCTTTTCAAACCTTGCTTTGGATGCTTGTGTACACCAGCGAGCTTCAGCTCACCATTGCTTGTGTACTGTTGTGCATAATTGTGGTTCTTGTGCCAACTTCTCCCTGTTCCGATCCTGTTTATTTGCTTTCACCATGAATTTCAGATGCTGGTTGTGTATTGTTTTTGTGTATTCTTTGAGTTGTGTGTGGTGATGGCTGTTGTTGGATTTTTTTTTTCCCCACTTTTTTTTTTGTACTCTGGCATTCTAGTCCTAGACTGGGACAGAACAAATTTGGGGCCTTAGGGCGTCCAATATTATGCTTATTATTTATAAGAGTGTTACTACACATGACATTCTGTTGTAATATATTTAACCTGTTCTAGTTTAATTGGAGTCTGCATGTCCTCCCCGAGTCTTACTAGTTCAGGTCTGTTCATTAGTTTCAGCCTTGGTACGGAATTTGCCGGAAGCTGCTTGTCTGATGCCCTTACCTTGGCCACAGAGTATCCGCTTCCCTCCGCCTGTCTGTCCTTCCTCCACCAGCTTTGACACGCAGTGTGCCTGGGTTTCTGCTCGCTCCAGATCAGACTTTTCCAGTGGGCATGCCTGCACCCAATTTTGCCATTATTTGTCACATTTCTTTAGTTCCAGTGTTTAGAGAGCATGAATATTTATTTATTTTCCAGTTTTTGAGCGCGTCGCCACTACGCTTAACTGGCCTTGTATGCTTTGGACTTGTTATTAAAGCGTTGACTGACAGGCAAAGCCCTGCTCTCATGCTTGATCAGAGTTTAGATTGTGATTTGGTGAAGTCTACGGTGCTCCTTGCCTGTGAATATGTTACTGAGGATTACCGGCATGCCTTTAGAAAGTCGGCTAAAAGCCCCTCGGAAATGTTTGTGGAATGCACTAGAGATAACATGGTCCGGTTTATGGAATGGTGCTCTGCTAGTAAAGTTGAGAATTTTTTAGCAGTTTGAGTTCTTTTGTTGGTAGCGTTAGAGTATCTGCCAGGTAGGCAGATTAAGGAGTCTTTATTTAACCCTTTCAGTCCCAAATTTGTTTTATTGAAGAAAAAATTAACTTTATGCAGTAAGCTTGTTTTAGAGCATCAAAATATTTCAGTACTTCAATTTTGCATCAGTCAGAACATTTGTGTAATTTTCATTATGATTCCAAATGATTCAATATTTAAATTGCACAAAACACTGTGACTGTTTGGTAGCCTCTGTTTTGCATTTTGGATGCTGGTTGCATATAGTTTTTTTGTATTGTTTGGGGTTGTGTGTAGCGCTTGGTGTGGTTGGATATCGTCTTCCCTTCCCTTCACCCTTTCCTCTGGTATCCTGACCCTAGACTGGGACATAACACTGGGGGCAATGTACACTTGCATCCTCTTCAAGATGGCTTCATTTAAATATTTGGTTTATTTTCTGACTCCATTTCGGATCATTGGATCAAGTGTTAAATAAGCTTGAAACTGGTGTTTTGGCTTAAGCTCAGGTTGACCACCCTGAATATTTCTACTCTCACAAACGTAGTCATTCCATTGCGTCCTGTCCTGCATTGAAGCGCAAGAATACTAGACAGCAGGGTTCTGTTAAGAAGGTGAGTGCTGCAAATTGTGCGACTGAATGCTCACCCCGGCAGCCTGTTGTTGAACAGGCTTTTAAGTCTTTTGTCTTTTCTGGTTTTGTTTGTCTAAGTGTGGAATACTGGTGCAGCTCAGTCATTAATTTTGGGCAGCACTTGTCCTTGTTTGTGTGGAGGTCAGTGGTGTTTCTGTGATTGTGGGGGATTGACCTAGCAAGTAGCAAGTTATGCACTCTACCTGAGGTTGTGACAGGTCCCAATGCTAGTAGTGGTGATTCATTAGAGCCTGCTGTGTTCCCTGGTTGTGTGATGACATGTTCACGAATCTGTCTGATACCTTTGTGTGCAGACGACCCAGTGTGTGAGTAAGAAGTGGAAGATGAATTATCCTGTCTGGAGGCAAAATGTACCCTGAGTGACAAGGCTAATTCTGATTTACCTTTGAATCGTGAGAACCTCATTTCAGCTGAGAAAGAGGACTCGTCTCCTGGCTCAGTGTTTCCAATCTGTGATGGGTAAACCAGACTTGGAGAAACATTCTGTCGGTTACTTTATCAAAGATGTAGTATTGATGAGGAATTGGTTAGTGCCCACTTCGTCCTCGAGTCTGGGAAGGTGACCTTCCAAATTGTGGTCCCACATACGTACTGCAACAACTTCTATATCCTTGCTCAGGAAAATGGTTTCAGTCATACCGCAATTAGTAAGATGATCAAGCATGCATGAAACACTTCAGCTATGAAGACAGACGTGACTTGTTTCTGTCGCACATGCCACATGTGTCAAGTTGTAGGGAAACCCAATCCAATTATTCAGCTTATCCTGCAGAACCATTTGAACATTTTTTTTGGTTGATTATGTTGGTCCCTTGCTTAAGATCTGCTCAGGAAATTGCCATCTGTTAACCTTAACGTGTACAGCCAATTCTGTTATGCACACTCAAAACTAAGGCGGACATAAGCTATCCTGGTGTTCTGCACTAAACTTGGCCTTCTTAAGACCATTATTTTTGACCAGTCTGACTAAGGTTTGAAATTTATGTCCTGTTTATTCTTGCAGGGCATACGTGAGCTTTTGGTTGATCGTGGCGTTTCCAGTGCTTACCTCCCAGGGTCACAGGACACATTAGAACAGATTGTATCAGATGCTTAGAAGCATGCTGTGTACCTATTACTTAAGGATGAAGGTTAAGGATGAAGGAGTAGCATTTGTGATGTTCACTGTTTGGGATGCTGTGCAGGAGTCGACTGGGTACTGTCAGAGCTTGTGTTTGGGCTCTCAGTTCGAGGGCCCCTTAAGGCACTACAGGAACAGTAGCTCCCATCTACTCCACCCTGAGAGACAGATTGAATCTTGCTTGTGGTTTGGCTAGGCATGCTGTAAGCTCATGCCAGCAGATGAAACAGGATTATGACAGGAAAGCTGTTTCTTGGTAATTTCAGCATGGAGAGGAGGTTCTAGCTTGGTTGCCGCTGCCTGGCTCTTCTTTTCAGACTCTGTTCACTGGTTCTTACATAGTGAATTTAAAAACTTGACTAATTATGTATTTGCTACACCAGAACAGAAAACCTGTGAAGAAATATTATGTCCAAGATATCTCCCACTCCTAATTTCTTCTGTACAAGGTTGTGCCTTTTGGATTTTGGAATGGTCTGGCCACCTTTCAAAGACTAATGAAGAGTCCTGTCTGACATTCCTAATTGTATTGCATATTTTGGCAATATTGCGGTCTTTACACTACACTGGATTAGCACCCTGTCTAGAGTTGTTCCTGCATTGTGCCCTTTGTCTCCGACTGGGCACTGGCTCTCCCACAACCCTGACTAGGATAAGTGGATAAAACAATGAATGAATGTGGTCTTTACAAATTTGAGGGAGCAAACGCAAATGAGCAAGTGTTTTTCGAGAGTATGTTCAAGGCCTTTACTTGTTTTAAATTTAGAGAAATGTGAGTTTGGCAAAGGTGTTGTCCTACCTGGGGAAAACTGTGGGCCACAATGTTAGTTAAACCCTTAGGGGTAAAGGTGCAAGCCATCTCCTTCCATAAATGTAAAACTAACTGTGACATTTGATGCTTCCTTTCTGTTTATGAGAACTTCTATTGTAAGTACTTCTTGAATGTGGTTTTACACCTCCCATGTCTGTCGTAGCAGAATACTCATGTCATGTAGTCTTTCTTATGCCAAGCTGCTTTTGATTCTACCAAGTTGATGTTGCACCTCACAGCTCCGAGATCCCTGGTTTGATCCCGACCATGGGCTCCGCCTCTGTGGAGTTTACATGTTCTCCCCGTGTCTGCATGGGTTTTCTCCAGGTACTCCGGTTTCCTCCCACACCCCAAATTGGGGTTTCCAAAGTGCTCCTTAGTGTAGGAGTGTGTGTGTGTGTATTTGCCCAACGATGGATTGGCGCCCTGTCAAGGGTTGTTCCTGCCTTGCGCCATGTGTCGCCGGTTAGGCACAGACTTTCCCGTCACCCTGGATCAGGATAAGTGGATAAGACAATGAACGAATGAAAAGTTGCTGTTGAGTAGTTGCCCTGTTCTCGCTGCACCTGACGATAATGGACTAATTAACTGGAGGTTGAAGCCAATGGTACAGGAGCATTTCAGTTGGAGGATGATGGTAGAGGGGTTGATCAACCTGTAAGTTCCTTCTTGAAGAAACTGTGGAGAAGGAAGTTGTTCTTTTTTTGCTGGCACTAAAACACTTGAAGTTATATGTTAGAAACAGCATGCCCCTACCTTTTTATTTACAGACCACAACCCACTAGTGTTCCTGGCCTGCATGAAGAATGTTTATCAGCGTTTAATGCGTTATTCACTTATTATCCAAGATGCAACGGAGTATGTTCATTGACAGGGTTGTGACAATGTGGTTGCCAATACCCGTTCTGTGGCCTAGTCTCCTTGATGGTTGTATGAACCGTCTTCATTGAGGTTCAGGTCTGTGTGCTGCGGCTCGTTCAAATGTGCGTTAGCACATCTGTGTGTGTTTCAGAGGTCACTGACATCATGTGTACATCTTCTGTGTGTGTTTGGAGTTTGCACGTGGGCCTTGGTTAATGACGTTGTTCGTGTCTGTGCCTAATTTGAAATTCGTTGGAATCTCACTTTGAAAACTTGTTTTTGGGTCTTGGTGCTCGTTTTAGACCTTCCTTTGGAGACTCATTTTTGCTTCGGCTCACCTTCGCCTGCATACTGTTGTGCATACATGGGGTTCTGATGCTGACCTCTGCCAGTTTCATAGGGGATTTTGTATATTCTTTAAGGCTGGGTGTGGTTCCCTTCATCCTTTATTCTGGCATCCTGACCCTAGACTGGGACGTAGCACTGGGGGTAAAGTACACTTACATCCTCTTCAAGGCACCTTCATTACAGCTTTATTAGTTTGAAACTTATTAATTGTTGCCCTAACAGTGGATATAAGCATTCAGTGGATATGATTTCATTAATTTGAATCTCTTCTACTGTGATGATGACAGCAGTTAGCATGGTTGCCTCACAGATCCAGAGTCCTCAGTTTGGTCTCGACATCAGACTCCACTTGTGTGGCGTTTGCATGACAGCCAGTCTGGATGCTTGTTTGCATCCAGGATTTGTTTACGTTTATTGAAATCTATTAGTCCCATCAGTTGGCACAATTTCCAGTGCTGATGTTTGCCCAATCACATTTGAAGCTGTGTGTAGCAATTCACAAATCTTTGCTGAAAGGCATACGGTGATTAAATTGGTATTGAACTAAATGTTTTCTTATTGCCTGTGGTAACTGAATACACAGGGTTAAACTATAAAATGTATTACTTCTGACTTGGATTAAAGCCTAACAACAAACTTAAATTCTAAATCTTAAACATTAGTCTGTCATCTATAAACATGTCCAATAATTATTTAATTAGAAAGGTGTCAACATTGATCATTTCTGTGCAGTACGGGACTTTGTACAATTAGTCATTTTTTTTATTGACATTTGCAGATATAGGTCATATTTAAGTTTGTTCTTTGGGAAGGTTAGTATCTCATTGTTTAGTAAAGCAGTAAAACTTGCAATTTGACCAGGGCTGCCGAAAGTTTTAGATGAGACTTTCTAAACCATTTTATTAAGCTTTATACTGGAACTACATGTACATTCTGAATGTCATTTAATCTGTCTGAACTTTTGCAAGCCATATTGTGAGAACTTTCACATGGAGAACTTTCTGTATGTTAAGTAAAGAAATGTTACAGCACTTGTTCTAACTAACGTTTGTTCACTCATCTGAGTCCTAAACTGTACAGTTTTGAGATCATGCTAATTGATGTACTTTTTTGTAAGGAAGCTACTAATTAAACGTTTTATTCTTGTTCTGTAGTGCTGTTCACTGGCATCATCACCTCTGATCTGTGCACTCGACGAGACAAGTGTGGAAGAAGCTAGCCATGTCTGGGCAAAGGAAAGGAGCATCAGCCCGTCTGCCTAAATGTGCCTTCTGTAGAACGAACCAAGAGAAGGAGTGTGGTCCGCTCTTAGTGTCAGACAACCAGAAGGTGGCAGCCCACCACAAATGCATGGTGAGTGGACCATCTGCAAACCTGGCTTCTATTAGATCTGTTCAACTAGAACTCTTGCAGAATTCTTGAACCTTTTGGTGAAATCATAGTTTTAACAATTGAAAGTAATGTGGTTTCAGTGCATGACAAACGTTTCTGGTAATTCCTTCCCCTTGCTATATTTTTCATTTCTTTTCCATATTCATAAATTTTTCAGCTTTTCTCATCTGCCCTTGTGACGTCTCACTCAGACAGTGAAAACATTGGGGGATTTTCAGTTGAGGATGTGAAGAAAGAGATCAAAAGAGGAAACAAATTGGTAAGTGCCAAACAAATGTGTCTCTAAACCAGCTATAGTTATAAAGTGTTAAGGCTTTCATATTTTAGATGTCCATGCATCTTCAGTTTAAAAGACTGTTTGATGGTTTTCTGATTACATTGTGACTGAAGAATCCTTGAGTATTTTATACAGGTGCTCCCCATTTTTACAATGGTTTGGTGTATTATACTTTAACTTGTCGATGGAAATCTGACAATACCAATGAGTACTCGTTCAGCAGAAACAGAATTTTGAATTTTTCCCTGGGCAAGTGATACTCAATATGATACTTTCCCACAGATGCTGGGCATCCAAGCAGCAGTGCCAATGGACTAACCTTTGTTTTTCCACTGTCAATACATTATTCATTAAATTGCATCAGTTATTCAACACTTTATTATAAAACATACTTTTATGTTTTTGCCTAACTGTAGGTTAATGTAAAGGTTAAGTGTTCTAAGCATGTTTAAAGTTGGCTATGCTACTATTGAGATATAGATAGATATATTGTGTGTGTGTTTGTGTACAGTGGGGCAAAAAAGTATGTAGTCAGCCACTGATTGTGCAAGTTCTCCTACTTAAAGATGAGAGAGGTCTGTAATTTTCATCATAGGTACACTTCAACTATGAGAGACAAAATGAGAAAAAAAAATCCAGGAAATCACATTGTAGGATTTTTAAGGAATTTAATTGTAAATTATGGTGGACAATAAGTATTCGGTCAATAAATTTGGTTCAGCTCAATACTTTGTAACATAACCTTTGTTGGCAATGACAGAGGTCAAACGTTTCCTGTAAGTCTTCACCAGGTTGGCACACACTGTAGCTGGTATTTTGGCCCATTCCTCCATGCAGATCTCCTCTAGAGCAGTGATGTTTTGCGGCAACATGGACTTTCAACTCCCTCCACACATTTTCTATGGGGTTGAGGTCTGGAGACTAGCTAGGCCACTCCAGGACCCTGAAATGCTTTTTACGGAGCCACTCCTTCATTTCCCCAGCAGTGTGACTCAGCCATGTTCCATCTTCAATGCTCTCACTGATGGAAGGAGGTTTTGGCTTGAAATCTCACGATACATGGCCCCGTTCATTCTTCCCTTACCACGGATCAGTCGTCCTGTCCCTTTTGCAGAAAAACAGCCTCAAAGCATGATGTTTCCACCCCCATGCTTCACAGTAGGTATGGTGTTCATGGGATCGAACTCGGCATTCAAACATGACGAGTTGAATTTTTACCAAAAAGTTCTACATCTGACCATATGATATTCTCCTAATCCTCCTTTGGATCATCCATATGCTCTCTGGCAAACTTCAGACAGGTCTGAACATGTACTGGCTTAAGCAGGGGGAAACGCCTGCAGCATCTGAGTCCCTCTCTGCGTATTGTGTTAGTTATGGTAGCCTTTGTTACTTCTACACACTGTGTGTGTATATATGTGTGTGTATATACACATACATACTGCTAAAAAAAAATAAAGGGAACACTTGGAGTTATATTGTGTTAAACAATATACTCTCCAAGTGTTCCCTTTATTTTTTTTTTACACACACACAGTATATATCCCAATCATAAATCGGGGAGCACCTGTACATCATTCTGTTTAGGGTTTTTTAATCTTATCCTCAATTAGTTGTAGTTAGCAGACTGTAGTCCATCTTTTTCTCTGTACAGTATACATTTTAGTCGCCTTTACCCTGTTCTTTAATGATCAGAACCTCCACAGATCAGGCACTATTTGGATAGGGGATCATTCTCAGCACTGCAGTGACTACAATGGTAGCTGGACATTTTAGTTGGTGGACTGTTTTCAGTCCAGCAGTATCACTGAGGTGTTTAAAAACTCCTGCCGCACTGCTGTGTCTGATCCGCTCATCCAGCACAACACGCCACCACATCAGTGTTAGTGTCTTGTGAGCACTGATGAAGTATTAGAGGGTGACTAACAAACTGTGCAACAACAAATAAGCTGCTGCGTCTGACTTTGGGGAGGGGATTCGATTCACAGATGCATCGCGACGTGGACGATTTGACATTGATTATTTAAAGGTTAAATGATAAAGTAATGCTGACTAACGCTAAGCAGAACACGGAAATGTGGAAGTGTGGCACTCGAACAGTCTGGGACGTGCACATAAGAATCAACAGACAAACAAACAGTCAAAGCTTTCCCCCAACTCAGAAAGAGGGGGAGATGAATTATTGAATAATAATCAAATCTCGGGAATCATCAAATCGTGAGGTGCATAGCGAATCCCACCCCTAATTGTAGATGTCATAGTGCAAATTGAGTGAACACAGTGTTGAGAATGATCCACCACCCAAATGTTACCTCATCTATGAGGGTCCTGACCATCAGATGTATGCATGTGTGTATGTACAGTCTGTAGGCCTAATTTTAGAACTACAAAGCGCTTATATATGTTCAGTAGAACTGATTTAAAAGGACAACAAGGAGATGTACTTAAAAAAAAGGGCTGGTGAGTGTGTCTATCATGTTCAGCTGGTTAATTCTATATATTCTTAAATTTTTAATGTTGTTTCTTCAGCAAAGAGGTTGGAGTAGCCTATATGAATAGTATGGTTTATCTGAAAGTGTCTAGAGTGAGGGTCAAAAGTTTGAGACCACAGGTTAAAATGCTTCTGTTTTGCATTTTCTCAAATTTAATAGTGTTTTTCATTACAAAACATATAAAAAGTAATAATTTTATGTTAAGCGTCTTAATTATAATAGGTTTAGATGGGAAGATGAAGCTTTATGTAAAATTGATTACTTTCCTGTTGGATCACAGGTTCATCATTTCAGCAGTGGAGAGTATTTATGATCAGTAGTAATTGGTAGAATGTTGGTGTTCCTAGGTATTTTTTTAGGACTTTAAACTGCGAAATGTTTGTTCACATTAAGCGTTTTAGTCTCCCAGCTAGTGCAGCATTTGAACTTAGGAGATCGCAGTTGGTTGAACAGGATACACTGCTGAAGCTCAGTATCATATAGATGTTTTGTAGTGCTGGGCATACAACCTCCTTTACAACAGATCCAACTTTTCAGACATATTTCATTGAACTTTGTTTTCTCTCAAAGTGGAGCCAAACCTTTGAATGCTCATCTTCCACTGATGCTCTAGAGGAGCGTTTGAAAACACAACTGATGACGTACGTGATTACGTGAAGCACCGGTTCTGGAAGATGGATGGCACCTTAATACAGACGTGTTTTTGAAGAATGTGTTAGAACGAACCAATAAGTGGAACAGAAATTCTATTTTTAACTGGTATCTGGTAATTTTGGAACCGATTCTGAATCGGAACTGAGTTTCCATACCCACCCCTATAAACCAGTTTATAGAAATCCATATGACGCCACGATCTTCACCAGGAGTAACGGAAGAAAACAGACTTTCCAAATACAGTGGTACCTTGGTTCTGGGAACTCGTTGAATTCAGTTCTCAACATGTTTTGACTAGAACAATGTCACAGTTCTCGTGGCTTGCTCGGTAATGGTACTAAAACGTGTAGTCAAGCCGCATGATTCACAATTCAGTACACAGTGATTGAGGTTCACCGTTGTCCTTGCTTAGTGTGTTGCTCAGCCGTTACCTTGCTAGAACTCCCCATTGGTCCTAAAAAGGTTTGGAATTACAGCCGACTGACCCGAATACCCGAAAGGAACCCGAAAGGAAACAGGGTGCTGTTAGCTTAGCTATATAGTTAGCTTAGCTTATCAAGAATTTGCTTTGACTTTTCACTTCAATCCCTTACTCCACTAAATGACATGAGATTTTTACACTTTGTTCTAAACTAAGCTTTGTGTTAATGATTTTGGCCAACTGTAGGTTAATGTAAGTGTTTTAAACAGTAACTTACTTATCATAGGCTCCACTATAAGTATAGGCCGCTCTACCAAACCGTTATTAAACTCCTCAGTTCATGATACATTTAACATGATGGATTTGTCAGAACATATCCTCCTCGTAGATCTTAGAGTATCTGTACAGTACAACTCCATTAATGCATATAATGCCTTATACAGTGTGGATTTTCTGGGGGTCTGGAATGGATTCATTCAATTTACTTTATTCCTGATGGGGAAAAATTTGCTCTGAACTCATAGTTTTCAGTTCTTGACAACCCTTATGGAAGAACCGAGATACAACTGTAGTTTATTCAAATGAAGTTACTGGCTCCAAATTACTCAAACTTCTTCCATGTCCTGCAAATCTCTAATCAAGCGGTTTACTCCATAACCATTGGAAGATTTATGAACATCGATGCAACCTCTGTCTTATTTTTATATTCTATTATCATGGGAATGGGGCCTATCACAAGACTATAGCTGGTATTGCAGTCCAATTCCTTTTATCTACTTGTTTTTGAGACTTTGTGTGTAATCTCTGCAGCAGTGGTTTTGCTCTGGGTTTTTAAACAGGTTTCTTTTTCATCTTGTTTCTAGTTTCTAGTCAGTTGGCGGAAAGTTACTCATGCAGCACCTTTTGCTCTTTTAATAGTTCTGCATTTGTATTTTATTCTGCCTCACTTCAAAGTTACTGTGGATAAATATAGATGAACACCATGTAAATGTTCTTTGCTGTCTTTACTCCCGTGAATAGATGTGCTCATCCTGTCACCGACCTGGAGCAACCATAGGCTGTGATGTCAAGACGTGTCGGAGGACGTACCACTACTACTGTGCGCTATGGGACAAGGCCCAGATCAAGGAGAACACCTCACAGGGCATCTACCTGTACGGAAACATCACAGCCATACGATCAGACGTTTTTTTTATCCATCTGAATCATGTAAATTTTTTTTTTTTTTTTTGTAAATAAAGCCTCTCTTTGGTGTTTTCAGTGTTTACTGTCGCAAACACAGGGATGCGTCCCAAGATGCTAGTGATGGTAATAAATGCTTCTAATTTCATATATTTTTCCTTTTATATACCAGGCTGTTTTTATTTTCCTTATAAAATGTTTTGGTCATATGTGTACACTCTTAGAGGACCAAGGAGTTGCAGGTAATGAGTCAGATTCTTCCCCACCACGGAGCAGAGGGCGTGGCAGACTTGAGAAGAGAATCAGGGGAATACCTCGAGGCCAATCAGAAGATGCTCGTTCAACCTCTTCGCAAGGTGTAGATGAAATGGAGAGCTCGTCAAATGTAAGCTGCTGTCTTCTCACCTCATTTGCTTAATCAAATATATTAGGAGTTAAAGTAGGTCACCATAGTAAGCGTCTTTGCTGACTCAAAAAAGCTGCGATTATATTGGGTAGCATGTACTGTTGTATGCATACTGATCTGTGGCGGTTGTTGTAGCGGGACAGATCCCCTCTGAGGGGCAGCCCCAGTGAGTCAGGTCTGCGTTGTGGTTTCTGCCATGCTGGTGAAGAGGAGAATCAGACCCGTGGTGTGCTCCATTCTGACAACGCAAAAAAGGTTGCCGCCCACTACAAATGCATGGTGAGTTCCACCAGAATTCCCAGTTAGCAAACTCCTTGTTGGTTCTTGTGTAAAGCTAACAATGAGGTTGTACATCTAATAAACCTCGCCAAAAGACATTTCATAGACATGTTTAACTTTAATAGGAATTTAATTTATAGGAAGGTCTGCTATCTGTGGATTTAGCTGTACTTTGCCTCTAATGAGCAGGGTCTTGTGTTTACAGCATAAAGTTCTTTATTCTCACAAAGCTGGTTTTCTAGCAATAAACAACTATTTTATAATTAACCACTGAATAAAATGAATGTAATGAATTTTTTTAAACATAAAAAATGTATAACACTTTATTTCCCCAAGCTCCATTTATTATAGGGGTTCAGTGGTTCAGATGTCATGTTGAGAGATTAAAATAACCCACACATTATAGGAGAAATTTGGTTAACATGAGTATGGTTAGCATAACTGCTGTCAGATGTTGCATTTAATCTACTCCATAAGGGGACTGTGGTACTCTTATAATCTACTATAATAAACTATGACCTACTCCATTATGGAACTGTAGCAGAAGGTCAGACTCTTCACCAGAAGGTCAAGGGTTCAAATCCCACTTCTGCCAAGTTGCCACTGTTGGGTCCTTGAGCAAGACCCTTAACCTACAATTGCTTGGATTGTAAGATGGTATCAATGGGTAGTCGCTCTGGATAAAGGCGTCTGCTAAATGCTGTAAATGTAAATAAGGAGGCTCATGTAAAATCTTTCCACTGTCAGGAAATAGGATTTGGATAAATAGATGAAATTGAAAAGGTCAAAATGAGGACCGTCCTTCAATGCACAATGTTGCGTTCCCTGTTCATAGATTTATCTTCAGACATTGATTGGTCTCATTTTAATTTCTTTTAAAGTGTATTTTGGTTTATAATGAAGTATACTGTGCATGTCCAAACTGGACTGTATGGTAATGTGTTTGTTATGTTTAAAAACTGCTTCTCATATACTTGTCTCTGAAAGACTTGATGTCAAGCACTTCAGTGACAGTCATAAAAGACCCTTTCTCACATGCACTGTAACCCAGAACATTTCCAAACATTACCTGGAGGAGCTTTGTGTGTGAATGCAAATGTCCAAAACATTTGGACTTTTTTGGATATCTTGCCAGGTCCCTAGTACAAAGTCTGTGTAATGTCAGAGTGTGCCCATGTGTGATTAGAAAGGTAATGGTCCAGAGAATTCACAGATGATCTGTGTTGATGTTTCTGTAATGTTGACTGGTACGAAATATATTGCAGAGAAGTCTAGCGGTTAAGGTACTGGACCATGGACCAAAAGGTCCAGGGTTCAAATCCCATCTCTGCTAAGCTGCCACTGTTGGGACTTTGAGCAAGACCCTTAACCCACAATTGCTTGGATTGTAAGACTGTATCAATTGTAAGTCACTCTGGATAAGGGCGTCTGCTAAATGCTGTAAATGTAAAGTCTAAGTACATGTAGTATTAATATCGACACACACATGGTCGTCATTGAGGATGAGCCTCGTTCGCCATCTATGTGCTGTAAACAAAATGCACCTATTTCCGCAGCGTGTTTTTTTCCTCATGAGGTGCCTCCTGCACACACTTCACAGGCACCACCCCCTGTTTTAAGCATGCAGTATATTTGAGAAAGCATCTTAAATGGAACATCTCCATATGTCAAAACACAAACTCCCTGAGGCCACCGGTTTTTTAATTATGATTGGGACTGACACACCCAAGTATAACAACTAGCCCATTACAAAATTTGTAACTTATTTCTCTTTATTACAGCTTTTTTCTTCGGGAACTGTCCAACTCACAACCACGTCACGTGCAGAATTTGGTAACTTTGATGTTAAAACTGTCATTCAGGAAATAAAGAGAGGAAAAAGAATGGTGAGTTGGATGGTACTTGCAGCCAAGCTTTCTAAATAAATGAATCGGTACATGGGAAGATTATTACAGTAGCTGGCTGTGAATGCTTAATTTGTTTCTCCGGATTTGTTCCAGAAATGCACCCTGTGTAGTCAGCTTGGTGCTACCATTGGGTGTGAGATAAAAGCCTGCGTGAAGACTTACCACTATCACTGCGGCGTCGAAGACAAGGCCAAGTATATAGAGAACATGGCCAGAGGAATTTACAAGTAAATCTCGGGGTTTTTTTGTTTGTTTGTTTTTGTCTTCAGTCACTTTGCTGAGTAACATGGTTGAACCTGGACCATAACAGTTAATGGAAATATTGTATAATTCCCTCCCCTCCCTCCTATCAACAGATTGTATTGTAAGAACCACAGTGGAAATGAGGAACGGGATGAAGAGGATGAGGAGAGGGAGAGTCGCAGTAGAGAAAGGGCTGCTAATAACAGTGAAGGAAGCCCTCTTTCCTCTCAAGTCAATGGAAACTAGGTGAGAATCTTGAAATGATACTGCAAAACAAGTTTGAATTGGGTAAGGTCGCTTGAACTCTTCATCTGGAAAGTTTAGTTTGTATTTTTGTGGTACAAGCCATTGGAACATATTCTGATAAATGTTTGTCTTTTACAGATGGCAGTTGAAGATATGTGGAGTGGGAGGGGACAAAATATTTTTGTATTGCGCTCAGAACTTGGGGGGCCAGTTCACAATATCAACAGTTTGTGTCCCTGTAATTGCCAGAAACATCATAACCATTGATATCTGGCAGTACATTTCTATGCCTTTTTTAATATTTCGAGAAAACATCAGCCGTGAGACTGGAGGGTCCAGTTTGCATTGTCATCCCAACTGATTGGAGCAAAAATGGAGGGCACAGATATCCAACACGAAAAATATAATGGAAAAATCCCTACATCATTGTAATTTAAAATACCTGGTTTCGTCTGTGACCTACACCTGAGAGATTTGAGCCACTGACATTTGCAGGCCATGTGACTCGTCTGACAAGAAGTCTCTTCTCAATTGCCCTTCTTGTCTGTTTCACAGAGCTTGTTTTTATGAGATTGCCTTCTGGTTGTTCTGCTCTTTTCCAAACCATGTTTAACAAGCCTGTCCCTGTAATATTCTGTCAAAGAATTGACATTATCTTTACCTCTTATTTTCTCTTGTATCATGTATAATATTTTACTACTGTATTATAGCCATGAGTAATGTTGAATATTTGTGGTTTCCTTTATAGTCTTGAGTCAGGATTAAAGATCGTTGCTAGCATGCACTTTTCTTTACTTTGCCGTGTGCAGTAGTTTTTCTTTTCGCACTGTACATCTTTTGGAGAAAGTGCATTATTTCACTGAATACACGTCTGTTTCGATCATTTCTTCATTTTCAGTAACCGCTTTATCCATATCGGGTGCCATGGGTCTGAAGCCTCCCCCGCAAATACTAGACCCAAAACAGGGACACAGCAGCAGAAGGGTGCAAGAATATTGCAGGGCATCTCTTATCATTCACTAATTTTACATTTCACTAGAGATGGCTTAATTTCAGTGCAGGTTCTAGACCTTTTGAAGAGGAGGACAGGCTCAGGCCACTGGCTATGTTAGAGGGCCAATTACTCTCCACCTAAATGGGCATTGTCATTGTTTGCAAGAGTGAGGTAAATCATTCGTCATTTTAGGGGGGGCCTAGGGAGGACCAAGCTTGTAATCGCAAAACCAATAAAACTGCCACTGTTTTTCATTTTGAGTAGCCAATCCACCCACTAGTGTTTTTTGCACTGTGGGATAAAATTGTAGCACCAGCTGGAAGCGTGGCAAATGTGCCAAACTGGGACAGGCTGTAACCTATGGGGTTGGAATCTTCCTATTTTTCTGTTTTCTCTATTAAGAATGTAGGTGTATACTATTGTATGCTACTTTAAAACTACAGGAAAAGGCTGGGCTGTGACGTCCTTAGTGGTAAGGGGAGACTTGTGCTATTTGCACTGCTATGGTTGTAGTATGCAAAGTGGCTCAAGATATTTTGGAGTTGCACACGCTAACATTTGATCAGTTTAGTTAAAGAAATGATTGAGTTTTGAATATTTCTCATAATGTCCAAAGCATTCAATCATTTTTAATCCAGTTATGGCTTGTAAGGAACTGGGTCCTAATATACAGCACAAGGCTGGAATGAATAGTTGACAGGGCTCCAATCCATCAGGAGGCACCTGCACACCACGCGTACAAACTCAGACTGGGACAATTTCGAGACACCAGTTTATATAATGCAGGTCTTTGGAATACTAAGGAAACCAGAATGCTGCCAGCAACATCTGGCTATAAAATAACTTTTGTTACACTTCTACTATAGAGATTTCCAGTACTGTAACAATACAGCAAAATCCCTGACTTACAGTAGTGATTACACAGACAACCTTTTAAACTGAGTGTACATGCCTATGTGCAGTGACACATCACTGCGAAGACAGCAGCTGCAACAACAGAGACAAAAAGTGCTAATTTATTTAGCTTTTGTACTGTTCCGTAATGGATTGTTTAACCCATGATTGTTGCCGAAAACTTATGTTGCTCTTTGTTACTGCTGTTTGATTATACATTTGCTACTTGAATTAAACAAAAACAACCAAGGACTCTCCTTTCATTTGTCTAAAATAAATTAGGAGTTTGCAGATGTATTTGAAGCAGGCATCATGAGACCTGCTTGCTGCTGTGCCCCAATAAAATCATGGTGGTAAAAAGTCTATTTTCGTTCTGGATGGCTGAGCAGAACTCAGGCACTGTATTTCCCCATAATGCCCAGCATCTTTCCAAAGGCTTGAAATGTTAACGTTTTCAGACAGAGACGGACACAGTTTTGGTTTTTAGCATGGAGTAATGGACAAGAGAAGATATTTAATAAAGTCAGCCACGCTTAAGTCAGCCCTGTATACATGTATAACCTACCAAAAATACATATTAGTCCACTAAAGCAAAGACATTAGCATAAACAAAATGAATGCAATTAATGAAAAAAACACCTTAGTGATCATTTGTTTTTGGTTTCTCATCCATGACAGAGTGACCCCCACTTAAGTGTTAGATTACTTAATCTATTTAGCATTTAATAGGCTTATTTTTAATTCACAGGTGTAGCCCTACTACTGATTGGTAAGCCGAGGGGTACAGCTGTGCCCATCTAAAGTCTGTATGTGCCACTGATTTGATGCATTGCCTTCTGTTTAATAGAGATAATTGATGAATGGCAGTTGTGTAACAGCACACTGACGTTGTGTATTGTATGTAGCTTATGTAAGTTCACATTATCTTTGCTAACCCTGCTAAAACCCCAGCCCCAGAGCAGCATAAACCAACTTGGACCAACATGGAACTTGCATTTTGTTTTGGTTTTGGATTTTTTACCAGCACATCAGTATCCAAAAGCATTAATTTACGATTTATTTTAAGCAGGGGAAATGTTGTTCTATCTACGAGCAGCCATGATTTGCAACTTACACTTTTTAAATACACTTCTTAAATGAATTTCTTACACCGAATCACTAATATAGATATATATGTTTTCCAACAATGCGCTTCATAAACGCGGCAGGGTGGCCACTGCCGGTCAAGGCCTGGCTGCTGCCTGTGTGGGATTCCTCTGGGTGCTCGGTTTCTTCTAACATTTCAAAGACGCATTAGATCCGTCTGTGTCTAAAGCGTCCCAGAGTATGTGATTAGGCCCACGACCCTGAATAGGGTTATTAAGTGGATATAGAACGTGAGTGAGTGAATGTGCGTTATTTAAAATGTTTATTGACTGTCCCATCAACCATGTCTAGGTGTCCATAAGTGAGTATTAAGTACACTTGGTGTTTGTCAAAACAGAAAACGTTGAAATTTCAATATGGTGGAGACATTTACATACACAATTACCTCACGAACTACAGAAACGGGAACAGAGACCTGGAATTGTGCAGTACACACATAGGCCTACTCAATGCATCTTTTTTACGTTAACTTGATGCCTCTAGTTGCCATTTATATGTTATTGATGCTATTATCATCGTTAGCTGATCACTATCATCACTACCCAGTGTGTGAAACCGAGTAGTACGGCTAAATGTATTTATTAATAATTGAAGAGGAGTGTGGCTGCAGACATGCACTCAGGCAGGAACGGGAAATACGTGTCGTTTGTTGACGGTTATTGAAGAAGAGAAAGGTAGCTTTAAGTGAATGATTGGTAATATTTGTTTGAGCTGTTTGTGTTTCAGCACCTTTGTTTATCACTGTATGCAGTTGCGTTGTTTTTTATGTTAGATTCACTCATTTTGATCTTATTATTAATAATAACGTTTTATTGACGATGTCTAGATAGCCGTTGGCTGGTAACGTAATCATTTCAGAAGTCTTGTTAGATGGAGCGATAAATATGTCAATAAAACAGACTTTTTCTCTGTTGAATTTCTGCAGTAGTCACTGTTCTCAACAGCAAATACCTACACAAATACACACACGTCCTTTATACAGGACCAAAGAAACTGAACTAACAGAAAAATGGAAAGTTCTTTGTTAATGCTGTAGTACACTGTTTGCTTTTTCTCTTCTGTTTGCTTTTAAAGATGCATCAGTCAATATTTAGTGCAGATACTAAATGTTCAGTGTGAGCCCCGTGGATGCCAGACAAACATTGATGCGTTAATTAACAGTGCTAAAGTGGGACTTAGTATATTGTATATTCATTACATTTAAAGTGATATGCTGTATTTAAAGCCTTTTGTTGTTTTACTTTTGACCAAAATGGATTTTAGCTCAAGAAAATCCAGAGATCCAGTACCTCAAATCACTGGAATATGTCATGTGATTAAACAGAAAAGAATGTACAATACAGAAATGTCCAATTTCTTACATATACTTTCATTATACACTCAGTATTTGGTTGGAGCTTGTTTAACATGAATTATTGTATCAGTGCAGCATGGCATAGAGGCAGTCAGCCTGTCACACTGCTGTGAGATGTTATTAAAGCTCAGGTATCTTTGAAAGTGGTCTTCCACTCATTTGTACTGGGTTGGGTGTTTCTCACCTTTCTCTTGACAATACCCCAAAGGCTGTCTTTGGTGTTCGGGTCCGAAGAGCAGGACGACTGATCAAACACAGTAATATCATGGTCAGCAAATTATTTCGGAGTAGTTTTGGGACTGTGGGCAAGTCCTGCTGGAAAAGGATATCTCCTGGTAGATGGCTGCAGCCGATGACATTTCACTCCACATCATCACAGACTGAGGACACTTCACACTGATATATTTTTATGTAATACGTTCCTTTATATACAAAAATGTAGAGAATAGTGTGGAGGCTACATTAAGAACACAGTTGTTGTTTTTTACAGAGCTCAAGATCTTTTACTCTGCGATTTACTTCATATTTGTACAGAATGAAGTAAATCACTACAATTTATACAAGCTTATATATGAAAATTAGACTGAACGGAAGTTTAACTTTGTCCTGTAGATAGAATGAAATTCAATAATGATACAGGGATGAGGAAATTAAAACTACCTTAAGGATATCCTCAGATTCAGATATACTTGTCACATACACAATTACACTTGTAAGCTTGCAGTGAAATGTCCGGTATCTATCCTGTGGTTTGATGAGAAAAAAAACAACAACTAAACGTGTTGTACAAAGTGATACATAATGGAGGCAGATCGTTATACGGCAACTTAATGGAAGTAATATAGGAAATGTGGTTTGATGATCACAGCAAAGAAAATTACGAAGCCCCCAAAGTATGAAAAAAGTTTGTAGAGGAGGAAAAAAGTTTGTAGAGACTTAAATTGTTCCTTCAATTCAGTAAACCGTTACCTCGAATTGTCTGTTCTGGGGCATAACATGCAGTAGGCTAAAGAGGATGTCTAACCCACAGACTACAGTCTATGGTCTAAACGCAATGCACGTCATCCAGTAGGTGGCGATAATGCACCAATACAGCATGCCAATCACCAAAAACCCAAAAGAAGAAGATGAAGTAGCTCGCGATCATACCCATAATATATATCATATTATTTTATTATTACATTGTAAATATATTACGTATATTATATCGGTCTATGGGTGTGATTTCAGGCTCGGCTCCGTTGTCCCAATGATAAAACGTGCCGAAACTGCGTTCACCTCAATGGCTAAAATTTCACTTAATACTCACTTATTTTATGTCTTTATTGATCAAATAAAACCGTTTCATAAGCAAAAAACCAACCCACGTCATTGCACCTGCCTTGCTGAGTGCACATGTGGCTCAGGATGCACATGACGTCACAGCGGCTGAGAGTGCATGGGCTGAGAGGGCATGGGCTGAGAGTGCATGGGCTGAGAGTGCCTGCGACTGACAGTGCATGGGGCTGAGAGTGCATGGGCTGAAAGTGCATGTGCCTGAGAGTGCATGAGCTGAGTGCATGTGGCTGAGAGTGCATGAGTTGAGTGCATGTGGCTGAGAGTGCATGGGGCTGAGAGTGCCTGCGACTGACAGTGCATGGGGCTGAGAGTGCATGGGGCTGAGAGTGCATGGGCTGAGAGTGCATGAGCTGAGTGCATGTGGCTGAGAGTGCATGAGCTGAGTGCATGGGGCTGAGAGTGCATGGGGCTGAGAGTGCATGGGCTGAGAGGGCATGCGGCTGAGAGTGCATGGGCTGAAAGTGCCTGCGACTGACAGTGCATTGGCTGAGAGTGCATGCGGCTGAGAGTGCATGGGGCTGAGAGTGCATGGGCTGAGAGTGCATGAGCTGAGAGTTCATGTGGCTGAGAGTGCATCGGCTGACAGTGCATGGGCTGAGAGTGCATGGGGCTGAGAGTGCATCGGCTGAGAGTGCATGTCTGCAGCCAGACTGTATTAAATAATTGTGGACATGCTGGCAGGAGCTGTATGCTAAATAAAAGTTGCTACTCATTACCTCATGCTACATGTACTGTAATGCAGCTGTACTAACATTAAATGTACCAATTTCTATTCGAATTTCCAAAGGTTTGTGCAGACTGTACTTTAGTTTCCAAACATAAATCAAGAACCTATAAATTACTCTTCTATCACATGTGAATTCTAGCCATTTCGCGTAACAAATCTACTTTCACCAGCTAACCCATATTTTGCTTTCTAAACGCTGACTGGCTTCCCAAAGCGCTCCACACCCACTTCATAAAAGCCTCTTGCGCTACTTACACACTATCTAGTGCACTCCGTATTAGCAGGTTGGGAGTAGCTCATCAGCCTTCACTGTGCGGAAGTCACGCACTCTCGTGCTACAGTGTCAGAGGTGAAAGGCTTCGGGCTGAGACGGAGCATCGGATAACAGACGGCGGTCCCGATTCGTAGCAGAGACTTGTCCAGCCGGTTATGGCGAGCAGCAGCTCCTGCATTGTGGTGTGTACTGCTGTTTTCAGTGTGTTTTTCCTCAGAGTCCGTTATGTACCTCCCTCCGTACAGCTGCACGCTTCTCGCACACACTCACCCGCGTCTTACGTGAATTGGACCGTTGCAACTGGACAATTAAAAGACAAGCTCTTTAATACTTTTGGGTTGTCCGTGAAGGTATAGTTGAATGTTTGTCGCGTTTTCTTTTATAATTAGCAAAGCAGGTATGCGGGCCTCCCGGGAAAGCAAGGCACGTGCATGTTACAGGCTCCGCGCATGCTTTTTTCGACAGACGCGAACACCCGCAGTATCCCGATGGTGACTTTGCTTTGACGTAATGATTTCTGTAGCTAATTAATGCTATACCTAACCCAAACCTTAACCTCAGCAACCTAGTGGAGATCTTTCGACTGTTGGTTTTTCATAAGAACGGTGCTGTTTTCCCTGTGAGGACCAGCAAAAATATCCCTAGAATTAAAAAATGGCAGATCTTTCTATCCTTGTCGGTACATTTGGTCCACAATAACAGGACATTTGTTTGTTACTGTATTTGTGTATTCCTTCTATTGGTTGACTTTTGTGAAAAAAGATTGTGAAGAATTTAGAATTTTCTATATTTCTGCATAAATATGTCCTAAAACATCATCAAATTTTCACACAAGTCCTAAAAGTAGATAAAGAGAACCCAGTTAAAGAAATGAGACAAAATATTATACTTGGTCATTTATTTATTGAGGGAAATGATCCAACATTACATATTAGTGAGTGGCAAAAGTATGTGAACCTCTAGGATTAGCAGTTAATTTGAAGGTGAAATTAGAGTCAGGTATTTTCAGTCAATAGGATGACAATCAGGTGTGAGTGGGCACCCTGTTTTAATTACAGAACAGGGATCTATCAAAGTCTGCTCTTCACAACACCTTTGTGGAAGTGTATCATGGCACGAACAAAGATTGCTGAGGACCTCAAAAAGTGTTGTTGATGCTCATCAGGCTGGAAAAGGTTACAAAACCATCTCTAAAGAGTTTGGACTCCACCAATCCACAGTCAGACAGATTGTGAACAAATGGAGGATATTTAAGACCATTGTTACCCTCCTTAGGAGTGGTCGACCAACAAAGATCACTCCAAGAGCAGGGCGTGTAATAGTTGGCGTGGTCACAAAGGACCACAGGGTAACTTCTAAGCAACTGAAGGCCTCTCTCACATTGGCTAATGTTAATGTTCATGAGTCCACCATCAGAAGAATACAGAACAACAATGGTGTGCATGGCAGGGTTACAAGGAGAAAGCCACTGCTCTCCAAAAAGAACATTGCTGCTCGTCTGCAGTTTGCTAAAGATCACGTGGAAAAGCCAGAAGGCTATTGGATGAATGTTTTGTGGACAGTTGAGACCAAAATAAAACTTTTTGGTTTAAAAGAAAAGCGTTATGTTTGGAGAAAGGAAACTGCATTCCAGCATAAGAACTGCATTCCAGCATAAGAACCTTATCCCATCTGTGAAACATGGTGGTGGTAGTATCATGGTTTGGGCCTGTTTTGCTGCATCTGGGGCAGGATGGCTTGGCATCATTGATGGAACAATGAATTCTGAATTATATCAGAGAATTCAAATGGAAAATGTCAGGATATCTGTCCATGAACTGAATCTCAAGAGAAGGTGGGTCATGCAGCAAGACAAAAACCCCTAAGCACACAAGTCGTTCTACCAAAGAATGGTTAAAGAAGAATAAAGTTAATGTTTTGGAATGGCCAAGTCAAAGTCCTGACCTTAATCCAATTGAAATGTTGTGGAAGGACCTGAAGTGAGCAGCTAATGTGAGGAAACCCACCAACATCCCAGAGTTGAAGCTGTTCTGTACGGAGGAATGGACTAAAATTCTTTCAAGCCGGTGTGTAGGACTGATCAACAGTTACAGGAAACGTTTAGTTATTGCTGCACAGGGGGGTCACAGCAGATGCTGAAAGCAAAGTTCACATACTTTTGCCACTCACTAATATGTAATATTGGATCACTTTCCTCAATAAATAAATGACCAAGTATAATATTTTTGTCTCATTTGTTTAACGGGGTTCTGTTTATTTACTTTTAGGACTTGTGTGAAAATCTGATGTTTTGGGTCATATTTATGCAGAAATATAGAAAATTCTAAAGGGTTCACAAACTTTCAAGCACCACTGTACAATCATTGTGAGGACATTAGGTCTTTCCACATTAGGTCTTTCCACAAGCCCTCCTTTAGGGCCCAAACTTTATACGTCTGAATAAAAAAGTACATCTTTAATATCACTTGAATATTGTTCTGGAAAAGTTACATTCAACTTAAATAATGGCCAACACTTGGAGTGACAGAAAATCAGCTCAGTATGTTTACTTGTGACTTAACAAATCACACATGAAAAGGATTTAAAAAAAGCCTAGATGACGACACTATGTAGCTTTTACTTTAACTTCCCAGCATCTATACACCATTATCTCTTATGTTTTCTGAAAAGTGGCATCCTTTTCACAGCATCTCTGATTGTTTGACCCAATTTAAAAAGTATATATTGTGGTGTTTGTCACAGCTTCCAGTCTTCCACACATCAAGTTACCATTATTTAACAGTCATTAAAAATGTTGTTTAAAAGATCATGAGATCAATGTTCATTCTTCTCTAGTATACTGTTCTCTTACACTGATCATTTGAAAGTCTTAAAAATTCAATCACCGACCACTTCATTATTTACACCTTGCTAGTACCAGGTTGGACCCCATTTTAACATCAGAACTACCTTAATTCTTCGTGGCATAGATTCACTGAGGTGCTGAAAACATTGCTCAGAGATTTTGGTGTATATTAACTTGATGGCATCTCACAGTTGCTTAAAATTTGTCGGCTGCCCATCCATGATGCCAACCTCCCGTTCCAGCACATCCCAAAGGTGTTCTATTAGATTGAGATCTGGTGACTGTGCAGGCCATTTTTGTATAGTGAAACTCGTAATGTTCAAGAACCCAGTTTGAGATTATTTGAGCTTTGTGACATGGCTCATTATTCTGCTGGAAGTAGCCATCAGAAGATGGGATCACTATGGTCATAAAGGGATGGACATGGTCAGCAACAATACTGGCTGTGGTGTTTAAATGATGCTCGGTTGGTATTAAGGGACCCAAAGTGTGCCCCACACCATTGCACCACCACCAAACTGAACAACTGATACAAGGCAGGATGGATCCATGCTTTTATGTTGTTTACACCAAATTCTGATCCTACTGTCCATATGTCGCAGCAGAAATCAAGACTCATCAGACCGGGCAACATTTTTCAATCTTGTTTTGCTTGAGAGCTTGGATTTGTTTACCGTATTGTTCGGACCATAAAGCGCACCGGATTATAAGACGCAATATCAATGATCGGCTGCTAACGGGTATATTTTCATACATAAAGCGCATTAAAAGGCGCATGAAATGAAAACAAAACTCTTAAGTTCCCTCGGAAGCTCAGTTTGGTCTTTACCTGGCGCAGGGCGTCTTCTTGCTTCCTCCACTTCCGTACCATTGATTCGTTAATGTTGAATTCTCTCGCAGCTGCTCTATGTCCATGTTGTACTGCGTGACCGATAGCGCTGAGTTTTGAAATCCGCTTCGAAAATGAATGAATGAATGCACTACCCTAATGCTGAAGCACATACCGTATTACTCCACTATGCTGCGCACTACGGTTGCCGTAAGCTTCGTAACTTACCAAGGCCGTGCTAAAACAATTTGACAGATTTATGAGCGCCGTGTACCATCTACAATCGGTTCTAGGTCAGAAGGCTCAACCAGAATTAATTCATACATTAGACGCACCGCATTTTAAGGCACACTGTTGATTTTTGAGAATGTTAAAGGATTTTAATTGCGCCTTATGGTCCGAAAAATACGGTAGTTACATATTGAATTGAACGAGCACCGGAGTTGAGAAGTTTGAGTTATTTTGGTGCAATACAGTAAGGCAACTTTGGTAGAACAGGATTTTTGATATCTGTATTTCTACAGCAGTCAAACTTCTGAACTGTTCAAAACATTCATTCTAAAACATTCCTATTATTGAATCAGCACACTGGAACAAATTAGTGCAGTAGACTATTAAAACAGCTTCTAGAATACAGGTCTGGGCATGCACATACTAAACTATGCATACTATGTGTGTGCACAACTGGATAAACATGTTAAATGTGATTAGACCTGTACATTAATAAGCATGCATCAGAGAGGCACATTCTACACCACACGCAAAGTCTGTAGCAATAATTGAGTGTTACACTGCTTCCTGTTTTCAGCTTTCTGTGTGATTGTAAGGGTCGCTAAATAAGAATATGGGAACTGCTATTTGCTTTGAGCTACTTTGTCATAGACAAAATGCAGGTCTAGGTTTTGGCTAGAGTTCTGTATGATTAGAGTGACCCTGAAAGTTTGTACAGACTATTCCCTGATTAGGTGGCTCTCCCCTCTTTACAGCTTTATGGTCTTGGTAAAACTATAATGGACTGTTGGCAGAAGTAGTACAAGAGTCAGACTAAATCTGTCCTAATTTCACAAGCCCTGCATTAAAGGTAATAAATCAACTACTTTAAAATCATTTCGTAACGTTCAGTGCGTAGCGTTCAGAGTCCTGTCTTTGGGTTGTGAATATTCAGAGTTTTAAAAACATTCCTAATTAGTATTGCTGAAGATCTTAGGATCCTGCTCAGACTCCAGCACTTTCAAGAGGGTGGTTATAGATTTGTAAGTCGTACTGTTTAAGGGCATTTGCTAAATGTTAAAGCCAGTAATTAAGTCTGAGTGTAGAGTGATATCAACGCTAAAAGATTTCCAGAGCTGAGTAATAGGTGAATGATGGTTACTTTGCCGGTGTTGCTCTGCTTGTCTCTATGAATGCTGTAACAGTTCAGTAGGCAGTTTAAAGATTCAGCTGCTGTTGCAATTGAGTACATATGTAATGTGTGTATTTCAGATCACCGATGAAGAGCAGGGTTATGACCTCAACCTCTTCTGCATACCAAAGCACTATGCTGCTGACCTGGAACGTGTTTATATTCCACATGGACTGATCATGGACAGGTATCGGACGAACCCCCCACTTTACATTGACCCAGTTTTCTTCTTTTAGACCCTGAGAGAGTTCTTACTTTAGTCACGGAGCGCTTGAGTAATCAGCGTTCTGTTTACACTTACTGGATTAAATGACCTTTGCTTGTAAAATGTGTAGAAATGTGCTGACTGTGGACAAACTCAGATCGAAGCACTCTTACTCTGCACTGATTTATTCGACTTATTTGTGCGCATTGCCTGCCAATGTTACTGACTGCCTAACATTGCTTAGTTTGTTGAACTTTTACTTAAATTTACAGTATTTACACAAACTTGCCACCACAACCTCAAGACGTTTAAAGTAATCTATATTAAAAGTCGCACATTTTTTATGTAATTAATTGTTATTAATCGCATTTTAATAAGAAGGTTCTCTGTTATGAACTACAGATTTTAAATAAATTATCGATGCATCACATTCGACTGCATCAGATGCACTTGCAGAAATAATAATAAAACTCAGACCTATATTTTACAGTGCCAGTTAACGTTATTATAACATTTAAAATGGATATCAGAAAACATCATGAGAACATGTTCTACTAATTAGTTCCTGGTTGTATGTGGCCAAGCAGCTGTAACCCACATGCAGGGTTTAAAATAGAACACACATTTAATCTGCATAGTAGCAATTATGAATTAAATGAAATAAAAGAAAATACACGGACTATATCGGACCAAGCACAGTTACAGCATAAGGAGCAACAGGTTCAGGATGACATAAAACAATAGTCTCATAGCATGACACTGACACATTGGTATACTTGTTTGATAAATGGTACCAGTATAACCCTTGGATGCACGCATGTTTTTTATTCAGTATGCATAGTATGTCTCTCTCTTGTTATCTGCGTGTGTATTGCACACTTGTGTCATTCAGTCCTACCACACAGCACAGTTCAGTGATAAAGGTTCAGTTTCAAAGTCCAGTCTATGTGTGAAGCAGTCGTCAGATCAGGTGGCTCGCCATCATCACTTGGGATGAATCAAGATCTATTAAAAAAAAAAAAAACGGCCTCTGTTAAGGCACGGCCCATAGTAATTAGAATGTATGAATAACGATGTTAAACAATGTTAAATACTATCATTTCTCTTAGAATGGGAATATTTTTTCCCCATACTATCCAACTTAACAATAAATGTTGCACCAAAAAAGTAGTACTAAATTCTAAAGGAAAATGTCTGAACATCTGTCCATGAACTGAATCTCAAGAGAAGGTGGGTCATGCAGCAAGACAACGACCCTAAGCACACAAGTTGTTCTACCAAAGAATGGTTAAAGAACAATAAAGTTCATGTTTTGGAATGGCCAAGTCAAAGTCCTGACCTTAATCCAATCGAAATGTTGTGGAAGGACCTGAAGTGAGCAGTTAATGTGAGGAAACCCACCAACATCCCAGAGTTGAAGCTGTTCTGTACGGAGGAATGGGCTAAAATTCCTCCAAGCCGGTGTGCAGGACTGATCAACAGTTAGAGGAAACGTTTAGTTTCAGTTATTGCTGCACAGGGGGGTCACACCAGATACTGAAAGCAAAGGTTCACATACTTTTGCCACTCACTAATATGTAATATTGGATCAATTTCCTCAATAAATAAGTGACCAAGTATACTGTATTTTTCGGGCTATAAGGCGCAATACCAATGATCGGCTGCTAACGGGTCTATTTTCATACATAAAGCGCACCGGGTTATAAGGCGCATTAAATTAAATAAAACTCAGGAAACTCAGTTTGGTCTTCTTTACCTGGCGCAGGGCGTCTTCTTGCTTCCTTCACTTCCGAACCATTGATTCATTAATGTTGAATACCCTTGCAGCTGCTCTATTTTCATGTTGTACTTGCGTGACTGATAGCGCTTCGTAAGCATGTCTCTTAACAGGAGCCACTTTTGGGGCAGCGGGTATAGAAAATGATTGAATGAATGCACACGTTAATGTTGAAGCACAGATCGTATTACTCTGCGAGGCTCTTGCGCACAGAGCTGTACGTATTATTATTATTATGTACGGCTCCTGACTATGGTGGCCGTAATGCTCAATTATGGTTCCACAACCAGAATTAATTCATACATTAGGCGCACCGCATTTTAAGGCGCACTGCAGATTTTTGAGAAAATTAAAGGATTTTAAGTGCGCCTTATGGTATACGGTAATAGGTTTGTCTCATTTGTTTCACTAGGTTCTCTTTATCTACTTTTAGGACTTGTGTGGAAAATCTGATGACGTTTTAGGTCATATTTATGCAGAAATATAGAAAATCCTAAAGGGTTCACAAACTTTCAAGCAACACTATATTTAATCCTGCCACCCTTACATGCCCTGAATAACACAGATAACTCCTTCTCCTAATACTAAAAATGGTAGAGAAACAAAATATGAATAACGAGTAATGAATTAAAGTCTGCATTGACAAACGAACTCACTCCATTAACTACACTGATAGCCAGTCCACAGGGGGGGAAAAAAGCAGCTGCGTTAATTTTTCGTTAATTAATCATCGTTTTTGAGAAATGGAGCTTCAGATCCTATGTCATTATTTTTGGATTATATGGGTGTCGGCTGTTTTTTAATGTGTCAATCTAATATTTACAAATGTTAATTTGTTTGCCTAATTATGGCACTAATCAGTTAAAATTAAATAACTGTCATTTGCTCTTGCATTTTGTGCAAATTGTCAATGGCATTTAAACACGTTTTTTTCAGTGTGCATATTCCTCTGCTTTCCATTGAGTTTAATGTTGCTCCTGCAGGACTGAGCGGCTGGCTAGAGAAATCATGAAGGACATGGGTAGCCACCACATTGTGGCCCTCTGCGTGCTCAAAGGGGGCTATAAGTTCTTTGCAGACCTTCTGGACTACATCAAAGCCCTGAATCGCAATAGCGATCGTTCCATTCCCATGACTGTCGACTTCATTCGCCTTAAAAGCTACCAAGTAAATATGACCTTTTGCGCCCTTTTTTGTTTACACCAGTATTAGGCTACCGTCATATAATCATATAATACACTATATAATAGCATGTATAACACTACAGCTGTCAGTCACATTAGGTCGTCTCATTTTCTGTAACAGAATGACCAGTCTACAGGTGAGATTAAGGTGATTGGTGGAGATGACCTATCCACACTCACAGGAAAGGTAAGCATGCACCTGAGGATGACAATTTCATTGTGACCCATGTTTCTTTGTATTTAAAATCTTTGTGTTAAGGCATTTAAAAATGTAGTAGAACCCTGTTATCCAAATTCCACAGTACAAATTCCTTGTGTAATGTATTGGGCATTATTGTAATATCGTAATACCACAACCCACTATCTTAACTTTCAGATCCCACTGCATTGTACACTGATCTGAAAAATTCGAGCTCAGTAATTTCCTTGACCTTCCCTTCTCTCCTGTCGGTTAGTAATGTGAAATTTTGTGCTCAGTTACGAGGTAAAAACATGCACAAAGACAAGATAATAAACAAGAGGAATGGAGTAGAGTGGCAAAGTCCCTCCCAATGCAGCTACAGTGGGGCGAAAAAGTATTTAGTCAGCCACTGATTGTGCAAGTTCTCTTATTTAGAAATATGACAGAGGTCTGTAATTTGTCATAGGTACACTTCAACTATGAGAGACAAAATGAGAAAAACAAACAATCCAGGAAATCACATTGTAGGATTTTAAAGAATTTAATTGTAAATCATGGTGGAAAACAAGTATTTGGTCACCCACAAACAAGCAAGATTTCTGGCTCTCACAGACCTGTAACTTCTTTAAGAAGCTCTTCTGTCCTCCACTGGTTACCTGTGTTAATGGCACCTGTTTGACCTCGTTATCTGTATAAAAGACACCTGTCCACAGCCTCAAACTGTCAGACTCCAAACTCAACTATGGCCGAGACCAAAGAGCTGTTGAAGGACACCAGGGAGAAAACTGTAGCCCTGCAACAGGCTGCGAAGAGTGAATCTACAATAGTCAAGCAGGTTGGTGTGAATAAATCAACTGTGGGAACAATTGTAAGAAAATGGAAGACATACAAGACCATTGATAATCTCCCTCGATCTGGGGCTCCACACAAGATCTCATCCTGTGGGGTCAAAATGACCATGAGAACGGTGAGCAAAAATCCCAGAACTACACGGGGACCTGATGAATGACCTGCAGAGAGCTGGGACCAAAGTAACAAAGGCTGCCATCAGTAACACACTACGCCGAGAGGGACTCAGATCCTGCAGTGCCAGGCGTGTCCCCCTGCTTAAGCCAGTACATGTCCCAGGTGCGTCTGAAGTTTGCCAGAGAGCATATGGATGATCCAGGAGAGGATTGGGAGAATATCATGTGGTCAGATGAAACTAAAATAAAACTTTTTGGAAAAAACTCAACTCGTCGTGTTTGGAGGAAGAAGAATGCTGAGTTGCGCCATACCTACTGTGAAGCATGGGGGTGGAAATATCATGCTTTGGGGCTGTTTTTCAGCAAAGGGGACAGGACGACTGATCCATGTTAAGGGAAGAATGAACGGGGCCATGTATCATGAGATTTTAAGCCAAAACCTCCTTCCATCAGTGAGAGCATTTAAAATGGAACGTGGCTTGGTCTTCCAGCATGGCAATGATCCCAAACACACCGCTCGGGCAACGAAGGAGTGGCTCCGTAGAAAATGTGTGGAGGGAGTTGAAAGTCCGTGTTGGCCAGCAACAGCCCCAAAACATCACTGCTCTAGAGGAGATCTGCATGGAGGAATGGGCCAAAATACCAGCTACAGTGTGTGCTAACCTGAAGAAGACTTACAGGAAACGTTTGACCTCTGTCATTGCCAACAAAGGTTATGTTACAATGTATTGAGTTGAACTTTTGTTATTGACCAAATACTTATTTTCCACCATAATTTACAATTCAATTGTTTAAAAATCCTACAATGTGATTTCCTGGATTTATTTTTCTCATTTTTCTGTCATAATTGAAGTGTACCTATGATGAAAATTACAGACCCCTCTCATCTTTCTAAGTGGGAGAACTTACACAATCAGTGGCTGACTAAATACTTTTTTACCCAACTATATAATGGGAACGAAATGGACAATAAGAAATCCAAAATTATGCTAACATCACTGAAAGTGGGTGTGTTTTGAATAAACAAGGTATTAATTTTCTCAAAAGAAATACAGTGGTACCAAAACACAATTCAGTAGACAGCGATTCAGTCCCACTTTTGCTCTTTCTCAAGCACATGCAAACACAAGTGGTCTTCTTTACTGATTTATTTGAAGACTTTTAAAATACAATTTTACACATACAAAACACATTAACATATTAACTTAATTACATAATTAACTCAAAATATAAACAAAAAGTACCTTGTTGGCTGCGTGCTATGAAAGGAAGTCCATCTTTAAAATCACTCATATATCGTTCAAAAAAAATCCTTTAATGTTTTGACACTCTATTCGCGAAGTGTTCATGCCTCTTGCATAGAAACAAACCATTGTCGCTTCCGGTATGCGCTGCTCTATTTAGCGCCTTTTCACACAACAGCCAAACATAGGTTTCAAAATAAAAGTTTCAACTTTAACCACACAAACGCAAGAAAAAATAAAAAATAAAAAAATAACAAAACTTACAGACATACAAATACACCCATTATAATGACAGCAGCTACACCCACAATAGCTCTTTCCTAGTGAAAATCTGCGCCGTTTATAGTTTTTTATTTACTTTAATCTACAGTACTGTATTCTTGGTGCAAATAAATCTCCACTAACCTAAAAAGGGTAGTATTGACAGCCAACCGAAATGGAAATCGTGTCCTGGATCTTCAAAACACAGGCTGCAGTTAGCATTAGCAGCTATGCTAGCACCGAGGAGTTCACCAGTAAAGTTCTTTCACTTTCAATCCATTACTCACTAAATTACATGGGATTGTTCAACACTTTATTAGTGTGATTGCCTGTATAGGCGATCACACTATTGTTATCCGATTCTGAACATTCCGAAATTTTCGACTCGTATCATCTGCCGCAGTTTCGAGATATCCCGTTCCAGTGCCATTCCGTCCGGTCGGGTCGGGAATGGTGTGCTTGTATAGGGCTTTCCGGTCGGACTTTTCCCTTAGAAAATGAATGGGCCCAAAGTTAACAAACCATAAATCAGTCAGTTTTCGACCTACGGCCACAAAATTCGGCAGGCTTGGTCCCGGGTGCAATCTGAGGTGAGATGTGCTGCCCATTGGACGTTTCTGGACTCTGGCTGGGCACTGGGGCCCCTGGCGGGCCAATGACCATAACTCAGTCAGTTTTCGACCTGCGGCCACGAAATTCAGTAGACTTGGTCGCGGGTGTAATCTGATGTGACATGTGATGCCCATGGGGCTCCTGTGGATCCCGGCTGGGCACTGGGGCCCCTGGCACGCCAATGACTGCAACTCAGTTTTGACATATGGCGATGAAATTCGGCATGCTTGGTCCCGGGGGCACCCTCGGGTGACGTGATGCCCTTTGGGCCCATAAGGTACACTAAGGGTCGGCCATTGCAGAGTGGCAATCACACTCGCATTTTCTTCAGGAAATGCACCTCTCTAGTTATAAATAAGCTTTGTGTTAATGATTTTGGCCACCTGTAGATTAATGTAAGTGTTTTAAACAGTAACTTAATTATCATTCTTCTTCATAGGATGCGCTATATGGCGGTGACTGTGGTAGCTTAGCGGTTCAGGTACTCGACTCTGGATCAGAACGTCCAGGGTTCAAATCCCACCTGCCAAGCTGCCACTGTTGGTTCCTTGAGCAAGGCTCTTAACCCACAATTGCTTGAATTGTAAGATTGTATCAATAAATGCTGTAGATGTGTATAATCCACAATAGACCGCTCTACCAAACGCCCGTTCAACCCCTCAGTTCATGATACATTTAACTTATGATGGGTTTGTTGGAACATATCCCCTTTGTAAATCGGGGAGCAGCTGTACAATTCATATAATGCCTTATACAGTGTGGATTTTCTGGGGATCTGGAATGGATTAATTCAATTTACATTATTTCAAATGGGAAAATACTACCCTTTGCTCAGTACTTCTCATTTTCGGTTCTCGACAAGGCTTCTGGAACGAATTAACGAAGAGAACCGAGGTACCACTGTAATAGAATTAGGGTTTCACTAGCTGAAAATTCGCCCTCTGAACCATTTTTCAGTGTAGTTGGACAACAGGGTTCAACTGTACAAAAGTGACATTTACCAGAGACATTTGAGATAAAAGTTGGTCATATTTTTTCAACACTGACGTGCTGTTTCCATTTTCTCCCTGCTTTATTGAAGAATGTCTTAATTGTGGAGGTAAGACTACATTTATTATACATTGAATAACTAAAGAAATTAAAAGTAATTACATTTCCAGTTGTTCACTTATGGTATTTGTCCCTAATGGCACTTGTGTTTTATAGGACATAATTGATACTGGAAAGACAATGCAGACACTGTTAGAACTCCTTAAGCAATACAATCCAAAAATGGTCAAGGTGGTAAGGTAAGGACAAAGCTGTAATTTGTAAAATTGTTTCTAATGGGATAATTATAAGCTTTTATTAATATACACTAGGACTATCAAAATAAAATCTAAATCTGAATGCTTGTCGAATATGGTTTAAATGTTACGGCTGTTAGGACTTAAGCCCTCTTGTTTTTATAAATAACACTGATTTAGCAAATCTCTTGAGTGCAGCCATATTTAACCTTTTAAAATGCACTTTAAATTGGAGCTTATTTGAATGTTTCAGTAAAAGTAGTTTTGGTTAAGAAAAGGAAAAAAAGAAATAAATTGTAGTTAGTTCTGCATAACCGCAGTCCACTATGTCTGTATTAGCTAAATACTTTAATATTAAGTTTTGTTTTAACAGCTTGCTTGTGAAGAGGACACCAAGGAGTGTTGGTTACAGGCCAGACTGTAAGTTGTCTTATTAAATAGAATGTTCTAACTATTTACAATCAAAAGTATTTGGAGCATTCATGGTTGCTGTAAACTATGCACAATTTCTGTACTGACAAATGTGGCTAATGGGCATTGTAGCATCAGCTTCGGAATAATTGAACCTTGCTAAAGTTGGGTATATAAATGTTTGTGCTATGACATAAATGTGTAGGTATGATGAGTATGGTTACATCTTTAGTGAAGTAATCTATTGTGTCCTTACTTAAAAGTATTTCTGCCTCATTTGTTTATTTTGTGTCTTAGTTGTAGGATTCGAGGTTCCTGATAAATTTGTGGTGGGCTACGCTCTAGATTACAATGAGTATTTTAGAGATTTAAATGTAAGTTATGTTTGCTCACTTCAAGTAACTGATAAAGCGTTCTAACCGTGTTCCACTTGCACTAACAGCTTCTCATGATTTGCCTTTCAGCACATCTGCGTCATCAGTGATACAGGAAAGGAGAAGTACAAAGCGTAAGCTGGCCTGCGCCGCCTCCTTTTAACTGTGCATCATTTTTACTGATGTCCATTTTATACGACACCTGTATTGTTTTCACGAATGCAGCGTGCTGCAGATCCAGCTTCTCCCCTTATGAGTGTGGAGAAGTTAATAGAATAATTGTTTGTGCCCATGGTTCACACTCATTGGTGCCCGTAAGCGAATAGCTACTTAATCACAGAAACTATTCCATTTGAGTGAGTTTGTATAATTTATGATTGTAAATTTTAGTGAGGCCTGAAATATGTTTATTATCCATCATTTGTACTTTGTAGTTTAAATTTGTTAAACAGGTCCTGACTCATCGTCCCATTCATTTGTTTATTGAACCAAAAACATTTTTAATCAAACCCAGTGTACAAACTGTAATCAGTACAAACTGTTTAGATCAGTTTGTGCTGTTCATGTAAGAAGGATTTAGGTTTAACAGATAAAATCTTATGCTTTAATCGTTTTTTATTATTATTATTATTATTATTGAACTGTGCATTTCCAATCATTTGCATGTGTATGATATTGCCTTATTGCATTGATGTAGAAATACTGTTACCTAAGCATACTTTAGTGTTACAGTTACTTATATCATCCTCTCAACAATTATTGTCACCCCTGGTAAAGATTAATAAAAAACTTAACCTTTGGTGAATTAACTTAATCTTGTACTGAAAAATGGAAAACAAAAACATAAGTTTTCCAGGGCCTTTGAATAGCAGCCCCAAAACATCTCAGATCCTCCACCATACTTAACATTGGGCCACAAGTTCTTCTCAGTGTAGTCATCCTTGTTTTTATGTGAATCCCACCTACAATGTTTGTTGCCAAAATCCTCAGTTTGTTTCATCTTTTTTCATCAGCTCACTGTTTTAGCTGATGGCGTCTGATGGTAGTTTGCCGTTCTGACCAAGATGCCACTTTAAGTAACTCCTAACAGTTGAGTGTTTGTGGGCTATTTACGGATCCAAAGTTCTCTAAAAATCTAACTTGTATATACTCTGGCTAAACAACAAGTAGTATTTCAACTTGAAGGTTCCTACTTTGTTCATTTGTTTCTACGAATTTTTAGGTGTGCCAATAATTGTGCCTCATGTAGCTTTGTTAAGAAGTATATAAACATATTTCCAGTCTGAGATTAAGCTCATTCACCAAAAGGTTTTTCATTTAAGCCTTCTTTTTTTTTTTTTAACCAGAGGTGACAATAATTGTAGAGGGGACGTTATGTGGGTGAGCCACAATAACAAGTCCAATACAAAACGATGGACTGATGAACAGAGATATGCCCATCAGCAATTTTAGAAATGCTATCATCGGTTCCTAAATTAAGATGTTATTGTAATGGAAATAAATCAACAACAGTTCTGTGATTTTTTTTATTTTTTTGTAAATGGTTTTGAGGAGATACAAGTCATTAGCTCATGTGGTGGACCACTGTATCCAAAGAGGCTTGTGGATATCACATTAAATGTTATATTAAATAGCATAATGAGATTTATCTTCAGTGGCCTAAAAATGGTGTGTGTGGTTTTTTTTTTTACTTTTACCCTTTTGAAAAGCTCCCAAGTACCTCCAAGTACACGAGTGCTTATGGACTCGCAGCAGCACTGCTGTTGACTGGGTTAGCATGGTGCACAGATGGATTAAAATAATCTTGAATGTAATCAATCTTGGTTTCTTTTTTCAATGATACCTTTTCATATCCAACCATGGAAATGTAATGAGCAGGAGTGACTTGGGGATTTATTTGATTTAAATATCCTTACCTTCTGTCACATTTACACTTATTCATTAACATTTTAATAATTCTGATCAATTATGAAACTGCAATTAGTAAAATACTTGGTTTGGATAAGATATCTGCCACTTTACCTAAGCAAGTTTGTAATGATTAAATCTAAACCCAGATTACATCCCAGGCTAATTGCCTCCCAACTGACAACTGGTTATTTACAGTTTCTTGTCTTTATGGTAGATGGGCTATCAGCACAACCCTTAAATACATAACACTTTAACAGTGTGGAAGAGACACTGCACCAGATATTTCTACAAACTGAGTTCTAGCCTGCAGCTGGCAGAGAACTGCTATTCAAGAGTGGGAACTGTGCATGTCACATGTCCCAACATGGCCAATCATGTTGTTAGGCTTTCAAAAACAAGCTATTGCACTTGACTAAAAATAAAAAAGCTGTTTGTTAAACTTGAGTTTAAATGCTGTACATTACTACTACATACTGTATACACTATGTATATGTAATGACCTGCAAATATCATGGAAGAAAAAAATGGAGTGATATTCTGAATACACATTTGGATTCGCTGCTCAAAGATTCATAACAAACAGGCTTTTTGGCATAGGGCCAAAATTTTAAGCATGGCATATGTCAGGAGAGGGATTCAAAAACAATTTAGAGGTTTAACTATCCCACGAAGAACTGGTCAAAGCATTATAAAGAAGTGGAAAGTGTCTGGAACTACCAGCACCTTGCCTTATTGAGTAGACCCTCAAAACTGAACGAGTGAGCCAAGGAGGACACTGATTAGGGAAGCTACGATCCTGACCTGGGACCCTGTCTGCGTGGGGTCTTCCCTATGTCAGTGAGGGTTCACTCCGGTTTCCGCCCACATTACAAAGACATGTATTAGGCTAATTGGTGTTTCTAAAGTGCCCTTAGTGTGTGAATGCATGTATCGTACGATGAATTGGCGCTGCTTAGGGTTGTTCCTAAAATGAATGAATAACTTGTAGCAAAATGTATTGCTTAACATCAATCTAAAGGATAAAAAGTATATTACATGAAATAATATTGTATACCATGAGAAAAGAAAACAGGCTGCGGACATAACTTAATTGGTTTTATTTAGCTTCATTACATTTTATACACACATTTCTGAGTAGAACATGTACCAGACCTCTCCGTACAGACAAAGAAAGCTTTGATTTATGTCCTCGGTATAACTCTACAGTTTGGACAGACAGGCGTTACTAAAGCAGAACAGTAACACTGGATACCCCAACATCCAACTCCAGTATTGATGTGCTGCTATAACACAGCTCATAGATAAAAAAAAAAAAAAGAAAGAAATAGCTTCAGCGTGTTAATGAAACTGCTGATCGAAGATGATGCTGGAATTTTACAAGCGGCTCCTCATGATCTGCATCTGCATTATCACTACAAACCATGACGTGCTGCTAGTAAAGCTACCAGCAAGCAAGATTAGAGGTAGAGTACATGGGTTTAGATTAATGGGTTAAAATGAATGCAATTAATGTTTTAAATCACTCGGCGATCACATGATCAGGTGTAGCTACTAGGGGTGTCACCATACACATAAAGCTATTATTATTTTTTCCATAGGATACGAGCTGTGAATCAAATACAATAAAAATTACAATTTTTTTTTTTTACTTTGCTTTACTGAGCCGTTCGCAGCCCCAGTTCTAGACCAGCAGTTCAGCTATGCTGTAGTGGTACACATCCGATATCTAGCGGCAGATTGTGTAATTGATTCTGTGCTAGATACTGTACGGAAAAAGCATAACTCACCAGAGATTTTAAGCATTGGGCAGCATCAGAAACAGGTAAGCTTGATGCAGTTTTTGCTAATGTGAGGAAATAGAAACTCAAATGTAATAAGTAAGTTTTCATAATTTATCTCTATAGTGCAAAGCTAGAGAGAATATGAAGACAAATCCTTCAGAAGAGAGTGTGGATCCTGAGGTGCCTGGACCATGCCCTGCAAAAAAGAAATCAGCAATGGCAGAGCTCTTTGGTGATTTTTTTTTAACCCCAGCAAGCTAAGCCATGTTCCAAGCTTGCAGTGCAAGCAGTCCTTGATCTCTACATTAAAAAGGGAATAAAAACAAATGTATTTCTTAATTTTGGATTTAAAAAAACAAAAACAGCAATATGTATCGTATCATATATGAAATTTCGACATCATTGCACCCATAGTGGCTACCATTATAGGTGGAACTCATAAGTATACAGTTATGGAATGGAATGTGTGGCAGTTCACAAGCTTGAAATGGATTAAACCGGTATGGAAAGCTAGAACGTGACACACTGAAGTAACATCATAGCACACCATCTTAGTGTCCTTGATGTATTGAATATGGTCCACCAGCCAAATTACATTTGATCAGTGCTTGTCCTATGGTGGTCCATTTGAACTAAGAATGAATAATTGTGAATAGTACCAGATGGGCTACAGTCAGTAATCATATACAGTTGACCCGCTGTCCATGGGGGATTGGTTCCAGGATGCTTAAGTTACTCAAGTACACAACTACAAATTACTTATATTACCAATTAAAATGCAAAAACTATGTAAATAGTATACAGTGAGGCAAAAAAGTATTTGGTCAGCCACTGAATTTGCAAGTTCTCCTACTTAGAAAGATGAGAGAGGTCTGTAATTTTCATCATAGGTACACTTCAACTATGAGAGACAGAATGAGAGAAAACATCCAGGAAATCACATTGTAGGATTTTTAAAGAATTTAATTGTAAATTATGGTGGAAAATAAGTATTTGGTCAATAGCAAAAGTTCAACTCAATACTTTCTAACATAACCTTTGTTGGCAATGACAGAGGTCAAACGTGACAGAGGTCCTGTAAGTCTTCACCAGGTTTGCACACACAGTAGCAGGTATTTTGGCCCATTCCTCCATGCAGATCTCCTCTAGAGCAGTGATGTTTTGGGTCTGTTGCTGGGCCACAAGGACAATTGAGTTGATTTATTCACATCAACCTGTTTGCCTATTGTAGATTCACTCTTCTTCAGCCTGGTGCAGGTCTACAATTTTCTCCCTGGTGTCCTTTGACAGTTCTTTGGTCTTGGCCATGGTTGAGTTTGGAGTCTGACTGTTGGAGGCTGTGGACAGGTGTCTTTTATTCAGATAACGAGGTCAAACAGGTGCCATTAATACAGGTAATGAGTGGAGGACAGAAGAGCTTCTTAAAGATGTTAAAGGTCTGTGAGAGCCAGAAATCTTGCTTGTTTGTGGGTGACCAAATACTTATTTTCCACCATGATTTACAATTAAATTCTTTAAAAATCCTATAATGTGATTTCCTGAATTTTTTTTTTCTCATTTTGTCTCTCATAGTTGAAGTGTACCTATGACGAAAATTACAGACCTCTCTGATCTTTCTAAGTAGGAGAACTTGGATTAGTGGCTGACTAAATACTTTTTGTCCCACTGTACTTATTATTGTATTGTTTATGGAATAAAAACAAACAGACGAAAAATCCTACACAGAAACTCATGACTTGTGAAATTGCAGGACTCTATAGTAAAGTATGCCTACACTGTAAATGTACCTCATATACACTTATCTCATATTTGAACTCTTGTCATTTTAGTGACAAAAATTCTCAAGTACGAGATATGCGTACCTAATGATGTGGCTGGTACATGTATACTTTGCCTTCTTGTTTCAACATGCCAAAGGATGGAATGGGAGAAGAGCGCCTCCTGTAGATATCTAAATACATAACAGGTACACTGAGAAGATTTGCCTTTTGAGATCAAATCGCTTCGAAAAATTGTTACCTTCATTTTACATGGATATGAGTTAACTCCATAACATTCATGTTAGATTATAATCTTTTAAACTGAAAAATGCAGGTTTATTTAGCTGAAACAAACCAAACCACTAACAAGTACATCATCGTCTAATTTAGGCTGTTTGCACTTTTGTTAATGTGAATTTACCATTCAACTATTGACACACACGCATAAATAAATAGCAGAAATAATTCCATGTGGTGCAGTTATTTCTGATATATATTTATACCATGTGTGTTAACAGTTACAAATGTCAAATTCACCTTAACAGAAGTGCAAACAGCCTACCAGACAAACGTGATTCTTCTTTGTTACATGGAAATGTATCGGCTTTTTCTCCATACTACCGGTAAATAAAAATGTTACCTCCATAAAAGAGAAAGCCACTATTTAATTGAAGGAAAGTTATTCCTTCATGTATAGTAATTGTTATTAGCAAAAGCAGACAAGACAAAGAGCTCCACCCCTGTAAATGTTCATAAGCACTGTTTAAGGCAACAAACAGGCAGTTTACAACAAATGGAGCTCAAATAATCCTGCATGGAAGACGATGCAAGTGTATTTGCTCCTACGTACAGTGAGGAGGAGGATGTTTAGAGAGGCAAATATCTTTCCAAGAATCATGTTTTTATAGAGTTGAAGAAGATTGCATTTTAGGAGGTCACAGAGTCTACAAATCTACAATTAGCTACCACCTCCATACCAAAAACCAATTTGGAAAAGTAAGCCAGAGGAAATGTACAGTTTTTATTTTATAGGGCATCAGTACTTGAAACTGTTCTCCAACTGCAGAAAGAGTTTTTTTATGTCTCAGACTTGTATTTGCACTCAGACACTGGTCTGCCAAGACTGTAGTTTAGTCTCACTGGAGAGACACTGCACTTTTGTCTTTTATTCATACATTTACTTATTTCATGTTAAATACCTTTCCTCGTGTGGCTAAAGCACAAGTGGCATTTCCCTTTTACGATCGGTCAATCTTTGGTTGCGTCTCAAACCATGTACTTGTGTATTAAATAGTGTATAACCACACTGGAACACTTTGTGGCTTGCTGATGTGACAGAAACAGAGTATAAGAGTGTGCGAAGGCCAACTGTGTCAACTCCAAGGGTTAACGATACGTAGTAGATAAAACACTATACATGCAGATTTGTAATATGCTTTAAAACAATCTAAACGTATACACCGTGGTAAACAGATAATGATGTGGAGAGTAACATTATGGGCAGACTGATAATGGGGTCCTGGATAAAAATGGCTCACCCTTTATCAGGAGATCTGTACACAGGTCTGTGGTTTGGTTTTGTCCAAATAAGTGGTTAGATTTTTTGCTTTCACAAATAGCTCCTTCTTAACTATATATTATTAGCAATTAGTAGACTTTAGTTCACCTGGGAGATGGTTTCATTTATTTATCAACTTTGTCCCAAATGTTTCTCCTAAAACACATTAGGAGAAATGGAATGAGACAAATGGAGACGTAAATACATTTGAGACAGAAGAAGCAAAAACTTTGTCTAGAGAAGTTCTATGGTTGCAAGCCCAGTCTGAACACAGAATCAAATGTTACACTGTTGCTTGCATGATGACTGAAGACATACAGTGGGGCAAAAAAGTATTTAGTTAGCCACTGATTGTGCAAGTTCTCCTAATTTAATTTTCATCATAGGTGCACTTCAACTATGAGAGACAAAAAGAGAAATAAAAACCAAGAAATCACATTGTAGAATTTTTAAATAATGTAATTGTAAATCATGGTGGAAAATAAGTATTTGGTCACCCACAAACAAGCAAGACTTCTGGCTCTCACAAAACTGTAACTTCTTTAAGAAGCTCTTCTGTCCTCCACTCGTTACCTGTATTAATGGCACCTGTTTGACCTCGTTATCTGTATAAAAGACACCTGTCCACAGCCTCAAACAGTCAGACTCCAAACTCAACCATGGCCAAGACCAAAGAGTTGTCGAAAGACACCAGGAAGAAAATTGTAGACCTGCACCAGGCTGGGAAGAGTGAATCTACAATAGGCAAGCAGGTTGGTGTGAATAAATTGTGGGAAAACATACAAGACCATTGATAATCTCCCTCGATCTGGGGCTCCACGCAAGATCTCATCCTGTGTGGTCAAAATGATTGTGAGAATGGTGAGCAAAAATCCTAGAACTACACGGAGGGACCTGATGAATGACCTGCAGAGAGCTGGGACCAAAGTAACAAAGGCTACCATCAGTAACACACTACGCCGAGAGGGAATCGGATCCTGCAGTGCCAGGCGTGTCCCCCTGCTTAAGCCAGTACATGTCCAGGCCCGTCTGAAGTTTGCCAGAGAGCATATGGATGATCCAGAAGAGGATTGGGAGAATATCATGTGGTCAGATGAAACCAAAATAGAGTTTTTTTGGTAAAAACTCAACTTTTCGTGTTTGGTGAAAGAAGAATTCCGAATTGCACCATACCTACTGTGAAGCATGGGGGTGGAAACAATGCTTTGGGGCTGATTTTCTGCAAATGGGACAGGACGACTGATCCCTGTTAAGAGAAGAATGAACAGTGCCATGTATTATGAGATTTTAAGCCAAAACCTCCTTCCATCAGTGACAGCATTGAAGATGGAACGAGGCTGGGTCTTCCAGCATGACAATGATCCCAAACACACCACTCGTGCAACGAAGGAGTGGCTCCGTAAAAAGCATTTCAAGGTCCTGGAGTGGCCTAGCCAGTCTCCAGACCTCAACCCCATAGAAAATTTGTGGATGGAGTTGAAAGTCCGTGTTGCCCCAAAACACCACTGTTCTAGAGGAGATCTGCATGGAGGAATGGGCCAAAATACCAGCTACAGTGTGTGCCAACCTGGTGAAGCCTTACAGGAAACATTTGACCTCTGTCATTGCCAACAAAGGTTACGTTACAAAGTATTGAGTTGAACTTTTGTTATTGACCAAATACTTATTTTCCACCATAATTTACAATTAAATTCTTTAAAAATCCTACAATGTGATTTTTTTTCTCATTTTGTCTCTCATACTTGAAGTGTACTTGTGATGAAAATTACAGACCTCATCTTTTTAAGTAGGAGAACTAGCACAATCAGTGGCTGACAATATGTTTTTGCCCCACTGTAAATACAATGAATGTACATTTATTTGCCTATGTGTGAAATCAGAGTACAGGTACGCACCGATCAACAGCCTTTTGCCTGTAACAGCCGAGGTCTAAAAAATTATAATAAATTATAACAGGTAATAAAAAAATCTGTCTCAAAACAGCAAAGACACTGTTCAGCACTGTACAAAGTTACAATATACAGTACTGTACTTAACTCTAATTACTGTATTTTACTTAATAATTATAACAGATTCCATTGTAAATTGTCAATTGTTCACCACCTTACTGAGTGGTGGACTAGAGACTCTTCTAACCAGGCTGATGTGTAGACACTTTGCTGTGCAAGTTAATTGTTTATGTGTATGAATTTCTGCTACTTACGTAGTGGTTTGTGGTTAAGGTACTGGACAATAGAACAGAAGGTCCAGGGTTCAAATCCCACTACTCCACCTCTGCCAAGCTGCTACTGTTGGGCCTTGACCAAGGCCCTTCACCCACAATTGTTTAGATTGTAAAACTGTATCAGTTGTAACTTGCTCTGGATAAGGGCTAATGACATAAATGTAAATTGTTTTTGTAAGAAGCTGTAAATGACATTCCTAGGTTTTGTTCCTGCAGTTCTACTCTTTTGTTTGTCCCCCCACTACCTGTATATTCTCTCTCACCTATAACTTTATAAACTGGTGCACAATCACTTGTTCGGTCTCTGTGATCTTCCATGTTCTTTTGTAATACTGTCCAGTGTTTCTGCTACATACATTTTGTAGTGGTGGCCTGCCACTGCAAAATTATTGCCACTGCTGCTACAGAGGACTTTTAATTTGAAAAGACAAATGGAGAGTGAAACGAAAGTGGAGAGCGAGTCCGCCCAAGTGAGAGGGAGTAAACAGGTAGAGGAGAGAACAGAGAAAGGTAGAACAGCTATAGTTAAGTTAGATAGATTTTACAGTTGAAAAGAATATTCGCAATGTAACATAACGGCCATCGCATGACTCCAAGCACTGTCCAGTTCATAATCGCTTGGCATTTTGGCAGTACTACATTAAATTTAAACCCGTAACGGAGACAACAGAAAGCCACATTAGATCCAATGTGACTAAAAATTAACACAGAGAAAGGCAGACAGTCTCATCTGTAATCAAATGCTTGAGGTCAAGTTAATTCATGATCCCTCCCTTGTTTTTGAGACTTGGTGGAGGTGGCTGCCGCCGCTGCTGAAAAAAAATCCTAGAGGAAACACTGCTGTCTATTAGGGGTCTATTATGCATCATGACATGATGATATGCTGAAGTAACAATAAAGCATTTTGTTCACAGTTTTAAATCTCTGTTTCTAGTCATACATTTAAATTTCAGGGGACTAAAGTTTTTGGTTTAGAAACATACAGCCATCGTTACACCCCTACTATCTAACATTTTTAGATAGGGTCATCACAATACATTACTGTATTTTCCATAATTATTGTGAAACCTTTCCTGAAAAAAAAAAAAGGTTTAGCACGTGTATACCGGTTTTGTTTTCATGCGGTATCTGACGCAGTTAGATCGGCTGCACGCAGTTTTCTTGTGAAAATACCCTTTATATTTACATTACAGTAGCCTAAAAAGACTGTGTGACTGTGGTAATGTCTGGTCAACATCCATTTCGCTCAACGTCTCATAGAAAGTAATGCGGACATTAAATGGTGCATACATGTACTGTATAGTAATGGACACCTACTGAAATTGCAAATAAAGTTGTCTTTTGGTCAGAGTTGCAGAGGCTCTGGGATCTATCCCCAGAGAACACAGACATCAGCATGGGAGGATTGCCAGCCCCTCACAAGGGGTCAAATGTGGCATCGCTGTGGGATGATCCCCTGACTAGCCTCCTCTGCCTCAGGCACATCCAATCATGTCTGTATGTGACACCCAACCCAGCTGGAAGGCACTGCTGGGACTTGGACCTGGGTCTCTGTGGTGCTGGACTAATATGTTAGGATGCTCTGCCATCCTATGTCCTACGAGAATGTTTTATTTAGGAAAACACTGTTAAGTTCAAGACCATGAAATAATGGAGTTAAATGGAAATTAATTGTCAAAGAACAGTTATAAAAGTAGGCCTACTTCATGTTTAAACCAAAGAAGCTGCAAGTATTCGTGAGAGCTCAGCTTTTTCAGCAGCAGACAAATATGAGGATCATTAAGTTATCAGATCTGAGCACAATGTGAGACGTTTTTGACATCTCTGCTACAGTCGTATGAAAAAGTTTGGGCACCCCTGATAATTTTCATGATTTTTCTTTATAAATCATTGGTTGTCCAGCTCAGCAATTTCAGGTAAATATATCATATAGCAGATGAACACTGTGATATTTGAGAAGTGAAATTAAGTTTGATAGGTTTTATTCAGAAAGTTGTGCAGTAATTATTCAAACAAAATTAGGCAAGGTGCAATAAATTTGGGGCCCCTTGTCAATTTGTAATAACTTTTAGCACTAATTATTGGAACAACAAAATTTGTTTTGTAAGCTCATTGACCCCTTGCTCTACATACACAAGTGAATCCACTATGAGAAGTGTTAAGGTGGCCAATTGGAAGTTTTTTCTCCTCTTTTTCCCATCCTCTTTGAAGAGTGGCAACATGGGAAGCCTCAAAACAACTCTCAAATGGCCTGAAAACAAAGGTTGTTCAACATCATGGTTCAGGGAAAGGGAAAAGCTCTCTCAGAGATTTCAGCTGTCAGTTTCCACTGTGAGGAACATAGTGACGCAATGGAAGACCACAGACACAGTTCTAGTTAAGGAACTCCCGAAGTGGCAGACCAAGAAGAATCTCAGATAGGCAGAGGCGAAGGATGGTGAGAACAGTCATAGTCAAGCCACAGACCACCTTCAAAGACCTACAACCTCATCTTGCTGCAGATGGTGTCACTAATCATCGTTCAACTATACAGCACACTTTGCACAAGGAGAGGCTGTATGGGAGAGTAATGCAGAAGAAGCCTTTTCTGCAGACACGCCACAGTCACTTGAGGTGTGCTACAGCACATTTGGACAATCCAGCTTCATTTTGGAATAAAGTGCTGTGTACTGATGAAACTAAAATTGAGTTATTTGGACATAACAAGGAGCGGCACACATCCCAAGACAAACATTTGCTACCCACAGTAAAATTTGGTAGCGGTTCCATCAGGCTGCGGGACTGTGTGGCCAGTGCAGGTACTAGGAATCTTGTTAAAGTTGAGGATCGCATATTCCAGTTAATATCTCCAGATTCTTGAGAACAATGTTCAAGAATCAGTGACAAAGTTGCACCGAGGCCAACGACCCAAAACCCTGCTCAAAATCTACTAAGGCATTCATGCAGAGGAACCAGTACAACATTCTGGAATGGCCATCTCAGTCCCTAGACAAATGTGAGCTGTCCATGCTCGGAAACCATCAAACCTGACTGAACTGGAGATGTTTCTAAAGAAGAATGGTCCAAAGCACCTTCAACCAGAATCCAGACTGGAAGCTGTAGGAAGCGTTTAGCGGCTGTTATTTTACAAAGGAGGATCTAATAATATTGATGGTAAATTTTTCTTGTTGGGGTGCCCAAATTTATGCACCTTCCTAATTTTTGTTTGAATAATTACTGCACACACACTTTCTGGTAAATCCTATAAACTTCATTTCACGTCTCAAATATCACTGTGTTCATCTGCTATATGATATATTTAACTCAAGTTGCTGATCTGAACAACCAATGATTTATAAACTAAAATCATGAAAATTATCAGGGGTGCCCAAAATTTTTCATACGACTGTAAAACTCAACGAGAAACGTGAGAGTCTTATTGCTCAGAAAAACCTGTGAAACAGGAGACTTTTCTTTCCATTTCATCTCACTTGTCTAGGAAAAACTAAGGCAATATTACAGAGACCTCCTTTCTGACTTCCTTTTCATTTTTCATATTCCCTTTCATGCCTTTTTTACCAAAAGAGTGCCAAAAATTCAGAATCTGATTGCAAATGATTTTAGGTTACCTCAGTTAGGTAAATATGTTAAGGCGAATTTAACAGAGAATCATTTTATAAATCAGTTTTCTTGCAGTGACGTGAATAAAGAGCCTGATTCTTCACACCATGGACATGTCTGTACATGCTGGGATGAACAAATCAATGAACATCAGTGCCTACTGGTTCAACCACTAAATGTACTGAATAGAACAGATCTTAAAATATTTGAAAGCTATTTAATATGTGACTTACATAGGCTAGATTAGTAATTGGACATGGCTAGGCAAATCTACTCACAGACGTTTGGCAATATGGCCCCTGTATGAAGAACTTTTCATCTGCTATCACTATAACGTCCGCACGAAATTTTGTGGAACCAATTAAAATTTACAAATATGTTATAAAACACTAACGTGTTCGCTTGTTTGAGTTTCAGCATCTCACAAGTCGTGTTAAAGTCACATTTTATTATCATGTTACTTGTCCTCTTTGCAAGAAAAGTTACTGAAAAGTGTCTGAAACCGACCTACACTGCCACGAAACATCGCTATCATAAAATACATAAGTAAACATTTAGCACTTTAATCGAGCAGTTAATATTTTAGAATTTATGGAACGATAAGTGAGCAGACAGCGTGAGAGTAAAAAATAGTGAAAAATATTACCCCAAAAATCCTGAAACTTTCCTCCAGCCCAGTCGAAAATGGCGCCGAAACGAAAAAAAAACATTGGGTTGCAAGATCTCCTGCAAAGCTTTGTATGAGGGGAGCTGCTGCACAACTGAACACAGAGTGAGAGAGAGAGAGTGAGAGAGGGAGAGAGAGAGTGAGTGAGAGCGAGTGAGAGAGAGAGAGAGAACGGTGCAGCAGCGTGGCACCTTCTAAACTTGTACACAGTGTATTATTAACTTATTTAAATTCATTCAGCTATTGCTGATTAATCATCCTGATGTATACATTAAGCAAGTTAAATATGCAAGTCAGGGTGGCACTGCTGTGCAATGGTTAGCGCTGTGACCTTACAGTTCCAGGTTCAAGTCCTGGTCTGCCTGCTGCCTGTGAGTTTGCAAGTTCTCCTTTGTTTACATTTACAGCATTTAGCAGACTCCCTCAACCAGAGTGACTTACAGAAGTCCTTTGTATTCTTCTTAGTAGACAAAATCTCATGTTAGTACAAATAAGCAATCCAACCAGAACCTGCTAGGATCTGATGTGGGTAAATCAACAAAACACCCAAGCAAAGTTTTTTTTGTTTGTTTGTTTGTTTGTTTGTTTTTGTTTTTTTGTTGTTTTTTAAATATGCAGTTGTGTTTTCATATGATGTTCATTCTACCACCTGGGTGACAGGATGGAGAAGAGTCTTGAATCTTGTCTTCTGCATTCTGAAGCAGTTCCAGGGGTCTGATTGTATGTATTGGAAGACCAGCCAGAAGAGCATTGCAGTAATCTAGTCTTGATACAGTAAGAGACTAGACAAGCACCTGTGTGGCTTCCCTGGAAATGAAGGGTCAAATTCTCCTGATGTTGTAGAGGAGGAACCTGCATGACTGGGTCAGTTTGGCAATATGAGCAGAGAAACTCAGCTGGTTATCAAAAATAACTCCAAGGTTTCTTGCGTTCTCAGAATGTATGATGGAGGAGTTCACCTGGGAGATGGCAAGATCTTGATAAGGGGACCAATCTGCAGGAATGTAAAGCAGTTCAGTTTTGCTGTGGTTTAACTTCAGATGACGAGCTGACATCCATGAAGAGATGCTCTCCAGACATGCTGAGATACGTGTAGAGACCTGGACATCTGTTGGAGGGAAAGGGAGGATGAGCTGTGTGTCATCAGCATAACATTGATAGGAGAAGTCATGTGAGGTTATGACTTCACCAAGAGAACGGGTGTAGAGAGAGAAAAGAACACAGATACAGAGCCTCTCTATGATACCTAATAAGATCGTATCTCCAAGTAGGAAGCAAGCCACTGCCAAGCTGAGCCTGTGATTCCAAGACTGGAGAGGACAGAAAGGAGAATCTTGTGGTTGACTGTGTCAAAAGCAGCTGAGAAGGATCAAAACCGATGAAAATCTGGATGCTCTGGCAGCATGGCGTTTCTCAGAAACAGCCACCAGGGCAGTTTCTGTGGAGTGAACTCCTTTGAAACCAGACTGGTTATGATCATTCTGTATGAGAAAAGTTGACAACTGGTTATAGACAGCACGTTCAAGTATTTTTGAGAGAAAAGAGAGAAGTGATACCGGTAGTAGTTGTTGATGTCTAAGGCATCGAGTGTAGGTTTCTTGAAGATAGGAATGACTCTTCCATTCTTGAAGGCAGAAGGAACTTGATCAGACATATGGGAGTTATTAATGATGGAGGAGATGAAGGAAAGAAGGTCTTGAGCAACCTTTAATGGTGATGGGATGGGCACTAGTTGACATGTGGTAGAATTGCTGGATGAGAGAAGTTGAAGTATATCATCTTGTCTGTGTGGGTTTCCTCCAGCTACTATGGATCCTGACATGATAGACATTCTGTGGGTCAACTGGTTTCTCTAAAGTCTCCCAGTACGATTAAGTGGGTGTGTGTGCTCATGTGTTATGAGATGGACTGGTGCCCTGTCCAGGGGTGGTTCCTGTCTTGCACCCTGTGCTGCCAATTGGAATTAAGACACTGAAATAGATTAAACATATACGGAAAGCGAGAGAGTGAATATATGCAATTCACAAATTTCTGCTGTTGTTGTGAGAATTGACATTAAATCTGTAAATGAACAGTAATAAAGAGTTTATTGTATGCATTTAATTCTGATGGCTGTCATCCTGCAATTATGCAAACAAACAATTATCATCAGCACAATAATTAAACAATTCAGAGCTGGGTCCACAACATCGGAATGGGGTGACTAATTGATGTTGTGGATGGCGTGGTTGTTAGTGCTAACGTGGTTTTAGTATTTTAGAACTGCTGATCTGAAATGTTCACACACACAACAGCTTCTAGGCTGGTGTGAAATACAAAAGTCCAGTAAGCAGCAGTTGTGCAGAAAGAAATGCCTTGTTCATGACTGAGGTTAGAGGAGAATGGCCAGACTTGTTTGGGCAGATAATTAAGCTACAGTAGCTCACATTTTACAACATCCGATAACATCACACGTCAAAACGTGAGGCGGATGGACCACAACAGCAGAAGACCTCATCAGGTTCTACTCATATCAGCCAAGAACAGGAATCTGAAGCTACAGTGGCACAGTTTCTCCAAAATTGGGCAGTTGAAGACTGGGAAGATGTTACATATAGATATAATGAACACATTTTATGAGAGATCATGCATCAACTCGGCATAAATAGCATAAATTCAAAAACCTCATTTTGTGTCAACAATTCAAACTGCTTGAGGTGATGTAATGGTGTGCACAATTTTTGCTTGGCATACAATATGCTAACATACACTATGGACAAAAGTACTGTATTGGGAAATACCTCTTAATGATTGAATTCAGGTGTTTCATGAGTATTGCCACAGGTGTAGAAAATCAAGCACCTAGCCATGCATTCTGCCTTTACAAACATTTGTGAAAGAATGGGTCATTCTACAGAGTTCATTCTACATTGGCCGCTCGTGGGGTTGCCAATGTCTCATGTGATCCCTCTTGGTTATGTTTTCTACCAGTTCTCCTCTTTCTAGCTTTCTAGCTATGCTGCTGTAGCTAATGCTGCCGGGGTCTCATGCTACACATGGCATCAGTGATTGACATGGCATCAGTGATTGTTAATAAACACTGTGCTCTTAATCAATAACTAATTACATTTTTCTGTTTCTCTCCGAGCTGTGGTTTCCGGCAGTTCCGGCCCCACCCATGATGTTCACTGATGGAGCTCCACTGTGTCTAATTCACATTTTATTTCGACCATGACTCCATGACTTTAGTTTTCGCATCTTAGATTTATCATCATACCTCTGCCAACTTAATTTCCGATTTTAATACTTCACTTTTTAGTTCGAACTTTGACTCCATGACTTTAGTGCTCTTAGTTTAATCATCTACCGCGCCAAGGAGGTTGGGTTCCTCTTTTTGAGTCTTGGTCCTCCCAGGTTTCTTCCTCATAACACTTAAGGAGTTTTCCTTGCCCACTGGTCCCGCCCTAGGCTTGCTCAATTTGGGATTGGACGTAGTTATTAGGAGATAATCTAAACTTGTAAAGTTGCTTTGAGACAATGCTCCATTGTAAAAAGCGCTATATAAATAAATCTGACTTGACTTGACTTGAGTTCACTGTATTCGAGTGTGGTATTGTAATAGGATGACACTGTTGCAATTTCTTCCCTTCTAGATATTCCATGATCAACTGTGAATTGAATTATTGAAAAGTGGAGCATTTAGGAACCACAGCAACTCACTGCATGTCAAGCCTTGTTTTAATATCAAAATTAACAATCTGGGTATCGCTACTGGCCATGTGCATCTCTATATTGACACAATTTCACCAAATGTCCCCACAAGGTTAGAAAGAGCTGACATTTATTTACAACATGAGGACGTATTGTTGATCCTCATGAGGAAAACTGCCTTTTAAAGTAAATCTGCAATTTTATTTTGATAAATGAAAAGCATCAAAGTGTGGGAGAACATGAAAACCACACAGGCAGCTGTTAATACAGTATTAATGTTTATTCCATAATATCAACACACACCTGATACATTTCAGAGTAAAGTGTGCTCTACACTGTAGCTTAATACACAACATTTAAGTTCAACATTAAAAATTAATTAATATAGAATTTACACTTTCCTCTTAGTGATTAACATCAGTGACTCAGCCATATGTTTGCTTGCTTGTTTGTTTTTCTGATAAATCTCAAGGGCTGCATTTTCACTTAAAATGGTTCATTATTGCCTTATTGTTTGCATTCATAGTGCAAGGTGCATGCTTCAAATCTTTATATAAACTACAGTATCTCAAAACCTACTAATCATTTACAGACATCACCAACAGCCCCAATGCCATGTAGTGTAAATAGTATATTAACCAAGCAAGAGAATGCAAAAAAAAGAGTAGCTGTTTTGTTTTGTTTTGTCTTGTTTTAATGCTAAATATGTTTTTCCAGTGATGGTGTTATGACTGGCAGAAAGAGGAGGTAAACGCAGAGAGAGACGACTCAAGGAGCTTTAAGAGCGTTAAGAACTTTCAGTCCAAAAACAGAGCAGGGTTCATACACAGAACCAGTAAATTGAGTCATAAATAAAGACTAGGTAACACGTGTAGAACTGATGAAACTCCACAAAGAGTGTTTGGTGATTGATTGTAAAATTTAACAGTAGTGCTTGAACGTTTGTGAACCCTTTAGAATTTTTCTATAATTCTGCATAACGATGAATCTAAAACATCATCAGATTTTTCACACAGTCCTAAGTAGATAAAGAGAACCCAGTTAAACAAATGAGACAAAAATATTATACTTGGTCATTTATTTATTGAGGAAAATGATCCAATATTACATATTAGTGAGTGGCAAAAGTATGTGAACCTCTAGGATTAGCAGTTAATTTAAAGGTGAAATTAGAGTCAGGTGTTTTCAATCAATGGGATGACAATCAGGTGTGAGTGGGCACCCTGTTTTATTTAAAGAACAGAGATCTATCAAAGTCTGCTCTTTACAACACCTTTGTGGAAGTGTATGATGGAACAAACAAAGGAGATTCCTGAGGACCTCAGAAAAAGAGTTGTTGATGCTCATCAGGCTGGAAAAGGTTACAAAACCATGTCTAAAGAGTTTGGACTTCACCAATTCACAGTCAGACAGATTGTATACAAATGGAGGAAATTCTAGACCATTGTTACCCACCCCAGGAGTGGTTGACCAAAGGACCCCAGGGTAACTTCTAAGCAACTGAAGGCCTCTCTCACATTGGCTAATGTTAATGTTCATGAGTCCACCATCAGAAGAACACTGAACAACAATGGTGTACATGGCAGGGTTACAAGGAGAAAGCCACTGCTCTCTAAAAAGAATATTGCTGCTTGTCTGCAGTTTGCTATAGATCACGTGGACAAGCCAGAAGGCTATTGGAAGAATGTTTTGTGGACGGACGAGATCAAACTAGAACTTTTTGGTTTTAAAGCAAAGCGTTATGTTTGGAGAAAGGAAAACACTGCATTCCAGCATAACAATCTTATCTCATCTGAAACATGGTGGTGGTAGTATCATGGTTTGGGCTTGGTTTGCTGCATCTGGGCCAGGACAGCATGATATCATTGATGGAACAATGAATTCTGAATTATATCAGAGAATTCTCAAGGAAAATATCAGGATATCTGTCCATCAACTGAATCTCAAGAGAAGGTGGGTCATGCAGCAAGACAACGACCCTAAGCACACAAGTTGTTCTACCAAAGAATAGTTAAAGAAGAATAATGTTAATGTTTTGGAATGGCCAAGTCAAAGTTGAAGCTGTTCTGTATGGAGGAACGGACTACAATTCCTCCAAGCCGGTGTGCAGGACTGATCAACAGTTACAGGAAATGTTTAGTTGCAGTTATTGCTTCACAGGGAGGTCACACCAGATACTGAAAGCAAAAGTTCACATACATTTGCCACTCAATAATATTGGATCATTTTCCTCAATAAATAAATGACCAAGTATAATATTTTGTCTCATTTGTTTAACTGAATTCTCTTTATCTACTTTTAGGGCTTGTGTGAAAATGTGATGATGTTTTAGGTCATATTTATGAAGAAATATAGCACCACTGCACCACTGCAAATGTCACAGGGTGGGTGAATCAGAACAAGGAAGTGAAGGGCATTGTGGGAGTGAAGCATGCTGAGAATTGGTGTCCCGAAGTGACGGGACCAGGATAGTGATGTTACCACCCTAGGAGTCCACAGGAGCCGATGCACATGCAGGCCTCTAATGTGGACAGAGCAAAGCCACTACAGGGACGACTTCTTGGCTGAGGGGCTAGGCAGTCAGAGTGCTTGGTGTAGAATTATTCACTCCTGGGTCTAGGATGTAGTGGGCTGGGACCCAACATCATTCCTCTGAGCCATGTCCCACCCAGTCAACCAGGTATTCAAGACCTTGGGCTTGTTGATGGGAGTCCAGCAGGTGACGTACAGTATAGGTGGGGACACTATCGATTTCCCTGGTTGGGGGAGGTGCTACTGTGGTTTCGTCCAGGGGGTTTGGAACGGCTGGCTTGAGCAGGGAAACATGGAAGGGAGTGGATATCTGGAAATGACATAGGAGCTTGAGTCAGCAGATGATCATGTTGATCTGTTTAACTACAGGAAATAGACAAATGTACCAAGAAGACCAGAAGTACCATACCATAGAGGAGTGGGTCACAGAGTTCTATGCAATTTCAGTCCACGTGATTAAGTCACTATACTCTACAAGTTGTGCAGGAATTTGCCAAGCTCCTGGTTGGTGTGCTCCCACTGGCCATTTGACTGGGGACAGTAACTGGATGTCAGGTTAACACTGATTCCCCACCTCTCCATAAATAAATCCCAGACTTTTAAAATGAGCTGGGAGCTCTTGTCTGAAAGGACGCTTTCTGGAAGGCAAAGGTGCCAGATGGGCTGGAACAGTAGTTCTGTTGTCTGAAAGGCAGAGGCCAGTTGGTGCAGTGGGATGAATTTGATGGAACAAGAGAAAGATCAACAATACTACGTATGGCTGTGTGACCAATAGACATTTGGCATGTCTGTGACAAAGCCTGTGGAGATGTGTTATCAGAGATACTCTGTGATTGGAAGAGACTGCAGCTTTCCTGCAAGAAGAGTCCTTGAGACTTGACACTTAATGCAGATGGCACAGGAGGCAATGAACTTGTGAATATCAATGGTCTTGGTTTCCCACCAGGACTTATAAGTCAGGAGTTAAAATGGCTTAGTCCCCCAGGATGTCCAGAACAATGAGACATATAGCCACAGATGATTAAACAGTTGCCAAGAGGTTGGGGGAACAAATGTATGGTCTGGTGGACAGTGTGCTGGAACAGAGGGTCTGCTGGAGGGCAGTGTTCAGGTTTCAGTCAAACCTTGATGACTTGGGTGAAATAAGAACCTGCCAGGATGGGGTCAGATGGACCAGCAGGGACATTCTTGGAGGTGTGGTGAGACAGGGCATCAGCCTTGAGGCTATTGGAACCTGGGTGATAGGAGATGGTAAACTGAAACCATGAGAAGAACAGGAACCAACGGGCTTGTTGGAGGTTCAGTCTTTTGGCGCATCAAAGATACTCCAGGTCGAGGTGGTCAGTATAAAAAAATTAAGGGATGCAAGGTGCCCTCAAGCTAGTGACCCCATTCCTCCAGGGTAAGTGTAATGGCTAGTAGCTCTTGGTCTTCTGCTCATAATTCTGATCAGTGGAGTTGATTATGTGGGAGTAGTAGGTGACCAGGAACAGGAGAAGATAGAAGCTGAGCCTCCCTGTGTGAAGGGCAGTGAAGGCACTGGTAGAGTCTAGTGGGTGATGGTTCCTGGACCCACTGGATGTCCGGCCAATGCTGCAATGTGAATGGGTGGATAGTCCTTTTTCTGGGAGATACCACTCATCCAGACCCACATCCAGAATGTTCCCATTGACTTTGGAGTCTATCAGTGCTGAAATTTTCACAAACAGTATGCAGACGTACTGGTAGCGGGAACCTGACATGAGTGCAATGTGACCCCTGTTCACTGGGGAGTGGCCCTGGCCAGCGTGCGCTGGATTGCACTGGACAGGTGGCTACCAGATGCTCCAGATAATAGAGCCACAGTAGAAGCACAGTACCTCTTTGCAGCTGCACTGTCACTCCAATTGCATGATGGGATCCAACTGAAGGTCTCCTTCATGGGAGAGGCTGTACAGGAACAGTTTCTAGGACACTCTTTCCAGGTGCTGTCTAGTCAAATGGTCAGGTTGATGAGGCTGGCCAAGAGTGGCCAAAATTTCATGAGATTTGTAGGTTCCTCCAGAATCCATGGCGGAGCAAAGAAGCGTACTGGGAATTGGAGTCCAGAAGTCACAGGTGTCATGGTGGGACATGGACAGGCTGCATTACTAATCCCCATACATTATCCAAAGCTATCTGAAGTTTGTGACTAAATTGCTAACATCATAATTTTATTTCTAAGAACCAGCTAGCTCATCTACACATATTACTGACTGGAAGATGAAAATTATAGATATAACATACTGATTGGGTGTATTGATGACACATGACAAGATACAGTACTTATAAAACTGATCTTAAATCAAGTACCTGACTGCATAAAAGAGATTGTAAGCTCCCACTGGCACTCACTGTAGCCTGTTACATAAAAAAAATCCTCATGGTGCAACATGAGTGATGGAACAGTTGTTTACTTGTCCATCATTATGGTATCCAGGGTTTGAGTAGCTGTGGTGCCTTTTAAACTAGTCTGAGGTTGTACAGGCAACATCCATGGCATGACTTACATCTGAACCCAGTGTTCTCCAGGAATGGGTGCCCAAACCTGAGAGACGCCGACCAGGAAATACTGAGAGGACAATAGGTATTAAAACAAACAAACAAATAAATAAATGAATAAACACAAAACTATGTACAAATTTTAAGTTATGTTGTAAGTATTATTTAGCTGAGGGCACTGTGTACAAATATGTAAATAATGTTCTGTTTTTCAGAAAAACAAGAGATACCATTTAATCTGAATATTTTAAAATATGAAGAATCCTTGTATTTAAAATGTACTGAAATGTTGCTGTACCTGGTATAAAATTATACTAATCTGCCTTCACCCACTGAGCTCTCTCCTTTTTTCTTTCTTATTTCTTTTTTTCTTATCAGTTCTATGCATGCTATGGCTTGCCCTCTGTAAAAATCCTCATGGAAAACAACCATGTATAAAGTCTCTTTAAGGTGCTACTGAAGATGTCCAGAGAAGAGACATTTAAATCTGCCTGGTAAGAAACTTTTAATTAGACAGCTTCTGAAGATAACATACTCCAAATTTACCTTAGTTTAACAAGCTGGTCTCAAGCCAGCACTGCCATTAACTTAATAATAAAGTACTTACTTGTGCAATTATTTTGCTTCTGATTAGGCCCATAGAAAATATTTTGTCTGTTACCATGAAGTGGGCTACTCAGAATGGTGAAAAACACAACAACATCCAGTTAGCAGTTATGCAGACAGAAACACCTTGTTGATGAGAGAGGTCAACAAAAATTCAGATTAAGTTCAAACTGACATAAAGGCTACAGTGACAGAGATAAGCAGAGAAGCATCTCCAAATGCACAACACGCTGAATCGGATTGGCTACAAATTGAGAGCACGACATAGGGTTACACTTTTGACAGCTGTTAGGTATTTTGCAAAGGGATGACTGTGGTTTCGGCTTGGGGCTCTGTTAGGATTATGTGGAGGTTGTGTGACTTTCTAAAGGCCATACTGCTTATCAGAGTAGAGCTGAATTTTCCTCTTTGTTCAAGTAGCAGCCTTTTAACTATACTTACTCACAGACAATCTTATCTAGTTCTTATTCGAAATGGCACATAGCCGGGTCATGAAGACCACTGTTGAGGATTTGTTGGACACATGTGCCTTTGTGGCTGCGGGGGCCACACAATTTTGTACTTATATAATTATTTACATCTTATATATTTGCATTTTTATTTGTGGTGATGTCACTAGTTCAGACTAAGTCTCTTTAAGACATGATTTTGACATGGCTGTTAAGCCATGTCACCACATCACCTCCTTTTTTGCGTTTTACTGGTAGTTGATACCTCGGACTATTGTTTTTTTTTTTCTGTGCTATGGTACATAAGCTGTTGAATGTAACAATAAACTTTAGAAGACTCTGCAACTCTGTATGTGTGTGTGTCTTCTCCAAGCGCACTTGTACATACTTTCTGCTTACCTAACAACAGTCAAGAACAGAAAGCTAAGGCTTCAGTGGGCACAAGCTCAACAAAACAGAAGAGTGGAAAACTTGTATAATGATGCTCAGTTTGTACTGAGACAGACAGATGGAAGGATCACAATTTGGCCCGGCTATCCTAGCGTCAACAGTCCAGGCTGGTGGAGGTTTTATAATGGTGAGTGGAATGTTCCTTGCATGCTGACTTTGCACCCATTAACACCAATCACCAATCAATCATTGCTTGAATGCCACAGGCTATTTGAATATTGTATTAAGTAGTGTCATTTTAAACTGGTTTCATGCACATGACAATGAGTTCAGTGTTCTTCAGTGTATATATATAAGGGTGTCTGCTAAATGCTGTAGATGTAAGCGGTAGGTGGGTGAATGGACCGATGGATAGGTAGACAGAGAGAAGTCATTACTGCAGACCTATAGGTAGATGGAAGAAGGTTTGCTGGTGCAGATGTGTAAACCTTTTTTATCTAACTTCACTACACCAGATCAGTATGAGAGAAGAAGCTATGAAAGCAGCAAGTTTTCTGCAGGAGAGGTAAGGCATAAAAACAGATTGTTATTTAGCTGTTGACGTTGTCTTTCTCCAAACCTTCCTAATGAATCCATGTTTTTTAGAAAATGAGCAATTACTTCAGAAACGTGTCGTTTTTCTATAGGCCGTCTATGTTTCCTTTATTTCATGTAGCATAGCAGCTGGGATGATTAGTGGTAGGCCTGCATCAGAATATAGTTAGTTTTGTGTGGATAAAACTTAGTTTTCAAGCTGTAAGAGAGGACAGTGGTGCTTTCAATACGACTTGCTGTTTCAGCGAAGAAATATTTGCTTATACAAACTTATCGGGGTTTAAATTCTACAGATATTTTAACTTCCAACAAAGAGCTGAAAACACGCATGCGTTCCGCTTGGGCCGAGTTTTAGGGCGGGACATCGTGACGTAGCGCATGTGGTTCACTGGATTGCATTTTAGGGACGCACGCCCACTGAGTGCGGCATCGTGATTGGTTGAGGGGTAAAGTCAATCAACGGAGTGAAACCAGAAGGGGCGGGAAGCCTTGGTTGAGTCTGGGGCTCCACTGTGGACTCCATGGAATAAACACAACTTTAATTGAAAGGAAGAATGCGGCTGAATCATCCGATCGCTCACGCTGATAATGAACGGAGATGGTAAACTGGAAGTGCGGTGTGTTGGCGACGTTCGGATGCTTGTTTGAGAGCAGTTGACGGTGTAGCTTTGCAGGCTAGCGCATCAGCAGCAGGTCTTAGCTCTTAAGCTAGCCTTAGTGCGATTTGATCACTTGATACCACGAGACTGGCGCTTCGTATAACCGAAAGCTTTTCTTTCCATGTTCACGGCAAGCGCATGGCGACTCGGGATCGTTCCTGCGCCTCTTGATGGCCTGATTAAACTGTGAACGCGGAGCGTCACGCTAAGCTAACAATCGCCTGCTAGTGATCGGATCGTGGAAGTTCCTGAGCTGAACTAGCGTGATCAGGACTTAAATATGTTTAAACATGGCCATGTGTTCTTATCTACGCGCTTATAATCTCGATTTGTCATGCATGTAGCTGGTTTCGGTTCGGAACATCAGTAGCAAGCAGGAGGACTGAGGACTGCTGATGAGATGATCACTCCACCTCAGCCTGCACTGGAGATCTGAGCGCAGATCACACATGATTAACGATGTAGGTTTCGAGAAGTAAAAGCAAACGGTCGAAATTCGCTAAATACTATGAGCAACCACGAAATGATGGCGCAGGAGAAGATGGAATTGGACCTCGACCTCTCATCAGCTCTGGTTCAGAGTGACGGACAGCTGAGGAGATCCAGTAGCGAGCCGATGATAAACGGGTTAAGGTTAATACACACCGTTTTTAATCAGTCCACATGCATGGCTGTTGCAGTCACACTCTTCAGCAGTGAGTGTGCATTCACAGCCGTGCTAGAGAAAAGCCTGAGTCAACAGGGCCATCAGTCTCTAAAGCCCAGACTGTAATGGTAGTATAAAACTTCGACAATGGCCATGCAAATCAACACCACATGCTTTGTTTTCCTTTCCTGAGGATCATCTGAGCTGTAACCTGTCCTATTTTCACAGTGACAACTCCCAGGTTTTCCAACGGGAGATCCTACGCAGCAGGAGAAACAGCACAACTCTTGTGAACAGACCCATCATGGTATGTAAGCAGTGAATCCGTTTGCTGGATTAGATCGTGCATGACTGTTTGTTTGGTCCTGATACAGGGTTATTTGCAGAGCTACCCTAGTTTGACACAAGTGGTACCTTATTCTTAAAATGCTCTTGGGTTGTACCAATCCAGTCTTGATTAGGTGGTAGGACTGATTTTTACTGAATTCTGGATGGTTATTGGGTCAGATCTGAGATACAGTTAATCCCTGCCATGTGAATTGCAGATGTATGTGGTATTGCAATATTCTAACTTAAGAATGCTGGTCTAAATAAAACCGAATTCCACACAGTACAAGTGTGAGCATGGCAGACGTAGGTGGCATTCTGAATGACTTTCTGCCTGTGCCTCCAGTTTAATTAGTGATTAATCATGAGAAGTTTTTTTTTAAGTGGGTAAACCACCTTGTTTCTACACTCATTGTCCATTTGATCAGTGCCACTTAATACAGATAAGCACGTTGTAGTTCGTGTTTCTATACATATTTTGTTAGTCCCCTTTACTTTGTTCTTTAATGGCCAGGACCCCCACAGATCAGGTACTACATTTACATTTACAGCATTTAGCAGACGCCCTTATCCAGAGCGACTTAGTCTTACAATCGAAGCCATTGTGGGTTAAGGGCCTTGCTCATGGACCCAACAGTGGCAGCTTGACAGAGGTGGGATTTGAACCCTGCACCTTCTGGTTCAGAGTTCAGTACCTTAACCACTAGGCTATACTATTTGGTTGGTGGATCATACTCAGCACTGCACGGACACTGACATGGTGGTGATGTGTTGGCGTGTGTTGTGCCGGTTTGAGTGGATCAGACACAGCAGTGCTGCTGGTGTTTAAGCACCTCGGTGTCACTACTGCACTGAAAATGCTCCACTTACCAAAATGTCCAGGCAGCACCACTGAAGGATTACATGATCGCACGCTGTTGCAGCAGATGCAGTAATAAGGTGAATGTTGTGATAGCAGCACTGCTGTGTCGGATCCACTCATACCAGCTCAACCGACACTAACACACCACCACATTTACAGCATTAAGCAGATGCCCAGAGTGACTTACAATTGATACATACTTACAATCCAAGCAATTGTGGGTTAAGGGCCTTGCTCAGGGACCCAACAGTGGCAGCTACCACAGTGCTGAGAATGATCCAATACTCAAATAGTACCTGATCTGTGGGGGTCATGTTCATTAGAGAACAGAGTAAAGGGGACTAACAAAGCATGCAGCAAAACAGATGGACTACAGTCTGTTATTGTACTCCATGACTGTAGTTTCGCTCTTAGATTTATCATCATACCTGGGCCACTTAATGTCGATGTGCATACTTCACATTTTATTCAAACTTTGACTCCATGACTTTAGTTCGCTCTTAGATTTATCATCTACGCTGCCCAAGGAGGTTGGGTCCCTTTTTGAGTCTTGGTCCTCCCAAGGTTTCTTCCTAGAACTAGGGAGTTTTTCCTTGCCACTGTCGCCCTAGGCTTGCTCAATTTGGGATTGGACGTAGATATTAGGAGATAATCTAAAATTGTAAAGTTGCTTTGAGACAATGCTCCATTGTAAAAAGCACTATATAAATAATTCTGACTTGACTTGACTATTGTAGAACTACAAAGTGCATCTATATTGTGAGTGGAACTGATCAAATGGACAGTGAGTGTAGAAAAATGATTGTTGAGTGTAAAACAATATTCCAGTTCTGAAGTCTGAGTGGCTGAGCCACACTCAAAGCCTGTGACCTCCCCACAATAACTGAATTCTGTATTAATAATTAATTTTGATTTTGAGACCCTGTTTCAGATTTCATTAGTATATAAGTTAGCATAGGACAGTGTCAGATTTTAAGAGCTTAGTTTTGAAAGTGTTATACTGTAAAATAATAATAAATCCTTCATGCAGAATAACCAAACTGTAAAATAACCAGGATGCAGGAGTTTAAGAGATAGCAATTGGATTTCCAAGCAATCAAACTAGCATTTCTGCTTAGCAGTTAGTTTGAGGCATTGTTGCAAGCTAAGGCTTAGGGGTGGCACAGCAGTGGAAGTGGTTAGTGTGGTCACCTCACAGCTCCAAAGATCCCCGGTTCAATCCCAACCTCTGACTCCATCTGTGTGGAGCTTGCATGTCCTCCGCATGTCCATGTGGGGTTATTCCGGGTACAGAGGGCAGCATCTGGGTCCTTTCTGTGTGGGGTCTGCATGTCCTCCCCGTGTTTGCGTGGGTTTACTCTGGGTACTCCAATTTCCTCCCACAGTCCAAAGACATGCGTGTTAGGGTTATGATTATGCTAAATTGGCACTGACTTTAGTGTGTGTGTGTGTGTATATATATATATATATATGAGATATAGATATGTGTGTATGTATGACTAATCTTGATGTAACCTTGTGTGTGTCACTGAAATGGCCACTGATGGGACATTAACTAAAACAAACATACTCTGGGTACACTGGTTTCCTCTAAAGACATACATTAGGTTAATTGGTTGCTCTAAATTGGTCCAGTATGAACGTGTTTGATTAGTACTGATGTAACCTTGCTTTTGTCTTGAATAGTTGTTGTGATGCTGATGCAACGTCAAAACAACATTCAAAGTCAACTAAAACTTAAAGAAAACAAGCTGATGTGAAAGTACTCCAACAAGTCGTGCCATTTCATACAAACTCTGTCATGCAAATTCTCATGAATTTGCAATGTCAGTACTCAGTTCCTCTTATTCTTCATGTTGCCTCGATTTAGGTCCCGTCCTCTCCGGTTCGCATTCCTAGCACCAGACTTGAAAGGATCAAGCAGGTAAAATTACCCTCATAATGTGGCCAAACAATTATGGCTTTTAAAAGTATTCCTGAGTAGCGATTGGTTACACACTTCAGCCTTCCTCTGTGTTATGCTGACTGCTGTTTAAGTAGTACTGCTTGAGTGAAGGTCATTGTTGCGTTCTCTGCAGGAGGAAGGAGTGGATGTGATGAACAGGGAAACGGCTCATGAGCGGTAAATATCTTCATTATGAGTGGCCATGACCCCCCATTTTTCAAATAGGAACCTTGCTTATGTCTTGTCCACACACATGCACAATAACCTTTAAACCTACAAGTTGTCTGATCTATACATGTATTTTATGCTGCTTTCATTTTCTACTCCCAACAAACATTTGGCATTCATTCCTGATTCCTTGTGCAACAGTGCAGCAACTTTGGAAACCAACAATATTTTGACGGAGTTGTCTTATTCACCTCTAACCCTCCTTTTTAATGTTTGTCCTGCTAGGGAGGTACAGACAGCCATGCAAATGAGCCAGTCATGGGAGGAGAGTCTTAGTCTGGTAAGAATTGCAATGGGGTTTGGGAATGTGACGTCATGCCCTGCTGTACATCATTATGGTAGACTCATTGTCTCCAACTGTAACAACAACTGGAAATCAGCCTAAAAGTGTTCTGTTTCTGGGTTGTGTGGTTCGTTTGGAATCGATTATTCTTGCATTTGCTACTGCAATTCCCATGATTGTTGTGGTAAAAGAGCAGACCTTGCACTGGTGTGTTTTATAATGGGTATTACTATTATTTAGCTTTACATTTACAGGCTGTCTGAGTGCACAGCAATGCAGTATTTAATATACAGGTATGCGCTGCATTACATTCAGTGAAACACGTCATTGATCAAAATGGATGTTGACTGTACATTACCACAGTCTTTCTAGGCTGCTGTAATGTAAATATAAAGGGTATTTTAAGAAGAAAGCTGCGTGCAAATGTAAATGCATCAGAGATACCGCCGAAAACATGACAACTAATACAAAAGTGCATTGATAGCCAGTGTTATGAACAACATGAAAGATCAGCCAGACGAAACAGAGACTCAAGTGAATATGAACCAGTTTATTTAGGTACAAGTTAAAGAGAATATACAGGTAGGTGGGGGGACAAAATCTTTATGAACACCATTTACATGTTACAAATAAATAGAGGAAAGTAATGTGGAAAAATTGAGGAAAGTTCAGTGTCTGTGTAGTATCTTTGTCGTTTTGAATTTGTTTATAGCCGCAAGGTCTGGAGTTGAGAGATTTTTAAATTTCCTCTAATACTTTCTTATTATTATAAATTCTCTGGTTGTTAAAGTGAACTGTCATTGATCGGGTGGTTGTTAAACAGTGCATAGCTGTACTCATTCTGTAGTACGTTACATTTACATCATTTGGCAGACGCCCTTATTCAGAGTGACTTGCAATTTATACAGTCTTATAATCCAAGAAGTTACTGAAGGACCAAACAGTAGCATCTTGTAGAGGTAGGATTTGAACCCTGGACCTTTTGGTCCATAATCCAGTACCTTACTGCTAGGCCAGCTCAGTCTCTTTAACAGTACATCTAACTTCTAGGCCTGATTTTGTCTGAAGTGATTGAACTCAAAGGCTACATTTACACAGCCAGTAAAGTGGTCCAAATCTGTTCTTTTTTTATTACATATAACACAGATGTGCTGGGACTTTGAACGGCAAAAAACACATCAAATTTCCGATTTGGACCACGTTCACATGTGGTATTGAAATCTGAAACGTATCCGAGACGTGGCAATGCGACTTAAGACTGAACTGCTAGATTGGATTATGTGAATTTTTTCTACCTCGTCATTCGCCATAAGTGCTTGCTGAGGAGAAGGGAACATGACAGCAGTGAAGGAGGTTTTCAGTGCCGGAATAGTGAAGTAACAGACCTCATAAATATTTGGGGTGATGTCTCTGTGCAATCAAAATTAGAAGGCACCACAAACGCTCTGTATTTGAGGAAATTTCAAATTAAATGGCCTCAGGAGGACCTGGCTGCAGAGACCGAGGAAATAAAAAGCTTAAAAGCGAAGTTTAAAGAAAGTCTTTACTGTATAAATCAGTTATTGCATAAATGTGACGAAATGCAGAACTCCCTGTATCTATTTAAGCACTTCTTAAACACAGGATTCTGTCTTGTCCTGTCCCGTTTGCTCATTTCAGGGTAAGTTATGTGGTACTACGTAAATGACTGTGCCTGTTTGCATGCGGTGGCTTAACTGCCACAACACGTCCTTCTCTCCCTCCTCATGAGATTATGGACATGTCAGAAACAGCATGCGAGACTAACATGGAGTTAACAGGGCCTCCAGCCTCTCAAGAACAGGCTGCGTTGGTAGTATAGCACTCCAACAATTAACTACCTACACACTGCTGTCCACCGTGAGCTGAGGATCGGCGTCGGTTAACGGAATGCATTTGTTATTCCAGAGCGACAACGACTTTGAGAAGTCCTCATCATCGTCCCCGAAACGTATCGATTTTGTGCCCGTCTCTCCTGCTCCATCTCCCACCAGAGGCATCGGAAAAAAGGTTTGAGCAGATTTTGAATTTTACTGTCGGACGTGTATATAATGTGGACCATTCTGCTACACTGGTTCAGAGTTGGAGATGAGTACATTGCGAAATTTCAATGGCTGTTTCCCCCACTACCTTTCTATTTTACACCATATCTAAAATTCACCTTAATAGTAAAAGTTGAGTCAGTTTTCACATAGTATTTTTATGTTTTGAAATGTTTCCTCTTGCAAAACTTTACCACACGTTTGGGTATTGCTAATTTTGACTATTTTAAAGACACACTGAGCAGTTGTGTACACACATTATAATATAAGTACTTAATTTCAAGGAAGAATTGCTGTTTGCTAGTGACAGTCTGTTACACAATGACTTGCGGACTTTGGGACGTTTACCTCAAAACAGTAAGATCTAGGTGCTCAACATGTGGTAAGGAGGAACAGGGGTGCAGTCACCCTTACTGGTTAAATGCAGGGTTGTGGCGAAAATCAGGTCTTCGGATATCGGTAGTGACCTGAAACATGAGTGTTTAGTTTATTATTTTATTTAAAAATTTAAGCCTGTGATAATTCTAAATATTTGAACATTACTTGCTTAAAAATGATTAAAAAAGACTTAGTAGTTTGGGCTTGTGACAGCCACCTCTCAATACATTTACAGCATTTAGCAGACACCCTTATCCAGAGCGACTTACAATTGATACAGTCTTACAATCCAAGCAATTGTGGGTTAAGGGCCTTGCTCAAGGACCCAACAGTGGCAGCTTGGCAGAGGTGGGATTTGAACCGTGGACCTTCTGGTCCATAGTTCAGTACCTTACCCGCTAGGCCGGCACAGTCCTGGGTACTTTCAGTAGAAAGTAGCCAGTAGTTTTTGTTTGTTTATTTATTTATTTATTTATTTATTTATTTATTTATTACCTTATCTGTACTTTTTTTGTTTGTTTGTTTGTTTTTTGTTTTCTATAGGATAGTAGTTGGACCAATTTGGCGGAATGGTTCATATACCTATGTGTGTCTATATTGACTCACCAGCCACTTCATTATGTACACCTTGCGAGTAATGGGTTCTACCCTGTTTCACCTTCACAACTGCCACAATTCTTCATGGCATGGATTCAAGGTGCTGGAAACGTTCCCCAGAGATTTTGATTCATACTGACATGATAGCATCACACAGTTGCTGCACATTTGTTGGCTGCATGCCCATGATGCAAATCTCCCATTCCACCACATCCCAAAGTGCTCTATCGAACTGGGATCTGGTGATTGCAGAGGCAATTTGAGTACTGTGTCATGTTAACAAAGCCAGTTTGAGATGATTTGAGCTTTGTGACATGACCTGTTGTCCTGCTGAAAGTAGCCAACAGAAGATGGTACACTGTGGCTATAAAGGTGGGAACATGGTCAGCAACAACACTAAGGTAGACTGTCATGTACACGATGGTCAGTTGGTATTAAGAGGCTCAAAATGTGCCAAGAAAATATCCCCACACCATTACACCACCACCAACCTGAATCTTTGATACAAGCCAGAATGGATCCATGCCTTCATGTTGTTTATGGCAAATTCTGGCTCACCAGACCAGGAAACGTTGTTTTAGCCTCAGGTGCCTGTTCTTAGCTGACAGGAGTGGCATCAGGAGTGTCATCTGCGGCAGTAGCCCTTCAGGTTAGACGTGTTGTGTGTTCAGAGATGCTCTTCTGCCTACCTCAGTTGTGACGAGTGGGTATTTGAGTTACTGTTGCCTTTCTATCAGCTCCAATCAGTCTGGCCATTTTCCTCTGATTGGTGCATGGGTTGTACTTCAGCAGGTCGTCTTGACCATGTCTACATACATTGATTTGCTTCCATGTGATTGGCTGATTAGATATTCGCATTAGAAAGTAGTTAAACAGGTGTACCTAATAAAGTAGCTGGTGAGTGTATTTGTGTATTAGTCCGAGGAGAAATGCTAATATTCATTCCTTTGTCTCATTGAGCAGCAGTGCTTTTCTCCATCTCTGCAAATCCTGATAAGCAGTAATGGTTTAAATCCCAGTCCCATCCCCAGTCCGACACGCCGCTTCAGGTGAGCTCGAGCATTTTTTCCTGCCACAAAGCATCAGTCCCTGTTCTGTCTTTTCTTGCCGAGTCTCATTTTGTGTACATGATCAGCAGGAGGAGTCAAAGCCCAATTAACTGCATTAGACCCAGCATTTTGGGTCCTATCAAACGGAAAGGTGAGCGTTTTGTCCATTGAAATGCCTGCTAGAGAATGGGGGGTAGCTGTTATTCCTGCAAGTGATTTCTTCTGTTTTGTTTGCCAGTTTCAGGTGATTTGGAACCAGAAAGCCAACCAAAGAGGCTCTTCCAGGGCACCACAACCATGCTGTCGACTGAGGTGGCTCACCTGCCTGAACTCAGCTCCTGGTAAGTCATCAGTTAGTGTTCTTGTATAATCTGTTGGAATTAGTGTTGCTCTGACTGGAATGACAAGGCGCACACTCTGTATGGTCAGCAGTGGCAAAGGAAGGTTCTGATTGGTGTGATCATCAGATGAATACTTAATTTAGTATTTAATATAGGGCTCAAATATACAGTATTGTGCAAAAGTCTTAGGTCACCATTAGATTAAAAAAAATATAAAAAATCTAAGCAATGGTATAATGACAATATGTAACATACTGTCGAGGATTGGACCAAAACATTTTAAACTTGGATTTGTCACTCTAATCCTCTAAACTGATCTTCCCTCCAGTCATGGTCCTCTTCTGAAAAAACAAAAATGGTTTTCTTGGCTGCTACCCTTCCAAAAAGATCATTCCTGACCAAGCTTTTTCAGAAGGGTTAACTTGGTATTCCTGTGAAGCTGGCAGATTTAGAATACTATTGTTCAAGTGTAAGGAGAGAACACCCTAAATATTTGTTTCTGTAGCCTATAGAAGCTGTTTCTGGGATACAGTGGATATAGGTTTAGTGATGTAAAAAAATGAGACCAAAGTAAATCATTTCAGAACTTTTTCCACCTTTGTGACCTGTAACTTGTACATCTCAATTGAAAAACAAACTGAAATCTTTAGGGGGAAGAAGTAAAAACTAAAATAAATGTGGTTGCATAAGTGTGCATACTGTCTTATAATTGAGTGTGTGGCTGTGTTCAGAATGAACCAATCACATTCAAACTCATTTTAAATGGGAATCAGCAGACACCTGCCATCATTTAAAGTGCCTCTGATTAACCCTAAATTTAAAAAGTTCAGTTGATCTAGTAGGATCTTCCTGGCATTTTCTTTGTTGCGTCTTGCAACACAAACCATGGTCCTCAGAGAGCTCCCAAAGCATCAGTGGGATCTCCTTGTCAAAAGGCATCAGTCTGGAGAAGGGTACAAAAGAATTTCCAAGGCATTGGATATACCATGGAACACAGTGAAGACCGTCATCGTCAAGTGGAGACAATATAGGACAACGGTGACATTGCCAAGAACAGGATGTCCCTCAAATTGATGAAAAGACAAGAAGAAAACTGGTAGGGAGGCTACCAAGAGGTCTGCAACAAGATTAAAGGAGTTGCAGGAATTTCTGGCATGTACTGGCTGTGTACTACATGTGACAATATCCCGTATTCGTCATGTATCTGGGCTGTCGGGTAGGATGGCAAGACGGAAGCCTCTTTTTGCGAAGAAAAACATCCAACTCCAAAAAACTGCATTTTTTTTTTTAACGCATTTGAGTTCTCCTAAAAGCATGTGGGAAAATGTGTTATGGTCTGATGAAACCAAGGTTGAACTTTTCGGCCATAATTCCAAAAGGTATGTTTGGCACAAAAACAACACTGCACATCGCCAAAAGAACACCATACCCACAGTAAAGCATGGTGGTGGCAGGTTTCTGCTTGAATGCTGAGGATGAAGAGGAACTTAATCTTTCAGCACGACAAAGACCCAAAGCATACATCCAAATCAACCAAAGAATGGCTTCACCAGAAGATGATTAAAGTTTTGGAATGGCCCAGCCAGAGCCCAGATCTGAAAATCTGTGGGGGGATATGAAGAGGGCTGTACACAGGAGATGCCCCTGCAATCTGACAGATTTGGAGCATTTTTGCTAATAAGAGTGGGCAAATACTGCTAAGTCAAGATGTGCCATGCTGATAGGCCCCTACCTGAAAAGACTAAGTGCTGTAATAACATCAAAAAGTGCTTCAACAAAGTATTAGTTTAAGGGTGTGCACACTTATGCAACCACATTTTATAGTTTACTTCTTCCCCCTAAAGATTTGTTTGTTTTTCAATTGAGATGTACAGGTTATAGGTCACATTAAAGGTGGTCAAATTTCTGAAATGGTTTGCCTTGGTCTCATTTTTTACATCACTAAACCTGGCACTTTAACAGGGGTGTGTACACTTTTTATATCCACTGTACAAATAGCCTGTATTTTCTGGTTGTATTCTAATATATAGACTGAGAAATAAATGTATATGGTCGTTATTCCATTGGTATATCTAGTCTAATAATGGCATTTAGTACAGCATGGTGTACTATATAAAACAGAACTCTGGTGTAATACTGCTCTTCTCCCAAGTGAACATTATCACACTGAACAGCTTGAATAATTCTTAAAGCCTTTTAGACAGAGGTTTGTTGCAGTCTGTCAAAATGTTAGTTCCTCTGTATGGTTATCTCACCATCAGAGCTTGGTTTTGTGCAAGTTGGTAAAACCCAGTTGTGTAAAAATATCTCTGAAAAGCAAAGGAAATGAGTAAGTTCTCAAGTACTCAAACTGTAGTTTCGTAGTCTTCTGTGTCGCTGTTTCAAACCCGTTCACCTAGACCTGGTGTTACTTAGAAATGACCAAATATTTGCCTTTTTGGAAATCAGTTTCAGCTTCAGTTAAGAACAGATGAAACATGACTAATTTAGCTTTATTAAGCAGCTCAGTTTCAGGTTGCATAGTGCCGTTATCCTAATCAATTCATTAGTAGCACTACGAGACCATCAAACACGCTTTAGCCATTAAAGCCTCGTCTAAAATGGATTGTGTTGTCTGTACTCGAGCCGTGTGTGTGTGTGTGTGTGTAAGTGCAAAAGTTTAAATGGAAGTTGGTCTTTTTCACCATTGGTTTCCCAGTGTAGTCACCAGAAGACAGTCAAGTCAAGTCAGATTTATTTATATAGCGCTTTTTACAATGGAGCATTGTCTCAAAGCAACTTTACAAGTTTAGATTATCTCCTAATAACTACGTCCAATCCCAAATTGAGCAAGCCTAGGGCGACAGTGGCAAGGAAAAACTCCCTAGTTCATCAGAACACCCTTGATCATCTTTCTGTCACACTTGGGGAGTTAAGGTTTGTTTTGCAGTTTTCCTTTATTTAACTCATCATTCCATGTGCATATAGTGAAATTGCATCATGTCTGGGACGATGGTGGTGCAGCAGTTATGGTACTGGTCTACTAACCAGAGGGGTCTAGTGTTCCCAGCGCTGCTAAGCTGACACAGTCCCTTAATTCCTGAAAAAGATTGTGCCTTATAAGATTGTATTATCTCCAAGATGCTCTAGATAAGGGCGCCTACTAAATGCTGTAAATGTCAATCGTAAGACATAACATTTCTATACCCACATCAGTGATCCATGGTTCAGTTCAAACCATGGTAATAAATGTTCATTATTTTGAAGTTAACTAAAAGCCACACACAATATGTCAGAATAAATTAATGCAGTGAATGTGTCACTCAGCATAAGGCATGTAGGGAGTAAGCTGTTAGTGAGTGAGATTAGAATAATATATGGATGAATTCCACACCAATATGTGCTCACTGAGTACTTTATTAGGAACCATACTGACATGGGCTTTGCTCTTAAACAGCCTTGATACTTTGTGACATGGATTCCACGTCAAAAAGCAATGAATGATCAGTATTAACGATCCTAAAGTACGCCAAGAAAACATTCCCGACACAATTACGCTACCTCCAACAGCTTGAACAGCTGACACGAGGCAGATCTAGTCCATGGATTTATGCTGTTGGTTCCAGATTCTGATAATCTGTGTGCCTCGGCACAAATGGAGATTCATTAGAACAGGCTTTGTTCTTCCAGTTTTCTGCTGTCCAGTTTTGGTGAGCCTGTGCCCTCTGCAGTCTCAGGTTTCTGATCTTGGCGGACAGAAATGGAACCTAGTGTGGTCCTCTGCCGTTGTAGCCCATCTGCCATGAAGTTCGATGTTTACTGACCATGCGTTATGAGTAGGGTGACCAGATGTCCTGTTTTTCCCCGTATTTCAGTCCTTGTCCTGGTGTCCTGACTTGTTTTTAAAAGCAATTTTCTCTGCGGGTGGCACGGTGGTGCAGTGGTTAGCGCTGTCGCCTCACACCTCCGTGCTCGCCGGTTCGATCCCGACCTGGGCTCCATGTGTGTGGAGATTGCATTTTCTCCTGGTACACCAGTTTCCTCCCACATTCCAAAGATGCGTGTTGTTTCCAAAGTTCCAATCAGAGGGTGAATGAGTGTGCGAGTGTATGTGCCCTGCGATGGATTTGCGCCCGGTCTGGGGCTGTTCAAAGGAAATGAAACATTTTTATTGTAATGAACATTAGCATAGAATCCTCGCCCCAAAAGCTTGTTTATTCAAAAGGAACACGCAATTATTTCACAAGTTACTGTACATGTCTAACTATAGACTATTTAATTTTGTAAATGAATATAATTCAACCAGTTATCACCTGCCTGTCACCGTGACCTGGTGCCCTCTCTCGCTTTGGCCGATGTACTGGATAAACGAACAAGTATGTTTAATGACCAGCTTCAAAAATAATTTGGGCTAGATTTCTCAGAAACCACACACTGGAAGTGGTTAAGTTTAATTTTGCATAAAAGTCGCAATGAAATTAATCAACATATTCAAATGAAAAAGCACAAAGAAGCCGCAAAAGCAAGTGTGCAGAGTGTATAGAGTATGCAGGGCTACGTATCTGTGGTTATAACGTATGTGGATGCAGCAAGTTACTGTCTTAGTGCTTGTGTGTTGAATGAGTGGGTTGAGCAGCTTGGGCCACTACTGTGGACTTGTACAGAAAGTACTGACAGTACTGACAGCGTCTCATTTCATTATTGAAAATCTGGTCACTAAAGTCAATGTAAGTCACTGTGAGTCAATTTTTTGCTTGCCACAGTTGTACAGAGTAACTGTAGCCTTTGTCAGCCATGGCACCATTTTGAGTAAATTCACATAAGATCCCAGGAGATCAGCAGTTAGAGATGACAAGACTGGCACCAACAAGCATTCTACGGTCAAAATCACTGAGATCACATGTAGTCACACAGTCTCCCTTATGGTAATGTAAATATAAAGGGTCCAAAGCCCAAATTGTTGTACATCACTCCCTCCCACAGTCATTAAATCCATAGTTGATCTGTTCAAATACATGACAGTTTACAGAATAACCACACACTAACACCCACACACATTGCAGAACTAAAATATATACCTACCTCACTGGCTGCACACAACCAAGATGGAAGGAGCCAAGTCGAAGAAACACTACAGATCAGATCATTCATTGTCTTATCCTAGTCATGGTCGCGGGGGATTTGGCAACACACGGCACAAGGCAGGAACAACCCCAGATGGTGCAAAGCCATCGCAGGGCACGTACACTCATTCAGACTCTGAGGGGCACTTTGGAAACATGAATTAACCTAATGCGCATCTTTGAAATGTGGGAGGAAACTGGAGTCAACATCAAATATGACAGAAATGATATTTATGGCAGTTAAAATACACATGCTAAAACTTTATTTATTTATTCATTTTCTCTCCCTGTAGTCTGTCTCCAGACCTGCTCGATGGAAGCCTCAGCAGTGTCGGCTCCTCTTCAGGTTCTCCAGCCAAGATGGAAGGGGTTTCACCATCTTCTAGCAACTCTCCCTTCACCCCCGTGCAGGATCTCTCACCCAAGTGAGCAACGTTGTCAGCGGACCTTTAGGTGGGAGCCCAGAGGTCGGACATCGGGATGGAACTTCTGACCCCTTGCCTTCCCACCCTTACTTTTGTTCCCATCTTTGAGTTTTCGTACGAGGTTTGCTTTATAGCGGGACAGTGTGGAGAAGGTCTGCATTGAGAAGAAAACCAAAGACCAGCAGGTCTTTTGAATGGATTTCCATCGGTGGGTTGGACTGTGGATGCTGTTTGCACCAGCTGCTATATGAAAGTCTAACATGGGGAGGAGCTCCATACCAAAGCAGGCAGCGTTCCAGAACCTTGCCGTTTCAGTATGAATTTGGGTTTCTGTAGTTGCTGATCAAGATGTGGCTCTTAGAGTGTAATGCAAGAGTAATATTAGCTTTCCAGGATGGTAGGTTTTTAATTTACAGAAAAAAAAGATTTGCCAACAGGTTTCGTGTGAAAGAGTAAGTTATTTTTGTTCCTGCTTTTATAAAAAAAAAAACTTTATGTACATGTGTTGTTATAGTCATTGGTTTGTCACTTATAATCTGTTTGAAAGTATGTGTGTGCGCGCCATGCTGCAGTTAACTGACAATAGGCCTTTCGGTGTCTTTTCATCAGGGGTGCAATCGCACTTGCATACAGTTTGAGTTTGACTCTGAGTGGTCAGGATTGTCCTCTTTTGATATTCATGTAGATGGAAGGAGTGGGTGACCACAGAATCGAGCACCCATCAGTCACACTGGGTGCTTCATTCTAATGGAGGACACCATTGTCGTCAGCTGTCCAGGAGAAGGAAACAAACGATTGTAGTATCAATGTTAAGGGAGTGGTTACCACTAAATCCAGGATTTGAACACTACAGCACATTTACCAGCCTGTGTCCCAATTTGTCTTCAGGTCTGCCTTTTCTCATGGCTTTAGAGAAGCTAACTGACTCACTGTGGAGTGCTTTATGACCCTTTAAATACTCAGTAGCTTCACTGTGTTCATTCGTCTTCGGATTATAGCACTGTGCGATGGTGCTATCCTTCCATGAATTGTTTCTCTGTGTTGGATGCCTTTTCGGATGAGGTAGACTACTGCAAGGCACTGCGAGAGCAATCGCAGTTATAAATCCTGAAGCAGTTTAGATGAATGGAAGAAACAAACAGCTGCTGATAGAGACTTCAACACAATGGTGTTGATTAAATCTTGTACGGAAATGATTCTCATCTACTGATTAAAGGAGTGCGTCATTAAAGTATATGAGAGATGTAAAGTTGTAATTGTGTAAAGTCCTTATTCATTCTGCCTTGTTATCTTTAGTACATAGTATTTTCTGGAAATGGTTTTATAAATCAATTTCATTTAAATGAGAAATGGCTTTATTTCCTCAGAGCATGATATGCATTATAAGCTCAGTTGTATTTGCAAGGAAGTGACTGTAAATAATTTTTCTTTCAAGTGAACTCCAGGGTGTGATTTTATTTCCCCCTTAAGAAAAAATCAGAGGTAAATCTGCAGTGTACGTTTTCCCTTGAATGTTTTGCTTTGCTCAACAGAAACAGGTCTTGGGCCACCTAGGACCTGTCTGTACTGTATTGATGGTTGAAGTGTGTGCAGTTTGATTTACTGATTTTTTTTTTTTTTTTTCTTTTTTTTTTTTCTTCTTTTTTCTTTTTTTTGTCCTGTGGACTTGTCAAATTTATTTAATGTACGCTGTTTAGACTCCATGTAAAGAGTTCTTTTCTAAGCGTAAAAATAGAACTTGTGTGTTGGAGTGAGTTTAGTGCATACAGGATAAAATCTTTGTTGAACTCTGCTCGAAATGGACAAAAAAAACATTTACTTGTCCCCTTTATACACAGACTTCAAATTACAAAATAAATTATTTGTCCAGCACTTTGTTGATGTAATTTGTTTTATCTCACTGGATAGGTTGACCTTAACTTATTGTAGTAGATGCTTTCTAATTTTAAAAAGTAGTCCTGCAAATACATCAGGTCAAGACTCTGAATTATAAGCCCAAGTCTTAAAGTTGGGACAGTATGGAAAATGCATAAAGCATTGACTTCAGTTCCATTGCAGATAGCATGAACCCTAGATCTTTCATGTTTTGTCTGGTCAACTTCATTTCATTTACCACTCTGTAATGTTTCCATTCCTTTACACAGCACTTCTTCTTCCAAAAAGATGTGGAATACTAATTGGTCTGACCATGACACACGTTTTCACTGTGTATTATCCGTCCCAAATGCCTGAGCACAGAGAAGTCGTTTCTGGACATGCAAGTAAAAAGTGTCATTTGTGAATGTAAGTCTGTATTGTAATGCTTGGCAAAGGTTTGATTAAAGTAATCCCTTGCCCATTTGGTTATATCAGCTACTGATGAAGGACAGTTCTTGTTGCAGTGCTGTCTGAAGGATCGGAGAGTGGGATGGGTGTTCAGTTTAGACTTGTGTCCTTGCCCTTTACACAGTGAAATTCCTGAATCGATTAATAATGTTATGCACTGTAGAGGAAGAAATATGTAAATCCCTTACAATCTTTCCTTGTGCAACATTGTTTTTAAACATCTCAACAATTGTCCTGCATTTGTTGATAAACTGGAGATCCCCTGCCCATCTTTTCTCCTCAAAGACTAAGCCTTTCACAGATACTGACGTGTACCAAATCATGATTATAATCACCTGTTGACATCACCTGCTTGAAATCACATCATTATTTCGTTTAACTCATTACTAGACCTACAGTGGTGCTTGAATGTTTGTGAACCCTTTAAACCTTCCTATATTTCTGCATAAATATGACATAAAACATCAGATTTTCACACAAGTCCTAAAAGTAGATAAAGATAACCCAGTTAACCAAATGAGACAAAAATGTTCCAATATTAGATATTAGTAAGTGGCAAAGGTATGTGAACCTCTAGGATTAGCAGTTAGTTTGAAGGTGAAATTAGAGGCAGATGTTTTCAACCAATAGGATGACAAGCAGGTGTGAGTGGGCACCCTGTTTTATTTAAAGAACAGGGATCTATCAGTGTCTGCTCTTCACAACACCTTTGTGGAAGTGTATCATGGCACAAACAAAGATTTCTGAGGACCTCAAAAAGAGTTGTTGATGCTCATCAGGCTGGAAAAGGTTACAAAACCATCTCTAAAGAGTTTGAACTCCACCAATCCACAGTCAGACAGATTGTGTACAAACGGAGGAAATTCAAGACCATTGTTACCCTCCCCAGGAGTGGTCGACCAACAAAGATCACTCCAAGAGCAAGGTGTGTAATAGTTGGTGAGGTCACAAAGGACCCCATGGTAACTTCTAAGCAACTGAAAGCCTCTTTCACATTGGCCAATGTTAATGTTCATGAGTCCACCATCAGAAGAACACTGAACAACAATGGTGTGCATGGCAGGAAAGCCACTGCTCTCCAAAAGGAACATTGCTGCTTGTTTGCAGTTTGCAGTCACGTGGACAAGCCAGAAAGCTATTGGAAGAATGTTTTGTGGACGGATGAGACCAAAATAGAACTTTTTGGTTTAAAAGGAAGGCGTTATGTTTGGAGAAAGGAAAACACTGCATTCCAACATAAGAACCTTATCCCATCTGTGAAACATGGTGGTGGTAGTATCATGGTTTTGGGCCTGTTTTGCTGCATCTGGGCCAGGACGACTTGCCATCATTGATGGAACAATGAATTCTGAATGATATCAGAGAATTCTAAAGGAAAATGTCAGGACATCTGTCTCCATGAACTGAATCTCAAGAGAAGGTGGGTCATGAAGCAAGACAACGACCCTAAGCACACAAGTCGTTCTACCAAAGAATGGTTAAAAAAGAATAAAGGTAATGTTTTGGAATGGGCCAAGTCAAAGTCCTGACCTTAATCCAATCGAAATGTTGTGGAAGGACCTGAAGCGAGCAGTTAATGTGAGGAAACCCACCAACATCTGAGAGCTGTTCTGTACGGAGGAATGGGCTAAAATTCCTCTAAGCCGGTGTGCAGGACTGATCAACAGTTACAGGAAACGTTTAGTTGCAGTTATTGCTGCACAGGGGGGTCACACCAGATACTGAAAGCAAAGGTTCAGATACTTTTGCCACTCATAAGTAATATTGGATAATTTTCCTCAATAAATAAATAACCAAGTATAATATTTTTGTCTCATTTGTTTAACTGGGTTCTCTTTATCTACTTTTAGGACTTGTGAAAATCTGATGATGTTTTATGTCATATTTATGCAGAAATATAGAGTTCACAAACTTTCAAGCACTACTGTAAATTGCCTCCATCCCACCTTTTTTGGAATGTGTTGCAGGCCTGAAATGCAGGAATGGATGTTTGTTAACAAATGAAATGAAGTTAACCAAACAAAACGCAAAATATATTGGTTTCATACTGTCTGCAATGATATAAAAGTCAAACTAAATGTAAGAAACACTGCATTATTAAAATTTGTGTTAGAACTTTCCCACCATTTTCAGATTGGGGTTGTACTAATTTGAAAGTTGTGGTTTCAGATCCCTCAACAGTTTAACTCAGTTATGTTTGAATGAACAGCATCTAGCACATCTATGCAGAGCAACTTGCAGCTGATACAATAGGACTTGCTCAAGTCCCTAAGAGTGGCAGCATCCTTTCTAGTTTGAATTAATTATACTTCTATGTAACATGATTTACAAGCAAGTCATGATACAATCCAAATAATTGAAGATGAATTGCATTACAGTGGCAGCTGGGTCCCATCCTTCCCATAAATAATCTTTGAGCTTCACTTCTGAGCTGCCACTGTATTCCTCTATTGTTTCTGGGTTACTTTAACATGTATTGTTATGTTAAAGTAGCAATTTCTACTATTGTTACTTTAAGGGGCAGCACAGTGGCACAGCAGGTAGTGTTGCTGCTGCACAGGGTTAGAGACTCAGGTTAATCACCAGTTAATGTTTGGCTGGCATTCTGTCTTGGACGTTACATTATACAAATATAGACAAATGCATTTTTTTTATAGATGCTCTTCCAATGTGACTTGAAACAGAGTCAGGTTACAGTTCAAGCAAATGAGTGTTAAGGGCCTCGCTCAAGAGCCAAACGGTGGTGTTGGGGCTTCAACGTTTCAATTTAATCTGTTAACCTCTGAGCCTTTACTCTAATGCTGTCTTCTGTCTTGGGTTAACAGACATTTTAAAGCAGTGGTTCCCAAACTTTTTCTGCAGTGTCCCCTTTTTGTAGAGATAAGAACATTTTTGGTTGTACATATATTTTTCTTCTAATTTCATACAAAACTGCTAATTCTTATTGTACCAAAATAAAGTATAATTATAATAAGATATAATAAATAAAGACAAATCCCCATTACAGTGGAATTATTTTAAGGGAAATGCATTATGTGTCTTATTTACTGTCTAACAGCATTCCTTCATTGCCATGCTGTGCCCCCACTTTGGGATCCACTGCTTTGAAGTAACAAATATTCTACCATTATATTAACTTATAGGGAAAAACAGTGGAACATCACGTAGTGTTGGTGCTGCACAGCTTTAGGGACAGAGGTTCAGCTCTCTGCTCCAGTTACTGTATGACTGACTCATTGTCTATAAGGGGCAACAGATTTAATTATCTCTCCAAATATTGTGATTTGTGACTTACCTTGCATCCATTATTTATTTATTGAGCAGATGCTTTTATGCAAAGAGACTTACAGGTGAGTCAGGAGTCCAGCAGCTACCCAGCAAGGGAAGGCTGGTGCTGCTGGGACTTGAATCAATCCAGTAACTTAACCATCAAGTCATCACTGTATTACCATCTTGTATTCAGGGAATGTTAGTACCATCTCAACCCTGACCAAAGCAGTTGGCGAAGGTGAATAATGGAAGTGTGGTTACTTTGGGTCACCATTACAGTATATTTGTACCTAACTATCTGCTTCATTGGTGTAATGATAAACTGATGGGCATATAGCTTTAGCATTGTGCATAAGTGGAAATAAAAATCCATTAAAGTTACAATTGTGGTAATGCACTTAATTAGCTATTCATTCTGGTTCGGGGCCTATCCAGCAGCACAGATTGTAATAAAGTAGTAAAACAATCATTGGTGTGTTATTACCATGCATGTTCCACCAAATAATACCTGGTCAGTGGTGGTCATTTGGTGGCTCCTTTATACTGAGGGACCTCCAGATGTGGTATGTATTCTTAATAAAATGGCAACTCAGTGGTGACTCTTAACAACTACTAGGGGTGGGGGAAACAATCGAGTCTTTGCTGCATCGCGATGCAAACGTATACAGTGGGGCAAAAAAGTATTTAGTCAGCCACTGATTCTGCAAGTTCTCCGACTTAGAAAGATGAGAGAGGTCTGTAATTTTCAGCATAGGTACACTTCAACTATGAGAGACAAAATAAGAAAAAAATCCAGGAAATCACATTGGATTTTTTAATTTTTTTTTATTGTAAATCATGGTGGAAAATAAGTATTTGGTCAATATATTTGGTTCAACTCAATACTTTGTAACATAACCTTTGTTGGCAATGACAGAGGTCAAACGTTTCCTGTAAGTCTTCACCAGGTTAGCACACACTGTAGCTGGTATTTTGGCCCATTCCTCCATGCAGATCTCCTCTAGAGCAGTGATGTTTTGGGGCAACACAGACTTTCAACTCCCTCAACAGATTTTCTATGGGGCTGAGGACTGGAGACTGGCTAGGCCACTCCAGGACCTTGAAATGCTTTTTACGGAGCCACTCCTTTGTTTCGAGCGGTGTGTTTGGGATCACTGTCATGCTGGAAGACCCAGCCACGTTCCATCTTCAATGCTCTCACTGATGGAAGGAGGTTTTGGCTTAAAATCTCACGATACATGGCCTCATTCATTCTTTCCTTAACACGGATCAGTCGTCCTGTCCCCTTTGCAGAAAAACAGCATCAAAGCATGAGGTTTTCACCCCCATGCTTCACAGTAGGTATGGAACTCAGAATTCTTCTTCCTCCAAACACGGCGAGTTGAGTTTTTACAAAAAACTGCTGTTTTGGTTTCATGTGACCACAGCCTGGTGCAGGTCTACAATTTTCTTCCTGGTGTCCTTCAACAGCTCTTTGGTCTTGGCCATGGTTGAGTTTGGAGTCTGACTGTTTGAGGCTGTGGACAGGTGTCTTTTATACAGATAACGAGGTCAAACAGATGCCATTAATACAGGTAACGAGTGGAGGACAGAAGAGCTTCTTAAATAAGAAGTTACAGGTCTGTGAGAGCCAGAAATCTTGTTTGTTTGTGGGTGACCAAATACTTATTTTCCACCATGATTTACAATAAAATTCTTAAAAAATCCTACAATGTGATTTCCTGGATTTTTTTTTTCTCATTTTGTCTCTCATAGTTGAAGTGTACCTGTGATGAAAATTACAGACCTCTCTCATCTTTCTAAGTCGGAGAACATGCACAATCAGTGACTGACTAAATACTTTTTTGCCCCACTGTATGTTTCAGCATTGATTCATACATGTCAAGAATCTATTTTGTATGTCAATTGAATAACGTAATGCTGACGGACGAACGTACAAGGCGGAACTCGGAAGTGCAGTGATGCCTGAACAGTCAGACTCAACGAACACAAACAAGCGATGTCAAAGCTTCCACCAAACTTAGGAAGAGCGAAGAGAATTACAAACTCTATCGCAACTTTTATTGCCAGGGCTTTTGTGCTATTGCACCCTTCGGAACCTTAAAACAGAATCTGATATTTCATGCTAACCATACGCTACAAGACTTTGAAAAGACTCTGAAGAGACTTTTAATAGAGTGAAGTCTGACATCATCTCACATCTAAAGACGAGTCACAGACTATGATGTTGGAAAGCCTGGGGATCTTGTATGATCGCTGTTTGCAAGAGTTCTACTGATTCCTTTTGAGGCTATTTCAAAACTTTTGAAAACACATGGCTAATAATAATATCAATCAGTAAATGAAAACACAATAGTCAGCCATGCAGGCTGTAAAATAAACAAAGTGAAATGAAGTGTTTCCATTACTGGGTCAGATACCTGTAAGTCTACACATACTGAACTGCAAAAATCACTGCTACCGGAGCTATCCAGATACACATGGAATGTAGAGAGAGAGAGAGGTAGAGAGAGAGAGAGAGAGAGAAAATACTCAACTATTAGTTGTTGACAACGTTCATCTCACTATTTTTGTGAGCACAGACTTAATACATACGTAATACACTCAATACATAAATACTTAATAATATTAAATATTAATCACAGTTGAGTTTCTCACAACCTCAAGAGGGGAAAAAAACTGACCTAAGACAGCGATCCTGACCACCTTACACATACTCTAAAGATCAGACTCTAGTGATTGTATTCTGACATTGGAAATTTGTCTGTGAATGTGAAATCACTTAGAAAGCTATTTGGTGTAATGCTGGTATTACTGACACAGCGATCCCACGTTCTACAATAAGACCAAAACCGAAATCCTGGAATCACTATGAGGAAACAAATCTGGTATAGAAAAAAAGCTGCATGAACATGCATCGATAATCGATTAATAAGCAAATTGCAGCCCTCTGAATCATAACTGAATTAATAATATAAAAACCAACAATTTAAAATCAATGGCTGTGCATTTGTACTGGCATTATGTAATTACTTCATTCTTCCATCATCACTTACTCATTTCCCATACCTCCTTAATCCAACTGAGGGTCAGAGCCGGTCCTAACTGGCAGCACAGGGCACAAGTTGGGAATCAACCCTAGCCAGGCCGTCAGTCCTTCGCAGGGCAAACACACACACACACACACACACCACCAATCAACTTAATAAACCATGTTGGAGGAAACCAGAGTACCTGAATGATACCCACACAAACAGAGGGAGAACATGCCAACTCCACACAGACAGCAAATTGCACAGACACAAAGCAGATGAAGTAAAAGATTTAATTTAACATCTTTTTCACGGTTATACACAAACCCCCTCCCTACTGCCCTGATAGTCAGCGTGGCGTTTGCCAACTCAGTCAGTGTTGCAGGTCATCCACCCCAAGCGTCTCCTTCCCTCTCTTTGCATCTTCATTATATTTAGATGTTCCTGTAAAGAGGGTGGCTTCTAGTTTTTTGACATGCTCATCAGTTCTTCACATCCTTTCTGGCTATGCAGGTATCTGCATTTTTCTTCAGTCCCTCTCTGTACAATCAGGCAGTGGCACTTCATGTGCGGAGGATGACCATCGTAAGAAGACCTGCCACAGAAGAACATGAGCAGTGGCTAAAAAAAAAAGAAATTCCTCATTGTGCAGTTTCCATTGCATTCACAGTAGACAAATGTTCTTACCCAAAACATAAGCAGCTACGAGTTTTTTGTTAACACTTAAGTGGAGGTAGACAGGCACTGTGGATTCCTGCTCTCCCAGAGTCGGGAGCATGAGAGCAGCCATACACACCAGGCCCAACAGTACAGTAAGCAGGCTGGGGCCTCCTGCTGCTGCGCGACTCTCTGTGTAATGCAAAACAAGTGAAATAAAAACAATTTGCATAATAATGGAAAACATGTTCAGTGTTCACTGATCAAGAATTTAGCTCTCTAGTGCTACACAGTGACACAAAATGGAACTGTAGTATCATTTAAATATTTAAATATACTAACAAGTATCAGTCATGCAGGTCAGACCATTGGCAGATGTAGGGCAATGCTGTTCAGCTCAGTCACCTGGCTCAGCTTGGAAATTCGAAATTCAAAATTCAGAATACGATTTCTGTGTATTTATGTGTATTCCCATAGTAAAGTTGAAATATCAAGAACCAAACCATCGTAAATCGGGGAGAGTCTGCATTGGCTTCACTCCTTGTTTTCAAAACCAACAATTCCACATGTTAATTAATTACATTAATTGTAATTAACATTTGGTGCGCTGATGAGAATATTACCCACTCACTCACTTTCCATACCGGCTTAATCCAATTGAGTGACATGGGAGGTTCAGGGATTTTCCAGCAGTCAAGAGGCGCAAAATGGGAACCAATCCTCGACATGGTGCCAGTTTGTCACAGGGCACATGCATGCACCGGGAATGGAACCGAAAATATCTGGAGCTGTAAGGCGTCAATGCTAATCACATTCTGGCAGCACAAGCGAGGACATTTTTGTTCGTTTTTTTAATTAGCATTTTTCAAGTCTAGAAAAAATGAATAGTCCATGGCTTTTCCAAGATTTGAGAGAATAGTAGGAACCCAGGAATTTGTAAATGTATGACGCATTGAGTGCATATTAGAAAGTCATGTCCTCTTTTGGGCAGTACAGTGGTGTGGATTGGAGCTGTTGAATAAGCCACAGCTCCAAACATCTGGGTTCTAGTCCCAATCCAGCCGCTGCCTGTGTGGAGTCTGCAGGTTCTCCTGCTGTCTGCATGGGTTTCCTTCCATACTCCAAAGACATGTATCAGGTCAGCTGGTGACTCCAAAGAAGGTTGAGGGTTGAAATCTTGGCTCTGTCAAAGCTGCCACTGTTGGACGGCCCTGACCCCACAGATGCTTGGTACCCTGTAGACGTGTATCAACTGTAAGTCACTCTGTGTAAGGGCACCTTCTAAATGCTGTGAATATTGGTTCCTACCTTGCTCCCTGTGCTGCCTCTGTGACCCTGAATTGGATTAAGCAGTATGGAAGGTGAGTGACTGAGTGTTGTGAGATTTCAGTAAATCCAACAATGTTGCTTGCATGGTAGGCTGGGAGTCAGGTTACTCAGCACATTATATTAATCTGGCAGTGTTGAAACTCTTCAGAGAGCAAATAACTTTTTAGCAGACTGAAAGATCTACTACCTAGATTTTGTGTGTTTTACCTCTACATACTGTAATGTTTTATGTATCTCTCATGAGATCTCTTATCTTTTAGATGGTAGGGTAAAAACAAAGTTGGGATGAATGGAAATGAAAAATTTTGTCTGAAACCAAAGCCAAACAAAATGAAACATTTGCCTGACAACTGAATTCCTGAGGTTTTCGACATTTTCTCAATTTCTTCACCATTGCATAAATTGAAATGGACTAAATGTAATTTTGTCTTATTTTCAAAGAAAAAACAATTACTAATCTACAACTTAAAAATATTTATTGACCACTGCACCCCCTCTTGACGATTCAGCAGAAGAATGTTAACCGACGCATGATGTATTTACAAAGAACACCTGACTCCATGCTGGTTGCAACTTGATCACGTTATCAAAAGTTTGGTATATATTATTTGGTCTTTTCACTTATTCGGCTGAATGCCAAAAGTGCTTCTTTTTCTTTTTTTTTGCCATTTTTGGTCGAAAAATTTTGGTTGCCGAATATTTAGTGCATCACTACAAGAGTGCACAAGAGTAAAGGAATCCTTCTCAAAGGGGACAGTCAGAACAGAGCATATAGGGTAGGGCTGGATGATAAATCGAGTTTTAAGATTGCACTGATTGTGCAAGTTCTCCTGCATAGAAAGACTAGAGAGGTCTGTAATTTTCATCATAGGTACACTTCAACTATGAGAGACAAAAGGAGAAAAAAATCCAGGAAATCACACTGTAGGATTTTTAAAGAATTTAATTGTAAATTATGGTGGAAAATAAGTATTTGGTCAATAAATTTGGTTCAACTCAATACTTTGTAACATAACCTTTGTTGGCAATGACAGAGGTCAAACGTTTCCTGTAAGTCTTCACCAGGTTGGCACAAACTGTAGCTGGTATTTTGGCCCATTCCTCCATGCAGATCTCCTCTAGAGCAGTGATGTTTGGGGGCAACACGGACTTTCAACTCCCTTCACACATTTTCTATGGGCAAGAGGTCTGGAGACTGGCTAGGCCACTCCAGGACCTTGAAATGCTTTTTTTATACGGAGCCACTCCTTCATTGCCTGAGTGGTGTGTTTGGGGTCATTGTCATGCTGGAAGACCCAGCCACGTTCCAGCTTCAATTCTCTCACTGATGGAAGGAGATTTGGGCTTAAAATCCCACGACACATGGCCCCATTCATTCTTCCCTTAACATGGATCAGTCGTCCTGTCCCCTTTGCAGAAAAACAGCCCCAAAGCATGATGTTTCCACCCCCATGCTTCACAGTAGGTATGGTGTTCTTGGGATGCAACTCTGCATTCAAACACGACGAGTTGAGTTTTTACCAAAAAGTTCTATTTTGGTTTCATCTGACCACATGATATTCTCCCAATCCTCTTCTGGATCATCCATATGCTCTCTGGCAAACTTCAGACGGGCCTGGACATGTACTGGCTTAAGCAGGGGGACACGCCTGGCACTGCAGGATCTGAGTCCCTCTCGGCATAGTGTTACTGATGGTAGCCTTTGTTACTCTGGTCCCAGCTCTCTGCAGGTCATTCATCAGGTCCCTCCGTGAGTTCTGGGATTTTTGCTCACCGTTCTCATGAATCATTTGACCCCATGGGATGAGATCTTGCGTGGTGCCCCAGAAATCAAGGGAGATTATCAATGGTCTTATATGTCTTCCATTTTCTTACAATTTATTCACACCACCCTGCTTGCCTATTGTAGATTCACTCTTCCCGGCCTGGTGCAGGTCTACAATTTTCGTCCTGGTGACCTTCGACAGCTTGTTGGTCTTGAGTTTGGAGTCTGACTGTTTGAGGCTGTGGACAGGTGTCTTTTATACAGATAACTAGGTCAAACAGGTGCCATTAATACAGGTAACGAGTGGAGGACAGAAGAGCTTCCTAAAGAAGAAGTTACAGGTCTGTGAGAGCCAGAAATCTTGCTTGTTTGTGGGTGACCAAATACTTATTTTCCACCATGATTTACAATTAAATTCTTTAAAAATCCTACAATGTGATGTCCTGGATTTTTTTTCTCATTTTGTCTTTCATAGTAGAAGTGTACCTATGATGAAAATTACAGACCTCTCTCATCTTTCTAAGTCGGAGAACTTGCACAATAAGTGGCTGACTAAATACTTTTTGCCCTACTGTATATGATCATATTTCTAATGTTAATATAAAATACAAGCTTTACGACCATTAGCCTTTGTTAGTTGTCCGTCCAAAACCTCTGAGAATTTTGGGGTTTTACTGTAGTAAACACTACAACAGATGCAATGCACCGACAATTTGATAACCAATTTTCTGTTAATGTAAGACATTTGCAAACAGATTCCTAAGCTATGACCACTTAATGGCATTTTGATGGCTCATTTCACGTGTAGTGGGAAAACCGGAAAAACTGGAGCAGCACTAAGGAATATGCGGAAGTAATTATGCAAAAAGCCCATTGTGTCATTGCAGCGCACAAGTCTTTGTAGACTGCTTCCTTCGAAGGATACGGACACTGGATTGGGCCACAGCTCCTGTAACGGCCCTCCCCACTCCCTCACTCACCAGCCCTGCACACTCCGACGAGGACACAGACACGAGGCAAGATTCGGAATAGTTACTGGATAGAAAACAGTAGCTCAGTAATTTGGAAATGTTTTGGATTCAAAGTGTCAGATGAGCAATAGGAAAATATATTTTGTACAGAATACGGAAAACAAGTTATAAACATAGGTTCGATCATGACTAATCTCTTCTACCATTTACAACTGCGCTACAAAATGCAATATGAAGCGCGCTAAACTGCACGCTGCCACTCACACTGTGAATCCTTTTCAGCCTCCTGCCCCGAAAAAGTTACAAATCTCATAAAGCTGTGCTGAGCCTTGTGAAAGAAAACGTTAGAATTGGAGCAGCATTACTAAAGCAGACATATCGAGATATATATCGTGTATCACGATATGAGATATGAATATCGAGTTATGAATTTTAGTCCATATCGCCAAGCCCTAATATATGGTATCCAAATTTATGCACAAAACTTATGTACACAAAACTATGCCATGATTTGAACTGGTGTAGAACAGAAGCCATTTCTGTATCATTGTATCATGGCACGAACAAATGAGATTCCCCAGGACCTCAGAAAAAGAGTTCTTGAGGTTCACCAGGCTGAAAAGTGTTAAGAAATCAATCTACAATCTGGCAGATTGTGTGTAAATGGAGGAAACCTAAGACAACTGTTATCCTTCCCAGGAGTGGTCAACCATCAAATCAGTCCAAGAGCAGTGTGTACAATGGTCTGCAAGGTCAAATGGAACCCAGGTTAACTTCTAAGCAACTAAAAGTCTCTCTGCATTAGTTAATCTTATTGTTCACAAGTACACCATCAGGGGAAAACTGAACAACAATGGTGTGATCTCCAACAAGAACACTTGCTTGCCTGCAGTCGGCAAGGATCACATGGACAAGCCAGAAGATTATTGGAAAACGTTTTGTGGATGGATGGAGTCCAAAATAGAACTTTTTGGTTTAAATGAGAAAGACTATGCCTGGAGAATGGAAACATACATTCCATCTGTGAAACATGGTGGTGGAAGTATCATGGTTTGAGCCTTGTTTCCTGCATCTGGGCCAGGACGGTGTGCCATCAATGACGGAACAATGAATTCTGAATTATACCAGCAAACTCTAAAGGAAAATATCAAGACATTGGTCTGTGAACATGGCTCGTGCAGTATCACAACAAACCTAAAAACATAATTATACACCTTGATTCAATAAAAATGTTGTGGAAGAACCTGAAATGAACAGTTCGTGTGAAGAAACTGTGTAGGACTGCTCTACAGTTTGGTTACTGTTGTTGCTGCACAAGACAGTCACACTAGACACTTTTGCCACTTACAAATATGTAACATTGGATAGTTTTCTCCTATAAATCAATGATCAAGTATAACTTTTCTGCTCATTCGTTTAAGCTTGTTCTCTTTATCTACTTTTAGGACTGTTGTGGTTATAGGTCATATTTATCCATAAATACAGAATATCCTAAAGGGGACACAAACTTTCAAGCACCTCTCTACGGAAGGTGTAGTAGAGAAGACATTCACTGTGCAAAATCTCAACCTAATTTAAGACACGTTCTACGAATTATCACAGTTCTTCATTTGCAATCACTGTAAATCCTCTTCTGAAGGATTTAACATTGCTCTTGAAATTGGAAAAGGATTCTGAGAGGCTCCACACATTAATTATATAAATCAGAGCATCATCATTTGCTTGCCACATGCATCTTAGCTTTTAATCTCTCAATCCTTTTGAGTCTCTGTAGCTATCAAAGACTGTTTAGTGTTTATACCTGGCAATGACCAGCGTTTGCGTTTCACATGACCGCATGAAAAGCGAGGTGTAAATACACCCCAAGATGCACAGTGATCAGATCACTCAAGCCACGGTCAGAGGTGCTCAGAGACAAATATTAACCACATTTACAACACAAGTATAAACAGAATCTTCTGTATCCGCAAGCACATTGCATGACGGAGAACTTATGGGGATGTGTGACCGGTTGTTGTTCTGCTTCGTTGCGGGAACTCCCACTGGTCCTCAAAACAGTTTACGATCGGTTTAGAATATTAATGTTTTTCCAACTAATAACAATAAATGAGACACCAGATTGCTGAACTTAAACGAACATTTATGTACACTATAAATGCTCTCTGTTTGCACTCCGTCTTTTTATAAAAATAAAAAAAAACAAGTTTTACTGCTCTTAACAATATTTGTTACCAGATAACGGTATTACATTATTCTGAGGAAAAAATGAAAATGTGTAAATACTTGCAAAAAATAAACAATTAATCGGTCTATCACTAGTCCTGACTTTTATCTCATGTCCAAAAAACAATCTCCGGACAGTATTATTGTTGAGCACTGCAAAAAGTAGAGCAGCTGTCAAACCAAAGCCTTCTACACTAAAGCAGATGTCTGTTGCATATTGTAGATGGTTTCTGCCTATATCGGAATATATAATACAGCAGTAAAAGCCAGTGAGAAACCATGTTTACAGTAGGTTTCAGACAGTAAAACAGAAATGATGTGTGCGTTGGGTGTGTTGTTTTATGTGGGAATGTTAGATTGGATCTCACCTGGTCACACAGGGGACACATTTTAGTGAAAAGTGTAAACGGAAGCTTGCCAAAGTACATCCAAATACGATCTAGATATGAAAGACATGTTAATAAAAGGTGTAAATAGTGTAAAAGATGATTTAGAACTGTATTGATTTTATAAATCCATTGATTTTACTTGTAATCTGCGCATTAATGTTGCTATGCGTTAATTTGAAATATTTTTCTATTAACAGGAAGGACATTTCTGTCTTGGCTTGCTTGTATTAGTTTATTCTGAATGCTCTATTTTAAAAGAAGGAGAGAAAATGGCATGCTGCAAACAGTGGGTCAAACCAGCATAATCATCAATGGTGTGTTGATTCTATTTAGAACATACTCTGTGGTTAGCCTAAGGCTTTGGATTCAAATAAACAAGAACAGCACTGTTTTGCAATTTTCCAACATGATTCAAAAATACTCATTTACAAGTAAACAATTCAAGAATGGTAGTTACTAGCCTGAAGTCAAATGTGCAACATCCAACCACTAAAACACACAACTTTTTGTGCAATAAGAAAATCAACCAATGGGTTCACTATAGGCCAATAATAGTTTAAATACAAACAAGCTGTTATTATTTCTTATAGCATCACTGCTGTTGACTTGCTACTCCTTATTCTTCCCATAATCAGATTATTTCAGTGGACATATACTATCAAATTAATTCCAAACTTGTATTTGTTGCTCTATGAAACTGTCATACTGCATTCATATGCAAGCACAGAGCAGCCAAATCTGGGACGACTGAAGAGTTTTTTTAGTTACACATCGACTGAAATACTGAAGTTCCAGGTCAGCAAGTTCTGATTCACCTTTACATATTACATGTTACAAAATTCAAACTGACCCACCTACTACTGTGTATGAGGACAATAGTAATGATATTATTCAGTAATTCAACTTCTGTAATTACTCAAACTGGTCCATTCTAAATTGGCACTCTCCCCAGTCCATGACCATTATTATAATCATCATCACTTAATCATACAGGTATGCGTCGCTTAACGTCCACGAAACGTTCTGTCAGACTATGTGTTATGCAGACAGTATGGTGCAGATGTTATCAGGACACCATATTAAATATATGTGCTTATACACGACATACAAGTACCCCCCATCTTACAATGGCCTGACTTGCAATATTTCGACTTTACAATGGTAATCCGTTAACACACATTCAGCAGAAACCATATTCTGAATTTTGACTATCGATTTTTCCCCAAGCAGGCGATACGCAGTATGATACTCTCCTGCACTCTCCTGTGATGAGCAATGGCAAATGTAGTCAGAAAAATCTGTGGTCACAACAATAATCCTTTTTGCTGTTCACTTTCTATACATTATTCAGTAAATTACATGAGATATTCAATACTTTATTATAAAATAAGCTTTATATTAAAGATTTAGCCAATCTGTAGGCTAATATATGTCTTTAAGCATGTTTAAACATTTCTTTTAATGCGATTGGTCATTAAATCTTAATATAATTTTCATAATTATCATAAATACAGTTACACCTGTCTGAATTACTAGGGGAAATCGTCCTGTCCTCATGTCCTATGTCATCTCATATTTATGGCTCAGAAAAGTTAACACTCAGGTTAAGTAAAACCTTCTTCGGTTACAGCTCAGAAAACTGTAGGGTGCCAATAATTGTGAGGTGATTTTGTTATGATCTTGTAGCCATTACTGTTTATGATTCTATACATTAGACCCACACATGCCTCTGAATGACTACCAGTGTTAATTTTGACAGCACATTTTGATTTAGTTTTAGTCATAATTTAGTCATCTGAATAGTTTTAGTTTAATTTTATGTGACTAATTATAATAAGATCGACTAAAACTACGGTATGTTCAGTTGACTAAAATATGAAATGTAAAGGTTGCAATACATAAACACTTTTTAACATTTCCCTTGAATTATTTAAGTCATTATATGCATTTAGACGAAATGAAACCTATAGATACATGCATTGAGAATAACAGTATACATTAAAGTATTTATAACTCAAAATTTCCAACACAGATCTGCTTCAAACTTGGTGTGGACATTCAGCAGATATTCTATCAAGTCAAATCAAGTTGGAATGGATGATATATTATAAGATCTAATTAAGATATAAGCTCAGGTCTATATGTATGCATTTCTAATAGCTATATACAGTAAAGTTGTCACAACAACTCATAATTCCCACCAATCTGCTTCAAACTCGGTGTTGACACTCATGAGATACTGTCAAAGAGAATCAAGTTAGAATAAATTATACATTATGAGCTTTATTAAATATACAAGATCAGATATATGTGCATGTTCTATATGCATTTAGTCATAATTACTGTATGAACGGAGTTGTGTTACCCAAGTTCTCCTTACAGATAGTATAAACACTTTTTTGACAAAGCAAACTGGAAACATATTTTAATTTCCACTTTATATGCTGAAATATTGGCTTGAACATAATGAATTTGAAGCTTGTGCCATTTAGGTACAGATAGCTTGACAGCAGTTTCAGGATGACATGCCTGCAGATTTCGTTTTACGTTTGTTGTATATTTACCGGAGATGTTCTTCCCACACGGTTTACAAAGAGTATTGTTTTCCTTGACATTAAATGGGAAATGTGTCCATATATCGACTCTCCTCTTTCTCCAGGTGTTGACATAGTTGAGTTGGTTTCATTTACATTTACATTTACAGCATTTAGCAGATGCTCTTATCCAGGGGACTTACAATTGATACAATCTTACAATCCAAGCAATTGTTGCTCAAGGACCCAACAGTGGCAGCTTGGCAGAGGTGGGATTTGAACCATGGACCTTTTGGTCCATAGTCCAGTATCTTAACCGCTAGGCTACCACAGTCCTGAGAAACAGTACAGATCAAATGTGTGCGTCTTACTGCATTACTGATTGGATCGCTACCCAACTTGTCCAGCCTTTCAACATACGCTAAAGTTATGATTGGATCTTTTTCCTAACTTGTCCCTAACTGCCACAAAACCAAATCAGACCTGATTGGATGTTGTCTCTCGCCAAACACTTCCGTCTCGCTTTTATTTGCTGACAAAAGTGTCCGTTCATTTCGTCCGAGTTTTTGTCATTTTTTCATTCATTTTAATTATCACTGTCTCGTTTTCATTAGAAAAAAAGGGTCATTGACGAAAACTATGATGAAAATCATTAGTCATCTAAATGAACACTGAGGACTACCTGACTGGAATGCAGTCTGCTCGAAGAACACGCTGTCGGTGAGCTGTTCCTTCATCCTGCGCTCCTCCTCTTGTGGCCGGACCTGGGGCTGCTCCTGAGCCGCTGAGGGCAGCAGCGTGGCCATCACTTCCTTCCGACCCAGAGCTTTCCTCTGGCTTTGCTCAGACACTTGCAGCCGGAACTTATCGATCACACCATAGTGGCAGGCTCGCACGTCTCGGTGCCGGATCACGCTATGCAGTGGAGGAAAAGCAAAGAGCACAAGCTTTAAGAGATAAAAAAGGGCATATCAAACATTTTATGTTCAGGAAAAAACGTTCAGTATAAATTGTTCATAAAGCGAGGCACAATACTGTCACAGTAACAACTGGAACCATTATTCACACAAATACAACATACAATATGTAAGGAATATACAGTGGTACCACGGTTCTAATTGTTAATTCGTTCAAAAGGGCTTGTCGAGAACCGAAAATTTTTTCCCATAAGGAATAATGTAAATAGAGTTAATACATTCCAGACCCCCAGAATTGCCACACTGAATAAGGCATTATATGCATTAATGGAGTTAATGCTACAGGGTCTCCATGATTTACAAATGGGATATCTTCTGAAAAATCCATCATAAGTTAAATGTATCATGAACCAATGATGTAGATTTAATGTACTCTATACTGTATCACAGCAGAGCCTATTACACATTAACACATGGCTTATTTTCTCTCATGTAATTTAGTGAGGAATGCACTGATAGTGAAAAAGTAAAAGCAAAACAATTACCCTATTGGTGAATTCAGGATCGCGTAGCTGCTAATGCTAACCGCAGCCTGTGTTCTGGAGGATTCAGTTCATGACTTCCTTTAGGTTGGCTCTTATAACTAATCTTTTTAGGACCCATAGATAATTATTTGCACTAAGAATACAAGTATTCTGTAGATGTAATAATAATAATAATAATAATAATAATAATAATAATAAACGTAGCGGAGATCTTCACAGAGCAAGAGCTATTGTGAATCTGAATCAAGTCAAGTCAGATTTATTTATATAGCGTTTTTTTTTTTTTTTTTACAATGGAGCATTGTCTCAAAGCAACTATACAATTTTAGATTATCCTCCTAATATCTACGTCCAATCCCAAATTGAGCAAGCCTAGGGTGACAGTGACAAGGAAAAACTCCCTAAGTGTTATGAGGAAGAAAGTTTGGGAGGACCAAGACTCAAAAAGGGACCCAACCTCCTTGGGCGGCGTAGATGGTAAATCTAAGAATGAATCTAAAGTCATGGAGTCATAGAATCACATCACTGTTTGCTGAATCGTGAATTAAACATGAATAGTGTTTTTGGCTGAAACGAGTAGCACGGCTGGATTAATACAATTTTAAGCAAGTGTGCTCAGTACTGAGCAAACGACGAGAACCAAGACAAATTCTTCTAGTTAAAACGCGTCGAGAACCAAATCCAACGAGTTCGAAGTTGGTAGAGAACCGAGTTATTACTGTATGTATGTAGACCCCCATCAATGCTCTGTTGTTCCACAGTAATATGCATGGTTTTGGGTGGCTACAAAATGTTGGCTATATAGTATAATAAGACAAATCCCATCTCCTAAATCCCAAATTTCACTTTCCCTTTTTTAATGTCCTGTTCTGTGTTTGTGATGTCTGTCTCTAAGTGTACGTATGCAAGTGTGTTTTCAGTACACCTGCATTTATAAAGTCAGCTCCAGACCCACTGGCAAGCTTAATGAAGATGGGATCATGCTGGCGAGATCAAGTCACAACATATTCAACAATGTCACAAGCAATGATGTAATTCTAAGCAACATGGATAACCATTGTTAAGACAGAACTGCAAGGCAATTGTATGTAATTGTTCCTAGTTGAATTTGACCTTTATTTACTACAGTGGAACCTCAGAATTCAAACTTCTTTCTTCAACCAATCCGGATATCGAACAGTCCTTTCAAAAAAAAATTTTGCCCCCACATTCAATCAAAACATTTCACTTTGCATCAGGGTGTGTCTGAAATGGTCCATTCGTTTACTCATTCACTGATCACTACATAGACTGTTCTATGTACAACATTATACAGTGGCAATTTGGACAATACTGCAAAATGTCTTGATGCATTCTCAATAATCCAGGTAAGAAAATCCCAGAAGTTGAATCTGTTCATCTGGACACAGATTTTGTCGAAGAAACGTTTCGTCACTCATCTAAGTAACTTCTTCAATCTCAGCAGTTGGAAAACTTTCCAAATCTTATATACAGTACCATTGCATAACAATGGGACCGGTGATCAGTTTAATATGCAGATTGACATAACCATTAACGACAATGGCCATGCAGATCGACGAGAGGAGAACAACAACCACAGTCTAAGCGTAAACCAGTGGTTATTCCATATGTCGCAGGAACAGCTGAAAAATTGAACACATATTTGCCAAACACCGCGTCTCAGTGGCTTTCAAACCCCAAAACAAAACTGGTCCACCCCAAGGATCGGGTCCCCCAGCACAAACAGAGTAATGTAGTGTACGCTATTAAGTGCCTGGAGGATTGCCAGGAATTGTACATCGGGGAAACCAAACAGCCACTGGCGAAACGAATGGTACAACATAGAAGAGCTACCTCATCAGGTCAGGACTCTGCGGTTTACACCCACCTACAGGCCAGTGGCCACTCTTTCAAGGATGAAGACGTGCAGATCCTTGATAGGGAAAAACGATGGTTTGAATGCGGAGTAAAAGAAGCCATTTTTGTAAAAAGGGAACGTCCATCCCTGAACCGAGGAGGGGGCCTCAGAGTACATCTCTCACCATCTTACAACGGAGCCATCGCAGCCCTTCCTCAATCCTGTGTGAATGGCACACGTGGCCATTGTCGTTAGTGGCTATGTCAATCTGCATATTAAACTGATCACCGGTCCCATTGTTATGCAATGGTGCTGGTACCAGTCGTTATGCAACGTGCTGTATATAAGATTGGGGAAGTTTTCAAACTGCTGAGACTGAGAAGAAGTCACTTAGATGAGTGACGAAATGTTTCTCCGACAAAATCTATGTCCAGATGAACAGATTCAACTTCTGGAAATACTGCAAAATGCTCAAACCCTAAATAGAACACTAAATGGTAAATTTCAGACATACCCTCAGTCTCACCGCCATTGTGCCAGTGATAAGATGTGTCAAAGCTGCATTCTTTTTAATTCTCCTTTGTTTGTGGTTTATGTAGCATAAGTTGTCCTACATTAAATGCCATAAAGTGCAAGTACATTTTCATTTATTTCATGTCTTTATTGATTTTATGCATTGTATTACATTCATATCATCTATACATACATATAAATATTATTTAAGCATTATTCATGCTTTTAATAATTCATTACTAACAAAAACCTATAGGCCTAAAAACAGCTATCATTTGAGGGCTGGGAACAGATTAATCCTATTTACATCACTTCTTATGAGGAAATTCGATTCAGACTTCGAACTAGTCCAAATTCGGAAAGGCCTTCCAAAACCAGTTCAGTTCAAATAGAGATGTATCACTGTATTTGTCTATGAAACCATTTTACATACATTTTAAGCACTTAAAAGGACTTTATTAAGCATGTTCGTGTTTCTAAAAATGTAAAATATTTTAAAACTGATTTATTACTTTGGGTGTCCCTGGAGTGTGTGTTATTTGGGTCCAAGTTAAATTGACCAGGTTGTACAGAAACTTGTATACTTGTATGGTAAACATGTTTAAGGCTAAATCCTCCCCAGACCTCTAAGGGTTAAATATATCTTTGTCGTTTACTTTAAGAGTAAATTTTAACTGAATAAAACCTTATTTAAATATATTGTTTGTAATAAAAGCATGCTTTATAACTACTGCTACCCTTAGAATTTCTTACGTACAAAATACTGCTTATTTAACGTTGTGCTGGTGTCAATGGCTATTCACTACAGGAGCAAGGCCACATCGATACTAGTCAGACACATTCATACTGGGCTAATTTAGATCCTACAAATAACCTAAACCTGTCTTTGGAATGTGGGAGGAAACCGAAGTACACGGAGTAAACCCACACGGACATGGGGAAGACATGCAAACTCCACACAGGTGGAATCCGAGGTCAGGATAAAACCGCAGATCTCTAAAGTTGTGAGTCGACCATGCTAACCACTGTGCCACCGACAAAATATAATGTAACACAAGCATGTTTCCATTGTTGTATTTAAGTACACCTGTTTCAGAATTCTTAAGCAGTCATCCACTTAAATATGAGAGAAATGTAACCTTTAACTGGATACTTCTAGAAGGTGAAGGTTTTTTGCTTACCAAGTCTCCAAATGCCATCTACCTATTTGGAAGGTGTTCCAGAAGAAAAACCACTCTGTCACCTAACCACAAATGTAAGCACCTGGAGTGCTTGACATTACAGCACCTTTGACAAAAAAACAAACAAAAAAACCACACCAAGGTAGATTTGACATAAAAAGTAGAACAGAAAATAACCATTTGGTGGAGAATCTGTAATGATGTATGGCTCATTAAAATATGCAACACAATGACTCCGGGAAGTACTAGATTTCATTCAATAATTAATTTTTGATTATTGTCTTGTTTAACCCCTGCTTTATTCTCGGTGGGGTCATTAGGGTTCAGTTGACTGGAATTTAAAGGGCACAGGCAAACACATACCTTGGACAGTCCATCACTCAGGTATTGGAAGGGGTCAGTGCTGCAGGACCAGGGCAATGCTACCTCCTCCTGCCTCCCCTCCCTCAAACATGTCCAACTGTGTGTCTGTGTGACGCCCAGCCTGGATGGAAGGCACCAACCAGGCCACCACAGAATTGCGATAATTAATTTCTCCACCCCAGGGCCAGTGATCTTTGGTGGTTTCAAATGGGGAATCACTCAAGCAGTGAGTACCTACAGACACTATCTGAGGAAGGACGAACCACAAACAACCCCTATGCCTGCACAGCCTAATATAAAGCCATTTTACATAATGACACATCTTGTTATTTTACCTTTATAAACTGTAAATACTGTGAATAAGTCTTTACAAGGCGCGGCTTTATTGAACGTGATGTTAGTCACGTTTGCAAATCCCAATTTACTGACTAACAGCAGGTTATGAGGTTCCACCCCTGTGAGAGGTCGACCAATCATCATAAAGAGAATCTACACATCCAGGTGGAGCAAATAAAAGCACACTGTCCAATAAACAAGATATTTTGTTCTGCGAAAAGCACACCTGGCCACATTCCATTCACCGCCAGTGAAGCTTGTGTGTCTAGGTGTGGCTCAAAATGACGCATTAAAACCATTTGTCCACTGGGCATTTATCTTTTGTCCTGTTAAAACAGCGATTATATGATCGCACAATGCACACCATGAGCCTCACAGGCTTCTGTGAGTTATTAACTCTGTCTGGGGATTCAAAGCAGATTTGGCATGTAGGCTGTGCTGTTCACTGGAAGGAGTTTAAGTTTAAGAAATTATGAGGAGTTCTAAATACGTATGGGAGCATGAAAGATGATTGCGCACTCTGGTGTCCAAATAATGCAAATGCATTAGATCCGTCAATCTTTAGGATGCATGTTGTGACATTTTTGCACCTTGATGCATTGTTACAGCCCTAATATTTAATCATTTGATTCATTAAGATTTCAATTCCATCAAGATTAACGAATAACACAGACACTTTGGTAAACATGTCATAGCCGCATTTTAGTGAAGTTGTACAAAGGATAATTAAATAACATGCACAATGGAAAATTTGGGAAGCATTCAAACAAGGAAAATGTGAAAATGTGATAAATATATATATATATATATATTTTTATCTACAAAAGGGGGTCAGACTCCAACAAAATATTAAGGAACCCTGTTCTAGTTTATCCTTTGTATAGAATATTATTTTACTTTTTTGAAATATTTTATTCAGTTGAAAAGATTTCACTTATTATAAACTATACAAACAGACTACTTAACTACAACGTTTGAACACTACTTAAAAAGATGATTATGGCAATAATAATAGTCATCATAATAATAATAAATAATAATAAATGAATAATAATAATGAATAATAATAATGGAAATTATATATAGTATATATATTATATATAAGATATATATAGGAGATATATATATTATATAGATAATATTGTCTATATATATATATAGACATTCTCTACACATACCATATATATTATATATATATACTATATATAGATATATAATATCATATATATATATATATATATTATATATATCTACATATATTATCATACACCTACATATACATATAATATATATATATATATAATCTATATATATAATATAGATTATATATCATATATATACGTATATACAGCCTCGATATAGCCTTGCTCCTGTAGTGAATAGCCATTGCCAAACAATATATTTAAATAAGGTTTTATTTAATTAAAATTTATATATATATATATGTACAGAGTAAAAATGCTTTTTTTCCAGTGTGGCAATATTTCGGTTTCAACCAAACAAACAGATTTGGAGAAGCACTGAGGAGCACAATGATGCATGGAGCCTGTGCTGAGGGACTTCGTTCTGTACTTTATTGGTGGAAGATGAATGAGGACAAAGTATCCAGCAGGTCAGATGAGATATGTGGTACATAAAATTGCATGACAGTGTGTTCAAAGAAAGAGTGCCAGTGTCAAACTGGCATTAGCGCATTAAGCTGACATCTCTAGTTTCACAGAAAAATAAGGGCACACACTAAAGACAGCATGAACACATTCCACCAGATGAGTGACTTCAGAAATATTACGATGACACATTACAATGTTAAACCGCAGCAAATAAATTCCATCAATGTAGCTCTCATTAGTAATAACTATGTCATACTTGAAGCTAGTAATTAGGCTATATGGTAATCGTATAACCATTGGTAATATCAGTGGCCATTTCAGCGACACACACAAGGCTACATCCACACACAAGGTCACCTCAAGACTAGTCATATATATACACTCAAGCCGTATATACATGCCAATTTAGCATTACCAATTAACCAAACACGCATGCCTTTGGACTGTGGGAGGAAACTGGAGAACCCAGAGTAAACCCACACGGACACGAGGAGGACATGCAAACTCCACACAGAAAGGACCCAGACCACTCCAACCTGGGATTGAACCCACGACCTTCTTGCTGTGAGATGGCGGTGCTATCCACCGAGCCACCGTGTCACCCTATTGTCTTTGTAAATTGTAAATACTGTAAATAAATTGTAAGACATACTGGTACAAATTTGTTGAACTTTGGTAATGTATTTTGAGAGGCCGATCAATCATCATAAGAGAAGCAAAGCAAAAAAGTGCACCTTCCAGTAAATGGTGATTTTGTCATGTATCTTTTTGCTGTGCAAAACACACCCACCCACACTCCATTCACTGCCAGTGAAGCAAATCCGTGCAGGTGTGGCTGAGAATGATGTGTTCAAAAACATTTGCAGAATGCGCATTAAGTCTTTCATCCTATATGTATGCTCCATAAACGCCTAGAGACACAAGAGCGTCAATGAGTGTCTATTAGTTCTGTGTGGGGGGCTTCAAAACAGATTTTGCATACTGCACTGTACACCAGGAGGAGTTTGAGTTTAATGACTAAATAGCAGGATACTGCAGTGAGATAACTGAGTTAAACTGATTCGTTAAAATATTGAATGCCACCAAGATTAATAACAGTACAGTCATATTTCATCACTCGACCACTTCACCATCTTGTCAAATTCAGTTCTCGACGCATATTGATGAGAAAAAATTGTCTCGGCACTCATTGTTTGTTTGGCACTCGCCGCACTTGCTAGAACTTGTATGAGTCATTACATGCGACTCATATGCCGTTTCCAGCCAAAACACTGGCACACAAATCAGTCTCACAATAGTTCTCGCTCAGTCCAGAGTTCCACAAAACATTTTTTACATATATTTTTGGTGTAAATAACTTAAGTCCTAAGAAAGTCAGTAATAACAGCCAACCAAAAACATAAACAGTGAGAACCATAGCGTAATACTTAATGTATTTAGAATAAACGAAAGCGCTTGCATTTCCTCTGTTTTTTTCACATATTAGAGATGCACCAACTGCAATTTTCTTGACTGTTTATAGTTTTGGTCGATTCAGATTGCCTTCCTGTTTAAGAATGATAAATTACATCATACAGAAACATTTTTGTTCAACTTTCTTTTAAATGGAAGCTTCACTGTTACTAAAGAAAGATTAGCGATGCTAATATGGGGCTACAGGCTTGTGTCTGGATCTGTGCTCTCTCCGATTTACCCTCTTTGCCTTTTTTAGTTTTGTCAAATCCCACATATTCCACACCCACAGCTTATTTTCACCATCCATGTATTGCATTGATGAAGAGACATCGCTGTGTCCGAAACAGATACCTACACCCCAATAGGATCCCTACACCGTCTTTAGTACTGCGCCATTTTGAGAGACAATTTAATTGACTAAGTAGCACTCAAAACACGAGCAAACTAATGTTTTCTCATCATTAACATGTGTTAACAAAGACACATTAACAAGCCGCGAGCGGCTGAGACATGTTTAGAGTTCTGTACGCTACATACAGGTACTAAATTCTGAATTAAAGTTAATAAAAGTACTGTTCTGTTTATGTGTGGCTGTGTTTGTGCCACTGTTGCCGTCGTGTGTGGCACAAGCTAAGTGTGACTGGCACAGAATCGAGAACATGAGACTGATCAGCTGAAAACCGATTACGATCACTTGCCAGTCAATCTGTGCATCTCTAGCATGTATAGTGTGTAAGTATACAATACAACTCCATTAGGGCATATAAGGCCTGATACAGTGTGGATTTTCTCAGGGTCTGGAATGAATTAATTCAAATGACCTTATTCTGAATTAATGAGGAGTACCAAGGTACCACTGTGTAGACATTTTGGTAAGCATTTTATTGCTGCATTTTAATGAAATTAAAGGGAAGCTAGGCTTCCTGTACAAATCTTAAAGCTATTGCCTCTGGTGAATTGGTTTGTTTGTAGTTTTCTTTAAGACACTAGTTAAGACAAAGATCAGATATGTTGGATATTTCACCTACCTCTTGTATAGCTATAGTGAAGAGAACACTGGCGTTAAACAAATCAAAGAGAGTCAGGTATCTGAAGTAAGACTTACATGTCTACACAGCATTGTGGTTTGACAGCGCCAGTGGCGTCCACTACTGCATACTTATTTGGAGCTGTGCACAGAACTGAGAAAGCGAAACATACAATCGTATCAGTGTGGCATGGCCTTACAGGAAAATAAGAAGAGTGTCTTGCTTACAGTACAAATGTTCAGTCTGCAGTTGATCTCACCTTTGAACTTGAGCGCAAACTCATATGGGTTGTAGAGGGTAAGCACCTGCTTGTGTGATGCCTGCTCATCTGCATAGAAAACCAGCTCGGTGGGAAACACAAACACTGGAAGTCTTCCTTCCACTAAGTCAGGCTGTCGGCTCTGCTGATGCATTGGCACACACTGAGCACGGTTCTCCCTTCAGCTTATTCTCTCTCCGTCTCTCTCTGGGCTCTCGAGGGTGCAGGAGCTCCCGGAAATTTTGGCCACCTTGCTTGCTCAGCTCCTCTGTAACATGGCGATCAGCTACACAAAAAAGAATCAGTTTACACACCTTTATTATTGTGGCACAAATAGTATTGAAATGTGGTATATAGGGTAATTTGACTTCATTAACAATTCAGACAGCTTTTTGGGTGATTCATCAAGATGCCAAGTTGACCCTTCTACAGTCAAGAAGTTTGATCAGGAATTGGCTGCAGGGGTAGCAGCCAAGAAACCACTTTTTCAGAAGGGGAACAGGGTGAAAAGCCTAAGATATACTAAAGCTCACAAAGATTGTAATGAAGATCAGAGGAGTATCATGGCGTGACGAATCCAAATTTGAAATGTTTTGATCCAATCGTCAACAATATGTTATATATTCTCATTATACTATTGCTAAAACAACAAATCTGATGATGGTCTAAGACTTTTGCACTGTACTGCATGTTGTCAAAATAAGGGATTAAACAGATCTTATAGGCAGTTCTACTCATCAAACTTTACACCAGAGGTGTTTAACATTACCTGGAGAAAGCCTGATGTGACCACCAAGTTTTCACTCCAACCAAATTGGAGTAACAGCTAATGGTCATTTGAGGAACAATATAATTAATCAAACAGGCAGAGCTCATATATGGTTGTCTACATATATAGCATTTAGCAGACAGCTTTATCCAGAGCAATTTACAAATGAGCTGAGCAACTGATAGTTAAGGGTCTTGTGCAAGGGTGCAACAGTAGCAGCTTGGATTTGAACTTGCAACCTTCTGAATCAGGAAGGTCAAAAGTTCAAAACCTTAACCACTGACCACCACTGACCATGTCATGACAGCTGACAGGCACACCAGCCCTTTACAAAAAATAATATGGATCCTCCATTTACAGGATGCTTTGCTGATGTGGGGCTTTTCAGATAATAATTTTTGAAGATAATCATTTAACCCACATCTTTTGTAGCTCTTACCAAAGGTCTAACTGGCTTGTAGGGTATTTATCTCTGACCTCATAGTAAAGTTCATACCACAAGAGCTCAGTAGGTTTCTACTCTTTTCCAGTCAACCATGGCCCATTTTCTCTTTTATTTGGAGCTTTAAATATGCCTTTGTTTCACAACTGAATTTTAACCTGCAGCATCCCCGAGTTGTTTTTCTATTGCATATGACACTGGTATTTAGTGTGTACTATTTAAGGAAGCAGCCAGCTGAGGACCTGTAAGGCATTTCTCAAACATCACAATTGGAGGTACTTATCCTATTGTGAAGCCTTATGAATGTGGGTTTCTGCTTCTTTTTCAATTATAGTTAGATACAGTGCCCTCTTCTCTCCAGCTTATCTAGATACAACTGCTTTGTTCACGAAGTCACCAGATCAGGTTCACAAAACATATTGTTGCACCACCAACATCAATAGCAACAGGCCACTATGGGACCACCATCAACCAGATATTTGTTTGGTGGTCTGGTTGGTGATTCAAATAATAGCACAGGACATACCATTGCCATATCAGTGTCATTTCTGTGATGCAAATCATTCACTACCCATATATCTGCTCAGTGATGGTTATATCATGGGGGGCAAATGTTAATACTAATCAGTGGCACATTGTGCAGTCAAACTTGTGTGTATAGCCATCTTCAATTCATGTAGAAAGCCCTCTAGACATAGCAGCTTAAAGGTAATGACCTGCAAATATCACATGACTCCCAATGCTGGAAATGCTGAAACACAACATGTGACCAAGGCACCTGGCCAATGGATAAGAATGCACACAGTCCAGAGAAAAATAGGTATAAACACTAAAGTTGACATGTGACATGGTAGAGACAGTAACACAGGCTGTCTTACATTGACTTGTATTGCATTGCAGACAGTATGAACCCATGATATTTCATGTTTCGTCTGGCCAGCTTCCTTTCATTTGTTAATGAACATCCATTCTTGCATTTGAGGGCTGCAGCTCACACCAAATAGTTGGGACAGGGACAATTTTAGGGATAGCAATGAGGTTTAAAAAAAAACTACTACTACTACTACTACTACTAATAATAATAATGATGATGATGATGATGTGATTTCAAACAGGTGATGTCAAAAGGTGTTTATAATCATGATTTGGTACAAAAACAGTATCCATGAAAGATGAAGTCATGAGAAAATTATTAAAATGTTTTAAAACAATGTTCCTCAAAGAAAGATTGGAAGTAATTCACACATGCCTTCCTCTACAGTGCATAACATTATTAAATGATTCAAAGAATCGAGAGAAATTTCAGCGTGCAAAAGGTAAGGGCACAAGCCTAAATTGAAGATCCGTGATCGCTGATCCCTCAGATGGCACTGTATTAAGAACCACCATTCATCAATAGCTGATATAACCACATAGACAAGGGATTACTTTATCAAATCTTTAACAAGCACTACAATACAGAGTTACATTCATAAATGCCTGTAACATTCACGACCCGTAACAAATACCACTTAAAAGTTTACTATGCAAAAAGAAACCTTATGTTATCCATGTCCAGAAATGGTGTTGACGTCTCTGGGTTCCGAGGCATCTGGGATGGTCCATGACACAGTGGAAATTTGTATTATGGTCAGATGAATGAGTATTCCAAATCTTTTTAAAGAAATGGACTCTGTGTGTTCCAAACAAAAACACAGAACCATCCAGACTGTTATCAGTAAGTCCAAAAGAAGACTGACACAACCCCATACCATGACAAAGGTTGTTTAGATTAAAGCAGAAAAGTACATTGAGATTTTAGAGCAACATGTGCTACCTTCAAGATGACATCTTTTCCTGGGACATAAATGCATTTTTCACCAAGACAATGCAATACCACATGCTGCACACATAACATAGGCATGGTACAGGTGCTGAACTGGCTTGTAATCCTGACCTATATACAGTGGAGTGATATTCACTTACAAAGTAAAGTACAGTACTTGTACACAAAGACAAATTTATCTAAATATTTAAATGTTTGATATAAAACTCAAACTAACATGTCTTGGTGTTCCAACTCTTCCAAAATATCTTCTGTCTAACTGATTTTTTTAGTTGGTAATCTGTCACAACTGATGCAGGCCATCACAAGCTTGAAAACAAGTTAAATACAAATACTTAAATACAACAAAGAGTAACAGTTATCTACAGGTGATGTTGGTAGAAAGAAAAGATCTGGAAGGCTCAAAGCCTTTTCAAGCAGAGATGACCACCTGCTGAAATTTCCAGTCCATCAGGTCTGGTCAGAGTCCAGATCTGAACCCTCTTTAGAATATTTTGCCTCGCATTAAACACAAACTAACTGGGAAACATTTTTCAACCACTCGTCAATTGTTTGAAGCCAGTGGAACAACACTGACTGTTCTTTCTGTAAAAAAAAAAAAGCTGTCTCCACGATTTGACACAAGACTTAAAATTTAAGAAAATCCAAGGGAAAGGACATCTCATACAAAGTTATGTTACTTTGTTTAATTCTTGCTAAATTACTCACAAATGAATTGGTTTTGAGACCATTAAAAACTTAACATAATTTGCAACTCCCACATTCCAAAGGCATACGATAATTGGTCAATCTAAAGTGTCACTATTGTGTGTTTGTGCATGCGCCCCGTGATGGATTGATGCCCTGTTTAAAGCTGATTCCTGCCTTGTGCCCCTGTGGTTCTGGTTATGCCCCAGCTAATTGGAAAAGCCAGTCAACCTGATAGCAACAGATAGGCAACAGATCGGTAACAGTACAGTATTGTGCAAAAGCACTCCAATGAAATTATGCTTTTGTTGAATTTCTATATTAAATGGGTTAAACACAACATTTGCAGGTAACAAACTTAAGTATAACATGCCACTGAAAATGTATGCCTATACACACATTTAAAAATACTTGGCACGTGTAACTGTTTGTGCAACTTTTAAGAAGACCAACTAGTGTTTTTGTAAGTCTAAGAATTTGACTGACTTGTTAATGGTTCATGTTAAATCATGCAGAAATGTGTCATATATAAATTTAATCCCCTTTAATGTGTTCTCCAGGGATAGGTGCCAGAGCCCCACTATCACCATCTGACCAGGAAAAACAAGGTTAAAGCATGAAGAACAACAAAATATTCAGTTTGACCAGGTAATTCTTAACTTCTGCACAACAGAGTGCACCATATACCCTTAGGTAGGTGTACTTGATAAACCAGTATATACAGTTAAGCCCATAATGATTCATAGCCATGTCAAATTTGACTCAGAGTGCATTTTTATTTGACCAATAGAAGTGATAAAAGGGAGGAAGACATTGTACTAGACATGTTAATGATACATTTAAACCACTCTTTAAAACTTTTTATTCAAAATTTCAGGTTCAAAGCTAATCACACCCCTTGCAGTTGGTGCAATGTCTAGAGAAAATGCAAGCCTCTCTAGCATTCCATATGGTTCTTGTAATTCCTAAGTTCTAGAGTGTTCTAATCAACTAGAAACTGAGAAGAGCTGATGCAATAGCTCTCTAGTCATTTATTAGTCAATTGCAAGAACCGATTGTGGCTGATCTGAATCCTATTCAATAGTGGGAAAGGATATAAAGTAATAGCCAAGAGTTTTTATGTGCCATTGGTCACAGTGCAAAGCAAAATGAAAAGTACACCGAGTTGCATACTGTGAAAAATCTTAAAGGGCAAAGTGGGTGCCAGAGGTGACCCCTGCTCTGAGAAGAACAGTGGCCAAGAAGAATCACCACGGAGGCCATCATGATCAATCTGAGCAATTAGTAACATGGGACTGTGGTGGCCTAGTGGTTAAGGTCCAGGGTTCAAATCCCACCTCAGCCAAGCTGCCACTGTTGGGTCCTTGAGCAAGGCCCTTAACCTACAATTGCTTGGATTGTAAGATTGTATCAACTGTAATGTCATCTCACTGTAAATGTAACATCTCACGGCAGACACTCCAGACACTGCACAAGGCTGCTCACCATGAACGAAAAACAAGAAAGACTCCACTTCTCCAAGACAGGATCAGAAAAGCTCATCTAGCCTTTGCATATGCTCACCTGGACAAAGCTTTTGGTCATCAATTCTGTGATCAGATGAGGCAAAATGGAGTTGTTTGGACACAGTGACGTGATTTTCGTTTGGTCAAAGAAAGGAAAAGCATTTAATCCCAAGAACACTATGCACTCGGTTAAGTGTGGAAGTGGGAATGTAATGATTTGTAACGTGGAATTTTCTACCACACAACCTTCTCCAAGTAAACGGCATCATGAGAAAAGAGGACTACATTAAGATTCTGAAGGAAAACATCAGGAAGACTACAAAAAAACTTGGCCTTGGGCACCACTGGATCTTAAAGCAAGACAATTATCAGAAAACAAGAGCAACATTCTGAAGTAACCCAACCAGAGCCAGAGAACAGGAATTTGTTGAAGGATCAAATATCAACAGTGATGCCAAGAAAGCCTTCCAACCTCAGAGATCTGTCGATCATCGCAAAAGAGGATTGGTCCAAAATCCCAGCGGAGATATGCAAAATGTTCCTAAGCAATTAGAACCACTTGATTGCTGTGACGGCAAATAAAGACTTTGCCAATGATTACTGAGAAAGGGTATGAATAATTTCAGACATGGCATTTTTTGTAGAAATGTAAAAACAAACATTGTCATTATACACTATATGGACAAATGTAGGGTTACACCTACACATTACACCTGCAGGAGCTTTTATGACATACCATTCTACATCCCCGTGCAGCTGTAACAGCTTCCATTCTTCTGTGAAGGCTTTCTTAAAAGATTTGAGCGTGTCTGCTGGAATTGTTGCCCATTCATCCAGAAGAGCATTTGTGAGGTCAGAAATACAATCTCCATTCTAGTTCATATCATAGGTGGTCGATGGGGTTGTGGTCAGGGCTCTGTGCGGGCCACTATGCAGTCAGGAAGGTAACGTTCTCCTGGCATTCACCAAACTCATACTCATCCATCAGATTGCCAGATAAAAAAAGCATGCTTACATTTACATTTACAGCATTTAGCGGACGCCCTTATCCAGAGCGACATACAACTGATACAACATTACAATCCAAGCAATTGTGCTTGCTCAAGGACCCAACAGTGGCAGCTTGGCAGAGGTGGGATTTGAACCCTGGACCTTTTGGTCCATAGTCCAGTACCTTAACCTCTAGGCAACCACAGTCCACAGAACACGATTCCACTGCTTCAGAGTCCGGTGGCAGCATGCTTTACATGACTCCATCCAATGCTTGGATGCATTGTGCTTGGTGATGTAAGGCTTGCATGAAGCTGCTCAGGCATGGAAACCCATGCCATGAAGCTCCTGTGCACAAATTATGTGCCGTTGTTAATGTCAGAGGAGGTTTGGAACTCTGCGCTATGTGACTTTTATGCACTGTGCGCCTCAGCACTCAGCAACCCCACTTTGTGTAACTTGCCACTTTGTAGCTGAGTTCCTGTGGTTCCTAATATGTGGAATATCTTGGAGAGAAGAAATTTCACACACTGGCTTGTTTGTGGCATCCTACTACAGCACCACACAAATGCAGTGAGCTCTTTAGAACAACCCATCCATTCACAAAAGTTTGTAAAGGCACACTTCTTGATTCTCTAGGTATGGAGCTGAACGAAACACCAGAGTTCAATAATTAAGAGGTGTGTCCCAATACTTTTGTCCATCTAGCACAGAGACTTAACCGTCTTTTGTTACTTAAGTAATTTCCAGCTTTAAGAAAGCTACTGATCAAAAATGCAGTATTAATCAAAATGTTTCATGGGTATGAATCATTTGGTCTTACCTTACATGTAGGTACGCCCAATGCACTGGCCTGGCTCAACGTAAACATACATATGAAACATTATTTGAATTGTCAGTAAGACCGTGAAGTCTCAAACCAATTGGCATCTCCACGTGGATAGTCACGTGGCCATGTTTACCGAACAATCAAAAGCCGGGATTATTTCGAAACACTCGCAAATGTTCGCACAAAACGTTACGCAATAACATTTGTGTTGGACAAGTAACAATTCGTGACGGACAGACATCTGACTGAGACTTCAATGAATATCTAAGGCCCATTATATGGCAAACAAAAAAAATAAACCCCACTTTCCAAACCGATGGTTCGTCGGTCACAGCAGTTGCAGTTTTTGGGATCTACACTTGGGGGTAATTTGTACGACGTTTGGTGCGTGACACCCAGACCGCGTAGTTAAAACGCAACACGGAGGATAACACCATTTCACGACATGACAGCCATATAACGTCACCCAGATATACAGCACGGGATCTAAAGTGTTGTCACGCTGCAAAAATGACTAAAAACACTATTTAGACTGCACTGGCTAGCTTGTTATTAGCTGGCGAAGCTACAGCTGTAGCACTGTGCTATATAACACTACATAACACTGCTTGACTAACGTGATCCTTTTCATTCTTCTTTATTTACCTACAGTAATTCTATGTAAACTGTAACGAACACAGCACTCCAGGTTAACAAATCGCCGTGACAGTCAGCGGTACTAACACTAGCTAACAGTGTAATATAAAACAGCCTGACTTTCATGTTTTATTCTATAGTGTCGTCATCCAGAAAACTGGACCTTAGTTTGGTAAGAACAGTGTTACCTTTTTCTGCACTGGTATCGTTGAAGCCAGATATTGCACATATCCCTCCCTTGTTTTGCTTTTTTTTTCTTTGTCAGTAAGATGCGATCGCAGTGAATTCTGGGATACTGGAGAGGTCCGTGACGTCAGAGTTTTAAATGACGTCACGAGTCTTCCTGCAACGACAGCGGACAGCACGTACTCTTTAACTGTTTACATTTATTGCTGCCATATCATAGGTTTCACTTATTCATACTCTTCGCTGTTCGCTACCATTTATTTCACTCACTCATTCTGTACTAGTCACTGTGTCCTGGAGCTGTGAGGAGACGCTCAGTGCTCAACTTTGCCATCTCTCACACATACCTTGCTATATCTGTTACTACTGTTCATTTCACTCAGTCATACTGTACAATTCATTATTTCACTGAACCATTCTGTACTCATCACTGTTTCCTAATATTTAACAGGAGGTGTGTAGAGTAGCAAACAGTTTCTCAAGTAGAAGTCTTGTTACTTTTAAAAATACGTATATTACTTCAGCCGTATGGAGGCCAATTTCCACCAGTTAATACAACACAAATCATAATAATGAAAATCTTTGTCATTATTATGACTGGGTGTACAACCTTTTCTTTTAAGTTGTGGAATATAATTGTGCTCATCCAAATAAGTACTCTATTAAGAACACTAAAGTATCTTGTAAAAAATGCACTTGAGTCCTGTGCTACTCTTTACGCAGGGTAAACTAGACAAAGAAAAATATTTCACATAAATGGTAACTATACAGAGAGTGGGCAGCTTTTATTTTCCTTGGAGGCACCCTCACCAATAACCTCAAACGGTCACAACATGCACTAACCTTGACGAAGAAAGCCCACTAATGCCTTTACTTCCTCAGAAGCCTCAGGAAAGCCTGCATGTCCACCTCGTCCACTTTGTGCTTCTATATATGTGCCATAGAACCAACAATCACAGGGAATTTAACATCCTGTTATGTCAGCTGCACGGCACATAACTATTAAGCACTGTAGTGGGTGGGAAAAAACAGCTGAGAGGATCATTGGGATTCAGCTGCCAACAGTACCAGGGCATTCTGGTACATGACGTAGGTCCATCAGCACAAACATCCAAGTATAAAATAAACCCTAATGCGACTCTTGAAGATATCCAAGACCTTAAACATTCCTAGAGACAACCATTGGGAGCAATGTATGGAAGTTCAAAACTCATGGCACAGCAGCAAACATGCTCGGCTGTGGAAGAAATCCCAAAACTTCATCAAGTTGCCTTAATCATCTAATCAGAACAATGAAGAAGTCAAGTCAAGTCAAGTCAGATTTATTTATATAGCGCTTTTTACAATGGAGCATTGTCTCAAAGCAACTTTACAAGTTTAGATTATCTCCTAATAACTACGTCCAATCCCAAATTGAGCAAGCCTAGGGCGACAGTTGCAAGGAAAAACTCCCTAGTTCTAGGAAGAAACCTTGGGAGGACCAAGACTCAAAAAGGGGACCCAACCTCCTTGGGCGAGAAAAACGCCATGTCACTGCAACAAACTTAATGGGTGGAACAATTAAGTCCAGGACAAATGTGTTAAGGTCAACCAAAGATGGTCATTTCACAACTAAAGACTAGCTAGCATATAGACATAGCTTTTTGGTGAAACAAAACTGGAACTGTTTGACCATATGGATCAGCAGTTTGGTTGGTGCAAAATAGGTGAGGCTTATGACCAAAAAATATTCTCCCCATGGTCATGGTCGTGGTAGCCTAGTGGTTGATACAGTGGTACCGGACTATGGACCAAAAGGTCCAGGGTTGAAATCCCACCTTAGCCAAGCCGCCACTGTTGGGTCCTTGAACATTGCTTGGATTGTTTGGATTGTAAGACTGTATCAATTGTAAGTCACACTGGATAAGAGTGTCTGCTAAATGAGATGGGACTGTGGTGGATTACTGGTTAAGGTACTGGACTATGAACCAGAGGGTCCAGGGTTCAAATCCCACCTCTGCCAAGTTGCCATTGTTGGGTTCAAGAGCAAGGCCCTTTAATTGCTTGGATTACTGTAAGTCGCTCTGGATGAAGGCATCTGCTAAGTGACATAAATGTAAATGTAATGCAGAGATGAATAGTGAATAAAAGTGAACATGAAAACATGTCAAGAGAACTAGATGTTTTTCATTTAATCTCAAAAGTGTCTTATAAAATATGCTTTTGTCTTACAATAAATAATATTTCTTTGTTTACTGAAACTTACTGATGTACATTTTCATTCCATTCTATACACATCACAAGATGAGAGGGGTTGAATATTTCTGACTGCAGGTGTAAAAGTACTAGTACCTCAAAAAGATTTAGTAACTAATATTAGTAAGCAGTAGAGCATACAGTGTGAGTGTGTGAACTAAGTGGTAGTAATAACTGGTCATAAATAGTTTAGTACAGTATGTACTAAATAAATATGGGTACATTATGAGTGATATGTGTGTTAATTGCCTAAACACAGTATACTAGCATTTATTTCATGCAATCCTACTCAACTCATGACACAAAACTGCTTCTTCCGTGGGCAAGTCCCTTTCCGTGCTAAAAATCAAAATGGGACTCAGATTCGTTCACAAGCACAAAGCAAGATTACAACCCTGAATAAAGATAATGCCTCCAAATACTTATACTTTACTTATTTAACTAACATGCTACATTTTATATTAGTTTAATCTAGCAGCTAATTCTGAGCACAACAGATGGGATTCTGTCATAGGCCACAGTGCCCTTGAAGATGTTATATGCTTTTTTGAAAAGGAAGACAGCCACAGAGGTTTACAATGATTTGTAAAAAGTATGATTATAATGGTAAAATTCATTCAAATTTTAAGACATATGTGCTGGCCTTCATTTGCCTCTCATATCAAGGTCTCACCAAGAATGGATGCATAGATGCATGATTGTAACTTTATCAAATTCTATTTAAAACAATGATTAGTAATGCTGTATATGTTGTTATTAACCAGTTGTTGCTATTAATGATAAAAAAAGCAAATCAACATTCTACAGATCAGGGTTCTGTAAATGCACCACCCAATCTTCATGTTGCAAGTCTCACACAGGATTTGAAACCATACAGGCCCTCAGGAACCGCCATTTCCAACAAGTTCCATCACTGAGTGATGTTATTGATGTTTACAATCGTTCAATAACATGATTAAAGCAATTCGGTAAATTTGATTTCCAAAAGTATGGACATTTGGCTGCAAAGGACTGGTGTCCCACATGGGGTACACGTCCAACTACGCGCATTGAATTCCGGGATATGTTTGGAAAATTTGCAGGTAAAAGGTGTATAAAATATACAGGGTGTTCCAAAATGTCTACACATTTGAACAGCTTCAACATGAACAACTTAACGTGTCATACAACCATTTAATTTTTAATGTCTTTGTTCAAGTCATACTTTTATTCATATATCTACCATCTTTGAAACACTGTGTATATTAAACTAATTAGAACAGCACAAAGAAAATATGGTTTCAGTTTGGGTGAATAATAAAAAAAATCCTAAAAAATAATTAAAAAATCAATAAAATTGTTTGTGTACCTCACAGCTCAAACTCGGTGTGGATTTTGCATGTTCTACCTGAGTCTGTGTAGGTTTCTCCAGGTATTCTGGTTTGCTCCCACAATCCAAAGACGTGTTAAGTCAGTTGGTGTCTCTAGTTTTCCAGTATCAGTGTGTGTGTGTGCCCCCTGTGATGGATTGGCGCCCTGTCCAGGGTTGATTCCCATTCTGAATCCGGTTCTGAAGGTCTTGCCATGGCTCCCCGTGACACTGAGTGGGATTAATCAGGTATGAATGAATGAATTAACATATGCAATCTATACAGACCCACTTTACTGGCGCATGTGTCCCAGTAAAATGTTGCTGTGAACCACTAAAACAACTATGGTAACAAGTCAATCCTGGATTGCTCAGCAGAACTACAGGTCATGCCATGCAAATTCACTACAGGCAATGGGCACTGCATTTCCCAAAATTCCCCAAACCTTTCCAAAAGCTTGAGCGGCTATCAGTCAGAGCCAGTTTCTTTCAGTTTTCTGTCTTGAAATAATGGACAGCAAATATTTCAAAGAAAGTTGGCCACGCTGCAGACAAGGTAATGAAAGCTCATAGCTGTTTAGTTGATGCTATTAATAAAAAATTAACTAGTATTAATTTGTTCATCATGTGTCATCCTTGGGAGAGTAACAACCACTTAAGTGTTAAATCACTTAATCTGCATAGTGTCTGACAGGCTCGTTTCTTTATGCACAGTTGTGTCCCTAAAGACTGATTGGCAAGTAGAGGGGTACAGCTGTGCCCTGTGTGTGCCTCAGTACAACAAGTAGTCTACAAATGCCCTTGGCGTAGTACATAGAACAGTAAGCACGTTTTTGTGTTAAGATTGCTGTACAGTGTAATGTTTACATCGGTAATAAATACAGTATATGGTATAGTTATCAACTAATTGTAGGATTTATGTGTTACATTTAAATCTAGTTTACAAAGCGAAAAGTCTGACTTTTGTTGTGTTTCCAGGGTGGAGCTTGGTGAACTGTTACTTTAAGCTTATGTGAAAATGATTACGAAAAAAAATACGACGTGGATATATATCAGTTCGGCGCGTACTGTCTACAGTGCACACAAGCCTACCAGAATATCACATACTACTTCATGTCCTTTGCTTTTCCCGACATGCAACCGTTCATGCTTAAGGCAAAGCTATCACGTTTAAATGTCATGACCATGTAAGTAAATGAGTGCGATCGGACATTACATGATCACATCGTGGATTTTACACAAGTTATCACACAATGCTCTCACGTTTCGAGTTTTATATATGGACCGACTGAATTGCACATGATCAGCGCCACAAACGTTAACATGGCGCTCTTCTCTGATCACACTGAGCAGATAAACAAGAGGAGGGACAAGGTTGAAGTGCAGTTACTATCAAATTCACAAGACAAGCAGGGGGAATAATCAGTAGGGGTGCGATATAAACGGTTCATGTTTGAATTACAAGGCAGAAACACACACGTGGACTCGAATGGCGTGTCTTTCTGTCTTTCTGTCCGCCTGTCCTCACGGCCCATCGTCATGTCCGCACTTCTCAGGAAGGAGAAGTGCGAGGCGGGTGAGAAAGCCAGACACCTTTATTACATATTAATAATGCGGTGGGTGTGGCCACAGCGGGTCGCCTCAGCCAATGGCAAGGCGGGGGCGGAGCGAAGGCGTAACGCTCGATTCGGAAGAGAAGTTGTGTGAGCGCGAGCTTCTGCACAGTTCAGAAAAGACAGATAGAGAGTCAGGCGAAGGGTGGCGGTGCGACCCTCTTTTTGAGGGGGGTCTGATTCTAACAAAATATAACACACCATATATGCATGCCCAGGCCGGTCATGTGCCGTTCATAGGGATTTTAGTAAACATCTAGCTCTCTATCTATCCATTTAAAAAATGCCTATTTTACTTTTCCTGATAGACACGTCCGCTTCTATGAATCAGCGCACTTATTTGGGTACGACGTATCTGGACATTGCTAAAGGCGCGGTTGAGATCTTTATGAAGGTAAAGAATAATTTTACCCCGACTTTTACCGCTTACTGTTGTACCTTGTGGCAGTTAAGGATCCCTGTGCTAGGATCAAGTCGAGATTAATGCTTATTGTTTGGTTTTCTTTAACAGCTGCGTGCCCGAGACCCGGCTAGTAGAGGCGACAGGTACATGCTAGTAACATTTGACGATCCGCCATACGGAGTAAAGGTAAATAACTGCTGCTCAATTGTTTGTTTGTGGTTAAAGCGTAGGTTTTGGTTCTTGACAGTGAGACTCTACTGTCCCCTTGGTTCGTAGATTCGGGTCAGGCGGCTCCCCGGTGACGAAAACGGCTATTTTATGTTAAAATACCCGCAGACGCGGAGCAGCGCAGCCTCTGAACATGGCGGACATTTTGCTTTTGTGTGGGGAAGCTCTCGGGCGCTGAGATGGAGGCGGAGAGATTTATTATCTACCGTGACGTAGCGCGTGAGGTTTCGGCGGGCTAACTCGTCCAGGATTGGACAAGCGATCTGCCAATCTCCTCCCAGCCCGCCCCTGACGGGCTGCCGTGCTTGACCTCTGCGCTTTCTCATTGGTCAATAAAGACTAAACAAATCAGAGGTGATTTGCTTTGTGAAAAACCATCAATAAGAAAATGATAGTGCGTTTCTCTCAAGCCATTATCCTTCCTCATTTTGCATTAACTACTCAGTCCTTTATAGGCTAGCCCTTATTTTGAAAGGGCGTTATTTATTTATTTATGCCTTCCCCACATTCAAGTACTGTACATAAATCACACTCCCATTTTTGTTTCCAAAAGTCCAACCCCGTACACGAATGTCATCCCCCTGTAATTAAAATAACGTTGCTTACATGACCTATATACATGACCAGCATGATGCTGCAGTAACAGTTACCCATTCAAAACAGTACCCAATCACATTCCATACCCAATGTATGGTTATGGGCGTCAGGGCCTATCTGGTAGCACAGGGTGCAAAGTGGGAATTACTTATGAACAGGGTGCCAGTCCATAGTGGCGCATGTACACACACATACACACACTCTCACTCACTCTGGGACACTTTAGAGACACCCAACTGTCCTAAAGCATGTCTTGGGAATGTCTCACGCAAACACAGGGGGAACATGCCAACTCCACACAGGGCTGGTACTTGAACTCGTGGCTCAGGTGCTGTGAGGTGACAGTGCTAACCACTGCCAAGGCATTACAGAGAACTGTACTCTCGTTTCCAGATGCTTGCTTTCGTAGGTCGAACTGACAGTATATCTTATTGGTCAACCCGAATGAAACTGGTACTCTGAAATCTCGCTTTGATTAACTGAAATTCTGGTCATTTAAGCACAAGTAGTCACTCACACATTCATATTCGGTACAGAATTTAGTAATGTTTCCCTACAAAGCATTGTTTTTTCCAAAGCAGTAGACATCCTGTTTCACTGTGGTATGAATATGAGGAGACGCAACATAAGGAGGATTAGAAAATGCACAAATAAAATGAGACAGTGAAGATGCAAGTGTATATTGACCCAAGTCGCAGTCAGGTGGATGGTTAGAGAAGCAAAATTGTCTTTAAGGATCACGGAAATGTGCAAACAATGGAATTTTCTTCAAATTTTGGAGTCACCGAGTCTCCAAAGCTCACGTAGATGTCACCTCTGTGGCAACAAACTTCTAGCAAAAAAGGCTTTTATCTAATCACGATTCACTGGACCCATATTTTATGGTCAGATAAGGGAAGAATCGTTGAACAAAAACTTTGACTGGCCCGCCCCGGTCCCTGGACCTAACCCACTTGAAAGCCTGTAGGGTGAGCTTCTTTGTTTCTTCATGTATATTCTCCAGTAAAACAAGACGTCATGGATACCTGTGTGAAAGTGAATATAATAAGAATTACTAGGGCAGCAGTTTTTATGAGGATTTCATTTAGGACCACTGTACTTCAGGATATGATTTCACCCAAATTCTTAGTGTAAGGTTAAGCGAATGACCCACATGTAATCATTTCACAACCTTTTATTTAACCAAGAGTGGCAGTACTGGCTGTATGCTGGGAATTAATGAAATGTTTTATTGTGCATGACGCGTGTTTTGTGCTCAGTTTATGGCTCATTGTATGAAAGTACGTTTTTATTAGCTTGCAGAAGAGAAGGAAACTTTTGTCCGGGACCTGATTGCAGGACCTGTCGATGTGACATGCTGCTGCATGTGCGATTGTGTTCTTTATTCGCTTTGACATTGACAGTAAAAGTGGCTTCATTCCCAGGCAGTTCATTAGTATTTTTCCCTCTGGCAGCTTGCCAGGCACTCTCTCGGGGGCTTTTCTTATTCCACCCTCCTTTTCAGGCCCATCTGAGAAAGTCTGAAACTGCCTTTCAAGTGCCCCTTGTCCTTATAGAGTGCATTACTGTCATCTTTAAAGTAGGCCTCTGTTATGTCAAACTACTTCCTTTTCTTGCCTAACTATATTCTCTACACATTCTGTTGTTCCTGCTCGAGTTGGATAACTGAAATGTCCAAATGGTTTTTACTATACAGTGTTGTAGTGGTCACATACGTCTGCTTCAGATTGCTTACAAGCATTGAAAGACACAGCAGCCTAAGCCCTGAGGTGTGTGTGTTATTCATGGCCAGCTTGTCCCTCCCACCTGTTTAAAAACACTCATCTCAACCAAGCTTTATCGTGGCTAAATTAGTCACCATGCAAACCCAGTCCTACACAACAATACGCTATGACTAGCACCAGAGCTAGCTCTAGCAGAGCAATATAGCATCTGGCTGCATTGTCTGACAGTAGTTTTTTTAATTTCCTGTCAATTTCCAGCAGCTATTCAGTGAAGAGTTGCAGTGAGCTTCCGGCGCTACAAAGCTCTGTTTTCTTTGCTGTGTGCTTCACTTGTCTCAGCTCTAGACAGGCAGAATGTTTATTCTTAGCTCTACCAATTTTCCAAAGTTGCTTTCTCGTCCGATTTCGTCACACCTGCTTTCTTGTACATGTACGGTGAAGAGATCATGTTTATAATGAGGACCTGGACAAATATTCAGTGGACACCTGCCAAATTTTGGGCTTCATTTGTGTATTATTTGTGTAGTAAATCTACAGAGATATGTAAAATCATGTTGCTGAGGAGATATTAGGATAAAATGTTTGCACCTGGACATGCGCTTTGATCCTTGCAGGGTATAATTTGGTTCTTTTACTTAGGTCCAAGTGGATGATTCAGTTAAATACCTATGGCAGTTGGTATTGAGAAGTGACGGGTGTATTGAAACAGCTTCCCTAAAATGTTTCCCATTAAGGGAGATTTCTTGTGGTACTTCTCAGTGCTCTGTTGGTCATAGTACAGGAGGAGTATATGTTAGTTTCTGCCTGGCTCTCAGTTTTTTGTGGTAGTTCTTGGGTTCAAGGCAAAAACTCAATGACAACACCATTTGTATTTTCATTTTGGGGGTGTAGTATGGCCTTGCAAGTTTATGTGGTTTAGTCGGATTCTCAGAACAAGTAATTCTGTTTCTTAAGTGCTGGCCATCAAAGTATGGTCAGACGTAAGAAGTTCTGGCCTGTAATGATGCAGGGTCAGGATTTTAGTTTCTTGCAGTGTCCCAAGTACAGTGGGTCTTTTTAAAAGCAGAACTCTCCCTGTGATTGACACATTGGCTGTTTAAGCAGCCAGTTCATTACATCTGAATGACAGCTTGAGCCTGTGTGTCACCTTCTAAGCTAAGGCAACATGATGCAGAGACAAAACCACGACTGGTCTGTCACAATTCAAAAAACTGTACTGACGATTATCTGTTTTAATGTAACAGGGTTCTATGGTGCGAGCATTGTGCTTGCACTTTCTCCTTCTTAATCAATATATGAATGTGTGAAATACAGAGAAAATACAATAATACATTAACACATCAAATACTGATATGCAAGGCAGGAACCAACCCTAGACATGGCACAAATCGATGGCAGAGCACATTCACGCACTTATTTACACTAGGCCACTGGAGATCCCTGGAGGAAACAAATGTAGGCCCGGATTAAACAAACAGAGATACAGAGAGAATATGCAAACTCCACACACATGGAGTTTGGGTCAGGATGGAGCTGCCGCTCAATGGAGCTCTGAGGCAACAGCGCTAACTACTTGGGCCAGCCACATGGAATGAAATTGTAAATAGAATTATGACTTGAGAGTCATAATCAACACCCAAGTTCATGCAGTGGTGCATAATGTGCAATTCACAGAACATTTCATGGATGTTAAATGATGCATGCCCTGACAAAATGGCAACATTCGATTTTTCTAGTCCCATGCTTTGCGGAACAAATTTTTTATTCACGTGTAACCTGGAGGAATAACGTAAAAAGAGAAACAAAACAAAAAAAGTTCATATTAAGTTTGGACTTGCATATTAAATCAGAACTACCAGGGCTCTTTGGTGAAGAGCTTACTGTAGATCCCTTATAAGCCTGATATTAATGTAATAATACATATGACACACATATATACAAATTACTGTGCATTATATATGTATACCTATGTAATATGTATGTGTAAAGCCTATTTGTGTTAATGCAAAGAACGGCTACAATGAATGCTACTATGTTACATCCACTACATGTTGCTGTTACAGAATAGAAGTTCTAAATATATCTCATAGAACCTTGGCCAAGACTAATGATTAATGTATGATAGCCTGACAACTTGATTGCATTGAAGTGTTTTGTATCAAAGCATAAGACTGTAAAATATAAAGCTGGTTGTGGTTATCTCAGATAATTGTGGTTAAGTGATAATGTAATAATTGTGAGAGGCCTACATCAGAAACATAGGAGGAGTCTTCTGGAGAAGCTGCTTTTCATACAGTGGGGCAAGAAAGTATTTAGTCAGCCACTGATTGTGCAAGTTCTCCTACTTAGAAAGATGAGAGAGGTCTGTAATTATCATCACAGGTACACTTCAGCTATGAGAGACAAAATGAGAAAAAATCCAGGAAATCACATTGTAGGATTTTTAAATAATTGAATTGTAAATCATGGTGGAAAATAAGTATTTGGTCAATAACAAAAGTTCAACTCAATACTTTGTAACATAACCTTTGTTGGCAATGACAGAGGTCAAACGTTTCCTGTAAGTCTTCACCAGGTTTGCACACACTGTAGCTGGTATTTTGGCCCATTACTCAATGCAGATCTCCTCTAGAGCAGTGATGTTTTGGGGCTGTCACTGGGCAGCATGGCCTTTCAACTCCCTCCACAAATTTTCTATGGGGTTGAGGTCTGGAGACTGGCTAGGCCACTCCAGGACCTTGAAATGCTTTTTATGGAGCCACTTCTTCATTGCCCGAGTGGTGTGTTTGGGATCACGGTCATGCTGGAAGACCCAGTCACGTTCCATCTTCAATGCTCTTACTGATGGAAGGAGGTTTTGGCTTACAATCTCACTATACATGGCCCGGTTCATTCTTCCCTTAACACAGATCAGACGTTCTGTCCCCTTTGCAGAAAAACAGCCCCAAAGCATGATGTTTCCACCCCCATGCTTCACAGTAGGTATGGTGTTCTTGGGATGCAACTCAGCATTCTTCTTCCTCCAAACACAACGAGTTGAGTTTTTACCAAAAAGTTCTATTTTGGTTTCATCATCCATATGCTCTCAGGAAAACTTCAGACAGGCCTGGACATGTACTGGCTTAAGCAGGGGAACACACTTGGCACTGCAGGATCTGAGTCCCTTTCGACGTAGTGTGTTACTGATGGTAGCCTTTGTTACTTTGGTCCCAGCTCTCTGCAGGTCATTCACCCTCTGTGTATTTTTGGGATTTTTTCTCACCGTTCTCATGACCATTTCACCCCACGGGATGAGATCTTGCGTGGGGCCCCAGATCGAGGGAGATTATCAACGGTCTTGTGTGTCTTCCATTTTCTTACAATTGCTCCCACAGTTGATTTATTCACACCAACCTGCTTGCCTATTGTAGATTCACTCTTCCCAGCCTGGTGCAGGTCTACAATTTTCTTCCTGGTGTTCTTCGGCAGCTCTTTGGTTTTGGCCATGGTTGAGTTTGGAGTCTGACTGTTTGAGGCTGTGGACAGGTGTCTTTTATACAGATAACGAGGTCAAACAGGTGCCATTAATACAGGTAATGAGTGGAGGACAGAAGAGCTTCTTAAAGATGTTAAAGGTCTGTGAGAGCCAGAAATCATGTTTGTTTGTGGGTGACCTAATGCTTATTTTCCACCATGATTTACAATTCAATTGTTTAAAAATCCTACAATGTGATTTCCTGGATTTTTTTTCTCATTTTGTCTCTCATAGTTGAAGTGTACCTGTGATAAATTACAGACCTCTCTCATCATTTCTGACTAGGATAACTTGCACAATCAGTGGCTGACTGAATACTTTTTTTACCCCACTGTAATCAGTTACGCAGTATATTGTGGTTTCAGAAAAATTGTTAGTGTGGATACAGTATCATTCAGGGGGAGGCTGCAGTGTTTTGGGTAGTGAATTCTTTTGACTGCAGCATAAGGTCAGGTCCATTCTAAGATTCCTTGTGTTGGCCTAATGTGAGGGCAGCGTTGCATGTACTGGGCAACAGCAACACTGAATGGGAGGTCAGATTAAGTGTAAAACTTTCGAAGGTTTCTTTTCCTTTTAAAATGCTTCTCAGCTTGTGTTTAATGCAATATGCCCATGAAAGCAAATGTGATTTTTGTGATATGAAACTGTAAGCTCAGCACATGTTGTGTGTGACCACCCTGAGCTGTTGCATGTCTGATTCTGCCAAGATGATTCCTGCTGTTGCAGGACCTGTATTTATACAGGCACTGCTTTCCTTATAGCTGCAGCTTTACAGGGAACAAGTTCTGTTTGTCAGTTTATTCTGTGCAGCTCGCTTGTTCTGGACACCTTTTTTTGTTTGGATATGGCAGACAGATTTGTGTTTGGATTGTATATTTGTTGGCCCTGTGTCTCTGACGTGCTCTGGTCTTTTACAACTATCCAATCAATGACCCTTCGCTTTAACGACTGAGGTCTTATGAATTATAATAAATTATAATGGGAAATAAAAATCCGTCTTTTAAATCTGGATGTTGGGGTTGTAAATAGCTGGTCATCTCAGGAGCCAGAAAATGCTACGAATGTGTTGTAATGTGTTGATTTTGGCTAACTAGGTTAATGTAAGTGTTAATGTTCAATAGGCTCCACTATGATACAAATTGATAAAAATTGATATTAAACTCAGTTCATGACACATACTTAGGAAGGATTTGTCGGAACATCTCCCCTTCATAAATCAGGGAGCACCTGTACAATACATCTACATTATTGTAATGCCTTATACAGTGTGGATTTTCTTTGGATCTGGAGCGGATTAATTCAATTTACACTATTCCATATGGGAAAAATGTGCTCAGTACTTGTCGTTTTCGGTTCTCGACAAGCCATCTGGAACGAAGGTCCATCATATCATCCTCTTAAGCGTTGACTTTCTTGTGCACAGGGTCGTAACAGTACATTATTGTGTTTTGTATAATTGTTGTGAATTTCCATTTTAAAAAAAGCGCTGGCATCAGGGATGCTGTGTAGATGTTAGCGTTCCACTCTTGTTTGCAGCGGTATCTCTGATGCATTCACATGTCATTTGCACCCAGCTTTCTTGTGATAATAAACTTTATATTTACATTACAGTAGCAGTTGTTAAACAGCACATACCTGTAGATGAACTAGCTACAGGCATTGCTCCTGTTTGGCTTCTTATTGAACGCACTGTAATTGAGTTGTTCTGCACTTTGCACCATCATTAAATTCACCAAATGGAAATGCTTTTATGGGTTACTTCGTAACAGTCCATGTGTTTCGAATGCTTAGTATTTTGGAGAATTGTGGTTTAGGATTATTGTTTCTAATGGCAGGATTGTTGGACATGCATGAACTTGAAGCATTTAATCAACGGTTGTGGTTACGAGAAATCACTAACTAATTGTTAATGGTGGGTGTAAGCAAGACATTTGAGAAGACTGTTGATGCTCAAAGGTCTTTTCCCTCTCTTGGTCATTTTCATCTCTGCATCAGTGGATAGGGCAGTCATTAAAGGAGAGGCCTCTGCAGTCATGCTTCTACAGGGATAATGAATTCTTAATGCAGAGGGAAAGAGGTATAGGATGAGCAAAAATGGATAATTACTCTGTTTATTGCATTACTCAGTGCCAGAGAATATACCTATAGTAAATCTGTGCTGCTGTAGTATATTGTTCTGAGCATAGACAGACAGCAGGCCCCAAACACTAATATGACAAATGTGTTGTTGTATGATTGTCGTAGGATCCACCCCCGTACACAGCAACGTGGTGAGGCTGAGCTGTCTCAATCTGAACCACTGCAGGATCTAACCTGTTAAATAGGTCGGCCTCTTGGGGATTTACCATACGTGCACATTTACATCTGCTGCTCTGATTTATTGAGTGAATAATTCAATTTTTCACCGAGTCTCTGATCTTATGAGCCATTACCCACATGTCCATTTCCTGGGAAGTGAATCCTTGATGTCCATTTTGTGAGCAATGCAGTAATGGCTGCACAGTGCGGCCGTGAGTAGTAATGTGGATCAGGAACACAGACGGCAACCTCAGAATCATTTTTTGACCAGATGAAATCAAATCACAGGCTGTATATCTGGACTGTAGCACTGAAATTTAGGCTGCCCCCACACAGCACTGTCTTTATTTGGATCTGCCTCCACGGTGTTCCTCCTCATATCTTTTCTGTTTCTAAGCTATTCCCTTACTTTCTCATACATGATTAGGCAGCAAACTAGTGCTTGTCATGGGTAGGCTTGCAGGTTGCCTGAAGATTAAGCACAACGCTGTAGCAGTAAGGTACTTGACCTTGCGGGAGAAAACAGCTGTTGGTGATTTGCAGGAAAGATAATTCAAGCTTTAAAATCCATCTGCAGGCTACCAGATTTGTTCATGTGCACCGTTACTTGTGGTTTTGTAGTAAATGCCATGTGGTACTGAATGTGATCCGGCACTTGTTTTAAAGTCTTCAAGGTGCGTGACAACTTTTGTTGTGTATACTCTAGGCTGGCTGGAAAGAGAACCATGCCACATTCATGAGTGAGCTGAAGAATCTGCAGGCATCTGGACTGACCACTCTTGGTAATGCTCTCCGAACTGCCTTCGACCTGCTCAATCTCAACAGACTGGTCTCTGGCATCGACAACTATGGCCAGGTATTAACAACACACTCATTAATCTTTCTAAGTGGAAATTAAATGCCAAAATGTGGTCAAGTGTTTGATGTCAAAACAAACAAAAAAACCGTCACAAACTATACGAAGCAAGACAGTCCAACCTTGCCGCAAGGTGTTGTTAGAACAAATATCAATATGGTTTTACTTATTAATGCCTTACAATAGCCAGGAGACTACATCTGTTGTATGTTCTTCTCTAAATTCAAATGAGGGAGTGTTCTGGATTTCTGGAGTGTAAATAGGAAGCGCATTATAGAAATAGTGCTCGGGCATTGTGTTAATCCCCCTACTGGCTGAATCTCAAATGAATCCCTATTGAGCACCTCTTAGTTGTACACTTGTATAGGTTGTAGAGAGCCAATTGGGATTCAGCCGCTGACTTCACAGTGTGTGTGAGTGTGTAGAACTCAGGGCCCTCACTGAATGGCTGTAGATAGAATATTAACACACAACAGGACTGATATTTAAAAGTGCATTGCAAAAGACTTTGGTAAGTTGGTTAATCGCCTGGTAAAGGTAGACATTGTGTTTTTCAGTTTATATTATGCACTTTGCAGTTCTAGAATTACAGACTGTAGTCCATCTGTTTCCCTACATGCTTTATTAGTCCCCTTTACTCTGTTCTGTAATGGTCAGAACCCCAACAGGACCACCACAGATCAGGTACTATTTGGGTGGAGGATCATTCTCAGCACTGCACTGACACTAATGTGGTGGTGCTGTTAGTGTGTGTTGTGCTGATATGATTCATTCACCATATTGTCCCACCTTGTAGATGTAAAGGCAGAGACAGCAGCTCATCTGTTGCAGCACAATTTGTGTTAGTCATCCTCATCGGCGCTCACAGGAGGCTGCTGACATTTTTAGGTGGACTACTTTCAGTCCAGCACTGACACTGACGTGTTTAAAAACTCCAGCAGCACTGCTGTGTCTGATCCACTCATACCAGCAGCACATCAGTGTCACTGCAGTGCTGAGAATGATCCACCACCCAAATAGTACCTGATCTGTGGGGGTCCTGTGGGGGTCCTGACCATTACAGAACAAAGAGGACAAACAAACAAAGTTGGTAGAGACACAGATGGACTACAGTCTGTAATTGTAGAACTACAAAGTGCAGCAACACTAAAACGTAAATAAAGAATAATCATATAAACTGCAGAAAATATAGCATGCCTAAGACTTTTGTACAGTCCTGCACGCTTCTGCGAGATGGAGGAGTAATTGGTGGAAGCTGTGTGCTAAGTGTTTGAGGAGAGATGGTGCACTTGAACTGGCGCTTGCATTAATCCTTATACAGTGATAACATAAACCCCGGGTATCAATCTTATCTCCTGCTACTCTTGCTATTATTTTGGTTGACCCACAACACACTTTTACTACTTAGTATTACTTGTGCATGTCATTGTATATTAGGCATCTCTGAAAGCTAAGACCTTGGAATGTACCAGGCTTTTAGAATTTGGTTTCAGGTACTTCTTTGCAGTCAGATAAATACTTTTATTTCCCTATGTTGGCCTACAGTGACTTAAATAAGTATTCCCTTCCCTTGTGCTGGTCAGAGTTGAAGACAAGATGGACGGGGCCAAATACAGTGTAGTACTTGAAGAAATAATGTTCCAGTCTGCAACAGACCTGACACTAGTGTGGAGGCTCACTCACCAACAATGAAAATGACCCTAGCCATGCTGTTGAAAGCTATAGAGGAGTGGTTCATAAGCAAGAACCTCAAGATATTAAGGCAAATTCGCACCAAACAGTTCTAGGGACTGATTTGGGAGGATATCAGAGCTCACTTGGTGAAACTACTCAAAACTGCATTGCACCTCCTCCGTTGCATATAGACTCTGTAAATCCGTGACTAATGTTGGCCTACTTGTCTCTGTGTTTTTCCATTTTTAGTACAAAGATCTGTTGTTTACATGACTAGCAGTGTGCAAGTGTATTTAAAAATGGCGGTTGAGTTCTACACAGGTGCTTATGCCTGGATCAATCACTGCATACTTATGTCACTCAGGGTTCCTATGTGCTGACAAAAGTACCTACCTTGAAGTAGGAGCTAAAAAGGCCCTATACACAGTGTTCTAAGAACTACAGTCATCCCCATTTCCTGCGATGCAAACACGTGAGCAAGGGGGCACTTTCTCCAACAGTTCGAAGACCAATGAAGATGTTCTTCAGGTGCAAAAGTGCCTTCATAGTGGTCAATTCAAAGCCCAGGTGTTAATCTGATGGCTGAATACTTATGTGTGGGACTGTACTGTGGCCGTCTTTCAATCCATAAAAAGTATGAAGCCAGTAATGTTATAACTCCAAGGCTGCTGCTCTAGTGAGTCCGCCTGATTAAGCAGTGCCCTCATTTTTAAAATCCCCATGACTTTGGGTGGAGTGAGGACAAGTAACAGGTGAATTCCAAAGTATTGGAAGCTGCCACGATGCCGGTAATCATTGTGTTATGTTATTGCTACATTGTATACACGGCTTTCCCCTGTTTTCTTCCAGGTTTACCATAGAGAATAGCATTTTCGGAATACCCTAGGCTTTTTACTATTTACAAAGGGGAGACTGGTGTTTGTTACCAATGCCCTAGCTTGGTACTACATTTTTTCGTGTGACTTCACCCTTGTGTGTTTAACTACGGAAAGTTAGAAGTATATATTGTAAACATCACACTGAGTGTATTTCTTCAGTTGCAACGAAATACTTTGAGTATTTTTCTTTCCCTTCAGGGCCGGAACCCTTTTTTCCTGGAGCCGTCAGTCATCATTACCATAACGGACGGGAACAAGCTGACACACAGCTCCGGAGTGCCAGATGAGGTGCAAACCGCAACCCAACATTCTTGCTCTCTGTATTCATACGTTGTCTTTTAGGTCTGTCAAGGTTCCTAATGTCTAGTTCTATTAAGTGAATGCAGCTGGATGTGTGACATAGTCTTCAACACACTTCACCACTCATCTGAAGGCCTTTATGAGTTCTACTAACAAAGATTCCATTCTCATCACCGTCTCTTGCCCTTTCAGCTACACCTGCCTCTGCATTCACCACTCCCCGGCAGTGAGCTAACCAAAGAGCCGTTCCGCTGGGACCAACGCCTTTTTGCCCTGGTGCTGCGCATGCCTGGTGCAGCGGTGCCCGACACTGAACAGCTTGGCAGTGTGCCCAGTGATGAGTCTGCCATCACCCAGATGTGTGAGGTCACCGGAGGTATGAATGTAACTCACAAAGTCACTTGAAGGCACACTAGTAAAAAAAAGTAGTGCACATTGAAGAAGCTGCCAGAATACCAGGTGTGTTTTTGGCCTTGTTTTTGTTACTGCACATATTTACATTTACATTTATGTCATTTAGCAGATGCCCTTATCCAGAGGGGCTTAGAACTTATACAGTCTTACAATCTAAGCATTTGTGGGTTAAGGGTCTTGCTCAAGGACCCAACAGTGGCAGCTTAGTAGAGGTGGGATTTGAACCCTGGACCTTCTGATGGAGTCCAGTACCTTAACCACTAGGCTACCACAGTCCGCTGACCACATATGGTCCCTATTGACCTGTAATCAGGACTTCCAAGGCATATGTGTGCTCACTTTCAGCACAGGGTTCCACCATAAGCTTTTTGTCAATGAACACTGGTGCTACTGAGGAAAAAAGAAAACAGAAAAATAAGAGCACAATTTTTTATTAAAACTGTCCTACCTTATTAAGACACATTACAACTGTCATAGAGGGAACTTTTTTACTCTTAGGTTCTTTATATTTCTGTTCTCATTATTTAATTAAACACAAAAGTATGTGGGTCCCAGCATAGCAGCACTGAGCTTTATTTTCAGCTGCATGAGCATTTGTAAGCACAATCTACTAAAATGTGGATAATGTCATTTCAATTACCTACATTTTCATGTCCCCTTAATATCCTTAACGTCCTTAATAAGAGTGAATGCCAAAGCAGTGGGTCTTAGTGTCTCCATACACACATTCCATGTTTAAAGCTTTAGAGAATCATTTTTCATAGTTTAGGGCTAGCTCTTCACCATACTTAAGTTAGTATGAGCTGGAACCTGCTTTATCATGTCTGCTTGTGCATGTCTTCATCAAAGGAGCGCAATCGAACAAAACACCCTACCAGTTATTTAAAAAAAAGTAAAGCCTGCACATGCACTAAGACTTCTTGACCTCATTTTAGTGACTTGTGACCACATTAAACTGAGTCATGTGTGACTGATTATTATTATTTTTTCATTCTCACTAATGAATAAATAATAACTACGCCCTGACAAGTTACTGTGGAATGGTTCGACTGGTTAATATTTCGAGCTTCTCCAAACAAAATGATGACAAACGAAGTTCTGTTCATATTGATGTAGCTAGCATCTGTTAGAAAAATTTCATTCACAGAATGCAGTTCAGGCTTTAAACGTTTAAACAAATTTTTAAGTGTGGTCAGAATCTAGCCAGGAAAACTCAGTCAGCCACTGCATCTGGAAGAGGGTGTTTTTCTCACAGTCAGTTGTTTTTTCTGGTCGCTTCTTCAAATTGCATCATTATTAGCGTCTCTGTCTGTATTTCTTCTTTGTGGAGTATGCCGATTCTCCTCGTCTGGTCCCTTTGTGTGAAAATCTCACACGATATGGTTGTCACTGTATGTATTAGAGTAGTTAAGAAGTGCTAAAATGAGCTCTGTTAACCTGTGACGTGTGTTCATACCCAGGTACTCAAACAACATAGATAAGTTCAGTTTCCTTGCCTGAACACAAGCAGAAAGAGTGTGATCATTAACTAAGTTGCACAGGTCAAAAGCTGGACTGGCACAGGTGTTTCAAAATCTAAATATTTGTCACATTAACTGAAGTTATGTAACCACTTCACATTAAGGTGCAAACTCGGATACCATGTGATGGGAAGAAAGGCGGACATTTCCTATAGAAACATGATTGTCTTGATGTAGCCAGTAGAAACATTTGCACATTTTACTGCTTATAGATAACTGTCCACAGTTTTGTCGTTGTTAAAACGCAAATTGCATGAAGCACGTTTCCCAGCTCTAAACATGTTGACTCAGTTCCCCAGGCTTTCAAGTGGTCAGCAAACCCAAGCTAATAAAACATCAACATGACCTTTAAGGTGGCAACAAGAGTCCCTCAATTCAGCAAGGGCATGTTAAAATCAGTAATGAATCACATGGTTTGATTACATTACCATGGTATTTTATCCAATTTTGCGTCTGTACACAGGAAGAGAATTTTTCCTCTGAACACTTGAAAACAAGATCTGGCCCAAACAGGAGCAAATGGAACTCGAGGGAACTCTACTGCTAGGCCTTTTTCCACCTTCTGAAAAAATAACTGGACCGGTCACAGTAGTGAGACTAAGACTGCATCCTCACTTCATCACACAGTGATGGTGCTGTAAATGTCGCATCAAGGAAACACTTGGATTAAACCATATTGGACCCGAGTCAATTTGTGGACAGTTTTCAGTACTACTGTAATAATTTACTCACTAAATGAATAATTATTTATGTACCTCACACTACACTAATACACTATGCTGTAATAATAAATTACAATAATTCATATAATAAACTATACTGTAGTAATTCAACTAATTAAAAATAGAAGTAGAACATCTATATAAAGTCTTGTGAAGGTCCTACCTAGATCGGTTGGGTTGCTGGACATGTCTTCCAGGTGACTGTATTTTACCTGTAGTGCTTATTGGCATTTACATACAACCTGGGGCCCAACTGGCAGCACTGGGTGCAAGGTGAGAACCCCGGGCAGGGTGGCAGTCTGTTGCAGGGCACACATCCATGCATATGTCTGTCTCATTCTCTTTGTGGGGCATTTCCACTGACATAATGATTACTGTGGCTAATTAATGCTACACCTAACCCTGACTTTAACCTCAGTAACCTAATGGAGATCTTTTGACTCTTTTGGTTTATGAGAAGACCTCACAGTTTTCCCCACAAGGTAAAGACAGATCTTACTGTCCTTGTGGGGACATTTGGTCCTCACAATAATTATACACGTCACACACACACACACACGTTTGTCTCACTATACTGGTGAGGACTTTCCCTTGACATAAATATTGCTGTAGCTAATTAATGCTACACCTAACTCTAACTTTAACCTCAGTAAACTGAAGGAAACGCACATGGATCTGAGGAGAACATGCAAATTCCACACATGCATCGTCACATTAACCAGTGCCTCACCCTGCTGCGAATCAGACTGTAACATCGGATTAGGTAACCCTTTTGATATAGTGATGCTGTGGAAGACTATATAGTAAAGATAGCATTCAGAGCAGTGTTAAGTGCTACTATCGAGTGTTAATAGCGATTTAATAAAACTTGCACAGTGGGGACCCTGACATCCATATGGTGTACCAAGGATTAACATTGGGCTCCGTTTCATTTTGGTTAGGTTTTGGCTGCAATACAATTACAGCTGCGATGAAGGCTTGCTCTTGTAATAAAGGGGTTTTAAATGGTACCAGTGAATCGGATTGTGATACTGCCCATTGTGTGATGTGTAACTAATCAGCAACAAATATTGATTTAAACCCTGCTTCTTAGGACTACCAATGCCAATCCTGAACTACAAGCTTGATATTCGAACTTTGACTTTTAGTGGCTGATGGGAAAAGCCAATTTTCTGTTACTTTGTGCATTATAAGTAATAACTCCTATTATTCACTGTGCCAAGCCAGTTGAAATTCAGCCTATTACAATTAAGGTCAGGAAATACAGGATACATTTTAACAGAGACTTAACAAAGTGCTGATGTGGGACTGTCTGCTTACTGTCATTACTATAATGACTGTTTACCATTATGGCTAATAACACATAAGTAACAAACATGAACAATTTGCAGCTGTCGTGACTATGTGAAAAGAAAAGTCATTGCGTTTGTATGGTCAGTACATGTTTTGTTTATGTTCTTTAGAATATCCCTCTCACACACACCAGGTGAGTCATAATACAGCCAGATGAATACATAATATTAACTGTGTACTATCATTCTGTGTTTTTAAGGCCGCTCATATTGTGTGAGGACACAAAGGATGCTGAACCAGTGTCTGGAGTCTCTGGTGCAGAAAGTTCTGAGTGGAGTTGTCATTAACTTTGAGAAGACTGGTCCAGATCCTGTACCTATAGGTGAAGGTAAGCAGGCTGTTATTGTTAGTGTTATTATTATTTGCATTTTCAAAGTGAAAGTGGATCATATGGTTATTTTTTTGTGGCACAGGATAGAATAAATAATTTTGCATGCCTACTTGTCATGTTTTTGGAATGAGATTTCAAACTAATCAGTTTTGCTTTGGAATATTGTTTCTGTAATCTGTAAGACAAAGGCGTTTGCCCAGCTGTACAGGATAAATAATATTAAGCGATAATATTGAGTCATACCTCCACGAGCTATTATTGTGCAAAAATGCTGAGCTAGCCTGGCAGTTTCACTTGGAAGTGTCATGTTACACAATGTGTTTCCGGTTTCATAATTGAATATGTATTGCCAAACTTAAAAAAACCTTGGATTGCAAGTTTTATTTTATTGTAATCCAAGCTAAAATTTTGCAGTTCTATGTAACTAGAAGAAAACACAAACTTGCCTTTAGATTTAAGTTTCTCAGTGTATCATGAGCTGTGCAGTGTCTGTGTTCTTTGTTTTGTTTCGTTTTTTCAATTAAATGCTCTTTTCTCTATTCAGACGGTCTCGTGGATCCAGCACGGCCTCTGTCATCTTTCAGTCCTCAGCCTTGGCACAGCTGCCATAAGCTCATCTATGTTCGGCCGAACCCCAAGACTGGTGTCCCTGTGGGTCACTGGCCAATCCCAGAATCCTTTTGGCCTGACCAGAACTCCCCCACCCTGGTGAGTTATGAGATTCATAGAGCTCATTTTTAGACCAGCCAGTATGAATGATGTAGAAGATGGAAACACAGATATGTGCCTCTATGTACTTATTTATTTCTAATACCTAATGCAGTTAGTAGATGTAATCACCCTAGTTTAGAAACATAATGTTAAAGTGAAATTAAATGGCTCTACATTATAACTGAAACCACCACAGACGCAGGGAGAACATGCAAACTAATCCCCTGAGGCGTTAGTGCAACATGGATTTATATTTCAATGCAGAAAAGTGATTACATGACGTATCAAATGAAGGCCTGTAAAAACAAGACTGCTCATATCGTAGAACTTTTTTTTAAGATTGCTGAAGTGAGGCTGGGTAGAACTGGGTATAATGTTAGTTACATTTGTTCATTTAGCAGACTCCCTCAAAAAGGGGAAGCAGTTGTGGGCTATGAGTGGCAGCAAGTGGCAGCTTGGCAGAGGTGGGACTTGAACCCCAGATCTTCTGGTTCAAAGTTCGGTACCTTAGCTGCTAAGCCACCACAATCCCATGCTGTTATACTGTAGAACACTGATAAGGTATAGAACATGGCTACATTATAGAATACTGAGAAGGAAAACACTCTAGATCTGTAGCATTGAGCTTACTGTTATACAACACTGAGTCATCCATCGTTGGTTTTATGTTACAAAGGATGAAGAAAGCTTAACTTAGATCAGTAGTATTGAGTACAGTGCAGTAAAACACTGACTAACCGAGCTGGTTGGGGATCATCAGTAAATGGCTGTTATCAGTAAATGGCTACCAAAGACTACTTAAGACAGACAAGACAAAAGTTAAACAGTAGATTCAGAGGGAGTGTTCCATAAGACCTGCTAAGAGAAATGACCATAGATCAGTAGTATTAGTGGTAATGTTATACTTCTGTATGGTTAATTACCAAAGAGTCTTGAGCAGTAGTGTGGTGTATAATGTTATAAAACAGTTTCTAAGAGAGCTAATCGAATACGCTGTCAGTAGTATTGGGCATGATGTCATTTTAGCAGACGCCCTTATCCAGAGCAACTTACACTTGATACAATCTGACAATCCAAGCAATGTGGGTTAAGGGCCTTGCTCAAGGACCCAAGAGTAGCAGTCTGGCAGAGGTGGGATTTGAACCCTGGACCTTCTGGTCCATGGTCCAGTACCTTAACCAGTAGACCATATTGTGAATATAAATATAAAGTTATAGAACACTGACTAAGAGACCTGATCAATACTAGATCAGTAGTACTGGGCATTATGTTACAGAAGACAAAGAAAGGGTTTGTTCCTAAGACATGGGTTAGGTCAATTGGTGTTTGTACAATATCTGTGAGTGAGTGTGTGCTGTGAGATGGAGTGGCACCTGTCTAGTCTTGGTTTCCACCTGGTGCTGCCAGTTAGACCTTGGCTCCCAATGACCCTGAATTGGATTAAGTGGGCATGAAAATAAATTACTGTGTGAATAATGTCACGCAGGTCAAAGATAACTGAACCTAGGTTATTAAAAGTTGGCAATAATTTGCTGCTGATCCTGTTGGGCATGTCACAAAAAACAAAATAAAACGGAACCTAGTTTTGATTATTCTTCTCAATAGGTCAATAGGTTAAAGAAGATTGACTAAGAGCTGATCCTACTGGGTGTAATGTTATGAACACAAAAAAGCCTAGAGCAGTAGTGTGGTGTGTAATGTTGTACAGATATAAGATGTAACATAAGAGAGCTAATCCTGGATTGGTAGTCTTGGTCATAATGTTATACATGACTGACTTAAAGCCAAACCTAGATCTGTAGTGTTGGGTTTAATGTTAAAGAATGTAAAAAAAAAGCATATTTTAGAGCATATTTTTGGAGTTTGGGCATAATTTTACAGAACACTGACTAAGAGAGCACATACAAAATCAGTAATACTGTTCCTATTGGGATTAATACAGGTATGCGCTGTTTAATGTCCATCCAGTTTACATCCATTCACTTTAACGTCCAACGTCTTAAGAATTATAATAGGAAATAAAAATGTCTTATACTGTAAACACCTAATTCATGTCTGAATGACAGAAAGCTAGTAGTGAGTGAATGCCTGTGACACCAGCTGACAAAAATGAGAATTGCAGGCAGAAAACAACATGGTAACTTTTTCGTTTTCAGCAAGTGTGTCAAGTTTTATAAACGCTACAAACTATACTATATGTTATATTGTTTTCTATACTATACTATACTATACTATAAACTATACTAAATGTTTTCATATTTTGTTTTAATTTATACAGTGGAATCTCAGAATGATGTTTGCAGACGACATTGTGATCTGTAGTGAGAACAGGGAACAGGTAGAAGAGAACTTTGAGAGGTGGAGGTATAATCTGTAAAGGAGAGGAATGAAAGTCAACTGTAGTAAGACAGAATACATGTGTGTAAATGAAAGAGAGGGCAGGGTTGGAACAGCCAGGCTTACAGGTGGGATTTCAGTGGTCACAAAGGTCCAGGAGTTCAGGTACTTGAGATCAACTGTCCAAGGAAATAGGGAGTGTGGAAAGGAGGTAAAGAAGAGAGTTCAGACAGGATGGGGTAGGTGGATAAGAGTGTCAGGAGTGCTGTGTGACAAAAGGGTCGCAGCAAAAGTGACAGGAAAGATTTATAAGAGAGTAGTGAGACCAGCCTTGTTGTATGGGTTAGAGACAGTGGCACTGACAAAGAGACAGGAAGCAGAGCTGGAGGTGGCAGAACTTAAGATGTTGAGGTTCTCTTTAGGAGTGTCTAGGGTGGACAGGATTAGGGATGAGAATCATCAGAGGGACAGCACAGTTGAAAATTGGGAGACAAATTCGAGGGAGGGAAGTTGAGATGGTTTTTTGGACATTGTGCAGGAGGAGGATAGGGAATAATATTGGTAGGTTTTTTTCTGAAGGAGTGTTGGCGATGATGCGCCAGGCAAGAGATGGAGAGGAAGACCAAAGAGGAGAGGAGTTATTTGGTTGTGGTAAATGAAGATATGCAGGGAGTTGGGGTGAGAGTAGAGGACGTGGAGGACAGGGTGAGGTGGAAACGTTTAACTCGCTGTGGTGACCCCTGATAAAGGGAGAAGCCGAAAGAAGAAGTAGAAGAATCTCGGAATGTAAATAGGATTAATCCATTCCCGACTCCCAAAGGACTGCTTTTTTTTACACCTGTATTCATATGTAATTAATGACTAAAAGCATAAATAAAGCAAAGTACTGCAATTATATGTGTAAAATCAATAAAGACATAAGATAAGGTGAAAATAATATGAGACTTTATAGCCACCTAGGGCGAACACAGTTTTGGCACGTTATCGCTGAGACAGCGGTGCTGAGACTGAGGGGGTCTGAAATCACACCCACAGACTGATATACATGTACATAATATAATAATATATTAATAAAATAATACTCTATAATATCCATAATATGCCTATGATTATGTGCAGTGTGGTTGGAAGCTCACACAGCTGGAGTGTTTCTTTTTAGGGTGCTGATGTCGAAAGTGGGAATGTTTGCTTGAATTTGGGGGCAAATACAATTCAAACTGACTGTTCAATGTCCGAATTGTTCGAGTGAAAAGTCGTTTCCACTGTACTATTGTTTAAAACAAAACTGCTATGTGACTATGGTTCAGTCAACGTCCTGTTTCACAGAATGTAATGCAGATGTTAAATGGGGCATACCTGTATAATAGAGCACATGCATAGCTTTATTGTCGCATGTTAATGTTATAAAATGCTCCCTGAGACACAGCCAGTCGTGTCTGCATGTATGCTGGCAGCAGGCAATGCTTGCTGGGACTTGAACCTAGTTCCACATGGGCAGTGGCATACCAGACATAAGATAACAGAGAACGAAGAAAGCTGAAGCTTGGTCAAAGTCAGATTTGTAGATATCTTCTAATATCTATGGCCAATCCCAAATTGAGCAAGCCTACGGTGACATTGGCAAGGAAAAACTCCCTAAACGTTATGAGGAAGAAACCTTGGTTAGTACTATTGGTATGAAGTTACTGACTTAGAGCTGATACTAGATCAGTTGTATTAGGTGTAATGCGATAGAATCGTGAGTAAGACAACAGTGGAGTTTAAATACTAGTGTAGGTGGGTGCCAGAAGTTCAAACCTGTGTTTTACTGCACTACACAGACTTGTTTCCATGTTTCTTCAGCCTGCATGTGCAACTGAGAGTGCAACTGCTAGCTGAATGTGGCAGCAGCCATGAGTGATCTCAGCTTCTCATTTGGCTGCAGAAGTCTTTTAACTGCTTGTCTCTGTATATGAGGTCATTTCCACCTCCTGCTTCTTCCTTCCTATATTTTCCAGTGTCATGGTGGCACAGTACTGTGACATGCATATAAAATAGCACAATGGGTCGTGGGTGTTGGGTACGCTGCTGCCTGCTTGCAGTGAACATGCAAATTTGCATTTGATTAAAGTAGTGTTAATTGCTGTCTGTCCTTGGCATTTGTTTTCTAGTTCACTAAAGTTCTGCAGCAAAGCTAAAGAACATTAACATCAAGGAATCATTGTATTCATTAGGTTGTAAAAAAGTCTTTAGAAAACTGTTTTGCTTTTTCCTAAGTGTTGTGACTGCATGCTCAGGATATGTTACATGCATGTTACACATGGGTCAATTCCCCCTGGTGCTGTAATTTGTCAAAAACCTGGCTGTCCAGCAGATAGGCACCATGGTCAACACAGTTTTAAAGAACATTCTCTGATTTGTACTTCTCTTTTAGCCTCCTCGCTCGGCCCATCCCATAGTGCGCTTTTCCTGCGTGGACTGTGAGCCCATGGTGATCGACAAGCTGCCCTTCGATAAGTACGAGCTGGAGCCCTCACCGCTCACCCAGTACATTTTGGAGAGGAAGTCCCCTCACACGTGCTGGCAGGTTGGTCGTACCTTTAGGTTTATTCTTATGTGGTCTACATTACAAGAGGGCAGCTTTTATGCCAAAATGGTCACCCTGTTCAAATTGTTGATTTTTGATCAGCAGGGAACTTAAATATAATTTTTTGGAAGCATTTCCAGTTACATTTTGCAGTGTTCATATGGCGAGGCTGCAATTCGCTAGCTTGCCACCATAGAGACGGTTTGGGGCACCACACCATATTTTTGTACTCGACGTTAATTTGTTCCAGAAGGCTCAGCGAGTGAAATTTTCCCATAAGAAATAATGTAAATTGAATTAATCTGTTCCACATTTCCAAACTCCACACTATAAAAGGGGTTATATGCATTAATGAAGCTGTAGTGTACATGTGCTCCTGATTTATGATTGGGATATATTCCGACCATCATAAGATGCTTGATCATGAACCGATGAGTCTATACTGTATCATAGCAGGGCCTACATTAAATATGCTTAAAACACTTATGAACCTACAGTGGTGCTTGAAAGTTAGTGAACCCTTTAGAATTTTCTATATTTCTGCATAAATATGACCTAAAACATAATCAGATTTTCACACAAGTCCTAAAAGTAGATAAAGAGAACCCAGTTAAACAAATGAGACAAAAATATTATACTTGGTCATTTATTTATTGAGGAAAATGATCCAATATTACATATTAGTGAGCGGCAAAAGTATGTGAACTTCTAGGATAAGCAGTTAATTTGAAGGTGTTTTCAATCAATGGGATGACAATCAGGTGTGAGTGGGCACTCTGTTTTATTTAAAGAACAGGGATCTATCAAAGTCTGCTCACAACACACGTTTGTGGAAGTGTATCATGGCCCGAACAAAGGAGATTCCTGAAGATCTCAGAAAAAGAGTTGTTGCTGCTTATCAGGCTGGAAAAGGTTACAAAACCATCTCTAAAGAGTTTGGACTCTACCAATCTACAGTCAGACAGATTGTGTACAAATGGAGGAAATTCAAGACCATTGTTCCCCTCCCCAGGAGTGGGCAACCAACAAAGATCACTCAAAGAATAAGGTGTGTAATAGTTGGCGAGGTCACAAAGGAGCCCAGGGTAACTTCTAAGCAACTGAAGGCCTCTCTCACATTGGCTAATGTTAATGTTCATGAGTCCACAATCAGAAGAACACTGAACAACAATGGTGTGCATGGCAGGGTTGCAAGGAGAAAGCCACTGCTCTCCAAAAAGAACTGCTCGTCTGCAGTTTGCTAAAGATCACGTGGACAAGCCAGAAGGCTACTGGAAGAATGTTTTGTGGACGGATGAGACCAAAATAGAACTTTTTGGTTTAAAAGAAAAGCGTTATGTTTGGAGAAAGGAAAACACTGTATTCCAGCATAAGAACCTTATCCCATCTGTGAAACATGGTGGTGGCAGTGTCCATGAATTGGGCCTGTTTTGCTGCCTCTGGACCAGGACGGCTTTGGCTATCCTGGTCGCAATGAAACAATTAATATCTGAATTATATCAGAGAATTCTAAAGGAAAATTCGGGACATCTGTCCATGAAGTGAATCTCAAGAGAAGGTGGGTCATGCAGCAAGACAATGACCCTAAGCATACAAGTTGTTCTACCAAAGAATGGTTACAGAAGAATAAAGTTAATGTTTTGGAATGGTCAAGTCAAAGACCTGACCTTAATCCAATCGAAATGTTGTGGAAGGACCTGAAGTGAGCAGCTAATGTGAGGAAACCCACCAACATCCCAGAGTTGAAGCTGTTTTGTACGCAGGAATGGACTAAAATTCCTCCAAGCCGGTGTGCAGGACTGATCAACAGTTACAGGAGACGTTTAGTTACAGTTATTGCTGCACAGGGGGGTCACACCAGATACTGAAAGCAAGGTTCACATACTTTTGCCACTCACTAATATGTAACATTGGATCATTTTCCTCAATAAATAAATGAGTAAGTATAATATTTTTGTCTCATTTGTTTAACTGGGTTCTCTTTATCTACTTTTAGGACTTCTAAAGGGTTCACAAACTTTCAAGCACCACTGTACAGTTGGGCAAAATCATTAACACAAAGCTTATTTTCTAGTAAAGTGTGTAATATCTCATGTACTTTATTGAATAATGTATTGAAAGTGAAAAGCAAACACAAAATACTTAGTCTATTGGCAAACTCAGGTGCTGCTGTTCAGCTGGCTGCTGTCGGGATGCCCAGCCTATGCGGCAAAGTATCATATTGTGCAGCTGTTTTCACTATTCTCACTACTTTACTATGATATGATATCGTCTATGTATTTTCCCCATTTACCATTTTATACTCTAATTAAACCTTGTTCCTCTCAGCATTATGAAGCATTATGATTAATATTTTTTCATGTAGTCTAAAGATACTGAAGCAAGCACAAGTCTAAAATTGGATTATTCCGTGTTCTTTCTTAAATGTCAGTGAATCTTGTTACCCTATAGATACCAACAGTCTGACAGTAATGCATTAATTAGCAGACTGATTTAAGAAAAGGCAGGAAAACAAGGCATGTGTTGAAAAAGGGTTCTAGCGAATGAATAAGAGCAACTGCCTATTTTTGAAATGCTGTCACATGATCAAATTCCTGCTGCTATTCATTCAGTGTCCACAAACATAGATGATGGGTGATACTAAATCACACAGTGTGTAATTAAGGTTTTACTCTCATGTGGGGTGGTGACACGGGGTGTCTTTGTGAGTTTACTCCAGGTGCTCCAGTGTCCTCCAGCATTACAAAGACATGCATTAGGTTCACTGGTTGCTCTAAATTGGCCCATGACTAGTGTGTTAATATAACCTTGTGCCTGTCATGAATATAGCCATTGATGCTGATGTGACATTAAATATACTAATAAACAAACATCTCCCATGTGGATGTTGCACACTTGAGAGCCATTAGCTGATCCACTGACAAGACTTCCTACTATTAAAGTTGAATAACCAAAGGCTGTATTGGTTAGAATTTGTAACCATGTGGCATGTCGGTTATCAGGAGACTTGATCTGAAAACACCCACACATGATGACACTTGAAAAGAAGAGGTACTATTGAGGGGGATTGTTTGGAGCCATTTTTAGCTTGTCCCTGAGGAGTGTCTCTTATAATGAGGCACTGATGGAGTTGCTTTGTCTTGGAGGAGTATCTAAGAGCAGAGGGTTCATGCTCAGGAGAGACCAAGCTCTGATTTCCCTTCTCCCTTGCTATCCAGGTGTTTGTGAACGGTAGTGGCAAGCACAGCGACGCCACACAGCCCTTTGGCTACCTGAAAGCGAGCACTACTCTCACATGTGTCAATCTCTTTGTCATGCCTTACAACTACCCCGCTCTGCTGCCACTTCTCGGTAAGTGTATATGCTAGTTTGGATACTATACTTTGGATATGCATAGGCCTTAACTGGATAACTCCAAATCAGAAACCGTTGGGACAATGTGTAAAATGCAAATAAATATAAACTCACTGTTTCTTACATTTACTTCACTTTTATTTCATTGCAGACAGTATGAACCCAAGACACTGAATGTTTTGTCTGGTCAACTTTCATTTCATTTTTTTTAATATACATCCATTCCATACACTGTTCACGCCTTTTTAATGTGTGCAGCATGTGGTTTTGCTTTGTCTCGTTAAAAAATGCATTGATGTCCCTGGAAATGATGCCATCTTATAGGCAGTACATGATGCTCTAAAATCTCAAAGGACTTTTCTGCACTAATGCTGCCATCACAGAACTTACCTTTTCTAATGGCACTGACTCAACCCCATACCATGACAGACACTGGCTTATGGACTTATAACAGGCCTATAACAGTCTGGATGGTCTTTTTTGTCTTTGGTCTGAAGCACAGGGCACCTATTTTTTCAAAAATAAGATCTGGAGTACTGATTCGTCTGACCACAATATACGTTTGCATTGTGTGATGGTCCATCCAAAGATGCCTCAGAGCCCAGAGAAGTCAATATCACTTCAGGACACGGTTACTGTCCCAACTTTGTCTGATTTGGAGTTGTTGAATGTAAAGTCTCATAAATATACTGTCTCACTTCTTGTAAGCCAGTGATATGCACATTATAAAGTGTTGTTGCCTTTATTCAATATGCTAATATGTTTTTAACAGATGACTTTTTCAAAGTACACAAACTGAAGCCAAACCTCAAGTGGCGGCAGGCCTTCGAGGTCTACTTAAAATGTATGCCTCCTTACTTTCTGCTGGTAAGTTTTGCACAACCAGTCAGGCATGTTTAGCTGAAATATTTTCTAATGATTCGGTCTTGACTTGTAATTGTTCAGTACTTGTGCTTAGAAATCTATGTGGCGGGGTAAATGTGAGCTTGAAAAATTAGCTCATTTATGTGAGCTGTGAAGCTTAAAGTCTATAATGAGGTTGGAATCTTGTCCTCGGTGAAAATTACCTCATTTTGCCTTCCTCTGTCTCTTCTGTACTCATCTCTCTTCATCGCTGGGTACCCACAGCCCTTAAAGAAGGCACTGAGGATGATGGGTGCTCCGAATCTCATCTCTGATAACATGGATTGTGGACTCAGTTACAGTGTCATTTCCCACCTAAAGAAACTCAGCCAACAGGTGAGCTTCTCTACATTTGTCCGTGAAATCAATACATGAAATTACGCATTAGCTCTGGCCTGAAATTGCTAAAATTGTCTAGTAAATCTCAGTGAGTTTTTTGCTTATATACCAAGACACTTGTAGTATTTCCACCTTGTAATTTGGAGACCATGTCAGCTTGAAGTTTTTGTCAGCTTCCTCAAACCATTCCTGAACATTTTAGCAGTGTAGCAGGGTGCATTATCCGGCTGACATATGCCACTATCATTACTGTTGACATGTAAGGGCGTACTTGTTCCGCAACAGTGTTTAGGTAGATTGTACATGTGTAAGTAACCCAAGGTTTCCCAGCAGAACATTGCCTAGAGCATCACACTGGCAGTGTTGCTCACGGGACCTGTATAACTTACATTGTAAAAGATAAAACAGTTTTCTGTCCCTTTAAAATAATAACATGATCAAGTGCAATAAAGCTGTTGGAAGGATAAATGTTAAAATTGTGATAAATATTTTATATATCAGTGTAGGTTTAATACTTATGTCAATGGCTAACTTGTATAGCAGCATTCTCACAATAAAAAAAACTAAACTGCACTGTTGTGGTGCTCATTAAAACTCTTATATGGTTACTGTGTTAAGAAGGGTTTTAGACAGTGGAGAATATAAGACAGTAGGAGAGGAACTAATGATACACAGAGGGTGTGGGATCAAAAGACAAAAAGCGACAAATCACTAGCCCACTCACAGCGGGTCTGCGTTCATGCCTCAGTACTGCCAAGCTGCCCAGACCAGAATAAGTGGGGCTAAAGCATGGACAAGTGGTATAAAAACATTTATAGAATGTATCAGAGGCCCTGTCTGCATTTATCAGCTCTAGAATGAGGTATAACTGAGCTGAGCAGTTAAAAGTTAATGGCCTTGCCCAGGGGCCCAACAGTGGAGCTTGACAGAGTGTGGATTTAAGCTCTCAATCTTCTGATTAGTTCAGGCATGCGCCATTTAAGGTCCGCATTCTATTTTGTGAAACAGTTCGCTGACCAAAATGGACCAGATAGTCCCATAGTCACATTGGTAGTTTAGATACTTTGCACATAGTGTTTAGAAACAATAATATTCATTAAAACATAATATGAAAACATTTAGTACAGTACTGTACTGTAATTGCTTTCTTCGTATCTCTTATAAACTTTGAAACACTTGCTGAAAACAAAAACGAAAAGAATGTTGCCATGTTGTTTTCTGTCTTCGAGACTGTGATTCTCTTTTCTGTCAGCAGGTGTAGCAAGGGTTTGCTCGTACTACTTTTCTGTCATTCAGATGTCAATTAGATGTGAGTGTGTGTGTATATATATATATATATATATATATATATATATATATATATATATATATATATATCCACACATATACACATATACACATACATACATCCATATATATATATGGATATATATATATATACACACACACACACACATCTAATTGACATCTGAATGACATATATATATATATATATATATATATATACACATATATTATACATAATTATACTAAAAACAAATCCTGAAAATTACATTGGATGATTTTTAAATAATCAATTTGCATTTTATTGCATGAAATAAGTATTTGATACAACAGAAAAACAGAACTTAATATTTGGTACAGAAACCTTTGTTTGCAATTACAGAGGTCAGACGTTTCCTGTAGTTCTTGACCAATCTGCACACACTGCAGCAGGGGTTTTGGCCCACTCCTCCATACAGATCTTCTGCAGATCTTTCAAGTTTTGAGGCTGTCGCTGGGAAACATTGAGTTTCAACTCCCTCCAAAGATTTTCTATTGGGTTCAGGTCTGGAGACTGACTAGGCCACTCCAGGACCTTCATATACTTCTTACGGAGCCACTCCTTAGTTGCCCTGGCTGTGTGTTTCAGGTCATTGTCATGCTAGAAGACTCAGCCACGACCCATCTTCAGTGCTCTTACTGAGGAAATGAGGTTGTTGGCCAAAATCTCACGATATATGACCCTGTTAATTCCTCCCTTTACAGAGTGCAATCGTCCTGTCCCCTTTTGCAGAAAAGCACCCCAAAGTATGATGTTTCCACCCCCATGCTTCACGGTTGTTCTTGAGGTTGTACTCATCCTTCTTCTTCCTCCAAACACGACGAGTGGAGTTGATACCAAAAAGCTCTATTTTGGTCTCATCTGACCACATGACCTTCTCCCATGCCTCCTCTGGATCATCCAGATGGTCATTGCCGAACTTCAAACGGGCCTGGACATGTGCTGGCATGAGCAGGGGGACCTTGCGTGCCCTGCAGGATTTTAATCCATGACGGTGTAGTGTGTTACTAACGGTAATCTTTGAGACAGTGGTCCCAGCTCTCTTCAGGTCATTGACCACGTCCTCCTGTGTAGTTCTGGGCTGATTTTTGACCTTTCTCAGAGTCATCCTTACCACATGAGGTGAGATCTTGCATGGAGCCCCAGACCAAGGAAGGTTGAACATCATCTTTTGTTTCTTCCATTTTCTAATAATGGCACCAACAGTTGTTGCCTTCTCACCATGCTGCGTAGCTATCGTCCTTTAGCCCATCCCAGCCTTGTGCAGGTCTACAATTTTGTCCCTGGTGTCCTTAGACAGATTTTTGGTCCTGGCCATGGTGGAGAGGTTGGAGTGTGATTGATTGAGTGTGTGGACAACGAGTGCAAACAGGTGCAACTAATACAAGTAACGAGTGCGGAATAGGAGGGCTTCTTAAAGAAAAACGAACAGGTCTGTGAGAGCAAGAATTCTTGCTGGTTGGTAGGTGATCAAATACTTATGTCATGCAATAAAATGCAAATTAATGACTTAAAAATCATACAATGTGATTATCTGGATTTTTTTTTTGAGATTCCGTCTCTCACATTTGAAGTGTACCTACGATAAAAATTACAGATCTCTACATTCTTTATATATTCTTATTTTCCCCACTGTATATATGTGTATATATATATATATATATATATATATATATATATATATATATATATATATATATATATATATATATATATATGTTGGGATGCATATGAAATGGTGCAAATCTGTAGTCCAGAGCCTCAATCACTCAAGAGTAATTATGTTTTGCCCTTTTAGGCAAAGAAGATGGAGTCCGACCGGATGATGAATCGTGTCGGTGGGTAAAAAGGCCCCTCAGGAAACGGGCATCAAGGTGAAGAATCACTCGAGCACACTGTCTCTAGCCCATCGACGTGACTTCAAACAGCTGCTACAGGGCATCACGGGCGAGGTGCCCCTCCGCCTCAACGATATCAACTTCAAAGAATTCACTGGATTTCAGATCGCTCTGCTCAACAAGGTACATCTGTAGCAGTGGGGATCAGCCGGCTTGGCGTTTCACTCTTTAATCATTTATGCTCAGATCATGTTTTTTGGGTCAGAGTTTGCAAAGCTTGAAGGAGATGTGACATGACATCCGCTTGTAAGCATGCAGACTGTAATCAAGTATTTCAGTGGATGCAGAATGGGTTTTTTTTTTGTAAATTGAGCAGTGCATTAGCTTTAATATGGCGAGATGGTATAATATAGACTTAGATTACGTAAAAGTCCTGTTTATATGTTCTACTGACATTTGAAAGTTATTGCTTTGTATTAAAATCTGTATTTCCTGTCAAGGATGTAAAGCCCCAGGCTTATCGAAATGCCTACGATATACCACGACGAAATCTTCTGGATCAGGTCACACGAATGCGCTCCAACCTTTTGAGGACGACTCAGAAGCACATCAGGAGCCAAGATGAAGGTGAACACACCAAACACAGAAATATACTCACCAGGCACTTTATTACCTATACCTGCTAGTGCTGGCTTTGAAGATCCTTTTGCTTTAATTCTTAATGGCATAGCTTCAACAGTGTACTGGAAACATTCCTCAGATATATTGGTCCATAGTGAGATGACACCATCATGCTGTTACTGCAGATTTGTCAGTTGCACATCCATGATGCAAATCTCCCATTCCACCACGTCCCAAATCTGTTCTGTTGGACTGAGAACTGGTGACTGTGGAGGACATTTGAGTACAGTGGTTTGAGCTTTGGGACATGGCACGTATAAAATGGGTTCACTGTGGTCAAAGGGATGGACATGGTCAGCAACAATACTGTGGAGTTTAAAAGATGCTCAGTTGGTTTTAAGGGCCACCACCAGCATGAGCTGTTGATACCAGGCAGTGTGAATCTATGCTTTCATGTTGTTTGGCAAGTTCTGACCCAACCATTCGAATGTCGCATTAGAAATCGAGACTCGTCAGACCAATCCAGTCTTCGATTGTCCAATTATGGTGAGCCTGTATGAATTGTAGCCTCAGTGTCCTGTTCTTAGCTGACAGCAGTGGCACCTGGTGTGGTATTTTGCTGATGTAGCCCATCTGCTTCAAGGTTTAAAATGTTGTTCATTCAGAGATGCTCTTCTGTGTACCTCGTTTGTAACTTATTTGAGTTACTGTCGCCTTTCTGTCAGCTCAAACCAGTCTGGCAATTCTACTCTGAATTCTACTCTGGCATTTTTGCCCAGGAAGCTGCCACTCACTGGATAGTTTCTCTTTTTCAGACCATTCTCTGTAAACCAGAGACATGGCTGTGTGTGAAAATCCCAGTAGATCATCAGTTTCTGAAATACTCAGACCAGCCCATGTAGTACCAACAAGCATGCCACGTTCAAAGTCACTTAATTCACATTTCTTCCGCATTCTGATGCCCTTTTTGAACTTCAGCAGACCTGACCATGTCTACATGCCTAAATGCATTAAGGATCTGCCTTGTGATTGCCAGCGTATTATTTGTGTAATGAGCAGTTAAACAGGTGTAGCTAATAAAGGGACTGTGGTAGCCTAGTGGGTAAGGTACTGGACTATGGACCAGAAGGTCCAGGGTTCAAATCCCACCTCTGCCAAGCTGCCACTGTTGGGTCCTTGAGCAAGGCCCTTAACCCACAAATGCTTGGATTGAATGATTGTATCAATTGTAAGTTGCTCTGGATAAGGGCATCTGCTAAATGCTGTAAATGTAATAAAGTGTATTATGTTAGATAATTCAATACGCAATTATTTAATGCAACATGAAGCAAAAAGCTGGTGTAAATCCAAATGCACAATATCTTGAACATTGAGTTTTGCAGTGACAGCAACACTGTGAAGGTGGAGCACTTGTTTGATGATATACATATGCGATTTTGCAGATTATTTGCACAGTATTCCTGTGGGTCAGATGGGAAACTATCAGGAGTACCTGAAGATGATGCCATCGCCCCTGCGTGAAATCGATCCTGACCAGCCCAAACGTCTGCATACATTCGGCAACCCGTTCAAGCAGGACAAGAAGGTGCTTTAATAATACAACCTATTACATTGTACACGATACATAAAGACTCGGTATAGTTGTTAGTACACTGGCTTTAATTATTTAGGAATAATATAACTTGTTTAGGTAATAGCAAGGCTTTATTACTAAGCCTCAAATACCTTAAGTATCAGTTACACATGGTGCAGTACATAAACCCTTGCTAATTTTTGTTATGATTCACAGTTCTACCACGGAAACTTCCACAAAGAGCAGCGTGAATGTGACTAATGCTTTTCTCTGCATGCTCACAGGGAATGATGATTGATGAAGCGGACGAATTCGTCACCGGCCCCCAGAACAAGAAAAGGGGAAACCCAACAGAGTCTAACTCGGGGGCAGCTCCGAAGAGGCGACGGAGCATGTCCCCTTTGCTGCGACGCCCTCAAACTCCACCCATCATCACCAACCATGTCATGGGTAAAGGTCCCGTGGGGACCTCAGGTCAACATGGACTTATTAAACCCATCCCACTGCATAAAGGTGAGCATGATAAAGCTCAGTGATTAGGGAAGCAGAAGGGAAGCCTGTCATAGTGTTACGACTGTAATCTAATTTTAGAATGAAGCTGCTTCTGTCTGATTAGGAGTACAAATGATATGCATGTAAATATCTAGGGCTCCCCCTCAAAGCAAAAGTGTGTGCACAGATGTGAAATAAGAAATGGAGGTTTTTCATATTTACATAGAGCTACTATTTTTAAGAAGCCACAATTGCCAGTTGCTGAAATGACCAGAATCCACTCCCATAGTCACAGCTAGTTTCAGGTTCAGAATCATAGCACTAAACCAACCATCAGTCCTTGCTTTGGGTGTCTCCCTCTATAGGAGCAGATGGGAACAGCATAGTGGTTGCAGAGAGCAATGGTGAGAGGGTGATGAGTGCAGAGTCTGGGGGCAGTTGGCCTGGAGGAGTGGATGGAGGCCCTGTAACTCTCTCTCTGGAGGAGAGAGACGGAATGAAGGATACTGATGGAGGAGAGGACGGAGTGCTGCTGGAAAACAGGTTAGGAGAAGAGTGTGTGGATGAAAGGCCGCCGGAAAGAGTGCAGAACTGTGAGATTCTGGGGTCGTCAGACCGAGAGGGAGTGACTGAGGGGGCTGAAGAAGACTCGTCTACACAGGCCACAGTGGTCATGGTTCCTCTGGAGGGAAGCAATGCAGAACTCCGCATGCGGGTCATGAAAGAGGTCCGCAAGCCTGGTCGCAGTGAGTGTCCCGATGTCTGGCTTTATATTTAAATAATGCACGTTTTAGATGTTGTTTTTTTAGTTTTCTAACCTAAACCTTTACCATTTGGTAGATTATGAGCCAATCTTCAGGCTGCTAGAAGAGGTGAAAGGACCAGTGTCAGTCCAGAGGTACTTTATTCATCATGCCATCAAAGAAGCTGCCAGGTGGGTGTCTGGTATTGTGACAGAGCGCACACACACACATACACACACACACACACACAGGTGTGTCTGTATTTTCTATCTAAAATATAGTCATTGAAAAATTGATGGAAAATCATTCATTACCCAAACCCGCTTAATCTCAGTCAGGATTGCAATCGGCCTAACTGGCAGCACAGGGTGCAAGAAGGTAACCATCAATGGACAGGGTGCCATTCAAGGCACATGCATGCACACACACTTTAGAAATGCCAGTTGACCTAAAGCATTTTTTTTTATTTGGGAGAAATCTGGAGTACCCAGAGGAAGCCCATGCCTGCATAGGGAGAACATGCAAACTAACACACAGTCAGCAGCCAGGCCCGGACTCGTACCCGTGTTTCTGGAGCTGTAACCACTGCGCCAGCATTCTGCCCTAATACGAAACTTAAGCACATAAAACAGCTCCACAGAAGAAGACCTGAGCTCTCCAGTGAAAGTATCTGGTTTGTACAGCGTTAGTGGTGTGCACTATGTATCGACTGCGATAATATAATAAAAGGGCATAACTGAAGCTAAAAATGAATGGACAGACTGTACCAGGAGACAAAAGACAGACACCACCAGCCTCACAGTGTACGTGGTTAGACGCACTTGCTTACTCGCGTTCAGGTGGTTTAGTTTTGAAAAGACAAGTGTGTAGGTAACAGCACAAAAACACACTCAGCAAACCTTCGAGGAACCATTCTGCAAAAAAGTGTCTTACAATAAAAAAAGCAACAGATGGAAAAACATAAAAGAATGCGGTCACCAGTAACAATGGAAAAGATGCAGTGCCAATTCAGGCAGTTGAGAGAGATGGGTTCAAACTACTTTTGAATACTTTAGACCCAAGATATACACCACAGTATCATCTAATTATCGTTATCGACAAAATCTTTTTTCAAAATTGCGCCCCCTGGGTATAATCTGTATGTTTTTTTGTATGTCACAGCATTCAGGTGTGTTCTAAATTATCTATGCATTATTTCATACATCTTGAAGGGTGAAATGTATTATTAAAAATGGTTGCTTGACTTCTGGAGACCTTTCATATCTACCTGTAACTGTTTTGCTGAGGTTCTAAATGCAAAGACGTTAACGCAACCTTATCAGGGAACAGCCTTAAATGTGACATTTCTGCTCATCTTCTACACTATTCACCTACTTTTTAAAAAATAAAGGATGCACATTTTGTAATTTCTTTGAACAAACAGGCTATGCATAAAAAAAGATCCATTTGTTGCAATAATATGGCCATAATAAAAAAGGTTTATGGCACAGTCTACTGGCTTACTGCACTTTTCCCAATATCGAAGCACCATTGATGATGTTCTACCTCAGATATTATCTCCTTGTGCTAAATAAACAATTTTTTTCCAAACTGATTCACATGCACTAGAGATTTTTGAAATTTATAAAAACCTGCTTTGAAGTTCATTTGCAGTTTTGGGCTGAACATACTGGCATACACTGGGGCCAATAACTCCTTTGAGATAACTAGTGAAAATGCTTGTTTGGATATTTGTGGAGAAGAAGTCATGCTGCAGCAGGATAATGACCCAAATGAACCTCAAAGCTGTACAACAACTAACTGAAGCCTATAAAATCTCAAGGTGTGCTGACTGTCAAGGCACATGATAGTCACAATACTACACACTAATTTATTGCAGCCCTTGATGTTTGAAGAGTGACAATCACAGGTTTGAGTGTGGTGTTCAGTCGGGGTGTTCATTAAAGTCTCACGAAGTACAATTGTGTTGGTGTTAGTAGGTTAGGTAGAATATTTTGACATGGATAGAGACCAGACTACAGTGAGTAAGTAGTTAAAGCATTAATTCCAAAGAAACCTGTCACATGCAACATGCTATACCTCAAACAACCTCATTGGTAACACCATAATAGGTACAGGAAGACAGGAAGGAACCTGCCCTTTTTCCCTAGAACCATTTTCCCCGAATTCCTCATGTCATGCATTCATCAAGATGTTGGAGCCATTCCTTTGAGGTTTTGGTCCATGTCGACATAATATATGAATGTAGATCTATATACTCACACACACTCACTGATGACTTTATGTATAACTCCTTGTCATACATAAACTTACCATATAGAAGCACTTTGTAGTTCTACAATTACAGACTGTAGTTCATCTGTTTCTCTACATATTTTTAGTCCCCTTTACTCTCCAATGGTCAGGACCCCCACAGATCAGGTACTATTTGGGTGTTGGATCATTCTCAGCACTGCTGTGACACCGACGTGGCGGTGGTGTGTTAGTGTGGGTTTTGCTGGTACGATTGGATCAGACAACAGTGCTGCTGGAGTTTTTAATAACTCCTCAGTGTCAGTGCTGAACTCAAGAGTCCACCAACCAACAATGTCCAGCCACCAGCAACCCTGATGAAGGCAGCGTCCTGATGACGGACTAGAGAGGACTAACACAAACTGTGCAGCAACAGATGAGCTCCTGTCTGACTTTACAAGGCGAAGCAATGTGGTAGATGGGTCTAATAAAGTGCACAGTGAGTGAACATTGTTTAAAAACTCCAGCAGCACTGGTGTGTCTGATCCAGTCCTATCAGCAGAACACACAACCACCAAATCAGTGCCACTGAAGTGCTGAGAATGATCCACCACCCAAATAGTAGGTCTGTGTGGGTCCTGATCATTGGAGAAAAAAGGATGTAGAGAAACAGATGGACTACAGTCTGTAATTGTAGAACTACAAAGTACAGCTGTATGGTAAGAGGAACTGATAAATTGGACAGTAAGTGTAGAAACAAGGTGTGCTTAATGACAGGATGGGTGAGTGTATATTGAATCTCGACCAACTCAAAACAGACATAAGCAATTCCCTTCTAATTGTGGCTGCCATCTTCTACATGGAGTTATGTCCTACCCGTGTCTGCATGGGATTCAGCTGGGTATTATGGTTTCCTCCTACATTCCAAAGACGTGTTAGCATGCCTGGTTGCTCTAAATTGCCCCAGTGTGAGTGTGTCTGACTGGTATCGTTATAAACCTGCTCCGGTCATGAATATCCATTGATGCTGACGTGACATTAAACAAACGTACTCTAATTGTGACAAGCTGAAACACATTAAAAACATTATTCCAGCAGGTAATTTAGGCATCTAGTCTATTTTCAGTGTATAGTATAAGCAAATGAAAGTGATACTCAAGTGGATGTCTGTTACCGGAAGTCTTCAACAGTGTCATCTTTTCTGAATACTCCTAAAGTGACTCTGCGTCAGACTAAGTAATGTCGATGAGCATATTTTCTACGTTATTTTAGTTATCTGTCAATATTTACTTGGTTTCTGTTTTTTTAACTATTACTACATCATTGTTTGACTAGATAAATTTGTTTAATTCTTACATTTATCACCTAAGCCACCCAACGAGTATGGGTCCTTTTTGAGTCTTGGTCCTAGCAAGGTTTCTTCGCCACCGTCAGCCTAGGCTTGCTCAGATTGGGATTGGTCCTAGATATTAGAAGATAATCTAAAATTGTAAAGCTACTTTTAGTCAGGGCTTCATTGTGTTAAAAAAAACACATCAATAAATTTGATTTAACTAATGATATGTTTTGTGTGTCCTCTCACTCTCAGGTTTAAGAAGCGTGTGCTGATCCAGCAGCTAGAATCTGTGCTGGAGGAGATCGAGGAGAGGCAGTTGATGCCTGCGCAAGTTAACAACATCCACGGCAGATAGTGAGAAGCCCTCACTTATTAGGGACAGAAAAATGTAAAAACACATGCGAGGAGATGGCAGAGAGTGGCGTGCAAGCACGCCTGGTAAAGGCTCGCACTGTCCTTCCGGATGAGCGAGGATGATGGTATCATAGGAAAAATGGAGGAATGGAGAAGCAGGACTCTGCTCCATTCATCTGATGACACTCCGAGGTACCGGAGGGGTGACGCACTAGGAAGTCCCCATGTGGAGAGATTTGAACAGCATAGAGATGTTAAATGCAACGTCGGTCGGCAGGTCTCGCCCACTGTATGCCATGAGAGGAGAGCGGGCATGTAAAGCAATTATGTCTGTCCACTGTTTAGACTTCAGTACATCACGATGTACATGTTTGCACAGAAAAAGGACAAAGGTTCGAGAGCAGTCCGGGAGCACCAATCCAAGACCAATTAGGAGCAATAATACTGATATCATCAGTACACCAAGCTCAGTTTTGTACACACACACACACACACACACACACGTTAACAAGAATGCACTTGCAGGTAGCACTCAGTCTCGATACAACCTGATGCCCACGAGATGCCACCCCAAGCAGGAAGTGACTGAGCTCTATAGCTGGTTTGTCTGTGTCGATATAAAGCAACAGGACCAGTCAATTTGTTACGACAAGCTTCAGCAGGCTCTGTTCACATAAACTAATAACATGCCTTTAAAGCAATAGGATCCAGTGCAGAGCGAGCCAGGAAATGCATCGTTGGATGAGCTACACCAGTCAATGACCTGGTCCTCACAGGAGCATGCGCTCGACTGTCACTGGCTTCTTCTCACATGAAAAAGCTACGTTAGTGACCACATGGTTGTTCATGTTCGTTTATTTTTCAGAGCAGATGTATATGGCTTTTGGCGTTCAGAAATAAGATTATTTTTGGATGGTATTCTTACCAGAACATATTTTAAGAATTGTACAAAACATTTTGTAACTTTATTATATACGAAATGGAAAGCTTTATGATTTTTTTAAGAAAAAAAAATGAAAAGCAAATAAACATTATACACAAAGCAAGTGTTAAACGCACTCAGTTCACTCTCCATTGTTTTGAGAGAAGAGGGACCAGACTGAGGCTTGTTCATGGCTTTCTGTTTGGTCACAACCACATCATTGTACCAATTACTATTATTATCACTATCCTTACAGACCCCATAGGTTGAGTGATGCCGTTACAAGGGGTGTAATGATGCACTCTGCTCATGATTCGATTTTCTTATTATTATAAGTGTAAATGTAACTTTTTTCTGGAGTAAAGTTGAGCCAAAAACACTCCAGTCCCTTGCAAATAAAATTCCTACAAACAGAAGTAGGAAAATGTTCTATTGTAGCTCCACCTTCTATTAAATAACCAACTGAAAACATTCCTTTTTAATTTAAAAATTATTCAAAATGTGTACTTTTCTTGTACACAAACTAAGTTGCATATGATTTTGCCCTCTGGAGTTGCATTAGCTGGACTTAAACAGAATGCCTATGACATGCCAGCCTCTACGATGCACACTGTGCCATTTTTACGTGGCATCACGATGCATCGTTACACCCCTACCTGTTTTAGCAGACACCCTTATCCAGTGACTTGCAACCGAATTAAGAAACTTATTCAGGGTTCCAAGTGGCAGCTTGGAGAAGCTGGGATTTGAAATCAATTTAGCATTAGTGTCCTAACCCAAGCACCCCCCAACTCTTTACACAGTACCGGTACTCCCTCTTTTGCTCAATTGCAAATGCTTAAATGAACCTTGGTAAATGGGAAAGTTAGCAACGATGACTAAAGTATATGGCAGAAATTCAAGGACAAAAGTTGTATGACTTTTCCTTTTTTTGTTAGCCTCAGCAGCAGTGTGAGAAAAAACTGTTTCCTGAAACGTCTGTCCTTTTATTAATGTATCCTAAACAACCTGCTTCCTCAGGGTAGCAGGATCTTCTTTCAGATCGCATTTCCATCCAAAGTACCCCATACATCAGATGGCTTGTAAAACTCTCCTTTCAGCTACGATGTCCTCATTCTATGTAAAATAGCTTAGCTGAGCATTTATCCCAAAGCTTTTCTGGTCTTGCAGCAAATCTTATGCAGAGGCACTGCTGAATCATAAGATTGTACACTGTAGCTTTAACTGGTACAATGGAAAGGATCTGCCATCTGTGAAAAATGATTTGATTACTTCATGGCTATAGATGTAAGGACATTTTATCAAAGTATAAACATGAGCAGTTAGGTAAGGGCCTTGCTCTCTGGCAGTTTTTGGATTTCAGCACAGCATTTCTCTGGCGAACAGTGCCACCAGGTTGCCCTTTTAATTTCTAAACGATGTTTTAAATAGCTGCTTTTCTTGTTCACACAGAGGCTCTAACCCCTGGTGCTCAGTGGAAGCATTTTGCATTTAAAGGCAAGTAAGAGAAGGAATGGCTGAAGGTACAAAGTATTAGGAATCCAGATGGTCTAGTGCACCACCAAGCTTCACAGACATGCATTAGGAACATCCATCTTCAGTACCCACTTCAAACTGATCAAGAGTCATGCTGGGTCTTGTAAGGACAGAAGCAATCACAGGGTAGGAATACACCTGGCACACGTCCAACCACTCGCTCCCAATTTACAGTAGCCAGTCCAAATACTGGCATGTTTTGGGATGTGGGGTGAAACCCTGGAGGTATTCTGGGAAGAACACACCGAACATGTCACAGTAACTCAAAGCAAGGGCCCAGGACACTACCTGCTGTACCACCCAGAGGAACAATGTGCAACAACTGCAGTGTACAGTGCAGCAACAATGTTCTAACATCTAACAATGCTCACCAGGGGACAGTGGCACCTATGAAATATCTTCAGTTACACGTTCATCAATAAAATCTTTGATTTTATTGTTAAAAATATTCAGAGGCATTGTAACAAAACAAAATAGGGAAAAAACCCAATGCCTACCCCGCTTCTCCCCAAAAAGTGTACCATTCCATTCCCACAAAGGGTTCACAGTATTGTTAGCATTGTTGTTAGACCTCTTTATTTCTCATTTCCCTGACCAGGCATCATTTTAGTCATTACACTAGCCTCAACAGTATTTGCATACCAAACAAGTTTGTAGTCTGTCAGTCATAAATAACATCTCTAAACATAAACAATGAATGGTCCATAGTAGCAGCCTCCTCCACGAAGGGCATGGGGGAAACTGCAGGTAATCATGGCAGCACAGCAGGAAATGTGGCAAACCGAACAGTATGGAGGACAGGACTCGTGCCCCAACGGAAAGGTGTCGTCCCCATTTCTGTTTGCCATCTGATGGGTTACAGTATGTGTTTAAGATGTTTAAGACTCCCAAGCAATAACAAATATTTACAAAGGTATCAGATGGAAAGAATAAGGAGTTGGCACAGTCCATTGACTTCAAAGTAGGAACCACGCTGAGGAAGAGATGCAGATTTGTACAGCATATTCACATATGCACAAAGAGGAGTTAAAGGAAAACAGGTTTAGCTGCCTTCTCCAACGGATCAGTTTAGAGAGGCAGAGGAAGAAAAAGAGGGCAAAAACGGGCAAGGCTAGTCTCAGTGAAAGTTCTCCAGCTTGCGTAACCGCAGAGGATTGGAGGGCAACGCCTGTGGAGTTGCAGCAGGAGCCTCGGGTTCAGGGGAGCTGAACAGTACCCTGCCTCGGTGATTGAACAGATAAAATGATGGATGGTTTCTCAGCATGTCAAATGTCCTGGTAAAACAGAAGGATTGGTAAGTAGGTTTTATATTAACATGTTATTCAGTCAAACGCAGTTCTGACCAAAAGCCATGGACACTTTAGATGTGTTTTGTATCCTGCAGCATATCAGTGGGAAGAAGCATGTTAAGTAGGCCAGTCCAGGCGCTCCCAATTTTAACTGTGGTTCAGGCTTACAAAGGGAATCCGGTAATACTCGTTAATACACATTCAGTAGAAACTGCATTGTGAATTCTGATTTGTCGTTGGGCAAGGGATACACAGTACAATACTCTCCCACAGACGCTGGACATCCAGCCAGCTGACTGAGCCGAGCACCAGTTAACTGCCCGTTTTGTTTTTGTTACTCACTTGCAATACATTCTTCAATAAATTACATGAAATGTTCAACCCTTCACTATAAAACAGGCTGTGTGTTAATTGATTTTGCCCAACTGTAGGTGAATGCAAGTGTCTACATGTTTAATGTAGGCTATGCTATGATAGATTAAACTCCTGTTTACAATACATTCAAGTTAGGATGGGTTTGTCAGAACATATCCCTATCATAATCCGGGGAACACCTGTATTTAAAATTATGTAGTTGTAGAAATTAGCAGTACCAGTCCTGTTAACAGTTCTAGCTCTTGATGCAAAAGAACTGAGGAATTGACAACTGTTTTAAGATGATGCTGACAATTATTGATATGATTTTGATTTTAATTATCACTGCTCTTTACAGTATTTTAATTAGCGATGCACTTTAAAAAAAAAAAAAAAAAAAAAATTTAGAACAATTTAAGGTTTTTTTTAATGTTTTTTTTGAATGACATGTAATTAAAAACAAACATTTTTAAAGCCAACATTTTTGCTGATGCTCAAACTGAACAACTCTGCACCGACTAGAAAGAAACTGACAAGATAGAAAATGAAACAAGCAATGTTTTTAATTACTTTCATATTGTGCTCCGATTTTCTCACTCCCTCTCATGCCCCTGCCCAACGTCAATACAATTCAAACTGATACAAAATTCAAACTGACTTTTGAGACTTTGCTTCAGGGACAAGAAGAACACCTTCACTCATATGATTGATGACTCTCAGCCAAGGCTGTAGTAGCTGAGAAAGTGCTGCGCACCAGAACAATCAATCAATACAGCAGCTTCTATGTCCCAGCACACTACTTAGGATACTGCTTTGTTCCAATTATTCCTGGGCAGTATGACCAAAAACTTATATCACACATTTCTTTTTAGGATTCTGGTGGTTTCATGGTTTTTTTTTTTGGTGCATGACTGGGCTTTTATATACACTATATTGCCAAAAGTATTCGCTCGTCTGTCTTCACATGCATATGAACTTGAGTGACATCCCATTCTTAATCCATAGGGTTTAATATGATGTAGGACTGTTTATTTGAATTTTTGACCAGTCTTCCAGAAGCACATTTGTGACTTCAGACACTGATGTTGGATGAGAAGGCCTGGCTCACAGTCTCCACTCTAATTCCATTCCACAGGTGTTCTATCGGGTTGAGGTCAGGCCAGTCTTCCACACCAAACTCGCTCATCCATGTCTTTATGGACCTTGCTTTGTGCACTGGTGCAGTCATGCTGGAACAGGAAGGGGCCATCCCCAAACTGTTCCCACAAAGTTGGGAGCATGATATTGTCCAAAATCTATTGGTATTCTGAAACGTTAAGATTTCCTTTCACTGGAACTACGTGGCCAAAACCCAACTCCTGAAAAACAACCCCACACTATAATCCAACCTCCACCAAACTTTACACTTGGCACAATGCAGCCAGACAAGTACCGTTGTCCTGGCAACCACAAACTCAGATTCATCACTCCACGTCACACACGTCTCCACTGCTCTAGAGTCCAGTGGCGGCTGCTTTTCACCACTGCATCTGACGCTTTGCATTGCACTTGGTGATGGAAGATTTGGATGCAGCTGCTTGGTCATGGAAACCCATTCCATGAAGCTCTCTACGCACTATTTGAGCTAATCTGAAGGCCACATGAAGTTTGGAGGTCTGTAGCGACTGACTCTGCAGAAAGTTAGCGACCTCTGCACACTATGCGCCTCAGCATCCGCTGGCCCCACTCTGTCATTTCACGTGGCCTACCACTTTGTGGCTGAGTTGCTGTCATTTCTAATCGCTTTCACTTTGTTATAATACCACTGACATGAATGTGGAATATTTAGTAGCAAGGAAATTTCACAACTGAACTTGTTGCACAGGTGGCGTCCTAATATGGTTCCACACTGGAATTCACTGAGCTCCTCAGAGCGACACATTCTTTCACAAATGTTTCATAGAAGCAGTCTGCATGCCTAGATGATTCATTTTCTACACAGTGACCATGAAAGTGATTGGATTATTTAGATGCACGAGTGAATACTATTGACAATATAGTGTAGGTTTGTAGCTGATTCTACTGTGCATAGAATATAAAAAATAATTTACACAATATATGAAGGATCAGTACGCATGAAACAGTTGCAGAATGTAGACGGTTTTTTTTGGTAACACAAAAACAGAACTTGAAGACGAGGTATGCCTTTTTGCCAAATCCAGTGTGTTAATCATTGAACCTGATTCTCTCAACTGAATGGTTACTGTGACTGTAATGCCCGAGAAACTGCCTCTTCAAGCGATATTTGACCCTTTGGCATCGCGGTTTCAGTGGCGCTACTGGTTAACGGCATATGAGGCCGAAGTTTGCTTCTTATTCGCATTTTCTGGTCCACCTTAAATGTTAAGGGCATTGAAACTGACGACTAATCTCATACACTCCTGGTATTCCAACATGTTTTCCACTGAGGTGATGGAGTAAAGGTACCAGAGTTACCAACAGCAGCTCGACAAACGTTGCAATATATCGCCTTTTGGTCTGTCGTTAAAGACCAAAACACTTTCAAACTGCAGACAGAGCTCCTTTCTTCTTTTGCACCTCTGGTCTCACTATTTATCCTCCATCTTTGTTTTCTGTTCTTTAATCTGACAGAGCCAGCTGTTAACAGACTGTATGCTAGGCTAGGCTGTGGTGTACGTCACGCTACATGGCTAGCTAGCTATACGCAGAACACCGTTTGGCGATGCCGTTCTTTGCAGCACTTAGGAGCGCTTCTGGTGGCGAACAACATTTTACATTTTGCTGCCTTCTGAAGCGTTACAGCTGATGTTCCTTCTGTGCTGCAGTATGGCGGTATAGTGTATGGAAAATTCATACACTACAGGAAATTAAAGACGGTACACCGGCCAGCACTAGTTCCCATAATAAGAAGTTAAATTGTCAAATCAGGTTGAGTGGTAAGAAAGATGCAGGCAATGGTGAGAGCATGGTGCCCAAGTGTCTTTGTACTTTGGCTCCACTGTTCCATGCTCGCGATGGCCTTTCTGTTGTTGCCTTTATTTACCTCATCCATTGAAGATACTATTTAAACCCATTCACACACTTTCAAGAGAGCACAGAGTTCAAGCCTTTATTCCCTAGGCTCTGTTTTTCCCCCCTGCTATCTGTATTCGGTTCTACCGTCTTGCCCAACCTTTTTTCGGTCATACATTTTTTTATTGGCCAAAAATCCAGTGTGTTGTTATCAGTGAAAACAGCTGAAATTACTTAAATAAATCTCAGACTTTTTGAACTTATCTTTTCACAATATCAAAGAAAAGAAGCCTGTAGCACTGCTCTTTGCTTGACTTACTTGTGTTTAAGCTCTGAAGAAGCATCCATATCTTTAAACTCTCCCGAGATGTGGACTATTCCACAACATGTCACCACAAACGCTAACAATGTCTGCAGGACTATCTGTTAAGACATAATAACAATTCTATTTGTCATCCATTGTTTCTCCTAATTTAGCACTTTAGTTACAAGCAAAACATTGCTAACAAGAACCAAGATCAACACTTACGTCTATTGGAAGAGTCTCATTCTCTTTTTCTGTTAGTCGCATGTATGACCGATCTGGAGAAGGAAAACAGGAACAATGTTTATATAACGGCCTTCACAGACTAAAACAACTGATCCGTGCAGAACGGTGCAGCCATGGTCTAGACCCGGATCCATTAACAGCCCATTTGTAATAAGTGAACATGTAAAATAACCTCTGCTCTCTACTTGAACGAACCTGTTAGAGCATAAAAAATGCTGAGTAATTTAAATGTAAAACTACTGTTCATTTACAGTCAATTTTAAGGACGCACTTATCTGACTTTTCCAGTTCTGATACCATCACAAACTTTGCTGAATTAATAAACCACATACCTCACCATGTGGGAACAAGTTACAGCATCAGTACTGACTTAAACATTTCTATACTAACTTTGTAAAACAAAATATAACATTATGTGTGTATTAAATTACTATGTAGTTGTCAGTAAAATACAACATTCAAGTTCGAAATAAAGTAGTTATATCTTAAACTATATTTGTATATTATTAATGTATTAATATAATATCATACATTGTATTTTGCAGTGCTACCACCACCCTTTGCAACATTTGTTTTACAGATTTGACCTCAAACTTGTTGGCGTTACTGATGTATGGCACAGCACGTGGCACAAAATTAAAGATCTGCTTAATTTTCCGGGACCCGATCCAGGTAATTTTGTTAATATCGAGGACGATGTCCGATCGGTGCATCCCTAGTCAATTTAGCAGATGTCTGCCTTGCTTTCAGATGCAGTAGAATAAGAACGCATATGCACAGCACAGCACAGCACAGCACAATCTAAAGCAGAGTGCCAACAAAAGAAGAACATTTTTACAGTCTCACCCGACAGACCCTTTTCATTTTAATGTAAAGTTAAAATTTAGAAAAGTTTTAATGCAGATGGTAGCTCAATTGCTACAAAAATATGTCAATTAAACAAATGCAAGTCCCAGCAAAGTCACAAATGTCAGGACTCACTACCTATAATTTAAATGGCTATACGTGACAGAAGCAAGGTTATAATGATACATACAATGTCAAAAACACTTACAGTGAAGCAGTTTAGAGCGACCAATAGACCTTTGGGATGTGGGAGGACACCAGAGTAACAGAGGAAAACCCACATGGACATGTTGGGGACATGTGGAATGACATGCACACACCACACAGAGTCTGAGATGAGGATTGAACCGGGGATCTCTGGATTTCTGTAGTGACCTCTAACTACTTCCGTCAACGTGCCACCCCACCCTGAAGTATAAATTGCTTCTGTTCCTCTTGGTTGCTCGGTATTGCACTGAATCTCTCCATAAGTGCAACACCCCATTCCAGTGTCGCTCACAACTGTTTCTTTTTTAATCGCCAGGAAAAGCCCTTTTCCGACAGGTATTTATTTACTTAATGTCATGTCAGCATCAGTGGCTATATTCATGACAAGAGCATGGTTACAACTGTACTCATGAAACAAGCAATTAAGAGAGATCACTTAAGCTAGCGAATGTCTTTGGCACGTGGGATCAAACTGGATAAACTCATACATACAAAGTCTGGGGTTGGGATCAAACTGGGGAGCTCTAGAGCTGTGCAGCGACCGCAAAAACCACTTATGTGACTGTGCCACCTGAGATTAATGCCTGTGACAGCTCTCTAGGGTTCTAATGAACATAAAGTAATGACCTGCTTAGCTAGCTCCATTAGTGTGTCGCAACTCTCTTGTCAAAGAATGTGTGACAGTTACAGAACATTAAAGGAACTACGATTCTATCGCCACCAGATAGAAGAAACATCTCACCCTGTGCACAAACTAGAGAGCGACCACTAGTAGAAATGCGACAATTAGGAACAAGTGACACTCAGATTAGAAAATTTCTCAATTTTGTGCAAATGAGTGGGACTAGGGGTGTGCGATATACATTATTTTTTTTATATATATTTTTTGGGATTATATAGTTAAATATAATAAAATGATACTTTGGCAGTGTACATCTTGGGTCTAAAGTATTCAAAAGTCGGTGTGCATGCGCAGTAGTCTGTCCTACCTTGGCTACATGACGCAATGAATATGTAAACTCTTAAAAATGCACAGGTGGGAGTTAAAGAGCACAAGTCGGTCATTCACCCAGAGTTCACTACCTTACCAGTTGTGTGGTCACTTGGTCACGTCCGGATTAGAGACTGTTCTAACTCAGTTGATGAGCTTAGAGACTTTTCTGTGCAGGTGGCTTGTGATAGTGTGTATGACTTTCTGCTACTGATTTGTAACAGGCTGCAAGTGCTGTTTGTAAGTGCATGTGCCTGTCCTATGGCAAGTAGTACTCTTGTTTGTCCCTCCACCAACTGTATATTCTCTTAACCAATGACTATATAAACTAGTTCACATTCATTCACTCAGGCTCAGTTTCATCTGGCTGATCATGATACTGTCTGTCACATACAAGTATCAGGGTTCATCATACCATCCTCTTAAATGTTATGGCTTTCCCTTAGACGGGGTCATAACGATACTATAATAGTATTTCCAATAACTACTGGGAATTTCATAAATTAAAAAGGTTTAGTGTGTGTGTGTAACAGTTTAGCCTTGGACATAGGGACTGTGGCAGCATAGCGGTTAAGGTACTATGGACCAAAAGGTCCAATGTTCAAATCCCCCCTCTGCCAAGCTGCCACTGTTGGGTCCTTGAGCAAGGCCCTTAACCCACAATTGCTTGGATTGTAAGATTGCAGGACTCCATATAGTACAAACCAGCTATGTTCTACATCACAGTTAACAAACCATTTCTCCTAAACAGTGTTTGTGATGAGCAGAGCAGAAAGCTGATGTACTGACTTGTTGATGAAGTGGAAACCTATAGTGTCAGATTGGCAATCACTTCTACGGCCACCGTCTATGGAGATTCCTAAATGCATGCTTCATCTTACGAACCCGTTATCAGTGAGTGTGGCGGAAATAAAAGAAATCACTAAACAGTGTGTGTCTTCAGACTAAAGTATTAACCTTAATAGTGCATGTTAATTGAGATCTAAATACAAAACTATGAATGTATCATGTTAAACAAATAGGTGTTTAATCTGGATTAAAAACTTCTATAGATCTAGAACACTGCTCCAGTGTGTAGAGACAATATATACGTTTAATGTTCTGTGAAACAGGACTTTGGGTGAAATGGGCATTATCTGGTCATTACCACAAGTCACACAGTACTTTAGGGACTGTGGTAGCCTAGTGGTTAAGGTACTTGACTATGGACCAGAAGGTCCAGGGTTCAAATCCCACCACTGCCAAGCTGCCACTGTTGGGTTCTTGAGCAAGGCCCTTAACCCACAATTGCTTGGATTGTAAGATTGTATCAATTGTAAGTCGCTCTGGATAAGGGCATCTGCTAAATGCTGTAAATGTACTTCATTTTAAACAATAATAGCAATTCAAACACAAAAGAAAACATTTAGTACAGTACTGTACAATACAGTAATTCATGTGTGTGTGTGTCTTTTATATACCTTGACACACGTACCAAAAACATTACCATGTTTTCTGCCTACAATTCCTTTTTCTGTCAACAGGTGTTGCAAGTGTTCACTCGTACTAGTTTTGTGTCATTCAAACGTGAATTAGATGTATACATGAGTTTTGGTTCCTATTATAATTCTTAACGAGCTCGGACATCAAAGTGAACGGACGTTGATCGGAAAAAACGTTATGCACATGGAGAACTGAGTATTAACGATTCACATTTTGCATGGTTTAACATTAGAATTACCATCAGACAAAACGACTGTTGTAAAACACAAACCAAATGGAACATTCCCCTGCTTGTACACTTATGAAAAATAAGTCAATGAAATACTTTAACAAATAAGCACACAAGTTATAGGAATCAGAACAAATCTATTATAACAGATGGTAATCATAATCAGCTCCAGGATTATAAATCTCTAGCCTGAGTTAGCGACATGGGTACAAAAGAACACATGAAAGCCAGTAAGGGCCAAATGAATGAGAACAGGCACTGGTACATTTCAGCATGATTCGATATTGCGGGAGCTGTAGAGCAAGCATCTATTTATAATCACACTAACATGCTGATATCTTTTGAGTGTATGTAGAAGAGAAGGTTAACGAAATCCGGAGGCTTTCGAAGGTTCAACCGATTCAGATCCTCGGCTCTAGAGGTAGCATGGCTAACGAGCTACTTAACTAGCCTGACAGGTCAGTCTGTAAGCGATTAAACTAACAAGCAAAGGATGCTTGAATTCAAGTGGAAACGCTACGGCTTCAGAACCGATGCGTACTCACGCTGTGCTGCAGAGAAAGCTGCATGAGCCAGGGCAAACAGGCCCAAACCAACGACGCCTTTCCAAAAGGACGAAGCCATTTCCAGCTCGTTCACTACAGGCTGCTAAAGCTAGCGAGCAACATGAAGCCGCCCTCAATAACATACCGCTATCACTACTTCCGCTAAGTATTGGGCAAGCCGAGGACTGTGTCCCAAACGCCATACTACTGCAGACAACAGTACGTACGATTAAGTTTGCCGCAAATAGCGGAGCTCCTATTTCGAGATGCCTAGTTAGTACTTATGATGTGGTTTGGGACGCACCCAAAACGAACGGCTAGTTCCAAGTGATAATACTGTATATGGAAGCGGCTTTCCGCCAAAATAAAACCTTTTACGAAGTCTGTGCTGTCAGTGGTCCAACGATCTCTATACTCATATTCGACACGTATTTGTTTTAATGGCAGGGTAAACAGTAAAATCAAATGGAATATGACATTATGAAATCACATATGACATATAACATTTTCTCCAAACTGGACCACTGTATATGGTATTAACATGGTATCCACCTCAACAAAGCAATGCTAAATCTTAAACTCAAAGAGGAGACAAAATTAGGTTACGTCTTAAAAGTAGTTTTTCTTAATTCAGTGATAGTAATTTTCTGCTGATATAACTAGATTATTAATCATAAAATCTCCAACTGTTTTAAAATGTGCACTAATTAAAAAACAAACAAACGATAAAATAAAAACAATAACCAAAAAAAGTACTCCAAAGTACATGAATAAAAAAGGGAACTTCAAAAAAAGGAAACTAGTAGAACATGCAAGGTTAAATGGGGGTATCATTCGAGAGTATTAATAAATATAATATATCATAATTATAATTATTAAATTGTAAACTGAACCAACACATTTTAATAGTATACATAAATAATTGTCATTTAGTTACTATACAGTTTACAATTGTATTATTTACTATAGTGGTTCTCAACTTTTTTTTTTCCTGGAGGCCCACCTACAAGTATCTATGATAAGCTGTGCACCCCCAGCCCTGCACACACACACACACACACACACACACACACAAATAATAATAATAATAAAGTGATTAATTGCAAATCTTTATTGGAAAAAAATTACATACTTTATAGCTTGTCTCTTGAGTTCCTCACACACTCCTTGTGTTGTCTGAGACCTCAGGTTGGGAACCATGGATTTACTACACTCTTCAGTCATTCAACCACTGATTAATTAATTTTCATACCCACTTAATCCAAATCAGGCTCATGGGGAGATGGGGCCTAACCAGCACCACTGAGCGCAAGTCAGGAGTCAGTAATGGACAGGACATCAATACACTGCAGATCACACAGACAGACAGACACACACACATTAGGCACACCTTGCTAGTACCCCCTTTTGCCTTCAGAACTGCCTTAATTCTTCATAGATGCAAAGATTCAACAAGGTACTGCAAATATTCCTCAGAGATATTGGTGCATATTAACAAGATAGCTTCTTGCAGTTGCTGCAGATTTGTCGTCTGCACATCCATGATACAAATCTTTTGTTCCATTATATCCCAAAGATGATCTACCCTTTGTGGAGGCTATTTGAGCACAGTGAACTTACTGTCATGTTCAAGACCAATTTCAGATGATTTGAGCTGTGTGGCATAGTGCATTATCCCGCTGGAATTATCCATCAGTAGATGGTGCAGTGTGGTTATAAAGGCATGGACATGGTCAGCAGGAATACTCAGGTAGGTTGTGGTGTTTCAGCTATGCTCCCTTGGTATTTAGGGGCCCAAACCGTGCCATGAAAATATCTACCAAATATATACCATTACACCAGCAGCAGCCTGAACAGTTGATCCAAGGCAGGATGGATCCATGCTGTCATATAGTTTAGACCAACCCCTATCCTACCATCCAAATGTCGAAGCAGAAATTGAGACTCATCAGACCAGGCAACATTTTTCCATTCTTCTACTGTCCAATTTTGGTAAGCCTGTGCGAATTGTAGCTTCAATTGGCTGTTCGTAGCTGGCAAGAGTGGCACCCAGTGTGATCCTCTGCTGTATATCCACTTATTGGATATTTTCTCTTTTCTGACCATTCTCTGTAAACCCCAGAGCTGGCTGTGTGTGAAAATCCCAGTAGATCAGCAGTCTCTGTAATACTCAGACCAGCCCCTGTAGGTTAGTCCAGGTTTGAACTTCAGCAGGCCGTCTTGACCATGCCTACATTTACATTTACAGCATTTAGCAGACGCCCTTATCCAGAGCGACTTACAGTTGGTACAATCTTACAATCCAAGCAATTATGGGTTAAACCACTTGCTCAAGGACCCAACAGTGGCAGCTTGGCAGAGGTGGGATTTGAACCCTGGACCTTTTGGTCCAGTACTTTAGTCCAGTACTTTAACCGCTATGCTACCACATCCCACACAGCTGGGATGCAATCCCAGGATCTCTTGTTTACAAGTCAGGCACTTTAACCAACTAAGCCACAGCGCCTGTATATCACAACTTGCCACGGCGCCTACATGCTAGGCTGATTAGACATTTGCTATAACGAGTGGTTGAACAGGTGTACCAAATGAAGTGGCACGTACACAGTACTGTATGTATGTATATATTTTAAGTTTGGGATCACTTGCAAGTTTACCTCTTTTCCAAAGAAAAACACATTTTTATGCAATTCACAAATAATTTTGTCCATGACACAATTAATTTAAATGTATTAGATGATTTTTAATTAATGAAAATGTTTGCATTAAGGCCTGTTTTGTATAGAGGCCTATTTTGCATATAGTTCTATTATCAGCAATTCTCAGTCCTCTGCCTCAGTCTCCTGGTATGGCTGCCAATCCAAGTTAAGAATGTTATTAGGCTAATTGATTGTTAGGAGACCCTTTTTCAATTTTGTTGCACAGCTGAAAAATGTTATACTAATAAGGGAGCATAAAAGGGAGCATGCCGTTCTAGGTTAATTTAGTATCTGAAGCATCAGCAGTTGTTGGCTTGCTTACAGGCTCGAAATGGCCAGAAAGAAACAACTTTCTTTAGAGACTCACCAGTCTATTGTTGTGTTAAGAAAGGAAGGCAACTTAATGCAAGATATTGCAAAGAAACTGAAAATATCTTACCATGCTGTTAACTACTCCCTTCAGAGAGTAGCACGAACTGGCTCTAACAAGGACAGAAAAAGGAATGAAAGGCCCCGATGCACAACTGTGCATGAAGATAAATATCTTAGAGTGTGCAGTTTGAGACAAAGAAGTCTCACAGGTTGTCAACTGACAGCTACTCTAAATGGAACCCGTCAAACACCAGTGTCAGCATCAACAGTGAAGTGGTGACTTCAGGATGCTGGACTTCAAGGCAGAATTGCCCAGAAAAAGCCATACCTCACACCGGCCAATAAAAAGAAAAGACTGTGATGGGCCAAAGAGAAAAGACATTGGACACTGACAGACTGGAAAAAAGTGTTGTGGACAGATGAGTAAAAGTTTCAGGTCTTTGGATCAAACAGAAGAACATTTGTGAGGTGCAGAAACAATGAAAAAATGCAAGACCAATGCTTAATGCTATCTGTCAAGCATGGTGGAGGCAGCATGATGGTCTGGGGATGCTTTGGAGGTGGTAAAATAGGAGATTTATATAGAGTGGAAGGGACCTTGAAGAAGGAAGGCTACCACAAGATTCTGCAATGCCATGCCATACCCTGTGGACGATGCTTGATTGGGGCCAATTTCATCCTACAACAGGATAATGACCCCAAACACACCTCCAAAATGTGTCAGCAATATTTACAAAATAAGGAGTCAGCTAATTTTCTGACTGTAATGGAGTGGCCAGCACAGTATTCAGATCTGAACCCTATTGAGCTGTTGTGGGAGCAGCTTGACCGTATGGTCAGGGGGAAGACTGCATCAAGCCAATCCATGTTGTGGGAGATGGTCCAGGAAGCATGGGGTGAAATCACATTAGATTACCTTGAAAAACTGACAGCTAGAATGCCTAGGGTCTGTCAGGCTGTAACTGCTGCAAAAGGTGGCTTTTTTGATGAAGGCAAAATTTGAAGTACTCGGTCATCAGTTAAATTAAATTAAATATTTCTTACTCTGACAATGTCTGTATACCCTGTTTATTTGCTATATTTCCTAATCTCATGTGTGTTTCCATTGTAAACAAGAAAATGTCATTGTGATCCCAAACTTTTCAGCAGTAGTATGTGTATGTGTGTGTGTATATATATATATATATACACACACACATATACATACATATATATATATCTATATATATATATATATATATATATATATATATATATATATATGTATGTATATGTTGTGTGTGTGTGTGTATATATATATATATATATATATATATATATATATATGTCTGTATATGTGTGTGTGTGTTATTACTATATATCTACTATATATATATCTATATATGTGTGTGTTATATATATCTATATATATATAATATATATATATCTATCTATATATATATCTATATCTCATCTATCTGTGTATCTGTGTGTATATCTCTCTCTATCTCTATATCTCTCTCTCTCTCTCTCTAATTCTAGTCCTCTCTGTGTCCCTGTTTTTTTCTTGTCTTTGTCTTTCTCTCTCTATCTCTCTCTATATATATATATATATATATATATATATATATATGTATGTGTATATATATATATGTGTGTGTGTGTGTGTGTGTGTGTGTGTGTGTGTGTGTGTACAGACATTTGCAATATCTCCAGTAGTCTGCCATAGGGGTGTGGTTTATTACCAATGGATGGTCCTGACTGGTGACATCAGAGTACAGGGGCGGAGTCACGGTTAGAATCAGGAACAATCCACAGATTCATCTCCTATCCTAGATGTTTTCGTAAACCTGAACAACCTGCCATGTTTTAGTCGGAAGCAACTGGCAATATGGGGTTGAAACGGAGACTGAGCGCGGGCAGGGGAAGGTGGGGGAAATGGCGTTTGTACTTGTTAGTCAGCTTGTCAGTGTGTTTGTGTGCATGTCGAGCTGAAGACAGTGGGATGGAGAACATCGTGACTGAGAAGAAGGCTGAGGAAAGCCACAGACAGGACAGTGCTGATCTGCTGATCTTCATCTTACTCCTCACTCTCACCATCCTCACCATCTGGCTCTTCAAACATCGCCGCTTCAGGTTTCTACATGAAACTGGGCTGGCCATGATCTACGGTGAGAGTCCGCCTGATCGGGGCAGTGTTTGATCGCTGCTGCATTCCTGTTCAGCTTGGCGCTAGCTAGCAGGGAAAGCACTAAATGTAATGCTGTTTGATCGTCCGGTTTTTCGGTCTAACACAGTGCAGGTGTTTATAGACATTTAAATAATAATAAGAACTGATCACAAACCTGATCGTCCTGACAAACACGACTCGATTCTCGAAGGCCATACGTTAGTTAGCCTGTGGGCTAACTAGCTTTCTCAGCCTGCATTTTTCTCCTGGCTTAATTAGCTATGTCAGTTAAACTTTGGTTAATCATCTGCCCTTTCCTTTATTACAGTAACACACACTGCAGTGCATAATTCTGAAGCTTAATTGCTGTTGCACAACATTAAAAGACAGAACTTGTGACTGCATGACAGCATTAAGGCTGCTTCTGTTTTTTTCTAATCCAGTGTTGAACCCTTAACTACCAAAATCGTCTGTAGTATGTTTTGATTTACATGAACAGACCTCTAACAACCTCAGTCTAAATCTTTGTGCCTTTTGTGTATAGAATTAAGGAATAGGTTTATTATGTTATTTGAATTTTAGATAAGAAAAGAGGGTGACAGATGCACTCTGTGTGCCCCCACACACTTGTCATTGAAGACAATCAGTAACTCCGCTGACTCCAAAACAGCAATGAGGCGGTCAGTTCTTAGAATATGGTTAGCATTAACACTGCACATGTACAATTCACACGTGGCATGGTGGCACAGGTGGGTAGCGCTGTTATCTCACCGCTTCAGTCCCAACCTGTGACTCTTCCTGTGTGGAGTGTGCATGTCCTCCCTGTGTCCTCGTGGGTTTACTCAGAGTAATCTGGTTTCCTCCCACATTCCAAAGACATGCATTAGATTAATTGGTTGCTCTAAATTGGAATGAATTGGTATGAATGTGACTGGCTAGTATTGATGTAACCATGCTCCCGTTGTGAGTCATTGATGCTGATGCGTTGTTAAATAAATAAATGAATGTACAATGCACTATTTATTAGTTACTGAAGCCTTATATCTTCCAAAAATGGTCCTGCACTCAAAATGGGACATAATGCAGAAACAACATAACAAGCAACTCTCAACTTGATGTTTTTACACCCCCAAAGAGTGGACCAATAAAGTAACAAATATATCTGATATTTGGCTTTTTTTGTGGGTTTTATTAAAACGTTAAATTACATATTAAGCAAAAGCAACAAACTGATATTCAGCTGGTCTAAAGTAGACTGAAAACATTTTTGTCACTACTATTAATGTTCAATCGATTGCAGCAACTAAGTAAAGCTACAGTCTGATTTCAGTGAATTGTCACACTACATTTACAGCATTTAGCAGATGCCCTTATCCAGAGCGACTTTCAATTGGTACAGTCTTACAATCCAAGCAATTGTGGGTTAAGGGTCTTGCCCAAGGACCCAACAGTGGCAGCTTGGCAGAGGTGGGATTTGAACCCTGGACCTTCTGGGCCAGAGTCCAGTACCTTAACCGCTAGGCTACCACAGTCCCTACTGTAGTGTGGACTAAGAAGGGTGAAGACGCATCATCTAACCTAATGGTCCCAAACACTGGACAGAAGTCTTACCTGCGTCTCTGTCCACATTTATTCAGATTCGAATTTGAAATCAAAACCATTCTCCACTGCCACCATTGTAATGCTATTAATAGACAACCATAAAGGCAAGGATTGGTTTTGCTCATTAAAATTTTCTCCTACATCAGTAGTTAATCTTCTCCCCATTGCTGTTTGTAATTATTATAAACACACCTTGAGGTCTTACTAATATGTCTGTTTATATTTAATTATTATTTTTCCCCTTTCAAATGTGTTAGATAAAGAGAAGGGGTTGTGGGGTCTGGATGTGCCTCAAGGCCAGCTGGAGTCACTGTTGCAGTGCAGGGGTATGATTCCCCCAACTTGCTTAGCCTCCCTCAGGCACCGAAGCAGGAAAAATATGTGGATATGAGAGTAGTGGACGCTTTCTTTAAAAACAATGTTTTTAATTTCCTACACCCCCAGAAGATGTCAAGCAATCAACGCTCAGCGTTAATTACTACCATTATCCTTGGAATGTGGAATTACAAGTCAGGGTAGCCACTCTGCTGTCCAGGATCTCTAGTGCCACCCTGGTCACCCCTCTGACTCTACCTCTAACACGCAACAAGCTATTGTTCATCTCACCAGAACGTGATGTTTTGCATCGCGCAGTGACTTTGGTCAATCCTTATGTTGACACTGCGTTTCACATACTGTCACTAGCCTAATCTTTTTTTGTTGTGAATACTTGAATATTTAACTATAGAATAGTGTTTAAAATGTTTCTAAGCCATTTGAATCTAATTGGATTTTTGCGTTAATTACATCACATCACACGTCTGGTCTTCAGCCGAATAATGTACAAATGCATCCCAAACTAATAACACACCCCAGTTTTCATGTCTTTATTGTTTTGTAAATGAAACTATGTGGACCTTGTATGACTTTTTATGTTGCATTTGAATCTATTTTTAGAAATTTTCTGTCAAGCATGGTTTTAAGCAAACAATAAAAAAAAGCTGTTAAACCTATTTTGATTTTTGTTTCAAATACTGTAGAATACTGGTACATATGCTATACGTAATGATATGTAAGTAATACTGGGGGAAAAAAAAAATTCTGGGATGACAGAGACATTCTGAAAACATATTTGGATTCGGTTTGCATAACACGTCATATACAGGTATATTTTGGGACAAAATCTTTTTTTTAACCATTTTTATTCATTCATATCCCAAGTTAAAAAAGGTACATTGATGGCCAAAAGTGTAAAACCACTAGTCAGAATGTTTTGATTTAGCATTTTTCTTGGAATTATTGCGGTGTTCAATCAAAGCATGCAAATCATATGATCAGCATAACAATTTGAATGAAAGTTGAATCTTTGAAACACATTTACATTTCAGAATTTATTAGTAGGCATCCTGTCTAGGGTTGCCCTTGCCTTGCTCCCTGTGCAGCCGGCTGGTCACCGGGTCTTCCTTGACCCTGACCAGGGTTAAGCAGATAGGAAAATTAATGAATTTACTGGTAGTTGGTATGTTTCCCATTTTTGGTGTACTGATACTGTGGACTCCAAGTTTGTGCAAAATTTGCTGGTTCATGTTATCATAGCATGATCTCACAGTATTCCAAAGAACATCTTGTGTTGTTACTGAATGCTTGGCTTTATTTGGCTTCAGGTGTCCTTATAAATGCTTGATGTGGTTTAGGTTCTGGTGATAATTGGTGGAATGTTTATGACATTCAGGGCTTATTAGTGTTCTTCAGTTCTTCAAGTAGTTATTGAAACGCTTTGAGGTCTGTTTTGGGTCATTATCTTACTGTGGTATGAATCATAATCCACAAAGATCCAGACAAGCATTTTCACTAGTGCTCTCACGCTTTCGGTTCTCGCTGTATGTAAACGTTTGTATTTAAAAACCCTCTTACTAGCAAATAGCTGCTGATATTTTGATATTCTGTTGGCATTCTTGCGTGAAAATGCCTTTTCATGTCACACCACTGCATCTCAGCTGGGTTAAGGTCTGATCGTTCTTGGCCTTTCCAAAACGCAAATTTTCTTCTTTTTAATCCAGTCTGTTATTTACTTGTGTGTTGGATCGTTGCCTTGATACTCCAAATGAGATTGTTTAAAGTTCATTATTAACCATGAGCCACCTTAAGACAGTTTTGAATTCACCGTTTCCCAATGGCTGCAACTTCTCAGGCTCTGAGGGAGCAAAGCAGTCTTTAATTCTGAGGTGATGTTTTGATGTTTGGGTACAGTTCATTTTTTAACTCCTTAGTGTATCCATAGTGGCCAGTTTTATTTCCTGTTCCTTGTTAGCAATGGGAAAAATTTTTTTGGAGGCTGTGATTGTTGCCACAGGTTGTGCAACCAAGTATTAGGGAAGGGTTAGTTTAATCCTGTCCATGTCATTGTAATATGTTTCCTCCCTTTTTGTAATGACTGCAGGTATGTTTACAGGTCAGCTTTTTTGTTGAATGTATTTGGACATGCTATTAAAATATTCTAATGATACAAAGTTAGTGAAAATTCACTTATTTCTGAAGATATTGGCTTTTTAAACTAAACTGTCAAGGGTGCCAATAATGCTGACCACAACTGTAGAACGGCAATACATTTATTTATATTCCAGAACAGCGAATATGAATAGATAATTAAACGCTTTGTTATGGATCCAAATGAGAAAGTGTTTTATGTTATGATGATTAACACCAACTGCCTAATATTGTTTAGGTTCCTCTCATGTCAAGTTGGTATGTGTCAATGTAACATCCACATGAATGCCAGGATCCAAGGTTTCCCAGAACTATGCCTGAGCACCATATTGCCAGGGTTACTCACTTCCAGTCACTTTCACTTTTTTAAAGTTATGTCTGATCAGTGTGTAACCATAGGAAAAAATTAATGCTGGCTTGCCAGACTCTGTAGCAATCACGTGGTTCTTCCGAACTCAATTTGCATCATGATATTATAATAAAATGGCGATATTTGCATGCATGAGAAGATAATTTATCACAGTAATTTTTTTACATGAAAAAACAGTCCCCAAATTTGATCAGCTGTCATGCCTTGGATTTCAAAAGAGAAAAATATGTAAGTAATGCCTTGTTTGTTTTCTGTCACTAGGTTTGCTTGTTGGGGTTGTATTGCGCTATGGGATCCACGTACCTCGTGACATCAACAATGTTACACTGAGTTGCCATGTCAATGCCAGTCCAGCGACGCTGCTGGTAAATGTCAGTGGGAAGTTCTATGAGTACACACTGAAAGGAGAGATCAGTGCCAATGAGATCAGCGATGTTCAGGACAACGAAATGCTTCGTAAGGTAAAACATATACACATGGTTCTCTTAAAGCAGTGGGTCCCAAAGTGGGGGGGTACGGGGCTATTGCAGGAGGGTGCGCAGCAAGACGGGCAATTCTGAGAACAGTTGTTGAGATGCTGTTGTGTAGTAAAAATGTAAGATGCATAATGCTTGTCACTTTTGCTAACTTTTTTTGTTTTATTCAAAAAGAAGTTGCTGTTTTGTATGAGTAAATATATATATATATATATATATATATACATATACACGCTGCAGAAAAGGTCTGGGAATTACTGTTTTTAACTAAGCTTAATAATAGCTTGGTGTCTAACAAGTACAATATTTGCTCTGGCCGTGGTGTGAGTAGAGATACCAGAAATGTTTTTCTAATGGCGTACAGTGGTGCTTGAAAGTTTGTGAACCCTTTAGAATTTTCTAAATTTCTGCATAAATATGACCTAAAACATCATCAGATTTTCACACAAGTCCTAAAAGTAAATAAAGAGAACCCAGTTAAACAAATGAGACTAAAACATTATACTTGGTCATTTATTTATTGAGGAAATTGATCCTATATTACATATTAGTGAGTGGCAAAAGTATGTGAACCTTTGCTTTCAGTATCTGGTGTGACCCCCCTGTGCAGCAATAACTGCAACTAAAACTTTCCTGTAACTGTTGATCAGTCCTGCACACCGGCTTGGAGGAATTTTAGCCCATTCCTCCGTACAGAACAGCTTCAGCTCTGGGATGTTGGTGGGTTTCCTCACATTAACTGCTCGCTTCAGGTCCTTCCACAACATTTCGATTGGTTAAGGTCAGGACTTTGACTTGGCCATTCCAAAACATTAACTTTAACTTTATTCTTCTTTAACTATTCTTTGGTAGAACGGCTTGTGTGCTTAGGGTCGTTGTCTTGCTGCATGACTCACCTTCTCTTGAGATTCAGTTCATGGACAGATGTCCTGACATTTTACTTTAGATTTCTCTGATACAATTCAGAATTCATTGTTCCATCAATGATGGCAAGCCGTCCTGGCCCAGATGCAGCAAAACAGACCCAAACCATGACACTACCACCAGCATGTTTCACAGATGGGATAAGGTTCTTATGCTGGAATACAGTGTTTTCCTTCTCCAAACATAACGCTTTTCTTTTCAACCAAAAAGTTCTATTTTGGTCTCATCCATCCACAAAAACATTCTTCCAATAGCCTTCTGGCTTGTCCATGTGATCTTTAGCAAACTGCAGACGAGCAGCAATGTTCTTTTAGGAGAGCAGTGGCTTTCTCCATGCAACCATGCCATGCACACCATTGTTCAGTGTTCTTCTGATGGTGGACTCATGAGCATTAACATTAGTCAATGTGAGAGAGGCATTCAGTTGTTTAGAAGTTACCCTGGGGTCCTTTGTGACCTCGCCAACTATTACACGCCTTACTCTTGGAGTGATCTTTGTTGGTCGACCACTCCTGGGGAGGGTAACAATGGTCTTGAATTTCCTCCATTTGTACACAATCTGTCTGACTGTGGATTTGTGGAGTCCAAACTCTTTAGAGATGGTTTTGTAACCTTTTCCAGCCTGATGAGCATCAACAACTCTCTTTCTGAGCTCCTCAAATCTTCTTTGTTCGTGTCATGATACACTTCCACAAACATGTTGTGAAGAGCAGACTTTGATAGATCCCCGTTCTTTAAATAAGACTGTAGCAATTGTAAGTTGCTCTGCATAAGGGCATCCGCTAAATGCTGTAAATGTAAAATGTATATGTAAATAAAACAGGGTGCCTGTCTGACTGTCATCCCATTGATTGAAAACACCTGACTCTAATTTCACCTTCAAATGAACTGTTAATCCTAGAGGTTCACATACTTTTGCCACTCACTAATGTGTAATATTGGACCATTTTCCTTAATAAATAAATGGCCAAGTATAATATTTTTGACTCATTTGTGTAACTGGGTTCTTTTTATCTACTTTTAGGACTTGTGTGAAAATCTGATGATGTTTTAGGCCATATTTATGCAGAAATATATAAAATTCTAAAGGGTTCACAAACTTTCAAGCACCACTGTAAATTCCTGTTAACTCCTTTGTTTACAGTTTTGTGTTTGCAACCACTGAGCCAGAACGTGTATAATTTGACTTCCCTTGCATGCTCTCAGAAACTGATGAGCAATGAAATAGCAACTTCACCCCTATGGGGGTTGGTTGCTGAAATCTGTTGCTGTTAGATTTGCTGAAGGGCATGACAGTTATCATGCTTCAGTTATGACCCAGAAGCTTTTATGATGATGGCATGACTACACAGACCATTAAAACATGCCTTAACAACACCTTATGCAATTGTACATGGTTGTATATTAGTGAAAATGTAAGATAAGCACACGTAGAACTTGGTGTTTTGACCTAGCTTTGTTTTGAACTGAAGAATATTGCATTTCAACATTTTGTGCAGGTATTTCTTACTGTCACAATTTTCACAGCCCTCAGTTATAATCATTTTTAGTTTCTAAGTTAGTTAGTGCTGCGAAGCAAAAGGTACTGCTAAATGTGAGCTGGAATGGTGAATGGAGCAATGCCTGGTTGTTAAAACTGTTTCAGATGCCATGTTGGTGCTTTCAGTGCAAGTAATTAAATACGTTTAGATGGTTCTTGTGATCTCTCTGTTAAGGCAGATTGTGGAGACTTTTGATATACGTCCATAATCTAAAATCGTCAGCGGCGGTTTTATATTCTCAGTATTCATGTCAGTTAGCTTCCACTTTTCCTAATGGGGTAGCAGTGGTTTTATATTCTGCATTATACATTTTGCTTTCAAAACCTGAATATGTACAGTATTGTGCAAAAGTCTTAGCCAATCATTAACTTTGTTGTATTAGCAATGGTAGAATAACCAAATATCGCAGATTGTCGACAGTCGGACCCAAAATTTCACTCCATAATCCTCTTTAGCATATCTTAGCCTTTTCACCCTGCTCTCCTTCCAAAAAAGTGTTTTTGCCTGCTACCCTTCCAAAAAGACCATTCCTGATCAAGCTTCTTTGGACTGTAGAAGGGTCAACTTGGCCTCCCAATGAAGCTGCCAGATGCTGCTGTTGCTCCCCTATAAAGGGAGGTCACACTAAATACTTGCCACAGTAACTTACAGAATCTGTTTTTTTTTATATTTTAATACCGCATACAAATTTCCTGTATTTTCTGTGTGTGCTCTAATAAAGAGACAGAGGTCATTATACCATTGCCAAAATAATGGTACAGGGGGGGAAAAAAAGTATTTAGTCAGCCAGTGATTGTGCAAGTTCTCCTACTTAGAAAGATGAGAGAGGTCTGAAATTTTCATCATAGGTACACTTCAGCAATGAGAGACAAAATGAGAAAAAAAATCCAGGATATCCCATTGTAGGATTTTTAAAGAATTTAATTGTAAATTAGGTTGGAAAATAAGTATTTGGTCAATAACAAAAGTTCAACTGAATACTTTGTTGGCAATGACAGAGGTCAAACATTTCCTGTAAGTCTTCACCAGGTTGGCACACACTGTAGCTGGTATTTTGGCCCATTCCTCCATGCAGATCTCCTCTAGAGCAGTGATGTTTTGGGGCTGTTGCTGGGCAACATGGACGTTCAACTCCCTCAACAAATTTTCTATGGGGTTGAGGTCTGGAGACTGGCTAGGCCACTCCAGGCCCTTAAAATGCTTTTTACGGAGCCACTCGTTTGTTGCATGAGCGGTGTGTTTGGGATCATTGTCATGCTGGAAGACCCAGCCACGTTCCATCTTCAATGCTCTCACTGAGGTTTCGGCTTAAAATCTCATGATACATGGCCCCGTTCATTCTTCCCTTACCACGGATCAGTTGTCCTGTCCCCGTTGCAGAAGAACAGTCCCAAAACATGTTTCAACCCCCATGGTTCGCAGTGTTCTTGGGATGCAACTCGGCATTCTTTTTCCTCCAAACACGACGAATTGAGTTTTTACCAAAAAGTTCTTTTTTTGGTTTCATCTGACCACATGACGTATGTAACATATCATAGGTTACTGATGGTAGCCTTTGTTACTTTGGTCCCAGCTCTCTGCAGGTCATTCATCAGGTCCCTCCTTGTAGTTCTGGGATTTTTACTCAGCATTCTCATGATCATTTTGACCCCACGGGATGAGATCTTGCGTGGGACCCCAGATCGAGGGAGATTATCAATGGTCTTGTATGTCTTCCATTTTCTTACAATTGCTCCCACAGTTGATTTATTCACACCAACCTGCTTGCCTACTGTAGATTCACTCTTCCCAGTCTGGTGCAAGTCTACAATTTTCTTCCTGTTGTCCTTCGACAGATCTTTGGTCTTGAGTGGGCAGCACGGTGGCTCGGTGGGTAGCACTGCCACCTCAGAGCAAGAAGGTCCTGGGTTCAATTCCAGGGTGGAGCGGCCTGGGTCCTTTCTGTGTGGAGTCTGCATGGGTTGTTTACTTCGGGTACTGCGGTTTCCTCCCACAGTCCAAAGACATGCATGTTGGGTTAGTTGGTTACGCCAAATTGACATAGACTTGTGCGTAGATGTGACCTTGTGCATGTTGCTGAACATGGCCACTGATTCTGATAGCTGATAACTTTGGTTTTGGCCATGGTTGAGTTTGGAGTCTGACTGTTTGAGGCTGTGAACAGGTGTCTTTTATACAGATAACGAGGTCAAACAGGTGCCATTAATACAGGTAACGAGTGGAGGACAGAAGAGCTTTTTAAAGAAGAAGTTACAGGTCTGTGAGAACCAGCAATTTTGCTTGTTTGTGGGTGACCAAGTACTTATTTTCCACCGTGATTTACAATTAAATTCTTTAAAAATCCTACACTGTGGTTTCCTGGATTTTTATTCTCATTTTGTCTCTCATAATTGAAGTGTACCTATGATGAAAATTACAGTAGGAGAACTTGCACAATCAGTGGCTGACTAAATACTTTTTTGCCCCACTATATATCTAATCTAATGGTGGCCTAAGACATTTGCACAGTACTGTATCTACATTATGCGTTGTTGTTTGTATATACAGGTGCTTTTATAGATAAACTTTGATTATTGTTTAATGGCCCTGCAATTATATAAAGGTGTAAGCTATGATCACATGGCAATGTTGAGGCCCTGTATCACATGACAGTCACAATACAGTGTATATGAAATGACTTGCAATGGTACAGGTTTATCATTGTGTACTGTCTCGTTCTATTTCAGGTGACCTTTGACCCAGAGGTGTTCTTCAATATTCTTCTGCCACCTATCATATTTCATGCTGGATACAGCTTAAAGCGGGTATGAGCTGTTCTTTTTAATTAGCATGGGAAAACTTGGTTACTTAAACAAGAAGGGAATGTGAAATTCCCCTTGGTGAGTGTTAATAGTATTTTAATTCATGCTGTGTCATAGGTCTTATCTTGACCTTCTCTTCATTTCCATTTCAGAGACATTTCTTCAGGAACATGGGCTCCATTTTAGCGTATGCTTTTGTTGGAACACTGGTGTCCTGCTTCATTATTGGGTCAGTGCCCTAAATGAATACTTTATGCTCGTTTCACACCTGACCTGTAGTGGAACAAGTGTGCAAGTAGAATGGATTTACATAGTCAGTCTAGATAAGTATTAACAAAAAATAACATTATATTACACACATACTCCAGATTTTGGTAAGCTGTTGCAGCTTTACAAATGTGTTCTAAATATATAGCGTTAGGACCGAAAGTCTGAGACCACTAGTGAAAATGAATTTATTTAACATTTTTCTCTAATACAATTTTCCCCCAATCATATAACCAGCATAACAATTTAAATGAAAAGTGAAATTTTGGGGGAAACCTCTTATGGTAAGTATCAGAGTCTGTTATTAGTGTGATTGCCTATAGAGGCAGTCATACTACTGTTATCCGAAAGTTTTGACATGTGATGCCCTTAGGGCCCCTGAGAGCCCTGGCTGGGCACTGGGGTCCCTGGCAGGGCATTGTCCATAACTCAATCAGTTGTTGACCTATGGCTATGAAAATTGGCAGGCTTGGTCCCGGATGCACCCTGAGGAGACATGAGCCGGCGCGGATGCGGAATCTTCAAAATAAGTTAGCATTAAGGCTATGTCCACACGTACACGGGTATTTTCTAAAACGGGGGTTTTCAAATTCGTTTATAAAAAACATCCCGTCCACACAAGCACTGTTTAAACAAAAAACTTCGTCCACATGAAAACGCAAAAACGCACACAGTCGCTGTCAAGAGCAATGCCAAACCAGCAGTCCTATATGCCGGCGAAGCAGCTCACTCAGCGACATCAGCGATGTCCTATGCATACGAACATTTTCTCGCCATTGTTCTTCAACAACCACTTCGTTTTGAAAGCTGTCCCACCAACGAGAGGTCCGACCGGGTCTCGTCCAAAACCGGCGACGCTGGGGGCGGGAACTGTTTCGTGGGTGTGATGGATATAGTAGTGACCTCCGCAGCACGCCTCTGACTCCTCTGTTCTTCAGTGTAAAGAAAAAGTAATAATTGTAAATTTATTTGTAGATTTGTAACAAGTTCGGTCAGCAGTGTTACAGCTGGCACTATTTTGGCTACTTCCGCTATTGCACAAAATCGCTTCATGTAAACAAAGGAGATAACGGCGCACAAATTGACGTTACAAGCAAGAAACTCCATTTTCCTGGTCCACACGACAACGCTGAAAATGGAGTTTCTGAAAATCTTCACCCTGGAAGGAGTTTTGCAAAACGTCCGTTTTCGTGTGGACGAACGGTCAAAACGCATAGAAAAAGCTACGTTTTTAAAAATACCCGTGTTTGTGTGGACAGGGTCATAGTCTCTAAAAAGAGAGCCAGCTTTAGCCAGGAGCATGTTGACATGCTAACATTTTTGGATTGCAATGCAAAGTTCCTAAAGAAAGGGAGTGAATGAGTTTGTATGTACTGTTTGCTTATTTTTCTTTATTATTTAATTTGTTATTTTAATTTATTAATAAATTTAATTTGTTATTATTCATTTATTGTAAGCACTTATTTGCTCTGTTATTTAATGTTATATTTCTGAATAAAGACATGGAAATGTTTTTTTTTTTTTTTTTACCCGATTCATCGATTAATCGAAAAAATAATCGTTAGTTGCAGCCCTAACGTGATGCCCCTTGGGCCCCTTAGGGAGGCTCAGGGTCGACCATTGCAGATTGGCAATCATATTCGCATTTTCTTCAGGAAATGCACCTCTCTGAAAATTATAATTATCTTGTTTTTACAGCTCGCTGATGTATGGCTTTGTCATGCTGATGAAGCACACTGGCCAGTTGGGTGGAGAGTTTTTCTTCACTGATTGCCTGTTCTTTGGTGCCATCGTGTCAGCTACAGACCCAGGTGTGTTGTCTCTATACAGATAAAAAGTCCTGGAGGTTTATGGAAGTACAGTGGTACCTCGTTTCTCGAGTACCAACCAAATTTTTCTCGAAAGGAATAATGTAAATTTAATTATTCCATTCCAGATCCCCAGAAAATCCACACTTTATAAGGCATTATATGCATCAATGAAGTATTGTACAGGTGTTTCCTGATTTATGAAGGGGATATGTTCCAACAAATGAATCTTAAGTTAAATGTGTCATGAACCGATGAGTTTATCATAGAGGAAACTATGATAAGTAAGTTACTGTTTAAGACACTTACATTAACCTACAGTTGGCCAAAATCATTAACACAAAGCTAATTTTATAATAAAGTGTTGAAAATTTCATGTAGTGAAAAATTTCATTTAGTGGGCAAAACACTTACTCTATTGGTGAACTCAGGGCAACCTGCCTGGAGCATTCAGTTCGTGTTTTGCTTTTGATTGGACCTTGTAAACTAACCTTTTTAGGAACAGTGGAGACTTATTTGCACTAAATGATACAGTTCTGTAGATGTTAAAAACAAAACAAAACACGATAAACACACCAGAGATCTTCAAGGGCTATTTTGAAACTGAATCACTGTGTACTGAATCGTGTATCAAGTGTCGGCTAAAACAGGTCATGCACCTAGACTCATACAGGTTTAAGCAAGTGCGTCGAGTACAGAGCAAACGACGAGCAAACAAACGAGTTTGATGAGTTACTAGGTAGCCGCGAGCCGAGGTACCACCGTATTAATGAGTTGAGATTTAACGGTTTCATTTTTAAGATGTACACTATATGGCCAAATTTATCTAGACACCACTTCTAATTGATGGGCGCTGTTATTTTAGCCACACTCGTTGCTAGCAGGTTCGTAATATGAAGCATACAGGCCCTGGCAGTTTTGGCACAGTATAATGGGACTCAGTTTTTCAATGTTCTGCCTAAAACAAAGTCCATAAAGTAAGGGTTTGTGGTGACCTGGAAGGTTGATAAAACTGGCAGAAAGGTGCAAAAAAAAGTTAAACAGTTTATAAGTGATGTTGTCTGTGACATTACATATTAAATCAAATTGCCAGGTTTGAAGGTACTCTAGGTTTGCCGAAAGTATTCACTCACCCATCCAAATCATTGAATTCAGGTGTTGCAATCACTTCCATGGCAACAGGTGTATAAAATGAATCATCTAGGCATGCAGACTGATTCTACAAACATTTACGAAATATTGGGTCGCTCTCAGGAGCTCAGTGAATTCCAGTGTGGAACCATGATAGGACGCCACCTGTGCAAGTTCAGTTATGAAATTTCCTCGGTCAACTGTTAGTGGTATTATAATAAAGTGGAAGCAATTGGAAACGACAGCAACTCAGCCACAAAGTGGAAGGCCACGTGATATGATGGAGCGGGGCCAGCAGATGCCGAGGCACATAGTGTGCACAGGTTGCCAACTTTCTGCAGAGTCAGTTGCTGCTGCTGAGACTGAAGAAGTCACTTAGATGAGTGATGAAACGTTTCTCCAACAAAATCTATGTCCAGATGAACAGATTCAACTTCTGGGGTCAGTTGCTACAGACCTCCAACTTCATGGAGACCCATTGAAAAAATGGGTTTCCATGGCCGAGCAGCTGCATCCAAGCCTCAGTGCACAAAGCAAGGTCCATAAAGACATGGATGGTGTGGAAGTTTGGTGTGGAAGAACTTGACTGGCCTGACCTCAACCCGATAGAACACCTTTGGGATGAATTAGAGCGGAGACTGCGAGCCAGGCCTTCTCATCCAACATCAGTGTCTGAAGTCACACATGCGCTTCTGGATGAATAGTCAAAAATTCAAACAAAGACTCCTAAACCTCATAGAAAGCCTTCCTACAAGAGATGAAGCTTTTATAGCAGCAAACAGTGAGCTAGCATCATATTAAACCCTGTGGATTAAGAATGGGATGTCACTCAAGTTCATATGCGTGTGAAGGCAGATGAGCAAATACTTTTGGCAATGTAGTGTATTTCCAGTTGAGGGTAGAATTGAAAATGAAGTCTAAGGCTTGCGTTTTGTCTCCTGCAATCTAGTGACGGTCCTGGCCATATTCAACGAGTTGGAAGTGGATTTTGACCTCTATGCTCTATTGTTTGGAGAGAGTGTACTGAATGATGCTGTCGCTGTGGTGCTCTCCTCGTAAGTCCTTTCCTATTTGAATAATATTTTGGGGGGTGGGGGCTTGTTATGAATGCGAGTCGTGTGAACAGTTCAGATTTCTATCTGAACTAACGCATGTTTTAAGAAAATTTCTAAAATTCCCAAAAGATCCTTTATACCAATTTATACTGGTGTAATGGTCTCTTTATAACAGATGTGATAATTGACATTATATTGTAATATTTGTTGTATATCAGCAGTTCCCTTGTTATCTTGATGTTTTATTAATACCACAAAACAAACAAATAATAGGAAAGTGATTTAAAGGCTGGTTAATATCTGCTGACCCAAGGTTGGGTGAACCTGTATGAGCCTATTGTAGACATTACACAATGAACCTAAAATAGACGGGCAGTAACAACTTTAAAACACTGTGGAAAAAGACAGCCAGCAAGCTAAATTATAGGAAACAGGGTAAATTATAGGGCTCTAAAAATACAAGTAATGATTGTCTGGGGGCTTTTTTGACCATATGCACTTATCAAGAAAAGCCACACTGCCCCAAGTTGACTGTCTGTTTTGCAAAAGTGTGTACATTTCGACTAGTTATTAAACAGTTGGTTGGAAACCCAGTTGCAGTGTGTTATTGAATGGCTTTCTGTAATCACTAAAGCCCTCCACATATGAAGAGCATGTTTTTATTTGCTATCGTGTAATGCTTCTTGTGGATTGTTCCTAACACTTGATTCTTCTCCTGCTGGACCCGTGCTATCATCTCCAGAATTCTCCTTTATTACCGCAGGCACAGTGGGGTGGGAAACCACTGCTCTGGAGGTGTGGCTCTGTGCATAGAGGGCGGTAACCGCACGCTGAGAACGCCCTTCAATGGGTGTGCTGAATAAGTGACTTTGACCCTGCACATTAGTGTTGCATTGGCTGTTGTAAGCCTGGTTATGCAGAGTGAATTACCCACAGTTAGGCCTCTGACTAGCATTTTCAGGTTGTAACAACTAAGGGAGTGTAACTGGAACATATTTCTGCATCATATCAGTCAATTCTGGTTAGCGCTCTATAATTAGGCTGGCTCAGGGCCATATCCACCCGAAACTGGTATGAGCAATTTCTTTGGCATGTGTAGATAGGCTTATCATTAGGAAAATATAACAGTAACATTTTTCGAACTTTTTTAGAGCGTTTTGTCACTGTGTGTTGACAAATTGTTCACAAATAATGAAACTGTGCTCACAGCAGAATTTTATGAAAAAGTACAGCTTTGATGACAGTGCATGACTGAAATTATAATAAATTCCTTTTCATGAATAACCTTCGTAATGAATGGCTGTTAACTCTTCACTAGTGTGTGACTTACCTGATATGGAGCAGCTGCTGACTTCACAAAGTAATGCAAGAATATGATTTAAATTATAATTAGGCCATTATAATTAAAAGTCATATTAAACATAGTGTTGTTCTTCAGTTCTTTTGCCCTGATGTTTGCTATGAGGTCAGAAATGCTTTTGCTATCTGTTGATGCTCTATTTTCTGCTGGTGATATGCCTGTTTTAACTCTTAGACGACTGCAGTGCAGCTGTCGTGATCAGGTCAGGTGTTATTCCGATGATGTCACCAAAAATGACATCATTCTAAGTGACCTTGCTAACTTCCTTTGAAAGTGTTGACTTTGAAGTTCAGTCTGTTTATTCTTTGATGTTCATAGATCATTTACTAATGCAGTTAACAATTACAATTGAGAGCAACAGTACATAGTTTGATGTTTATCTGTATCTATGTATTTTTTTTAAATAGTTTTAAAGTACATAGAAATAAGCCGACATAGTTTGTTTTCATGGGTTTTGAGTAATTGGGTGGTAAGTGGGCGATCTGGCACAAATATCACTTTTTTTCCTTTTTTTTTTTAGATTGGATGTCGGGTCATGATGATTATCACAATTTCTTTCATGTATTTTTTTTTATTAATTTGCAAGCTAATTTCTAATAATAAAAATCAAGTTCCACATACAGTGGTGATTGAAAGTTTGTGAACCCTTTAGAAATTTCTATATTTCTGCCTAAATATGACCTAAAACATCATCAGATTTTCACACAAGTCCTAAAAGTAGATAAAGAGAACCCAGTTAAACAAATGAGACAAAAAATATTATACTTGATCATTTATTTATTGCGGAATATGATCCAATGTTACATATTAGTGAGTGGCAAAAGTATGTGAACCTTTGCTTTCAGTATCTGGTGTGACCCCCCCTATGCAGCAATAACTGCAACTAAACGTTTTCCTGTAACTGTTTGATCCAGTCCTGCACACCGGCTTGGAGGAATTTTAGCCCATTCCTCTGTACAGAACAGCTTCAACTCTGGGATGTTGGTGGGTTTCCTCACATTAACTGCTCACTTCAGGTCCTTCCACAACATTTTGATTGGATTAAGGTCAGGACTTTGACTTGGCCATTCCAAAACATTAACTTTATTCTTCTTTAATGATTCTTTGGTAGAACGACTTGTGTGCTTAGGGCCGTTGTCTTGCTGCATGACCCACCTTCTCTTGAGATTCAGTTCATGGACAGATGTCCTGACATTTCCTTTAGAATTCTCTGATATAATTCAGAATTCATTGTTCCATCAATGATGGCAAGCCGTCCTGGCCCAGATGCAGCAACACAGGCCCAAACCATGATACTACCACCACCATGTTTCACAGATGGGATAAGGTTCTTATGCTGGAATGCAGCGTTTTCTTTTCTCCAAAGATAACGTTTTTTTTCCAATAGCCTTCTGACTTGTCCACGTGATCTTTAGCAAACTGCAGAAGAGCAACAATGTTCTTTTTGGAGAGCAGTGGCTTTCTCCTTGCACTCCTGCAATGCACACCATTGTTGTTCAGTGTTCTTTTGATGGTGGACTCATGAACATTAACATTAGCCAATGTGAGAGAGGCCTTCAGGTGCTTAGAAGTTACCCGGGGGTCCTTTGTGACCTCGCCAACTATTACACGCCTTGCTCTTGGAGTGATCATTGTTGGTCGATCACTCCTGGGGAGGGTAACAATGGTCTTGAATTTCCTCCATTTCTGAACAATCTGTCTGACTGTGGATTGGTGGAGTCCAAACTCTTTAGAGATGCTTTGTAACCCTTTCCAGCCTGATGAGCAAGAGGTCCTCAGAAATCTTTTTTGTTCGTGCCATGATACACTTCCACAAACATGTGTTGTGAAGAGCAGACTTTGATAGATCCCTGTTCTTTAAATAAAACAGGGTGCCCACTCACACCTGATTGTCATCCCATTGATGGGAAACACCTGACTCTAATTTCACCTTCAAATTAACTGCTAATCCTAGAGGTTCATATACTTTTGCCACTCACTAATGTAATATTGGATCATCCTCAATAAATAAATGACCAAATATAATATTTTAGTCTCATTTGTTTAACCTGGTTCTCTTTATGTACTTTTAGGACTTTTGTAAAAATCTGATGATGTTTTAGGTCATATTTATGCAGAAATATAAAACATTCTAAAGTGTTCACCAACTTTTAAGCACCACTGTAAGAACAGAAATGACATAGACCACTTAGGCTAGGGACCTTTTAAATAAACAATAATGAAGTGTACTTTACAACGTACTTTACAATTCCCCCCCCCCCCCCAATTCTCCATCAATCATACCTCATTTACAAACCTAAACAGCTTTGTGACAGGTTTTCCTAAAAACAAGATAATTTAATAAAAATTGAATTTGAACAGTTCGTTCAATTTAATGATATTAAGTCAGATGCAAGAAGTATAGTATACATGTACTGTAGACTCTGATATATGGCTGTACACACAGTTTTTAAATAAGGGAGCCAAGAGAGGGCTGTAGCAAAGTCTTTTATTTTTTATTTTATAATTTTTTTTAAATCTCATCTTATTAAACCCCTACACCAGCTATTTCCTATTAGAAGCCGATTTACCATTTGTGTACTGAGTTACTCTTTAATGCGTCTCTCATTTATACGTTTTATATAATTAATGGGATCTTGAGGCCCAACTGTGGGGATTTACTGGCTTGCAGTGTGTGTCTTTTTTAAGGGTTTGACCAAAAGGACTGCTTTAGAATAGGTCCTTACTGTAATTACCTTTTCTTTTTACTCGAATTACCCTCTCTGCTATCTGCTTTCTCGTATCTACTGTTAGTCCTTTTAAAAATATTGACGGCCGTTAACAACGTGTTTTATTTCGCCAAATATAGAATATCTTAAATTATTGATGTCTTTTTTTTTAACCAGGAAATTAAGCATCCCGGACAAACAATTAGTCACTTTGCGTGTTTATGGTGGTAGTAGCTTCAGGCTCCTGCAGATGGCGGTGCACGAGGATGATCTCAGGCTATAAACACATGCAGGGTGTGCGACAGGATTCATAGATTGAGAAGAGGTGGTACAGTGCAGTGAATGTCTCATTTGATGTGTGGTAAATGGGTCGCAAAGCAGATGTTAATGTTCAAACACGACAAGTTGAGTTTTTACCAAAAAGTTCTATTTTGGTTTTATGTGAACACATGATATTCTTCCAATCCTCTTCTGGATCATCCATATGCTCTCTGGCAAACTTCAGACGGGCCTGGACATGTACTGGCTTAAGCAGGGGACACGCCTGGCACTGCAGGATCTGAGTCCCTCTCGGTGTAGTGTTACTGATGGTAGCCTTTGTTACTTTGGTAGCAGCTCTCTGCAGGTGTCTTTTATACAGATAACGAGGTCAAACAGGTGCCACTAATACAGGTAACAAGTGGATGACAGAACTTCTTAAAGAAGAAGTTACAGGTCTGTGAGAGCCAGAACTATTGCTTGTTTGTGGGTGACCAAATCCACCATAATTTACAATGAAATGCTTTAAAAATCCTACAACGTGATTTCCTGGATTTTTTTTTTTTTGTAATTTTTTTTTTTAGTATCTCATAGTTGGTGTACCTATGATGAAAATTACAGACCTCTGTCATCTTTCTAAGTAAGAGAACTTGCACAATCAGTGGCTGACTAAATACTTTTTTGCCCCACTGTACCATGAACATGACACAGAGTGCCAGACAAGAGGCTTTTACTCACTTCTGCTCACAAAGTTGCCCAGTTGCAGTGGGTGAAAAGACATAAAAACTAGACTGTTAATGACTGGAAACATGTTTTTGGAGGGTGTATTGGGGATGTTTTAATTACGTACAAATGGACCCTTGTTTGGGCCCAGATTTTGCTTTTTGCTCGTTATTTTACTAAGGAACATAACATTCATATCCCCGTTTTCCAAGATGGCAGTTCTCCTGATCACAGGGCTGCAAATGTGACTGGCATGATGAACATTCAGGAGCACTCACCCAAATAAATGGTGGGTGTGGTACTGTGGTACCACACCCGGGACTGTGGTAGTGGTTAAGTTACTGGACTCTGGACCAAGAAGTCCAGGGTTCAAATCCCACCTCTGCCAAGCTGCCACTGTTGGGTCCTTGAGCAAGACCCTTAACCCACAATTGCTTGGATTGTAAGATTGTATCAATTGTAAGTCGCTCTGGATAAGGCCGTCTGCTAAATACTGTAAATGTAAATGGCCCACAAAAAACCCCCAGATGTGAATTCTCTTGTAAATCTGTGGGACTACCTGGAACCACGAGTAACTTGTTCAGAGAAAGAGTGGCATTGATGTTTATGTTGCCTACATCCAGAAACTTGTCCAGCCCATGCCAAATGGAATTGCAGCTGTTATTCGTACTCGTGGAGGTATTACACGCTGTAGGGTACGTTTCAGTCACAGGTGACTGTTGCTTTGTCCGGTGAGCTTATTTCATGGTATTATTTCTAATGAGTAATATGTAGTGAAACAGTAGGTCTTGAGTCCAACGTTGTTTTATATTTTGCATTTCACTGCTTAATAAACATCAGCAAAGCATTAATTTGCCTGGTTGATAATAGGTTTTAGTTTGCCGTGTTAAGCAGACAGGGCATGGTGTGTTGTGCCTCTTTTTTTTTGTTTTTTCTTATATTTATGCTTTTCACAACACAATATTAACATTATTTGTGTTGGAGTACTTTTACCTGACACTTACTTGACTATTGTTGCTGTTTCTAGATATTCTCTACCTATAAGCTATTAAAAGCTTAGCACATAGCTAGAGAACATATGTCTTCATCTTGTTCTGTTTTCTCTGGTCAGGTCTATTGTTGCGTATCAGCCGGAGGGAGACAACACTCACACATTTGAAGCCATGGCAATGCTGAAGTCATTTGGAATCTTTCTGGGAGTCTTTAGTGGATCTTTTGCACTTGGAGTGGCAACTGGAATTATGACTGCCTTGATATCCTTCATGGTTTCCCAAGTTTGTTATTAAGGGCTGTTCATAAAATGGGTGTCTGCTCATAAGAAGTTATATGAACACACATGGTGGTGTTTCTTTAATCCAGGTTGCTACCAATTTAGCTTAGTTTCACCTCTGAAATGCTTTTTTTTCTGGAATATGTGCATCTGAACACGCATTTCAATATAGCAATTACTGAGCCTTGGGAGTTCACACCCCCAATGATTGGTTAGTGGTGCTTTCCTGAACAATGCAGGTAAGTTTTTATTTCTATAGTACTGTAATATTGTCACAGGACAGCTTTACAGAAGGAGAGTGTAGACCCCAAAGGTGACAGTGGCAAGAAAAAAGGCCTCTTAAAGGAGAACCCATATGCCTTTGGGAATTACAAGACAACAGATTGATGATCTTAGGAGTCCATAACTAGATTAATATAATGTAACTTCGTCAGTATTTTGTAGAATAATTAAGATGTTCACTGTTTTATGGGAGTGAGACTTGGTCCAGGTTTATATGAATTATCACTTGGTAATAAGCTGATTACTAAAACCACTGAACCATGCATGCTAGTTAATTATCGTGTACATGCCTTTACAATCTGGTGTTTTATTTGACAGAAGCCTGCCTAAGCGGTGTTTGAGTTTATAACTCCTATTAACAATCCATTTGGTGAGCAACAGGCGGTGCTTATCTCATATTTATGAAGACAAAACTGCAGGTATCGATGTCAGACAGCAATACACATTTATAAATATTTATAGGGGTGAGATGAAGCCTCGCAATAATAAAATATCACAATGTGCAGCATGGAGATGCATGATGCACATGTGTTCTGTTTATGCCAACTGATGCAATTGCGTTTCTTGAACACCAGATGGTGCATGCTCCTCCGTACAATCCAGTGTATTAATACACGTTATTTTGAATTGTTATTCCTCGCAAAAAAAAAAAAAAAAAAAAGGAATTTTTTCACTCGGTTATTTAAGATATGATGAAGCTACAATGGAACATTTTATTTACAATTTACACCTCTATTTCTAGTAATTTATTGTAATTGCAGGAGTTTTTTTTTTGTTTGTTTGTTTAAAAACTTATTTAAGAAAATGTGCATTGCTTTGCATTGTGTACACTTGTTTACAAATAAAATCGTAATAAAATAATCGTATCGAGAGCAGAGTGTATCGTTACACCATAAATATGAATGATCAGCTTTTTTGTCTTTACACTTTCCTCACTGTTTGCACAGTTATATTTGTATTCCTAGCTTACCAGCAGTTGTTTGTGTGGATAAATGTGCCTAGGTAATGTACTTATCTAAATATAGTGTGTAATGGTTCCAGTCATGGCACCCTTAACTCTTCCCCACGTCACCAAATTCACCAAGCTGCGGGATTTTCAGCTTCTGGAGACAGCTCTCTTCTTCCTTATGTCTTGGAGCACATTTCTGCTGGCTGAGGCTTGTGGTTTCACAGGTAACATTAACTTGCAGTCTTTACTACTATCTGAAATAACTATGAGCTGCAGTTTAAGTGATTGTTTGCATGCAGGCATGGGTGTATAACTTGTTTATGCTGTGCTTAGGTGTGGTAGCTGTTCTGTTCTGTGGAATTACTCAGGCCCATTACACCTATAACAACCTATCTCCTGAGTCACAAGACCGCACCAAGCAAGTAAGGATTTCTTCTGTCTGGAGTTGTGTCTCTAATGTGCCTAATTTCTTCTCACCACTTACCATATGATGCAGTTACAGACTGTAGTCCATCTGTTTCTCTACATATTTTGTTAGTCCCCTTTACTCTGTTCTTTAATGGACAGAGCCAACACAGATCAGGTACTATTTGGGTGGAGGATCATTCTCAGCACTGCAGTGACACTGATGTGTGTTAGTGTGTGTTGTGCTGGTATGAGTGGATCAGACACAGCAGTGCTGCTTTTTAAACACCTCAGTGTCACTGCTGGACTGGAAACAGCCCACCAACCAAACGTTCAGCCACCAGCATCCTCTAGGCAGCATCCTGTCAGCACTGATGAAGCATTAAAGGATGAACACAAACTGTGCAACAACAGATCAGCTACTGTCTCTGCTTTACATTTAAAGTGGAGCTGATTATTGCCACACCTGTTCTCAATCAGTCCTATCTTAAATAGGACCTGCCTGACAAAGTGAAGTACACCAAAAGATCCTTAAAAGCTACACATCATGCCGAGATCTACAGACATTCAGGAACAATTGACAAAGAAAGTAATTGAGATCTATCAGTCTGGAAAGGGTTACAAAGCCATTTTTAAAGCTCCGGGACTCCAGTGAACCACAGTGAGAGACATTATCCACAAATGGCGAAGACATGGAGAAGTGGTGAACCTTCCCAGGAGTGGCCGGCCGACCAAAATTACCTCAAGAACACAGCGATGACTCATCCAAGAGGTCACAGAAGACCCCACAACAACATCCAAAGAACTGCAGGCCTCACTTGCCTCAGTTAAGGTCAGTGTTCATGCCTCCACCATAAGAAAGAGACTGGGCAAAAATGGCCTGCATGGCAAAGTTCCAAGATGAAAACCACTGCTGAGCAAAAAGAACATTAAAGCTCATCTCAATTTTTCCAGAACACATCTTGATGATCAGCAAGACTTTTGGGAAAACATTCTGTGGACTGACGAGACAAAAGTTGAACTCTTTGGAAGGTGTGTGTCCCATTACATCTGGCGTAAAAGTAACACAGCATTTCAGAAAAAGAACATTATACCAACAGTACAATATGGTGGTGGTAGTGTGATGGTCTGGGGCTGTTTTGCTGCTTCAGGACCTGGAAGACGTGCTGTGATAAATGGAACTATGAATTCTGCTGTCTACCAAAAAATCCTGAAGAAGAATGTCCGGCCATCTGTTTGTGACCTCAAAATGAAACGAACTTGGGTTCCGCAGCAGGACAACGATCCAAAACACCCCAGCAAGTCCACCTCTGAATAGCTGAAGAAAAACAAAATGAAGACTTTGGAGTGGCCTAGTCAAAGTCCTGACCTGAATCCTATTGAGATGCTGTGGCATGACCTTAAAAAGATCGTTCATGCTTGAAAACTCTCCAATGTGACTGAATTATAACAATTCTGCAAAGCTGAGTGGCCAAAATTCCTCCACAATGCTGTAAAAGACTCATTACAAGTTACCACAAACACTTGGTTGCAGTTGTTGCTGCTAAGGGTGGCCCAACCAGTTATTAGGTTTAGGGGGCAATCACTTTTTCACACAGGGCCATGTAGGTTTGGATTTTTTTCTCCCTTAATAATAAACACCTTCATTTTGTGTTTACTTGTGTTGTCTTTGACTAATATTTAAATTGGTTTGATGTTCTGAAACACTTATGTGTCACAAAAGTGCAAAAAAATAGGAAATCAGGAAGGGGGCAAACACTTTTTCACACCACTGTATAAATCCTCTGATGTTGCCCTGGCCTCTTGGTGGCTTCCCTAATCAATATGGGGTGGATGTCCAGTTTGGAGAGACGGCCCAATCTAGGGAAGGTGGTGGTAGTGCCATACACTTTCCACTTCTTAATAATGCTTTGAACAGTACAATAAGGGATAGCTGAACAAAGAGACTTAATATTAAATTTCTTTGATGTTGAGGGTTTTAATTTTGTTTATAAATTGAGAAAAAGTTTCATTTATTTGATCTTTAAGGGTGTGACTAAAATATGATTTTGACTGGGAATGATGATTTTCTCTAGACACTATATTTGTTTCATTTTCCTATTGGTCTTATTGGAATTTTTGTCAAATATAATCAGAAATTAATATCTCATAATAATTGAATGTGCTGTTTTTTCAGCTGTTTGAGTTGCTGAATTTCCTGGCTGAGAATTTCATCTTTTCCTACATGGGTCTGACCCTGTTCACCTTCCAGAACCACGTATTCAACCCCATCTTCATCATAGGAGCATTTGTATCCTGAACTCAGATTATTCAGTTAGGTTGATAGTAAGAAGTTATAATATTTTATTGTCCAAATGTAACAGAAGAAAAAGGTTAAGGGTTTTTTTATGCACAGAGTGGAATCCAATTCTCTGCTTTGACCTTTTATAACTACCTGTTCACTAAATGCAACTCTTTTACTGTGGAACTATGTGGTTGTTTGGAATTGAGTGAGTTCTCCTTTTGTACTGAAGGGAACATATAGTAATGCACGAATCTGTTTAATTTTGCCAACATGGGCAGGAAGAGTAATTAGGTCTGTTGTATTCAACCTGTGAAACTTGCATATTTCCTTAATGGCTTTTTCTCTCAGCTGGCCATATTCGTGGGCCGTGCAGCTAATATTTACCCGCTTTCCTTCCTGCTTAACTTGGGTCGCAGAAACAAGATAAGCTCCAACTTTCAGCACATGATGATGTTTGCAGGTTTGTGGATTGGGTTAGACTGAAATTGCTTGCTTATTTATTGACAGTATAGTTTGTTTCCAGATAGTTTTACATATGTCTAGAAAGAAAATCAATTTAATCTTTAGTGCTCAACTGAGGAGAGTGTTTGTACAGTGAACTAATTAAACAACCAGGCCACTAAAGACTGTCATAAGGCAGTACCGTTTAAATAATCTAATCTCTGCTAGGTTATGAACATGTTGCTGTACTGAAAACCTGTTTATTAATAAAGATGTAGAATATCATTAGGAAATACTCATGTACAGCTCTGGAAAATTGAGACCACTGCAAAATCATCAGATTATCTGGTTTTGCTATTTATGGATACTATAAGTGTTTGATTGAAATGGTTCTGTCAAGTACTGACAAATTCAAAATAAAAAAATGTTGTTAATTAGAGCTTTAACTGGCAGAAAATGGCAACTGGTCAAGATGCAGTGTGTTCTGACCTCAAATAATGCAAGGAATGTGCTCATAGTGATTTCTGAACACTTCCAATGTTAAAATCCTAGTTCAAAAATGATTTGTTGGAATTACCCCAATTGTCAGTCATAGCTTTCATGTCTCTTCTGTACATTAAATCAGATTTGGTTCAGGTAATCACCTAATAGTATCTCATTATGTAGGATGGGGTGTTCCTACAGTGATGCTTGAAAGTTTTTGAACCCTTTAGTATTTTTTATGTTTCTGCATAAATATGACCTAAAACATCATCAGATTTTCACACAAGTCCTAACAGTAGATAAAGAGAACCCAGTTAAACAAATGAGACACACATCTTATACTTGGTCATTTATTTAGGAAAATGATCCAATATTACATATTAGTGAGTGGCAAATTTCAGTAAGTCAGGGCAGAGCCGGAGGAGTAGGAAGGACACAAGGGGTGTCACTAGGAGGCGCAGCGAGGGGGAGGGGAAGGTGTGGAACGGGGATGGGGATGGGGGAACGAAGGTGGAGAGGGAGGGGGGGGGCGAGGGAGAAAATGGGGGCGGTGAAATAGGGAGTGGGGAAGACGGAGGGGAAGGTAAGGGGCGAATAAGGAGGCAAAAAGAAACTGCGTGAGAAAAGAAGGCTTGGATGTGTAGGAGGACTAAATGAAGATGAAGGAAAGATAGCCGGACACGTAGCGAGCAGGGGTGATAGAATGGAGAAGAAGGAGAAGAGAGACGGTGGGGAGAGAGGACTGTGAGAAGGTTAGGGACGATACAGAAAGTAAAAAAGAAGTAATCGCGGAGCAGAAAAGGAAGGGGGGAGGGCTAGGACAGGTGGGAATAGTATCGGTAGGGGAGGGATGGAAAGAAGGGGAGAGAGGGGACGGGGGTGTGCAAGAGCCGAGGGAGGAATGAGGAGGAGCAATTTTAGTAAGAGAGGTGAGGAATTCAGAATAGAAGAGGAGAGGGATGCTGCCGTACGAGTACAAGGTGGAGGGGAGAGCGGAGGGTGTAGGAGTTATGGATAAAGGGGGGGTAGGACTATTGACGAAGAGGAAAAATGTCGGGGCGGGGGATGCCGAGTTGAGGGAGTACTAGACAGGAAGGGGCGAGGTGACGAGGAATGGCGAGGGGGGATGAGGAAAAAAAGGGCGCGAGTTGACTTTAACGGATGCCAGAAGTTGGGTAAAGGTAAAACCGAAGGGGAGGGTGATACGGGGAGAGGCGAGTTGCTCTTAGACGGGCAAGCGGAGCGATGAAGAATCATGTCAGGGGGGGGGGAAAGGGAAATGGGGGGGGTTAAGGGGATAACGACGGAATAAGAAGTGATGGGCCTCCGATGGGAGGAGAGGACGAAACCTTTGGATAGGATAAAAAGAAGAAGGTCGAGGATAGGAATGAGGAGAAAGGGATAGAAGAGGAGGGAGGGGGGGGGCAGGATTTCTTAGTGAGTGGCAAGTATGTGAACCTCCAGGATTAGCAGTTTATTTGAAGGTGAAATTAGTCCGGGGTGGTTTTTCAATCAATGGGATGACAGCAGTTTGTGAGTGGGGTACCCTGTTTTATTTAAAACAGAGTAATCTATCTAAAGTCTAAAGTCTGCTCTTCACAACATGGTTTGTGGAAGTGGTATCATGGCCAACAAAGGGATTTCTGAGGACTCCCGAAAGATGTTGAGGCTCAATCAGCTGGGAGAAGGTTACAAAACCATCTCTAAAGAGTTGGACTCCACCAATCACCTCATACAGATTGTGTAAAATGGAGGAAATTCAAGACCATTGTTTTTCCCCTCCCCAGGAGTTGGTCGACCAACAATGATCACTCCGAGAGCGGCGTGTAATAGTTTGGTGAGGTCACAAAGGACCACATGGTAACTTCTAAGAAACGGAAGCCTCTCTCACACTGGCTAATGTAATGTTTCAGAGTCCACCATCAGAAGACATGAGACACAATGGTGTGCAATGTTCAGATTTGCAAGGAGAAAGTATACTGCTCTCCCAAAAAGAACATTTGTTGCTTGTTTAGGCGTTGCTAGATCACATGGACCAAGCCAGAAGGCTACTGCAAGAATGTTTATCCTGGACGGATGAGACCATATTGAAAATTTTAATTTACCAAGTATAAATATTTGTCCTCTTTGTTTTAACTGGGTTCCTCTTTATCGACTTTTAGGACCTGTGTGAAATCGGATGAATGTTTTAGGTCCTAATTATGCAAAATATAAAAAAAAAATCCTACTACACTGTATGAGCGCATTGGTTGCAAAGTCTGAGGAAGTTTATTTCTGTGGCTGTTTTCCCTTATTTTTGTTTATATGCGAGTTTTATACCATAGCTTGTAAAGTACAGTTAGGTTTCATTATTGTTAATTCTGTCATTGTTTTGCAGTTTTTCATCTTCGTAAAACCTCAAATATTTCGTTTGTGAGCTTTTCGAGGATTTAGCTACTTTTTTCAGCGTAAATCTAACTAGTAAACTCATTATTAGAGACACACTTTTACAAATTAAGCCGGTTTCACAAAAGCATAAGTTGAATTGCAAAAAAATTGTTTGTAGTACTTTCTTAATGTTGTGCACTGATATTCAGACTTTGGGACACAATTTACTTAAAACAATGTGAAAAGTAACTATGATAATTCAAAAGCTTTTAAATTCACTTAAAAGGGCTCGCCTCTCTTATAGTACTGTATTGTAGGTTTGCAGTGGATGCACGTTCATGTCGACGTTTCCACTGATTTTCCAGCAGGGGGTGTCCCAAAGGTGCAGAGCCAATGAGATTTAAGTTACCAGCACTGCCAGCAATTAATATATTCATGGTCTTCGTGCCTGAATTGCAGAGGATGCCTGTTGGGTAATGCTAGGACACTGTGGTTGTGTGTTGTGTGTGTGTTGTGTGTGTGTGTGTGGTGTGTGTTTGTGTGTGTGTGTGTGTGTGGTGTTGTTGTGTGTATGTGGTGTGTGTGTGTGGGTGTGTGTTTGTCTGTGTGTGTGTGTGTGTGTGTTGGTGTGTGTGTGTCGAGACTCTCCCAAAGGAAAAAAAAAGTTGTAAACTACAAGCATGAACTGTGGAAGAATTTTTGTTAAGGATTCAAACACTGAAGTAAAAGTGCTTGCAAATAACCATAGAAACTCAAACAAAAGTGCAAAAGCCAAACAGAAGTTTGAGGGGAATCTAGTAGGGGAGAAAAAGAAGAGAAAGACTCGGAGAGAAAATATTCGTAGAAAACTCGGAAGGTCCTTTACTCTTTGGAACCTTCCATAGATCTGTGTCTGGGCATCATATTTGAACCATTTTTAATCATTTGGCTTTGATCTATGACCTATTTTGTATTTGAATCAAAGTAATATGAGAGAATTTATTATTAGTGTTTATTTAATGGGCATTATTACCATACAGTTATGCTTATATTAAATAAGGTGCATGGAATGAACTGAAACGTCTGATCATTAATTGAAAAAATGTGTCTTTGCAATAATTGGCCAGCATTTCATAAGAATCTGTTCTTCCACTGCAGTAACATCAGGAACAAATAACTCCGCATGTGACTTTCTATTGCTCTCTTCTTCAGGTCTTCGAGGAGCCATGACCTTTGCTCTGTCGATAAGGGACACGGCTACATATGCACGGCAGATGATGTTCTCCACTACGCTGCTGATAGTCTTTTTCACCGTGTGGGTCTGTGGAGGAGGCACCACTCAAATGCTCTCCTTCCAACGCGTCCGGTCAGTCTGTTTGTATGGTCTGTTGAAACCATGGAACAAAGACCGGACTAGTGTACTAGACAATGTTTATAATTTTATACTTATTTATGCTAGTATTTGCATTTAGAAGAGCTGCTGCTTTTAAAACCCTATGTACAGGAGTTTAGATTGTGAAAGCTAGCACATCACATTAGCTCACATCAGTGAGTGTTTTAACATGCACATAGCGTAATAATAACTACTTGAAGTCAGATTTTGGTTATAAACTGTTCACCAGCATTACATGCACATAATGAATCTGATTTGGTTATACACATGCTGCTCCACCTGAGTGCCTAATCTTTTTCATTCATTGGTTCATTTTCATAACCGCTAAATTCAATTCTGGGTCAAGGGAACCTGGGGACTAACCGGTGACATAGGGCTCAAGACAGGAACCAACCACAGACAAGGCACCAGTCCTTTGTATTCTCACTCTCACTGGGGAAAATTGAGACTCAATGCAGCAGGAAACCCACATAGGCACAGGGAGAACATGCAAATTCTATATAGGCAAAGTCTGGGCCGGGGATCAAACCAATTTTTGTGTGTGTGTGTGTGTGTGTGTGTGTGTATATATGTTATCTGTATATATATGTGGTGTATCATATATATAATATATATCTATATAATATAGATAATATATATATATATCTATATATCATCATATCTATCTCCTCTTACTATATCTAATCTATACTACAGTATCCAGAGCGACTTCCAACTGATACAGTCTTACAATCCAAGGACCCAACAGTGGCAGCTTGGCAGAGGTGGGATTTGAACCCTGGATCTTCTGGTCCAAAGTCCAGTACCTTAACCGCCAAGCTACCACACTTTGTAGACTAATACTAAAGTCATCTAAACTATGAAGGAATACATATGGAATTATTTAGTAAACAAAAAAGTGTTTAACAAACCAGAATATGTTTTATATTTTAGATTCTTCAAAGTAGGCATCCCTTGCTTAGCATTTTCTCAGTTAGCTTTATGAGGTAGTCACCTGGAATGGTTTTTAGTTAACAGCTGTGGCTTGTCAAGACTTAATTTCTTGAATGTCTTACCCTCTTAATGTGTTTGAGACCATCAGTTGTGTTGTGAAGAGGTACAGTTGGTATACAGTGAATAGCCCAATTTGAGTAATGTTCTAATCCATATTTTGGCAAGAACTACTCAAATAAGTAAAGTAAAACGACATTCCATCATCACTTTAAGAAATGAAGGTCAGTCAATCCGAAACATTTCAAGAACTTTGAAAGTATCCTCAAGTGCAGTTGCAAAGAACAATGAAACGTTATGATGAAACTGGCTCTCATCAGGACCGCCCCAGGAAAGGAAGACCAAGGGTAACCTCTGTTGCACAGGAGAAGCTCATCAGAGTTACCAGCCTCAGGAACCGCAAGTTAAGAGCCCACCTAAATGCTTCAGAGTTCAAGCAGCGCACACATCTCAACATCAACTGTTCAGAGAAGACTGTGTGAATCTGGACTTTATGGTCGAATTGCTGCAAAGAAGCCACTTTTAAGGAAGAACAACAAGAGGAAGAGAATGGCTTGGCCCAAAGAACACAAGGAATGGACATTAGACCAGTGGAAAGCTGTCCTTTGGTCTGATGAGTCCAAATTTGAGATTTTTGGTTCCAAACGGATGGTTCTTACGTGTAGTTCCCACCGTGAAGTATGGAGGAGGAAATGTGATGGTATGGGGGTGCTTTTGGTGACACTGGCGATTTAGTCAAAGTCCAAGGCAAACTTAACCAGCATGGCTACCACAGCATTCTGCAGTGACATGCCACCCCATCTGGTTTGCAATTTGTGGGACCATCATTTGTTTTTCAACAGGACAATGACCAAAAACACACCTCCAGGCTATGTAAGGGCTATTTAACCAAGAAAGAGGGTGATGGAGTGTTGCATCAGATGACCTGGCCTCCACAATCACCTGATCTAAATCCAGTTGAGATGGTTTGGGATGAGTTGGACTGCAGAGTGAAGGCAAAGCAGCCAACAAGTGCTTAGCACCTCTGGAAACTCTTTCGAGACTGTTATAAAACCATTTCAGCTGATTACCTCATGAAGCTGATTGAGAGAATGCCAAGAGTGTGCAAAGCTGTACTTGAAGCAAAAGGTGCCTACTTTGAAGAATCTAAAACATATTTTGGTTTGTTTAACACTTAAGTTTACTACATGACTCCTTATGTGGTCCTTCATAGTCTGGATGACTTCAGTGTTATTTTACAATGTAGGAAAGAAATAAAAATTAAAAACATTGAATGAGAAGATGTTCAAACTTTTGACTGGTACTGTACATACTATATATATTACAGATCTTGTAGTATACATTATGTATACTGTAATTTGATAATGGAAAACTGGGTTGTCCCACAGTAATCATTTTTCTAGAATCTCTGTGCAATGAGGGCCAAAAATGTGAGACCACTAGTGAAAATGCTTTGGATCATACTGCAGCAGGAATAAACCTGCAGCACAAAATAAACCTCAAATCTTTCAAACATTTATATGAAGATTAAAGAAGATCAAGGTCTCAGACTTTTGGCACAGGCTGTATATTTGCAACACATTTGTAATGCAACAACCGCTAATCAGGATCTGGAGAATGTGTATAATCCTATTGTAGTGTGTATTTTGTATTCATACTTTCTGAATGGCATATGTCTGTGGTGTAAATCCATTCCACACTCCACAGGTCTGGCGCGAAACAGGTATAAAGTGTTTATTATGCACACTGACCCAATAATGAAGCAGGACACCACTGTTCCAATGAAGGAATATGTAAAAATGGAGCCCATGTTTCTGAGGAATTGTCTAGGGTTAGGGTTAATAAAGTTGTTAGTTTTAATCACTGCTATTTTAATTTCTGCTATTGCTTTTATTTACTTTGTAAGCAGTTAAGTCGGTTTTTATTATTTGAGTCACACTAAAAATCACCCAAACTTTTTCTAAGTGTACACTATATTTGAATCCATGAAGTCTTGAGGCTTCGTAATGAATCACTCTATAGTCTCTTTAGTGTTTAATTATTCATGTTCATTTGAAGTCTGAGTCTGTGTTCCAAATCACAGGTTACTGCACTAAACAGTATGTCAGCATAGCAAAACTACAGTTTATTAGAACTAATCTGACACACTATTATTAACCTGTGTTTGCTTTAGAATGTACAAGTGAAGTTTTCTTGCATGTGCAGTTCTAGAAATCCGAAAGATATCAGATAAAGAGTCTAAGTGCACTGAATAAGTCAGTTACTAGGATAAAATCCATCTAGAATTCTCAAAGGTAGATAATGATCCTTCTCCAGTTTTAAATACCACAGCGTGGTGTTTAACCAAAAAAATCCTATACAGACCAGATTCCTAGTGTCCATGCGAATGTTCACTGACTGACATCACATCCTACTACAAGTCATGTGCAAGTTTTTGCGTTAGTGCTGCGTGTTAATGTTTGGTGTTGATTTGTGTTGAAACAGTGTTGGAGTGGAATCAGACCAGGACAATTCGGTAAGTGCATTTTCAAGCATGTATCAGGATTAAAATTTTAATGCTTTGAAATATGCATATAAAAGTGAACTTGATTCCGTTGTTGTTCCTGGAATAAACCAAAAATATTAACATGTTGAGTCAAAGGTTTGACTGTCATGGATATCTTTGAGAAATGGCTTTCTTCTTCCATAAAGGCCAGATTTGTGCAGTGTACGACTGACTCACCTCAGCTGTAGATCTCTGCAGTTCATCCAGAGTGATCATGGGCCTCTTGGCTGCATCTCTGATCAGTCTTCTCCTTGTTTGAGCTTTGAAAGTTTAGAGGGACGGCCGGGTCTGGTAGATTTGCAGTGGTCTGATACTCCTTCCATTTCAATATCATCGCTTGCACAGTGCGCCTTGAGATGTTTAAAGCTTGGGAAATCTTTTTGTGTCCAAATCCGACTTTAAACTTCTCCACAACAGTATCTCGGACCTGCCTGGTGTGTTCCTTGGTCTTCATGATGCTCTCTGCACTTTAAACAGAACTCTGAGACTATCACAGAGCATGTGCATTTATACGGAGACTTGATTACACACAGGTGGATTCTATTTATCATCATCAGTCATTTAGGTCAACATTGGATCATTCAGAGATCCTCACTGAACTTCTGGAGTGAGTTTGCTGCACTGAAAGTAAAGGGGCCGAATAATATTGCACGCCCCAATTTTCAGTTTTTTATTTCTAAAAAAAGTTTAAAATATCCAATAAATTTCGTTCCACTTCACGATTGTGTCCCACTTGTTGTTGATTCGTAACAAAATTGCAATTTCATATCTTTATGTTTGAAGCCTGAAATGTGGCAAAAGGTTGAAAAGTTCAAAGGGGGCCGAATACTTTTGCAAGGCACTGTATTTTCTGTATTTGGCTGCACTCTCTGGTGCATCTCTGTTATCATATTCTCCTACTCCTTCCACTCAGCTTTCCAGAATACACCAGTATTTTACAGACTCAGAGTTTATGTAGCTCTGCATTTTAAGTACTGTTAATACAATTAAAGGAATCTAATGTACCTTTAAAATGAACATTATTTCTACATTTACATATTGTACTAGACAAAAAACACCCGATTTGAATAACGCACATCAGAAGGCAAGTGTTTTCGTTACTGATATGAATAGAACATATGTACAAATGCACTATGTAGCAGTTTATATGCAATATTAGGTCATTCTGGCAATGTCTGTTAAGTTCCCTTCATAATTCACCAAATAACTCTTGCCTTTCTGTTCATAAAAACAGTGATCTCAAAAACACTAATCTCACTGAAAACATTGAAGATGTGCATCACTTATTTAAATGAAGATGGGCCTTAATATTCACCCTCAGTGATAGTCAAAATGTTAAAGCTGGACTGTGTTCACAAGCTGAGAATGTGGCAATCTGCGTTAAAAAAATTGTTGTTAAAATATGAAGTCAATGGTTTTTTATAACAAAACAACATTTCTAGACTACAAAGTATTAAAAGGAACTTTCCAGGAGCAACAAAGAGATATAATCACTTGAAGCATTCACAAGACTAAACCTTAATTCAAACTATGCATGTGTTTTTGCAGATCGGACCTGATGGTATAGAGAGGCGCAGCACCAAACAGGAAAGTGCCTGGTTATTCAGGATCTGGTACAACTTTGACCACAAGTATCCTTTATACCTTGAGTTACTGTGAGTGTGAGTGTGGGTGTGGGTGGGGACATCAAGTCAATCCAGGAAAAAGGTTGAATGATATTGATTTTTGTTTTTGTTTTTACCCTGTGTGTGTATTTTTAAATCAAGACTGGAATGTTAATTAACTACTGTCATTTATGTTTAGTGATGAATAATTTAATCAGTTAATATTTAATGAACTAGAGCTCTATAAAGGTGGTGGTTTTGTTCCTTTATTAGATTATTTAGGTGTAGTCATCTGGCAAATGCTGTCATACAGAGAGACTTAAAATATGTTCAGAACTGTGCCATGATGCAATACTCAGCGGTAATGAATTATTCAATACCAGCCAGACTAGGAGGTAAAGCTACTCAGGGACTAAAAAGCAAATTCTCAATTTGATGCTAAGGGCACATATAGACCCCCTTCACAATTACTTTCATCTCTGGTAATGATGAGTGAAAAGGGTTATAAGAAATACACCTTTTGGTGAGTTAGCGTAACCTGACATTGAGTACAAAAATCCCCTGAACAAGAAATGATTATTTTTAATCATATCTAAGAAATCTAGAAATGATTAGAAACAAAATCTGGTTAAGAATCAGATACCACCTCCATCCAAACATATTTGGAAGGCTTGCCAGAAGAAAATAATTTATTTTCATCCACAAACGTGGTTGGAGTTTGGTAAGCATTACTGAATCCTTGACTGGAACTGTATTCTATGGTCAGATAAAATGAAAATTGAGCTTTATGGCATTAAAAGAAGGATAGCTACAATGAAAGAACCTGATGCAGACTTACGAATGGTGGGGTTTGTGATGTTGTGCAGCTGTTTTATGTCCAAATGCCCTGGGGACCTCATTAGGATATAAGGCATAAAATACAGTGGTGGTTGAAAGTTTGTGAACCCTTTAGAATTTTTCATATTTCTGCATAAATATGACCTAAAACATCATCAGATTTTCACACAAGTCCTAAAGTAGATAAAGAGAACCCAGTTAAACAAATGACACAAAATATTATACGATATACAGTATATTATATTGGTCATTTATTTATTGAGGAAAATGATCCAATATTACATATTAGTGAGTGGCAAAAGTATGTGAACCTCTAGGATTAGCAGTTAATTTGAAGGTGAAATTAGTCAGGTGTTTTCAATCAATGGGATGGCAGTCAGACAGGCACCCTGTTTTATTTAAAGAACAGGGATCTATCAAAGTTTGCTCTTCACAGCATCACAACATGTTTGTGGAAGTGTATCATGGTACGAACAAAAGAGATTTCTGAGGACCTCAGAAAGAGTTGTTGATGCTCATCAGGCTTGAAAAGGTTACAAAGAGTTTGGACTCCACCAATCCACAGTCAGACAGATTGTGTACAAATGGAGGAAATAGAAAATCATTGTTACCCTCCCCAGGAGTGGTGGACCAACAAAGGTCACTCCTAGAGAAAGGCGAGTAATAGTTGGTGTAACTTCCAGGGTAACTTCTAAGCAACTGAAGGCCTCTCTTGCATTGGCTAATGTTAACCTTCATCAGTTCACCATCAGAAGAACACTGAACAACAATGGTGTGCATGGCTGGGTTGCAAGGAGAAAGCCACTGCTCTCCAAAAAGAACATTGCTGCTTGTCTGCAGTTGGCTAAAGATCACGTGGACAAGCCAGAAGGCTATTGGAAGAATGTTTTGTGGATGGATGAAACCATACTAGAAAATTTTGGTTTAAAAGAAAAGCGTTATGTTTGGAGAACGGAAAACACTGCATTCCAGCATAAGAACCTTATCCCATCTGTGAAACATGGTGGTGGTAGTATCATGGTTTGGACCTGTTTTGCTGCATCTGGGCCAGGATGGTTTGCCATCATTGATGGAACAATGAATTCTGAATGATATCAGAGAATTGTAAAGTAAAATGTCAGGACATCTGTCCATGAACTGAATCTCAAGAGAAGGTCATGCAGCAAGACAACGACTCTAAGCACTCAAGCCGTTCTACCAAAAAATGGTTAAAGAAGAATAAAGTTAATGTTTTGGAATGGAAAGTCAAAGTCCTGACCTTAATCCAACCGAAATGTTGTGGAAGGACCTGAAGTGAGCAGTTAATGTGAGGAAACCCACCAACATCCTAGAGTTGAAGCTGTTCTGTACGGAAGAATGGGCTAAATTCCTGCAAAATTAAAATTGCTGCACAGGGGGGGTCACACCAGATACTGAAAGCAAAGGTTCACATACTTTTGCTACTCACTAATATGTGATATTGGATCATTTTCCTTGATAAATAAATGACCAAGTATAATAGTGTTATCTCATTTGTTTAACTGGATTCTATTTATCTACTTTTAGGACTTGTGTGAAAATCTGATGACGTTTTAGGTTATATTTATGCAGAAATCTAGAAATTCTAAAGGATTCACAGACTTTCAAGCACCACTGTACCATCATTAAATAGCAAGACATTTAAAAATTTAAATCCACTTATGCAAGTATAGTAAAATGGATCATCATTGGATCTCCCAATAGGGCAATGACCCAAAACTTGGCAATGGCAATCTCAGTTCTATGACCTAAACCCCATATAAAACCCATGAGGTGAGCTAAAGAGGAGAGTGCAAAAGAGAAGACCTAGGACCCTAAATGATCTGGAGAGATACTGCTCTGTTTTCTCCAATGTTAAGATGTTATAGGAGAAGACTTGGTGCAGTTTCATTGGCACAGGGACCTTGTACAAAGAATTAAAGTATTAAAGTGTCTGTGTCAGCAGGATGTGCTAGAAAAGTGTCTGAAGATGGAGAACAGCATAGGACATGAAATCTGAAACAGATTAAGTTTCTTCTAATCATCACTGTAGTAGAGTGAAATTGGTGTTAGGAAGCAGTGGAAGGAAAAAATACCCCAAAAAAGGAGTTACTGTAAGGTTGTACGTGGCACAGTTGTTGGTGATGATGACATCAAGGGTGCTGCCTGCTCTGTGATTTGGTGGGGATGGTGAGTGATGAAGTCAGATTTGTTTACAGCTGACTGACACTTCCAGACACTTTCAGCTACAAGCAGTTTTACAGCGGCAGACGTGCTGGGTGAAGTCATGTCTACGCAAGTTGTAATTAGGGGGTCTTCCAAAAACACATTGTTAGTTGTTAGAGAGGCTGAGGCAGAGAGCGGCAGCTGCAGTGTCAGTCTGGAACAAGCTAACTTTCGTAAATACTTTACAATTACTGAGCCACATATAATATGCATTTCCAAAAATCAGACAACTTAAATACACTGTATAGCCAAAAGTTTCTGGGGACTTAAATTATATCCAATACATGGCTATTAGTGTAGAGATGTCCCCCTCCCGCGCACTGCAATATCACCCTTCTCTCTTGTGAGCAGGCTTTTCACTAGAGTCAAGCACTGACATTGGATAATAAAGCCTGTCTCAGCCTGTTGGCATTCCACTTGATCCAAAGATGAAGTTAGGATCAGGGCTGTGTTTAAACCAGTCAGGTTCCACATTGAAGTTGGCAAACCATTTCTGTATGGACTTTGTTTCAGGAGAATGAGGCAGAAAATTGATGCATTCTGTAGGTGAAAACAGTTAAAACATTTCGAAGTCACTCTTAACCAGAGCAATGTACATCTGATACAGTATTACAAGGTGCTATCCAAGCAGTTTGGGTTCAGGGCCTACCAGTGACAGTGGCAGTACCGGAACTTGAAACATCTTTTGGTCGATAGTTTAGTACTTTAACTGCTCTGCCACCACAGCTCCTAAGAAAATGTTATTTTGAGAGTCATCGAGGTGTTCAGCACAACCCATTCTTCTGTCACCATTTATCTATGGAGATTTCAGACCTGTATGCTTCATATTACCGTTAGCAGTGAGAGTGTGCCTGAAGTAAACGATTACTAACTAGAAGGGGTGTCTACATACTTTGTAGACTACATAGTGTATGTTCATCAATGTGATAAACCCTGTTCTAAACACTGCTGTTCCTTAACTCGCCCGTCCTGCAGTTATCTTAAACCCATTTTGACACACAGCGGTCCACCACTCACAGCCACTCTACCAGCATGCTGTGGCCCACTGGCACGATGTCTTACCAGCCCACAGGCATGCGAGGTCAGCTTCATACACACAAGCTTAAAGTCCTCTTAAAGCCTACTCGTGTCTTTGTGAACGTATTCGTGGGATCCGTTTCTTACAGTTGGACTTTCAAAATAATAATAATACAGATATGTGCTGCTTAACTTTCATCCAATCAACATCCATTTGCTTTAAGAGTCAAGGTCTTGACTATTAAAATCTGTCAATATATAAGTAATATAGATATGTAATTTGTATATGTAATTTATATCCGAATGACAGAAAACTAGTACTAGCGAACCACCTACTGACAGAAAAGAGAATTGCAGGCTTGAAAGGCGTATTAAAAAGACTGGTATTGTTCTGTTTTCTATTTCTGTTGTTGCGAAGTGTTTCAGGTTTTATAAAATATACAATGATAATGATTACTGTATTGTACAGTACAATACTGCACTACTTCATATTATGTTTTAGTTGATATTATTGTTTAAAATCAAACACCGCAAACGATCTAACCTACTGTGACCATGGTAATGTCTGGTCAACATCCTGTTTCACAGAATTTAATGCAGACATTTAAACCACGCATACCTGTAATTTATTATGGAACTGGTATGGATAAAGTGCCCAGTTTGGTCGTCTGTATATGCTGATTTCTATAAAAATCTGACTTCATAATTAGACTGTGGATTGTGCTCAGGTTTTAACAGTTTACATCGAAATTAAGTTGTATATTTTTGTATAAATATTGATGTGCTCCAGAATGATATATAATGTTTGGTGGATAACTATTAGTGATTATCATCACAAAGCAGAATAATAAATTCAATAAAACATGTGCACTGCATTTTTTGTATCTTGCTTGATCTGTGCAAATATGCTCTGTTTGCAAGTCTGTACCTCTCTAAATCTGGAGTACAACTGAGCCTCTTTTTGTTATTGTTAGTGGAGTTGAGTGAACTTCCCACCGTCTAGATTTAAGCTCAGTGTTGAGCAACAGTTTGGGTCTAGTGGGATTCAAACTGATAGATCTCAGTGGGATCCCTTCTGGGCAGGAACAACAAAAATGTAATATAGATACACACCAGGACTGGGAGCTGTTTTTTTCCACATTTAGTAGGGAACCATAAAACATAGTCACATTGAGCTGGAGTCTGCTGGTACCAAATAGCACCTTGTGATGATACTGAATGCTTGGCTTTTTCTGCCCCCGTAAATGCTTGAAGGGGTTTAGGCCAGGTGACTGTGGAGGAAAGAACATAACAGTCATAATCCAAAGCTGCAAAGTTTTGGCGTGTGTTTTTGGTCATTGTTCTCCTTCAGTATAAGTAATTCTTCAGAAAGGTCCGAAGAAGCATTTTCACTAGTGGTCTCACACTTTTGGTCCCATCTGTATTTCTCAGCTTGGATTTGATTAAGGTCTGGCGATTTTTTGCTGGCCAGTGAAAATGTTCCAAAATGTTGCAAATAACTGACCCTCTGATGATTTTCTGTGTCAGTTGTAGAAGGAAGGATCAGCCCGTTGGCCTATTCTTTTTCCTGTTTTCTGTGTTAATATTTTGTATAGTTAAGAGCTAATGGTATTTATTGTGAGGTCTGTGACGTGGACTAAATGTGATCCCCATCTTAGTGTTTGGAAAGATTTGTGGTCTCACTGCTTTAAAAATTGAAGTTATTTTGTAGCGCTTGAACACTTATGTTGCATCCGTGGTGGAACTGATTAGATTGAGTCAATTGCATGGCGTTTAATTATTCACTCAAGAACTATCTGTGGAAACAGACTTTCATTGTTGTGCCATGCTTCCCTGATTACATCCTGCTTCTCTTTCCACACAGAATGAGGGCCAGTTGAAGGACGATGACTCGGACCTCATTCTGAACGATGGCGACATCAGCCTGACCTACGGTGACATCACGGTGAGCACAGATGCCACTGGTGCGCGCACAGTCGGTGTGCCTTCAGGTGCAATGGGCATCACCTCTGACGAGGCTCTGGACAGAGAGCTGACCTTTGGTGACCATGAGCTGGTGATCCGGGGCACGCGTCTTGTGCTGCCTATGGATGACTCAGAGCCACCGCTCCGCCACCGGGAGATCTGAGAACTGCATGGCAAAACAATGTGACATGAACGAGTCTAAGGCATTCTTATTCCTCTCCATCATGCGCTACTACCGCCCTCTGGAGCAGCCACTCTCTGTTTCTCATACCTCTCTCCTCTGAAGTGACTGGTTTGATGTCCCTACCTCAGTTTTTTTCATCTTTCTGCTCCTCGAAAGTTGTGAGCATAACTTGTCAGCTCTTGCCATCCATGTTCCTGTTCTTCGCCATTTTGAAACAGGCTGTCGTGCTATTTTGGGCATTGTGCCATCATCTGTTTAGATACTGAATCAAAGTGAGAAGTGTACGAGCAGTGCTTTGCTGTGTGCATAATGAGGTCTGAAATAGCTACGCATGCAAATTCTGTGCTTTCTGTTCAAAGTCTGTGTCAGTGGGGGTTTCACACTTTTAACTGCCTTTCTTGTCTGGGAACCGAAACAGAGGCTGAATGGCTTAGTGCTTGCTGCGCAATCAAGTGCCTGTTTATATTTCTCCTTGGCGCCAAACAGCACTGCCTTCCACTAGGGGGAGCCTTTGTATCAGAGTGCTGTAGGCTTGACGGGGCGAAGGGGGGCGGGGGCTCTCTGCGCTTTGTGATTGGCTAAAGAGGGATGTCAGTCACTCAGTATAACTTGTGATTGTCTACAGATGGACGCCGGAGTAATCCGAGAGCCAGGAATTCACCTTTTGACCTTTGACTGTGATTCTTATGTTCACTTTCACAGAGAGCTGGTCTGTTACTGAGGTCATTGTGAAAGGGCATTTCTTCTAGCATGTTGTTTTAAAACCAGAACGTTCTTCTTCGTTTCTAAAGCAGCCATCAATCACTGATATGACGCCATGTCTTGTTTCTGAACGTTTAAAATAATTATTGACAATATAAACCAAACAGCAGAAAGTCGTTTTTTAAAAAAAGATTCCAGCCTGTGCTTTCTCCATGCTATGACTAAGAACAAAATCAGTTCATAACAATTTGCTTGTTCAATGCCGAGACCTTTTTTTCTGATTTTCTTTTGGCATGATGTGTGGGTGTGTGTGCTGTGTGGAGACACATAGTTCTCCGTGTTGTGTTTGTGGAGTTTCTAAGAACCCTTGAAGCATATAAAGACCCCGTGTGTGTCCGTCACGCTAGCAGATACTCAGTACGTGTTTTCTGAGGGTGACCGTCCGATCCGAAGTTCTGTGAAGGGCAGAATGAAACGGTATTATGTTCTGAAGTTTGTTGTTATGGCTGGGTACATTCTTCGTGGCCAGTCGAGCATTTCTTGTCTGAAGGAAATGTCAGGATGTGGTAGTGTCAAGAAATGGTGCTGATTATTCAGAAAGTTGTGTCAGCACCAATGTGTTGCATTTGTATGTATTCTACTTATATATAGTGGACTGTGATTTAAAAGAAAGGGTCTGACTGATATGTGAATGCACTGTCTATTAAATCGGTTTAAATGCGATCAACCTGTTCATGCTTTGCTGTTACATTCATGTCTTCTATCGTTTGGCTCTTGAGTTTGCCGTGAGCACACTGGAGAAATGAGCAGACTGTACAGAAGGCCGACTCTTGCCTTCGATGGAAGGTGCTGGCACCCAACGGTACTGCTCAGTGGTGCAGCTAAATAAGATGCTGCCCTCTTAAAAGCGCTGTTATGGATGGATCCCTGTGACGGATGAAACGGAAACCGAATGAGTGATGGCCGTCTGAGAGAACAGAAAGGATCTGAAGGAACAATGACCCAGGCTTTCCACACCGAGTTATCTCCTGCTGTGCAGGACATTTACCCAGAGGGCTATGTAGCATTCTTGAAGGCCTGCCTCTTGATAACATGACCCACAGGAACAGGGTGTTTATATTTGGATCTGGATGCTCGCAGTTTGCACTTGTTTGGTTTCTTGCTTTGTTGACTTGTCAGTGTGTGTGGTGTTCAAATAATTCTGGATAATTTTATTGTCTGATGTTAAGTTGTTTTTCCCATGAAGGCATGAACAGTGCTGAAGTAGTACTAAAGATCGTCGGGTACTTTTAATGTGAAGGAAAAGTTAACAAGCAAGCATTTTTCAGTATGTAATCTCAATACCAAGCGCAACAATCCACCAGTGTAACAAAGTCTATATTACCTAGACGTGTATTAGCAAGAGTTTTAGCAAATTAGACTTGCTTTGTTCGTACTCTTCTGATGGGCTTGTACTTGTGAGAAAATTGTCTGAAAATATAAACGATTTTGAACAAATTGGTTTATAAAATGTTACTGAAACTACCATTCTTATCTATGGAATGGGCGATGCTACCTAACACGTGTGTTTTTTCATCGTTTTGCTTCTCAGCTTGAGCCTGAGAGTCCTTGGAGGACTCAGGGTGTATACTGGATACACTTTCAGAAATTGTAAATCTACATCCAATTCCTATTCTTTTTCTCTTCTGCTTGTGCAGAGTAACCTGTAATCTGCTTCAGTGTTTTATGCCCACCAAAGTACTTCGGTATGGGTGATGGCTCGTCTTACATGTACAACCTGTCTGAATGTGCAGAAGGAAACTGATGCCCTGTGTGTGCTCTTTTTACTGATATGTATGTGATGTGTGCAGCCTTTGTCCTTACATGTTGCAGGTACTGACTGTTTACATAATTGTAAATATGATCATCTGTTCATGTGTGCGCAACGATCAATAAACCGAAGTCTGTGCTTTCAATTAATTCGCCTTCCTCCTAATTAAGCTTTACCCTGACACGTTCTTAATTTGGCACTGCATGAAGATTGTTGGGTAATTTAGCCATGATGGGCCTCATTCATGAGACCTTCGTAAAAAAGGACGAGCAAACTGCCAGTAAATTACACGTAAATGGACATTTTCGAAAACTCAAAGACCAAGTCAAGTCCGCCGCGTAAACATGGGATTCAGTAGAAGTGCACGCGTGTGTTAATGAATACCAAAATGTTCCAAATTGCTCCAAAATGTCTCAGAAAAAGCAAAGGAAAAAACTATTCTGATGCGGAAATCAATGTTTTATTGAACAAAGTGCATTCAAATCAACTTTTATAATTTTGGTGAGTCTATAGTTGTGTTTCATGTAATAAAGAAAGCAGCTTGACACCAAATTCCATGTAGGCTGTATGAATAAATCTACAATCTTCTAGTCGGTGCTTAATTTGAGCCGGATCCTGCCGTACCAAGATCCGGTACTGCTCATATTGGGAGCACAGGCGTTCCGGTGTTCTTATTTTTCTGGATTAAGCACCTCGGCTTATTTATATATACAACCCCAATTCCAATGAATTTGGGACGTTGTGTAAAACAGAATATGATGATTTGCAAATCCTTTTCAACGTATATCCAATTGAATACACGACAAAGACATTATATTTAATGTTCAAATGGATAAACTTTATTGTTTCTTTGCAAATATTCATTCATTTTGTATTTGTAACATGTTCCAAAACAGTTGGGACAGGGGCAACAAAAGACTGGGAAAGTTTTGGAATGCCCAAAAAACACCTGTTTGGAACATTCTACAGGTGAGTGTCATGATTGGGTATAGAGGAAGCACCCCCGAAAGGCTCAGTCATTCACAAGCAAGAATGAGGAGAGGTTCACCACTTTGTGAACAACTGCATGAGCAAATAGTCCAACAGTTTAAGAACGTTTCTCAACGTACAATTGCAAGGAATTTAGGGATTTCATCATCTACACTCCATAATATCATCAAAAGATTCAGAGAATCTGAAGAAATCTCTGCAAGTAAGCAGCAAGGCTGAAAACCAACATTGAATGCCCCTGATCTTCGATCCCTCAGGCGGCACTGCATTAAAAACGACACCATTCTGTAAGGGATATTACCACATGGGCTCAGGAACTCTTCAGAAAACCATTGTCAGTGAACACAGTTCGTCGCTCCGTCTACAAGTGCAAGTTAAAACTCTACCATAAATCTACAACATCCAGAAACGCCGCCGGCTTCTCTGGGCCCGAGCTCATCTGAGATGGACTGACGCAAAGTGGAAAAGTGTCCTGTGGTCTGATGAGTCCACATTTCAAATTGTTTTAGGAAATCATTGTTTTAGGACGTCGTGTCCTCCGGCCCAAAGAGGAAAAGGACTGTCCGGATTGTTATCAGCGCTAAGTTCAAAAGCCAGCATCTCTGATGGTATGGGGGTGTGTCAGTGCCCATGGCATGGGTAACTTGCACATCTGTGAAGGCACCATTAAGGCTGAAAGGTACATACAGGTTTTGAAGCAACATATGCTGCCAACCAAGCAACGTCTTTTTCAGGGACAGCAAGACAATGCCAAGCCACATTCTGCACGTGTTACAACAGAGTGGCTTCATAGTAAAAGAGTGCAGGTACTAGACTGGCCTGCCTGCAGTCCAGACCTGTCTCCCATTGAAAACCTATGGAGCATTATGAAGCGCAAAATACGACAACGGAGACCCTGGACTGTTGAGCAACTGAAGCTGTACATCAAGCAAGAATGAGTAAGAATTCCACCTACAAAGCTTCAACAATTAGTGTTCCCAAACGCTTATAGAGTGTTGTTAAAAGGAAAGGTGATGTAACACAGTGGTAAACATGATCCTGTCCCAACTGTTTTGAAACGTGTTGCAGGTATCACATTCAAAATGAGTGAATATTTGCAAAAATCAGTGAAGTTTATCAGTTTGAACATTAAATATATTGTCTTTGTAGTGTATTCAATTGAATATACGTTCTGTTTTTATTTGTTTTACACAACGTTCCAACTTCATTGGAATTGGGGTTGTAAAGTAAATTGAGAATGGGCAATATTAATAAACGAATAAAATGGTACTTGTGTGTGTAATATCCTTTCCAAAAACCCAAACGGCTCATTTTCTTTGATCATCAGTCACATGCGCGCTCACGCTTCAGGAGAGCTCGCGGACAGTGAGGTTTGGAAATGGCAAAAAAGACAGCTGAAGGTTAAAAGGTTTAAGGTAAGTCTTTTTCATTGATATTGATATACTATTTTAAAGTCTACTGTATTAGGTGTTGAACTTTAAGCACAGTTTCTTGATGCATACTCAATAATACAAGTGAGAAAATATAAGCACAGTTGTTTATTCGTTCCAGTACCTTTTCACTTGATGGCCACTTACCTCGTATTACAAATTGAGCCCTGCTTCTACTAGCATTTATGTTTTCTTACCTATGAGCCTACGACCTCTTAGAACCCCACTCTCCAAACATCTGCAGCCGAGCTGCGTGTGTCCGATGCTTCCACCTGGCCACAGCACTCAGAAGATACCATTTCGTATAACGGATCAATTGCACGTTGACTGAATGGTCGTCTCTTCTTATTTATATATGCAAATACATCACAAGGTCACCGTGCCTTGATGCAGTGGTGTATGTTTCATTTAAACTTTAAACTGCTCACATCCAACATAACGCATCATATGAGAAGTGTTTTATGTTAAGTAAATCACAGGATATGCTACACAAGGGAAGTACAAATGGTATTTAATATGCCAAACATCATATCTTGAAGATGAATATATATTTACTATGAATAGCTATTTTTAAAGTGCATTAGTGCATTAGTACATATTCTTTCTCCCTGCTGGCGAGAGCTGAGCTTTTCGGATTGCTTTTATTGGATGTTTCTCTGAATAACAGACTGTATTATTAAAGTGCTTGTTATGTGTAATTACGTTTACTTTTATTTTTTAGGTATTATAGAATTGTAATATTAATAATTCTTATTATTTTGTCAGTACTTCAATTCAAGTGCAGTCATATCTAAAGACTTTTTTGTCGTCATTCGGACTTTTGAGTGCTGGAGGACCATCCATGTGTAGATTTAATCGTAGGTACTAACATTTTAGGACTACGAATATTTTCATGAATCTGAACATTTATGAAAAAGGTGTTTTACCAACGATTTACGTGCAAATTTGTTTTGCTCGCGTTTCATGAATAAGGCCCATCATCTCTCTTAGATGATAGAATCTGCTTTGTCATGTTTTTGTCGCCGCTGTTTTGGGATAGTCTTTGCGCTGTCCTTCACCCTACCTCCCCTAAGCAAAACTCACAAGCCTTGAGAGCATCATCATTTGGAATAATGACAGACATTTCTGAAGTGACCTTGTAGTATATTCGTGTCAGGAGAAGATGTGCTCCAAAGCTGGACAGCGCTCTAGAGAAAGAGTTCTTCACAGGACTGCACAGTCACCAGAGCACACTTTCTGGAATGTTCTTTAGGGTTTTAAAAAAAAATGGAGTTTGTTAGCTTGTGTCCATTTTTGGTTGCTTAACCTGTAACTCAAGCTGTAAAGCTCAGCCTACAGGTTTCTACCGTAGTCTCCCTAACTAAGAATAGAATCAAAATAAGAAAAGAATAGCTCCTGTAAAATGAACAGAAAATTCAGACTGCCTCGTTTCCACAGTATTGATTTTCAACTGAACCCACTTAATCCGATTCAGGATTGTGGGGAGCCGGGGCTCATTGGGCAGCGCAGGGTGTAAAATTGGTGCCAACCTTATAGCACCAATCCTTTGAAGGGTACACACAGTAAATTGCTCTGGGACACTTTAGAGGAATGTCTTTGGAACGTGGGCAAAAATCCATGCAAGCATGGGGAGAAAATGTGTACTCCACACAGGCAAGGTCTGGGTCTGGAAGTGAACTGATCTCTGGAGCTGTGAGGCGACAGTGTTAATCACCGCACCACAGTGCCACTGTCCCATTAATGAGCGCATTAGACTGTGAAACAGGAGAGTGTCAGGACATGGAATAGCTGCTGTGACAACAAATTTCCTTCTGCTAAGCACCAGGATATAGTCCGAGCAGAGACAGGGGTGTGTAGTGAAGGATGGTAGTGAACTGCTTGTGCTTGTCAGTGGATCAAATGATCCTCTCTACTGGTGGTCTGTCTGGGCCATCCGGAGACTGTTCGCCATGTGAAAGCTGTAACACTTAAGAGGATGGTATGATGGACCTGATACTTTTGTTTGACGGAAGCCATAAATGCATTGATAGACAGTATTAGGAATAACACAGAATATCAGCCGGATGAAACAGAGACTCAACGAGCAAATATGAAGGAGTTCATAGTTATAGGTGAGAGAGAATATACAGGTAATGGGGGAGACAAACATGAGTACTACATACAGTAGGACAGGCACATAGACACCATTTATAGCTTGTTACGCACAAGCAGCTGAAAATCATACACACAAACATGAGTAACTTGCACAAAAGTCTCTAAACACATCAACCGAGTTGGAACAGTCTCTAGTACAAACGTGAGCTAATGAGCAAGTAACACGACTTTGTCAGCTCGACTGGTGAGGTAGTTAGTTACACTTCGACACACACAATGATCACATCTGCTCTGTGAATCAGCATTGGTTGGCTGTTTATGGCCACACCCTCCAGAGTTAGCCTATAAGACTGAGACTTTGGTTGTTAAAGTGAACGTCGTTGATTGGATGGTCATTGAATGGCGCATTCCTGTATTTAATCAATATAACCTAATTATTAGATGTAGTAATACATACACATTACACTTCTAGCCCACAGTTTGGCAGTTTTACTGTGCTTTATTATGTTATTGCCTCTGTGTAATGTCACTACATGTCCAAATCTAGGCACCCCTTCATTGTGGTGATCTGTTGTTTCAGCCACACTCACTACTAACAAGTTCTTAATATGAGACGTGCTGTCATTAATTTTCCACAAACAGTTGCAGTAGAGTAGGTTGTACTGAACACCTCAGACACTAGTTATGACATCTAATAAGTCAGTTTGTGATGTACTACCCTGCCCTCCTAAATGAAATGTCTATAGATAAACATTTTGCCAACTGTAATGGAGACCTTGGCTGGGTTTTTAGCAGAGTCCTGACTGTAACTCTATCAGACACCTTTGAAATGAATTGGAAAGTCAACAGTAAGATAGGGCTTCTTGACCAACCTCAGTGTACAACCTCATGTTCTAAATGTAGTGGGAAGCCTTCTTTTGGTTGTTGCAGCAGCAAAGGGGAAAGCGGAACAAATTGCATAAATACTTTTGGATGTAATTTCTGAGTGTTCATAAACATTTGGTCATGTATAGGAAATATACCTATAAAAAGTGATTTCCTTTTTCTTTTTGATTGACAGGTTGAGCTTGAATATCCCTAAAGTGAAATTTCTTGCTATCAGATTTATACAATGACTGCATTGGTTTATGTCCAGTGTTCCTACTGTGTTATTTTAAGCTTGTTTTTTGTAGCAGTCATCAAGTCTTTACATATTTTTGCTTCTCAGTCTGTCTTTCTATAAGGTATGGAGATTTAATCTCACATCTGATTCAATTTTGAATCAAGTCCCCAAGTTGCCAAGTTGACTCAAAATGAAAATCCAGTTGCCAGTGTACAACCCCAAATCAGAAAAAGTTTGGACAGTATGAAAAAAAAACTTAACAACATCAAAAAACAAAACAAAAATGCGGTTTCTTAGATTTACTTTGCCATTTATTTCCTTTCAGACAAGCTGAACCCAAGATATTTCATCTTTTCTCTGGTCAACCTGATTTCATTTGTTGATAAACATTCATTCCTGCATTTCATGCCTTTAACACATTCCAAAAAAGTTGGGACGGGAGCAATTCAGTGCTAGTAATGAGGTAAAAAAAAAACTAAATAATTATGTGATTTCAAACAGGTGATGCCAACAGGTCATTGTAAACAAAAGCTGTATCCATGAAAGGCTGAGGAGCAATGATGGGCAGAGATCCCCGGTTTGTCAACAAATGCATGACAAAATTATGGAAATGTTTAAATGTTGTTCCTCAAAGAAAGATTGGAAGGGCATTGCGTATTTCTTCATCTACAGTGCATAATACCATTACATGATTCAAGGATCATTACAATACAGAGTTACATTCACAAATGCCAAAACTTTACTGTGCTAAATAAGTCTTATGTTAGCCATGTTCAGAAGTGGCGTTGACTTTTCTGGACTTGAAGGCACCATGGACCCTGATGATTTAGGGCAGTGGTTCTCATACTTTTTAGACCAAGTACGCGCCATCATGAAACCAAAATCTCCAAGTACCAGTCTCATCACAGAAACACACACACCTGTACACAACAGGTATATTTAGCTGAGTCTACAGGTCTATCCTTCAAATGTGCATGTTTAATGCTCACGTGTTCTTAGATGTTCTGGTTTCATGCTCTCATTGTGTGCCCTCCGATGGATTGGCGCCCTGTCTAGGGTTGCTCCTGCCTTTCGTTCTGTGTCGCTGGTTAGACACCGGCTCTCTCGTGACCCTGACTAGGATAAGCTGGTAAGACAATCAATGAGTGAATGAACATTGTGATCTTGGTTCTTCCTATGTTCCACTATAGGTGAATACCAAACTTAACCTTGCGTGATACCATCTTTTAGTGCTTTTTATGACATTTTTTGGCAACTAGCCGTGCCTCCTATGCCTAAATTAGCCTCAGCTGATGCAAGGGCGGGTGATTAATTAACTTTATCTTCAATGCATTCATCAAGTGTGTTTGATTTACCAGTTTGGGTTCACTGCTCCTGGGATCTACAACCTTCAGCCATGATATAATAGGCATTCATTTGTACCTATTGTTTTTGGACAAATGACTGATAATCTCTGATAAAATTCTAAATAGGGAAGCAGATAACACGCTGTAGACGTAATGAAATATGGGGGTCTGCATGGTCCACGTGGTAGCACAAAATACAAATTAATTTTATTAAAACAAAATTATGAGAAGTATGAAAGATATGTAATTTGCACATTCAAATGTCCATTCTTTATGTGTTAAATAAATACTATGTACATTTTCCAAGGTTATCTGGTGTACCACCTCATACTCCTTCAAGTACCACCAGTGGGACTCATACTAGAGTTTGAGAACCACTGCTTTATGCTGCTTTACTGCTGTATTATTCAGTTGGGTCTTTATGATGTAACTCTTTAGCTACTTTACAAGGTGAATCTACAGTTTCTCATACAATTTCTCTTTTGCTGTGGACATTTGTCAGCCATCTAGCTCTTTTATTGGTCAACTTTGTTGCAAGGCAACTTTGTAAGAAGACTTTCCCACGACCCTGATCAGGATTAAGCGATTAAGAAAATGAATGCATGAATGTTTGGGTGATGGACCATTCCCAACACAGCTATGATGTGTACAGTATGTTATTGAAGATTGCACTGGTTCAAATGTCACAGTAATTTTGTTAGAGCATGTGCAATTGTATAACATTTTATTAAACATAACTACTTTATTATTATTACAAATTGTAGCTATATAGTTAGAGACTATAGCTTATCTTTTTCATTTCACAATTTGGGTCAATAATACATTCAGTTCCTTCTTTCAGTTCACCCTTACTGTATTTAGCATACAATATTCTGCACTCTCCCAGTCCCTGACACACCTGCATCAAGTATTCAGTATTCAACATTCTTTAGGTAGTTTGGGAGCAGAAATGTATTTTTAGAAAGAAAAACATACTGTCTTAATAACATATACTTAGTGTGTATCTACAACTGGCTTGTTATTAATGTCTTTCATGGTCTGTCATGCCCTGGCAAGATATCGGTGTCGGACGTCAGTGATATCCAGTGAAAAGTTTGAATGAGCCTAGTGGTATTAACACTCAGACAAACGATTTTGCTGGGTGCATATTTTGGCAAGACCTGCCAAAAATTAATTACCATGGAAAGCTTACTAGCTTAGTACATCTATTGTTCCGTCTTCGTCTGTTTGCATCACTTGTAAGTCTGTCATTTTTTCAAGAGAAGACGACCAGCATTTGAACGATTTCAGATATGAAAAACATTTCAGATTAACAAAGGCTAAATTGAATTTATCTTGAGAAGTTTATTGGTTGCAAGCTCAGCTTGGTGAACTCCAAAACTACTGTTTCTAGTAGCTGGAGCTGCCATGAATATGAAGGATGTGTGTTGAGTTTCAAGATGAATTGTTTTAGGGGGAAAAATGTTGAGTGTAGTGCAACATGGCCATTGTTTGACAAATTAAGTACTTCACATTAAACAAAAGAAATTGTTAGAATGGTTAAGAAATATTTTATTTATTTTGAGAGCTTGGTTTTCTCAGCAGCTGATGAACAAAAGAAATCATATGTTGACCGATGTGACCACAATGTGGGTCTTTATTCTCTGCTAAAACAAAGGAAGACCTGTGAGATTACTGGAGTCTTTGCTCAGGAGAAATCACAAGTCTTATGTAAAAGTCTGTTTCCTTTTTTATTGATCTCACTTTTGTCTAGAAGAAACTACAGAGATGTTACTTCGATGTCATTTGTAACTTTCTTTTTCTATGGACACTGCTACAAAATACCAAATGGAAACATTCTTGTTGCAGAGTAGGCCTATGTATATCTAAACTGACAGAACTCTGTAAATTCTGTAAATCTAACATAAGCCTGACATATTTCTTCTTAAAACAAGCCTGTTTTTTCTGCTTGTATGTGAGTTTTCTCTCCTGCAGAGCTAGTTCATTCCTGGCTGAAGCTATTGTTGGTGTGAATGCAGAGCGCTTCAATCACCTCCTGCCTTTTTTCCTCTTCCCTCTCAGGGGCTTTAAAAGTGGTGCACGCGAGAGAATCATTACAGCACTGACGCTCGGTACATCAGCAGCCTTGTGGGATACAACAGCTGTCATATCGGTAAGTTTATTCAACTAAGCTTTTCATTAAGATTACCTTCTTTAAAAAAAAGTTTCTTAAATTAAAATGTTTTATTAATAATAATATTGTTTAGTACAAAAGTTGTTGAAGTTCAAACCTCTCAAGCCATTTATTTGAGTGGTAATACTTTGATGAAATGCATTAGTGTGGCTTTTTATTGTTTTCATTAAACCAACATCCACTCACTTACTGTGTATCTTAATTAGCGAATCATATCTGAGCCTAAAAGTAAAGTAACATAGGGTTGCAGCGTTCCATATAATTATTTTTAAATACAATTAATTCAAATAATTAATAAAATAAAAAATGGAAAACTGAGTGTTTAAGGTGGAGGTTGCTGGTTTAACAGGGATATGACATTTGGAAGGTAACTGTTCTCAGAAATTCCAGAAAACCCAAGGAACTCCTCTGAATATTGGTGCACACACCACATTTTGTTTCATTTTGAAAAATATGTTGCATAACCTTGTTTCATGGTTGTGTTAAGTTATTTTCACTGACAAGGGGTGCCCAAACTTTAGCATAGGATTCTATCTGATTAGGTAATGAGAGTTTCACCTTTTTGTAATAAATACCAAGTAATGATGAACTGTATGGGACACATACAGTATGTGACAAAATGCAGTGAATATCTGGTAAAGACCCTCCATTACAGCCATATATTAACAGATGGATTAATACATTTAATTATCATTATATTTCTTAAGAAAAACACAAAATTGCAATAATATAACCATGCATTTAAGGACTAAAGTTTGACAATAACTGAACTTGAGAACTATACCACACAAAATAATTAATCATCTACAAGTACAGACTAGTACAACTCTTCAAACCCCTTAATTCAGTTTTAACAACGCTTCTACAAATATTCCCTTTTTACTGACGCACACTTTTTTGCAACTCTGTGTCAGTGTGGCAAGACAGCAGCTAATCCAACAGTCTCACACACTGAAGCCATTTATTCAGTTTCAAACGATCGGTTTTGAATCCACTGACTAAGCGTAACAGCACACCGTACATAATGCGTGGGCATGTTGTTAGCCTAATTTTGACACTTTCTTTAGAAGCAAAGGTAAGTCCTGTGGTCTCATGTATTAATATTTCTTCTACATCAACATTTAGTCTTCTCCAAAGACTTTCATTTTTGTGGTGGAACTGTAGCTGAGGATACATCGTTTGCAAAAGTATCTGTCAGTGTGTTGAAATGTAAAGATTTATTCTTAACTTATTACGTTTATGTAATGTAATCACTTTATTTTTGTCATATCTTATCTTGTTTGCTGCAGCACACCATTTCACCGGGACCTCTCTGACAGAAGCCTGATAAGCTGTAGTGTTCAGAACACACACACACTTTAAGAAAAAAAAGACAAAGAAAAACTACCAGAATGACAACTTTTTAATGCTAAGTTTTCATTTTGATAGCAACGTTTTAAAGAAATGATATGTGCAAGTTGTTATCCCATTTTGGTAAACCACACAGTGGCGTTTAGGTTGTTTGTGTGCACAGGAAAACCATACAAGGCAGTGTCCAAATTGTTTACCTCCCTCACTAGTTCTGTTACCTATTCACATTTTACATTTACATTTATGTCATTTGTCTGGAAAGAGTTACCGAAGCATTTGGGCCCTCTCAACCAGACTGTGTAACGGTTTCTTTCTGCAAACCATCATACTGCTCAGTAACCAGAGACTGGACTAAAACACCACACGCACACACCTCAATAACATGGCCTGGCCACACACACACACACACACACACACACACACACACACACATAAAGAATTTGACTTTCTGCTGCTAATCAGATTTACTCTGCACTTAATCCTTTATCTACCTCCAAATAGAAGGGTAAATGGAACTGGTCATTATACTCTCTGTATGCACGACTTACCAGAGCGACTTACAATTGGTACAGTCTTACAATCCAAGCAATTGTGGGTTAAGGGCCTTGCCCAAGGACCCAACATAGGCAGCTTGGCAGAGGTGGGATTTGAACCCTGGACCTGTTCCATAGTCCAGTACCTTAACCACTAGGCTACCACAGTCCCTATAGGATAATAATGTTCTATATAGTATGTAGAATCGTAGTGGTAATTCACTAGCCTTTCAACATGGAGACCTGGGTTTGAGTTCTGCCCGTTCGGTGCCTTCCGACAAGACACGGGCACATTTGGCCATATCTGATCATCTCCTGGCACTTCATCATTAAGTTTCATTCTTACATTTATCATCTACGCCGCCCAAGGAGGTTGGGTCTCTTTTTGAGTCTTGGTCCTCCCAAGGTTTCTTCCTCATAACACTCAGGGAGTTCTTCCTTGCCACTGTCGCCCTAGGCTTGCTCAATTTGGGATTGGACGTAGATATTAGGAGATAATCTAAAATTGTAAAGTTGCTTTGAGACAATGCTCCATTGTAAAAAGCGCTATATAAATAGATCTGACTTGACTTGACTTGACTTGACTACATCAGAAATCCCTGTCAGCCCTCCAGTGGACTGGTGCCCATCCAGGGCATGCTTACACCTGTGCAGTGTGTCATCTGGCATAGGCAATGCTTAAAAAATACAAAATGTATTTGACTGTTAAAATGGATTTTAAGATTAGAAACAAATGAAGTACTTGGTTTCAGATACCTATAACTTTAACTTTAACAACCTATGTTGAGTTTGCATGTTCTCGTTGTGTTGGCATGGGTTTCTTTTGGATACTCTGCTATCCTCCCACATTTCAAAGAAATGCATTAGGTCAGTTGGTCTATCTAAAGTGTCCCATTGTGATTTTGTGTGTTCGTGTACCCTGCACTGAAACTGCCACCTTGTCTGGAGGTAGCCTCCTTGTGGCTTGTGCTGCCATTTTGGGTCCAGAGCTCCATGACTCTGAAAAGTACCTTTAAAGTACGTTTTAAAATAATTTATTCAATGTTTCTTGAATGTTTCTCTACAATGGTATGTTAAAAACATAATTTAAAGTTGCGTGCACTGTATTTAACTTTTCCGAGACCAACTGATTCACAGACCTGATGTGTTTCAGGCTTCTCATTAAAACTCATTAGAAGTCACACAATAGCTGTTTTTCAAGGTACCCAGAATCATGAGCTTATTTTTCCCTAGCAACCAGTAAACACCTTCATGTTGTGTCTACACAATGACATCATACCACTTGACAATGGGATTAAATCATTCATCCGTTCTCTTCCTCAACAGGGCTCGTCTTTGTCTACGTCTAACCAGTTGACTCCTTGTCTGTCATTTCCCAACTTTTCACAGTCTGTGACTTAAGATTTGAGGCTTTGTGCTTGTTCGGCAATATTATCCTCTGGCTGAAGTGGAGCAGCCATATAAGGTCAGCGCAGAGGGAACTGTTTGTTCTTCGGGCTTAAGTGATAGAGAGATTTTTGGATCTCATTTTGTGCAATTAGTCACCAACACAGCAGCTGGATTTTTTCAGTCCCTCGTCTGCATTCCTGTGGTCCACTAGAGGGAACCTCTATTACTAGAACATCCTGTCTTCAGTGTTGGAGGTCCTAATTAGGTAATGTGGTGCAGTGGAGACATTCTGTCCACTGGGGGCAGATTTGAGTTCCTATATCCACCCAGCCTTTTTATTAGTGCTATTTATTTCAAGCTGACTGGATGTGGGCCAAAACTGAAGAGTTCCTATTAAGATTAACTAAGTGTAACTATATCCTGCAAAATCAGCTCAGTCCTGTGGAATGTGGACAGATGAGCCAAAGTTGAGAGGCTACTTATAGCTGTATCTTACAGATGTGTCCATCAGGACTCCACTTTTTATAGTCTGTGAGTCAATTCTACTTGTATCTCTCCACAGCTGCATTAATGATGCAATGCAGCTAGTCACTTAACATTTCAGGGAATACTGTTTATAACATTTCATTATTGCATAGTATTTCTTGGAAATTACCAGTTAAAAATGCTGTGGATTTTAAAGACATTTGCATACAAGTACTGTGCAAATGTCTCATGCCATCATTACATTTGACATAACATTGTTTTAGCAATGGTATAATGACCATATATAATTATTTCTCAGTCTCTTTATTATAATCCAACCAGAAAATACAGGAAATGTGAATGCTGTATTGAAAAACTGGAAAGATCAGAAAAAAACAGTTTCTATACACTACAGTGACAAGTATTTACTGTGACGTCCCCTTATACTTGAGCAATAGCAGAATCTGGCAGCTTCATCGGGATGAGTAGCAGTCAAGAAACCACTTTTTCGTGAGGAGAACAGGATGAAAAGGCTACGATATGCTAAAGCTCGCAAAGATTGAAATAAAGATCAGTGGAAATGAGGATTATGGAGTGACAAATCCAAGATTGAAATTTTTGGGTCCAACCACTGACAATATGTTATATATGGTCATTTTATCATTGTTAAAACAACAAATTAATGGTGGACTTTTGCACAGTACTGTATGATAAAGGTTTCCGGACGGTGAGTTTGATATGAGGTTACTTAATCAAAAATGAAGTTGGCAGTCCACACTACAAAATGTCCTACACAAAAATACATTCTTGAATGCTACTACATATTTTAAGCAGATTGTGTATAGTTGCTAGAGAAGTTTGTGAATCATTTATTTGGAATTATCTAGATTTCTACACTAATCACTCATAAAATGTGATCTGATATTCAACCAAGTCATAATAATAGCCAAATATATTCTGCCTAAATTAACAGCTAGGGATGTCAGAGTTAACATTGCGTTGATGCAATCATATTGTAACAGCAATTTTTAAACGTGTTATTGCATTTTCATTGCTTTTGACCGCATGAAGGAACCATAGTTATGGTATGTATCTGAAATGGTGCCCTCTTCCATCTTCCCTACAGTCAACATACTATATTGAGCACTATTAGCCTATAAGGATCAGAATCAGTGAGTGTGGTAAATGAATTTGGACACTTCCTTATATGCTTCCTTATTACTGTGTGACAACAGATTCTATCTCATAAACACACTACCATAAAAGATAACAGCTTGTACGTGCTGTTTCTTACTACATTACCCGTAAAGCATATACTTATGGAATGCCCAAGATACAACGATGACAGAAAATTTTAACAATAATGCATCAGGGAAAATTCTGAAATGCTCAGAAGGAATAAAACTGAAAGGACATATTTAATAAAAAAATAATTAAACTGAAAGGTGAGCACCAGCCAGGAAATTTGCAAAACTGGCTGCTAAAACAGCATCACGTTTTCTCTGTTTTTAAAATTTATATTTATATTATTGTCTTTTATTCTGTAGTTTTATGTTCTCTATTTTATTACACTCTTTGTAATATTGTTTTGTCTTTATCATAGCCTCCATATTATTTTATTATATTTTCTTTAAATACAGTATGTTTTCTCTTTTAATTTTTATAATTAGATGCTGTATACTGTATTTAACTATTACTACAAACCTAGTAATTAAGTAACCTAGTTTAATTCTTATGTATATCATCTAGGCTGCCCAAGCAGCTTGGGTCCCTTTTTGAGGCTTGTTTTCCCCAAGGTATGTTCTTTATAACATTTGTATATATACATATGAATAATCTGCATTGAATATGTATCATTCTAGTAATCGCAACACCTTGTCAGGCTTCCGTTGCAATAAATTCTGTGATGGAGCAAATAAGATAAGACAGGTTAAGAAAGGCAGGTTAATAAGATAAGAGTACAGGTGGATTATTGGAAAAAAAACAATACTAAGTCTGCTCTCTTAAGGTTTATGTAAACCAGTCCACAATCAAAAATAATTTCATAAGGATCTAGAAGTAGAGAATATGTCTACGGGTTGAAAGCTAGATAAGTATTTTTGAGGACCCCGAGTTCATAAAACTTATGTTAAACAGTATGACAAATTGTCTACTATTGGCATTAAGGTGTCCTACAAAGTTCACACCAATGATCAGCACTGTGCAGTGCTTAATGGGGTACTCAAGAGTAATGGCAAAACACCTGCTGATACCTCTAGAAACACTGCCACTTTCACAATGCTTCTAGGACAATGTTCTGTAGCCACATGAGGCACTGTGTACCCAAAAGACATCCTTATCCCTTATTTATTTACTCCTGTTTTGGGTCATGAAGACGGGATTAATCGAACCAGAGTATAAATCTAGATAGTTCACAAACAAAGAACAAAGGGTAAGTGAAAGCAGATCTGGTGCTAGAGTATAGTTCACTTAATTTTATGGTTCCTTAGAGCATGGTTTCCCAGATCTGGCCCTGGTTTCCTGTCTGTGTGGGTGTGTTCTATTTGACCCACATTCTTAAAAGAGGAGATCATGTCCAGGAGGCCCTGTGCAGGCTAGACCCAGTCTTGTATTAGACACACATCTTGGACCAAGCTAGCACCCTGCTGATGACATCAGGTTTTCAATGACAAGCTTAAATTCTGTCCAGTAGAGCTTCCCGTTTAAAAATTCAATTTTTAACACAGCACTGAGTGTAGAGCATTCTTCAGTCAGCTGCAAGATGTATCCAACTCCACTTCAGTGTATATAACTGCTTGCCTCCTCTCAGCTTTGAACTACGGAGTGAACTATGTGTGAAGTATCTAAACTTCTATATCCCCAAATCAGAAAACGTTGGAACTGGAACTGGAAATAAACAATATATGCAGTGTTCCTTACATTTCATTTGACTTTTATTTAATGGCAAACAGTATGAATCCAAGATATTAAAATTTTTTCTGGTAAACTTCATTTCATTTGTTCAAAAACATCCATTCCTGCATTTCAGGCCTGCAACACAGGACTAGTAATGAGGTAAAAAAAGATGTCATTTCAAACAGGTGATGTCAACAGGTGATTATAATCATGATTTGGTCTTTGAGGAGTAAAGATGGCCAGAGGATCTCCAGTTTGTGTACAAAGGTGTGAAAAAAATATTGAAATGTTTACAAACAATGTTCCTCAAAGAAAGACTAGAAGAGATAATATCATTAAATGATTAAATGAATCTGGAGGAATTTCACTGTGTAAAGGGCAAAGGTACAAGCCTAAACTGAACACCAGGGATCTCTGATCCTTCAGACGGCACTGCATCAAGAACTGTTATTCATCAATAGCTGATATGACCACATGAGCAAGGGACTACTTTGGTAAACCTTTTGTCAAGTACTACAATATGGAGTTACATTCACAAATGCCACTTAAAACGTTACTGAGCAAAAAAAGAAGCCTTATGTTAACCATGTTTAGAAGAGGCATCGACTTCTCTGGGCTCTGAGACATCTAGGATGGACTATAACATATTGGAAAGGTGTATTGTGGTTAGGCGAATCAGTATTCCATATCTTTTTTTGGAAGAAATGGATGCCATGTCCTCCAGACCAAAGATGAAAAGGACCAACCATCCTGTTATCAGCAACAAGTCTAAAAGCCAGGCTCTGTCATGGTATGAGGTTGGTTTCAGTTCCCTTGGCAAAGGTCATTTCCACTTCTCTGTAGTATTAGTGCAGAAATGTACAAGATTTTAGAGCAACATATGGTGCTTTCAAGACGACATATTTTCCAAGGATGCCCATGCATTTCTCAATAAGACAATGCAAAACAAGCCAAATCAGAAAAAGTTAAAACTGGAATATACAAATCCCTTCCCGTCTTTATTTGAGGAACAACTGGAGATCCCTTGCCCATGTTTACTCCTCAAAGACTCAACCTTTCATTCTGCTTTTGTATCAAATCCTGATTATAATCACTTGTTGACATCACCTGTTTGAAATCATATCATTATTTAGGTTTTTGTTGCCTCATTACTAGCCTTAAATTGTCCCTGCCCCAACGTTTTTGGAATGTGTTGCAGGCCTGAAATGCAGGAATGGTTCATTAACAAATGAAACCTTGACCAGAAAAAACATGAAATATCTTGGGTTATACTGTCTGCAATGAAAAAAAAGTCAAAGGAAATGTACAGTGGGGCAAAAAAGTATTTGGTCAGCCAAGTTCTCCTACTTAGAAAGATGAGAGAGGTCTGTCATTTTCATCATAGGTACACTTCAACTATGAGAGACAAAATGAGGAAAAAAAATCCAGGAAATCACAGAGTTTTAAAGAATTTAATTGTAAATTATAGTGGAAAATAAGTATTTGGTCAATATATTGGGTCAACTCAATACTTTGTAACATAACCTTTGTTGGCAATGACAGAGGTCAAACGTTTCCTGTAGGTCTTCACCAGGTTTGCACACACTGTAGCTGGTATTTTGGCCCATTCCTCCATGCAGATCTCCTCTAAAGCAGTGATGTTTTGGAGCAACACGGACTTTCAACTCCCTCCACACATTTTCTATGGGGTTGAGGTCTGTAGACTGGCTAGGCCACTCCAGGACCTTGAAATGCTTTTTACGGAGCTACTCCTTCATTGCCCGAGCGGTGTGTTTGGGATCATTGTCATGCTGGAAGACCCAGCCACGTTCCATCTTCAATGCTCTCACTGATGGAAGGAGGTTTTGGCTTAAAATCTCACAATACATGGCCCCGTTCATTCTTCCCTTAAGACGGATCAGTCGTCCTGTCCCCTTAGCAGAAAATCAGCCCCAAAGCATGAGGTTTCCACCTCCAAGCTTCACAGTAGGTATGGAACTCAGAATTCTTCCTCCTCCTAACACAGCGAGATGAGTTTTTACCAAAAACGTCTATTTTAGTTTCATCTGACAACATGATATTCTCCCAATCTTCTTCTGGATCATCCATATGCTCTCTGGCAAACTTCAAACGGGCCTGGACATGTACTGGCTTAAGCAGGGGGACAAGCCTGGCACTGCAGGATCTCGGCGTAGTGTGTTACTGATGGTAACCTTTGTTACTTTGGTCCCAGCTCTCTGCAGGTCATTCATCAGGTCCCTCCGTGTAGTTCTGGGATTTTTGCTCACCGTTTTGATGATCATTTTGACCCCACGGGATGAGATCTTGCATGGGGCCCCAGATTGAAGGAAATTATCAATGGTCTTGTATGTCTTCCATTGCTCCCACAGTTGATTTATTCACACCAACCTGCTTGCCTATTGTAGATTCACTCTTCCCAGCCTGCTGCAGGTCTACAGTTTTCTGGGTGACCAAATACTTATTTTCCACCATGATTTACAATTAAATTCTTTAAAAATCCTACAATGTGATTTCCTGGATTTTTTTTTCTAGTTGAAGTGTACCTGTGATGAAAATTACAGACCTCTCTCATCTTTTTAAGTCGGAGAACTTGCACAATCAGTGGCTGACTAAATACTTTTTTGCCCCACTGTAACTGCATATACTGTATTTTTTTTGCATTTTCCACACTGTCAACTTTTTCTTATTTGTCGTTATATGTGAATATGGTAATGTCCAGTCAATGGCCATCGTCCTGTCAGAGAACATAATGGGGATGTTATGTGCGACCTCACTGTCTGGCACATTGTACTTTCATTACTTAAAAATAGACATTCTTTTTAGTAGAAAACCTTTCCTCCATCAGATATGCTGCATAGTTCATTTATGAGCCTTCTTATCAGGATGTTGTTGGAAATGATTAAAGACTTTGTTATTATTCTAAAAAGCCAGCCTGCTGAACTGTTATTTCTCTTCCCCTAATCCACAAAAAATAGATACACCTAAACCAAACCATAATCCAGTCTTACTCTCGTCTCACATTTTGACCTTCAAAGCCACTGCTACTCCCCACTGTCTGCAGATGGGCTTGACAGATCAGAAGCATTGCCTCTTTCTGTGTAGAGGGGGCTAGATAACAGTTGAGTGAGGCAATGTTTGTGGGTTGTGCCAGTGAGTGTTCAGCCTATTTCAGGATATCAGAAGGTCTGGTCTAAGCAGAAGACAGGTGTGATGGAGCTACGTGCATTCCATTTCTGTTGTCTACCCCAGTCAGAGATAGAGTGGCCTTGTTCATTTAGTAAATGACTCATTCAGACCAAAAACAACATTCTACTGGATAGTCTTTAAAAAACATACCTACAATTTCACTGACTTTTATTTGCATACTGTAAAAGGGAATAAGCCACATACTTACGCTTGTGCACTGTGTTCCTCCCCAACCAGGTTTTGGAAGGTTTCTGTGATTCCCCCATGCCTAGCCCCCCATCCTTCAGACAAGGGCAATCGTGCTGATGTGCCACCTGACCTGGCCAAAAGGCATTGCCAGATCTGGTTTTAAAAATAGGGGAATCACATATGTTCAGATATAATCACTTCATTTAATTGACATAGCACAGGGATTTTTATATCCTTTCAGTGGAGCTACACTTTAATCCAGTGGTTTCCAAACGATTTCTGCAGTGTCCCCTTTTGTAGATAAGAATATTTTGGACATTCACACGATGTGAAAACGCTTTAATGCTCGTCCATGCACAGCAAGAGTTTCCCAGCATTGTCTCTGCCAGATTGCAACAATTCCTTGGCCTACCTTATTTTTTGTCAAGGAGTGTATTTAATGAGATGCAGCTGAATCTTAGATTACATTTGTTAGGTGAAGGCCATAGGTACTTAAAGGAGGTGCTGTGGGGGTGTTGCCACCTTTAGCAACTGTGTGACATTTTGAATGGGGAGGTGATTTAAAATAAAACTTTGTTAATAATACAAATAAAACTTAAGGACAAAACAGTTGGTTAACACTACTGATCTGTAATTACCATCTTTTACTTAATAATTATTACCGATTCCTGCGTTACTTGATATTTATGTATGAGCAGAGGCAGGAGTTAGAGTTTAAGTGCAGAAGTCTGTCATTCACATGAAAGCTCACTACCTTATCTGTTGTGTGCTCACTTGCTCATTAGTTCATATTTGGACTAGAGAGACTGTTCTAACTCGGTTGAAGTGTTTAGAGACTTTTCTTATGCAGGTTACTCGTGTTTGTGTGTATGACTTTCCGCTACTTATTTGTAACAAGCTGCAAATGGTGTTTGTAACTGTATGTGCCTGAACTCTTGCAAATAAAATTTAAAATACCCTGCATGTATACATTACCAAAGCCTAAAAAGGCTATGTGACTGTGGTAATGTCTGTGAATGTTCATTTCTGTTTCACAGAATGTAATGCAGTCGTTAAACTGCGCATACCTGTAGTTGAGTATTTATTTGTTGACCAATCAAAGACGCTTCCACTAATGCCTCTATACCCGAGACTCCACCCACATACAGTGGTGTGAAAACGTGTTTACCCCCTTCCTGATTTCCTTTTTCTTTGCATATTAGTCATGCCACAGCATCTCAATAGGATTCAGGTGAGCACTTTGACTAGGCCACTACAAAGTCTTCATTTTGTTTTTCTTCAGCCAATCAGAGGTGGACTTGCTGGTGGTTTGGATCATTGTCCTGCTGCAGAACCCAAGTTTGTTTCAGCTTGAGGTCACGAACAGATGGCCGGACATTCTCCTTCAGGATTTGTTGGTAGACAGCAGAATTCATAGTTCCATTTATCACAGCAAGTCTTCCAGGTCCTGAAGCAGCAAAACAGCCCCAGACCATCACACTACCACCACCATATTGTACTGTTTTTATAATGTTCTTTTTCTGAAATGCTGTGTTACTTTTAAACCAGATGTAATTGGAGACACACCTTCTAAAGAGTTCAACTTTTGTCTTGTCAGTCCATAGAATGTTTTCCCAAAAGTCTTGGGGATCATCAGGATGTGTTCTGGAAAATTGAGACAAGCTTTAATGTTCTTTTTGCTCAGCAGTGGGTTTCATCTTGGAACTCTGCCATGCAGGCCATTTTTGCCCAGTCTCTTTCTTAAGGTGGAGGCATGAACACTGACCTTACCTGAGGCAAGTGAGGCCTGCAGTTCTTTGGATGTTGTTGTGGGGTCTTTTGTGACCTCTTGAATGAGTCGTCACTGTGCTCTTGGGGTAATTTTGGTCGGCCGGCCACTCCTGGAAAGGTTCACCACTGTTCCATGTCTTTGCCATTTGTGGATAATGGCTCTCACTGTGGTTCGCTGGAGTCCCAAAGCTTTAGAAATGGCTTTATAACCCTTTCCAGACTAATAGATCTCAATTACTTTCTTTCTCAAATGTTCCAGAATTTCTTTGGATCTCGGCATGATTTGTAGCTTTTAATGATCTTTTATAGTACTTCACTTTGTCCTGGCAGGTCCTATTTAAGCAATGTCCTGATTGAGAACAGGTGTGGCAATAATCAGGCCTGGGTGTGGCTAGAGGCAGTGAACTCAGGTGTGATAAACCATAGTTAATTTATGTTTTAACAGGGGGGGTCACTTTTTCACACAGGGCCATGTAGGTTTTGATTTTTTTCTCCCTTAATAATAAACACCTTCATTTAAAAACTGCATTTTGTGTTTACTTGTGTTGTCTTTGACTACATGCGAAAACATAGGAAATCAGGAAGGGGCAAGCACTTTTTCACACAATTGTACTTGGAAAACAATATGCATAAATATGGACAGATTGGATACTGTCCCTCATGAGAAAGTCACAAGTCTGCCTTCCTTCTCTCTTAGCATTGATGGTGCTCTCAGTAAGTCTCTTCCAACAGTCTGTGCTTAGGAGCAGGCTTGGATTCCATCAGCTCACATCAGCTCTGTGGTTAAAATGTGATGAAAAATTCACCTTTGCAATATTTACCATCTTTGCCCATCACTCAACATGACAGATGCCGAGATACGCATCCATGCCCTCATTACAACCCGCTTAGATCATTGTCTTTACTTTGAGGATGTCCTGATACTCTATTCCTTAGACTATAACAAGTTAGAAAGTACACTGCCAAGGTTCTTAGTCTTACACACACACACACACACACACACACACACACCAGAAAATCACTTTACTCCACCACAGTGGTTATCCATCTCATAACCATACCATACCTGTATAAATGAAATGAAAATGAGTGATGATGATGTTTGGTATTTCATTAGCAACACCAAGGCCACATTTTTGTGCATTGTAATTCCATGTAAGATGTTGTTTAATGGTAACACTGAAGCCTTGCTGTTTGTTTACTCAGCATGTAACACAGCAGGGAGGCTAAACTTAATGAGTTTGCCTGTAACCCCTCTGCGTCACGCAGTTAGTATTTAGGCTATTTGGTTTGGCGCTACTGTGCACACATGCAACTGATATGAATACCAGAATAGAGCTTTTACACTTCTACATTCAGTTGGCCCCCCTCCCCACCACTTAATACATATAGCTGCATGCCTGGTGACACTGATCTTTTCAGGCCTGATAAGACAATATAAAATTAACAAGTAAGATCATATACTGTGACTGTGATAGACTCACTCTGCCTCTTCCTCATACTATTAAGGTAAATGTTGGTGATGATAGTGGGCACTGTGCCTACCTTTGGAGTATTCATAGCGTTTATAGTTACTTGTTGTGCAAGTTTCTTTACAGATCTCCTTGCATAATTTGGAAGGTGTAGTAATAACAGTAAATGTGAATAATAAAAAGTGAATAATAACAAAAACAAACAGGAGATAAAAACCATGTATTGGGTTCTAGTTACGTGATGAGCAATATTTGCCAATGCACATCACCAGTTATAAAACTAGACTTTGCTAGGACCTTACTATTTCTCATTAAAGCCCCAAACAGGAATCATTAAACGTGAGATGATATACATTTATCCAACCCTTATCCAAAAGTGACTTACATCTCATACAATCTTACAGTCCAGCAATTGTGGGTTAAGAATCTTCCTTAAGCACCCAATAGTGGCAGCATGGCAAAGGTGGGATTTGAACCCTGGACCTTCTGGTCTACAGGCCAGGATCTTAACTGCTTTGCTACTACAGTCCCACAGCACATATATATACATAGGTATATACGTTTTCAGCTTCCCTCTCAGAGCTCATGTTCAGCACTCGGTTGCTGTTCGAGTAGCATAGTTCCTGAATGAGCATCAAAGCCAGCTGGCATGTCATGGGAACAGATGAAAGCTGTTAGTCATGGTGCTAGAATTAAACAGCTAGCATAAAGTAAATCACCTCTGTATTCGAGAAAGGTACACTTTACTCACACTCCACTCAGTCTCGACACTCCAGCAAATAAGCCTGAGCTTTGATAAATGAGAAACACATAAATATTATGCAAACACAAACAGCAAGAACATTTGTTGTGTAATTTTAGATCCTTTGATAAACAGCCAGACTAGCAGCAGAAATAAATCCACCGAATAGAGTGGCCACATCTAAACAAACTTTTGTTTGATTAAAGGAACATCAGTCTAATGAAGACCTCTGACTCATCTTGACTATTTACTGCATCACTCACTGTGCGCTCAACATTTGGTGCACAAATGTCAGACCTACAAATGCTAAGGGATGTTTCCCAGCTCTTGGAATTGATCTCAGTGCTGATGATTCAAGGAAGGCATTCAGTCTCTAACCCTCTCTCCCTTTGTACGCCCCTCTCTCCCCACTGTTTTGGAGCATACCCTAACATGGTTAGAACATGTTGTGGATTAAAGCTTAGTGACCAGTCTTTGGGGAGTGGATGGTAGTGGTAGACAGTAGGGTACTGGGACTAGCTGGAGGTGGGTGTGGTTTCCAGCAGGTATATATTACTATGTAGATTCTGTTTTATTTGCTCCCCGTATTGATTTTCTTGATTCTGGACAATCTCGTCTTTGCTAGAAACCAAATATGACTTTCTACAGGCACTCAGGTAAAATATATCTATAATATGCGCTGATTTGATTTCATACCCTTTTAGCTCTGTTATTATACTTTGTGGATGTTGTTTGGGTTATGATCTGTAATCTATTGATAAGTATTTATGTTGTGGATTTCATATCAGAATGGGTTTCCTGCTTTGGTTTGTGTTCCAATTTTAACCCCCCACCTCATTTAAAACATTTTTTTACTCACACAAGAATTACACACACAAACACTAAGAGATGGGTTTTCCTAGAGCCCTCTGGACATTTGTGCATAGACCCAAGTTTGATCCCATGTGGGTAAAATGTATTGGCTGATCGTTTGGAAGTCTTTTGCATTATTGATGGGTCTAACAGTTAGTTTTTTTTGGCTGGATATCCTCCATTTTAAGACTGTATGTCTCCTTTAAAAAAACAAAAACAAACAAACAAACAAAAAACCCACAAGTAACCATGGGGGTAAGGACAGGGTTTCTTTTAAAGAAATGCGAATGGAATATTTATTTAGGAGCACTTAAACGAGCCGAAATTTCGGCAGCACATTTAAACCATATTCATCGGGTCTGTCTCAATATCTAGTGAGTCCCCTTTCAGCCTGCTTCCTATGTAGGGCGCTCTCTATGTACAGCGTTCTAACCGACGATGGAACCCATTAACCAAATGCTAACCTAAGGCTGGTTAATGAGACTGCGTCACCGATTGTGTACCCTCTGCACGCGCTCAGTTCTTCAACCGTTGGTACAAACGCTAGAAAAGTTTTTACACGTTAATTTCAAATCAACCGCCTTGGTAAAATGATAACCATAGATCTAGGGTTAGGGCAGCATGGTGGAGCAGAGGTTAAGTCAAGATAAGATAACATAAGACTTTATCTCTCAGGGAAATGTAACTTGTTACAGAGGTACAGATTTAGAAAAGTAGGAAATATAATTTCAGACACAGTGTATAAGCTGTATTTTCAGTTTATACTGTAAATAAGCTGTAAATTCAGTTGTATAAGAATGTTATTGCATAGAAACAAAACGATTGGACTCCAATTTTGGCATAGTTGCACACGATATGATAAGTATAAATGGTATGAATGTTCTCCCAGTGTCTCTGTCGGTTTACTCTGGGTGCTCCGGTTTCCTCCCGCAGTTCAAAGACATGTGTGTTAGGTTAATTGCCGTTTCTAAAGTGCCCTTTGTGTGTGAGTGTGTAAGTAAGGGACCAATGATGGACTGGCGCCCTGTGCTCTTGGCTAGGCACCGGCTTTCCCATGACCCTGACCAGGATTATGCAGATATGAAAATGAACAAATGAACCATGAGGATAAGATCATGGTGTATCCTACATGTGTCTTTAATTTGGGTCTGATGCATATATGTGTATGTTTTATTTTTAATGCCATTGCCTGCTGTTCCATGATGACTCAGTTTAATCAAATGTAGACCTTTTCAGTGGGCTCATGGTCTTCCCACTGGGACAAAACTGGTACAGTCAAGCCCTCTGTATGCATGCCAAAAGGATTATTATGGGGCAGCTGTGTGGTGAACATTGAATCCTGAAGGCTTAGTGCCCTCATAGCGTCCAGGTCACCAGGATGCTAGTCAAAGGTCAGATTACTAAAAATCTACCTCTGTTTAACAATTCATTCCAGCAATACTGAGATGCTTTTGAATACTATTTCTGACTTGCTAGATCAGAACTGGAATTAAACACTGTAAGGTAGAGTACAGTTTTTGGAGCAGGATCGGTGAATGGTTGATGTTGGGTGACACCAACGTGATAAGAGAAGTAAGATCATTCAAGAATATTGGCCCAATCCAGACTTGCCTAGATGAAGATGGAAAGCACTGTGCCATAATTTGGAGTAGTGAATGTACCTGTAGTACAAGCCTCACCACTGATCATCATGCATCATTAGTGTTATAATAGAGATTGAAGTACTAAAATATCATATATATAAATAATACCTTCTGTGTGCTCAGACAATCAGCATTATGAGTACAGATCATGTCCAGGTCATGTCTTTCCTATTTTTTTTTTTTAAGAAATAGCAATAAAGATTAATCTGTAACCATTCTCCCTATGTAGAACTGGCTGATTCAAGATCACTTTCCAAACGCTTTGTTATTTGTTCTGATACCACAATGGAATGTTAATGGCTGTGACTTCAGAGTAGGATGCCATTTAAAGAAGGGTCCATGATAGGCTGTTGACAGTGGAAAAATCCACTGGGCCAAGTGAGCCAAAAGCACTGCTGTCCAAAGCCAGAAAATGTAGCTCTGTCACCATCAGGTCAGGGTGTGAACCCATAATAATGGGAAGCCATGCCTTTATACAGATGTCTGGTGTGCTATTGCTAGGCTGTGCAAGATTCCAGCCAGTTAAGAGGCAGAGTGGATTAGGACAAGACCATTTATCATCCTAATCTTGTCTTTCAGGATAGGAACATCTGAGTCACCGTCACAGATATACAGCAGCAAAGCCATTATATATAATGCCTTTGCCATATGTTACATTGTTCTGTGTTAAATATATGTTAATCCATCATATGCCTTACACATTCATCTGGTGTTTAGCCTTAAGTCTCTTTTAGGCAATTCCAGCATTATGGATGTCAATATTTCGTGCTATGTATGTGACATTCAGAAGAGGTCCCTCACATCTTCACCAGCTGCAGAAGTCACACAATTCGGTGACGATGTAAAAGTGTTACAGTGTGAACTATTTTCCCTAAAGACGATGGATTTGCCTCACATTCTGTAGCCCTGGATATGAACACTTTTTGGATATCTCCAATATGTGAACTGTACTGCCCTCTTGTGGTAAGGGTAGAGGTATTTTTTTTAAAAACCACCAATTTCAAAGTGAGGAAGCGAGGTAGCGCAGGAGTTCATCTTGGTTTAGCATAGATTCACCTCAGCCATTTTCACTCCCCGCCTGCCATACTGTTTGAGTGACCCAAATTTTGCTGTGCCCCACTAAAATTACGGTGCAAAAGTCAATTTTATGCTGGATGTAGTCTATAAGTTTAAGACGTTTATAAGTCTATAAGTTTAAGATGGCGGCGCGCACAGTCGCAGCGGCTCGACGCTCTCCGACACGGTGCTTCTACTTCTGTTGTTACTTATTGCATGTGTAAGCATCGTAGGACTGTTACTCAATTTCGTTGTACACTGTGCAATGACAATAAAGGCATCTTGTCTTATAAACAGTCTATAAATTCATAGACTTCCAAGTAGTCTATAAATGCCCCTGCTGAGTAGTTTGGTATGTTCTCTCTATGGTTTTTCTCTGACTAATCCAGTTTCCTTCCTCCTGTAAGTGCCTGTAATAGCCCTGGATAGGCTTCAGATCCACCTGATGTCCCTGATGAAAAGCACTTACCAAAGACTAATGACTTCTTGCACTGTATGTTGATTTTTTTTTATTCACTGCAGGCCCACGCACCTATACCAGCTCAGTCATGACAGAGCGCTTCAACTGCTTCTACTGCAGAGAGGATCTGCACGGCAAGAAGTATGTCCAGAAGGATGAGAAGCACGTGTGTGTGCGCTGCTTCGACAAGCTGTGTGCCAACACCTGTGCAGATTGCCGTCGTCCCATTGGCGCTGATGCCAAGGTGAAGAAGACCTTTTTATCCCAACACCCCAGGGAAAAATGTGCTGTGAATTTTCATAGTAAAATGAATTATTCATTTGAGTAAAACAGAGTTCATTCTTGTTTTTAGGAATTGACCCATAAGAACCGCCACTGGCACGAGGACTGCTTCCGCTGTGTCAAGTGCCACAAGTCGCTGGCCAACGAGCCTTTTGCAGCCAGAGACGATGGCAAGGTCATGTGTGAGAAGTGTGGTGCTCGTCAGGATGCGCCCCGCTGCCAGGGCTGCTACAAAGCCATCATGCCTGGTGTGTGCTTCCACTCACCTCAACCGAACGTCCAGCTTCTCCTTAGCAGCATGAGCAGCGCTGCATGAATTCTTTAATGCCGACTCTTATCTTTCTTCAGGTTCTCAAAATGTGGAGTATAAGCGCAAAGTTTGGCATGAGGAGTGCTTCATCTGCTTCGAGTGCAAGCAGCCGATTCGCTCTCAGACCTTCTTGACCAAGGGGGATGAATTCTACTGTGGCACCTGCCACGAGAAGAAGTTTGCCAAGAACTGTGCACGCTGCAAGGAGGTGACTGCCTAAAATGTATTCTATAGATAAGAATTCCTGGGAACATTCCTGGGAAACCCTTGCTGTGTGTGGGCGAGCATTATCCTGCTGAAAAATGCCCGTTGCAAGCCCTGCCATGAAAGGTAACGTGGCCGCAGGATGCCCTGCACATATTGCTGGGCTGTTAGTGTCCCTCATATCACTAACAGGCATATCATGGCTACCCAGATCATCACACTAGCAATTGGGACGGTGTGTCGCTCCACAACAAAGGCAGGATTGAAGCGTTCACCACGAGGCCTCCATCCTCAAACCCGAGTGCCAGTCCATAGCAGTATTATCCATACAGTGGTGCTTGAAAGTTTGTGAACCCTTGAGAATTTTCTGTATTTCTGCATAAATATGACCTAAAACATCATCAGATTTTCACACAAGTCCTAAAAGTAGATAAAGAGAACCCAGTTAAACAAATGAGACTAAAAATATTCTACTTGGTCATTTATTTATTGAGGAAAATGATCCAATATTACATATTAGTGAGTGGCAAAAGTATGTGAACCTTTGCTTTCAGTATCTGGTGTGACCCCCCTGTGCAGCAATAACTGCAACTAAAGTTTCCTGTAACTGTTGATCAGTCCTGCACACCGGCTTGGAGGAATTTTAGCCCATTCCTCCGTACAGAACAGCTTCAGCTCTGGGATGTTGGTGGGTTTCCTCACATTAACTGCTCACTTCAGGTCCTTCCACAATATTTCGATTGGATTAAAGTCAGGACTTTGACTTGGCCATTCCAAAACATTAAGTTTATTCTTCTTTAACCATTCTTTGGTAGAACGACAGATGTCCTGACATTTTCCTTTAGAATTCTCTGATCTAATTCAGAATCAGAATCAATTATGGCAAGCTGTCCTGGCCGAGATGCAGCAAAACAGGCCCAAACCATGATACTACCACCACAATGTTTCACAGATGGGATAAGGTTCTTATGCTGGAATGCAGTGTTTTCCTTTCTCCAAACATAACGCTTTTCTGTTAAACCAAAAAGTTCCGTTTGGTCTCATCCATCCACAAAACATTCTTCCAATAGTCTTCTGGCTTGTCCACGTGATCTTTAGCAAACTGCAGACGAGCAGCAATGTTCTTTTTGGAGAGCAGTGGCTTTCTCCTTGCAACCCTGCCATGTACACCATTGTTGTTCAGTGTTCTTCTGATGGTGGACTCTTGAACATTAACATTAGCTGTCTGAGAGAGGCTTTCAGTTGCTTAGAAGTTACCCTGGGCTCCTTTGTGACCTCACCAACTATTACACGCCTTGCTCTTGGAGTAATCTTTGTTGGTCCACCACTCCTGGGGAGGGTAACAACGGTCTTGAATTTCCTCCATTTGTAAACAGTATGTCTGTCTGTGGATTGGTGAAGTCCAAACTCTTTAGAGATGGTTTTGTAACCTTTTCCAGCCTGATGAGCATCAACAACTCTTTTTCTGAGGTCCTCAGAAATCTTCTTTGTTCATGCCATGATACACTTCCGCAAACGTGTTGTGAAGAGCAGACTTTGATAGATCCCTGTTCTTTAAATAAAACAGGGTGCCCACTCACACCTGATTGTCATCCTATTGATTGACAACACCTGACTAATTTCACCTTCAAATTAACTGCTAATTCTAGAGGTTCACATACCTTTGCCACTCAGTAATATGTAATATTGGATCATTTTCCTCAATAAATAAATGACCAACTATAATATTTTCATCTCATTTGTTTAACTGGGTTCTCTTTATCTACTTTTAGGACTCTTGTGAAAATCTGATGATGTTTTAGGTCATATTTATGCAGAAATATAGAAAATTCTAAAGGGTTCACAAACTTTCAAGCACCACTGTAGTATTTGTATTTGGCAGGTAAATATGACCTCATCAGACTTTCACAGAAGTCCTAAAAGTAGATAAAGAAAACTTTATTTAACAAATGATATTATTGGTCATTCATTTACTGATGAAAATGATCCAATAATACATAGTGGTGTGAAAAAGTGTTTGCCCCCTTTCTGATTTCCTATGTTTTTGCATGTTTGTCACACTTAAGTGTTTCGGAACATCAAACCAATTTAAATATCAGTCAAAGACAACACAAGTAAACACAAAATGCAGTTTGTAAATGAAGGTGTTCATTATTAAGTTAGGAAAAAAAATCCAAACCTACATGGCCCTGTGTGAAAAAGTGATTGCCCCCTAAACCTATTAACTGGTTGGGCCACCCTTAGCAGCAACAACTACAACCAAGCGTTTGTGATAACTTACAGTGAGTCTTTTACAGCATTGTGGAGGAATTTTGGCCGCACATCTTTACAGAATTGTTGTAATTCGGCCACATTGGAGGTTTTTCGAGCATGAACAAACTTTTTAAGGTCATGCCACAGCATCTTAATAGGATTCAGGTCAGGACTTTGACTAGGCCACTCCAAAGTCTTCATTTTGTTTTTCTTCAGCCATTCAGAGGTGGACTTGCTGGTGTGTTTTGGGTCATTGTTCTGCTGCAGAACCCAAGCTCGTTTCAGCTTGAGGTCACCAACAGATGGCCGGACATTCTCCTTTTTGGTAGACAGCAGAATTCATAGCTCCATTTATCACAGCAGAATGTGTTCTGGAAAAATTGAGAAGAGATTTAATGTTCTTTTTGCTCAGCAGTGGGTTTCATCTTGGAGCTCTGCCATGCAGGCCATTTTTGACCAGTCTCTTTCTTATAGTGGAGGCGTGAACACTGACCTTAACTGAGGCAAGTGAGGCCTGCAGTTCTTTGGATGTTGTTGTGGGGTCTTTTGTAACCTTTTGAATGAGTCGTCTCTGCACTCTTGGGGTAATTTTGGTCGGCCGGCCACCCCTGGGAAGGTTCACCACTGGTCCATGGCTTCGTCATTTGTGGATAATGGCTCTCACTGTGGTTCGCTGGAGTCCCAAAGCCTTAGAAATGGCTTTATAACCCTTTCCAGACTGATAGATTTACTTTCTTTCTCAATTGTTCCTGAATTTATTTGGATCTCGGCATGATTTGTAGCTTTTAAGGATCTTTTGGTGTACTTCACTTCGTTAGGCAGGTCCTATTTAAGTGATGTCCTGATTGAGAACAGGTGTGGCAGTAATCAGGCCTGGGTGTGGCTAGAGACAGTGAACTCAGGTGTGATTAACCATAGTTATGTTATGCTTTAACAAGGGGGGGGCAATCACTTTTTCCACACAGGGCCATGTAGGTTTGGATTTTTTTCTCCCTTAATAATAAACACTTTCATTTAAAAACTGCATTTTGTGTTTACTTGTTGGCTTTGACTAATATTTAAATTGGTTTGACGTCCCGAAACACTTGAGTGCGACAAACATACAAAAAAAAAAAAAGGAAATCAGGAAGGGGGCAAACACTTTTTCACACCACTGTACACCACATGTGAGTGGCAAAATTATCTAAACCTTTGCTTTCAACATCTGGTCTGACCCCCTTGTGCTGCAATAGCTGGGGCTAAATGTTTATCAGCCCTGCACACTGACTTGGAGGAATTTTAGGCCATTCCTCTACAGAACAGCTTAATTTGTTTCCTCACATGAACCTCTTTCAGAACATTCTGTTGGATTAAGGTCAGGATTTTTACTTAGCCAATCCAAAACACTTGATCATTCTTTGGGTATTAATGGTCTTGAATTTCCTCCACTGACACACAATCTAACAGTGGATTGTTGGAATCCAAGCTCTTTAGAGATGGTTTTATAAACCTTGCCAGGCTAATGAGCATCAACAATTTTACTGAGGTTTTCAGAACTTCCCTTTGTTCATGCCATGATACACTTCCACAATCGAGTTGTGAAGACTGAACTTAGATCCCAATTCTTTAAAGACAGCAGGTTGTTAGCTGACACCTGTCATCCTACTGATTGAAAACACTTGACTAAATTCACCGTCAAATTAAACTAACCAAACTGATCCTAGTTGCACATACTTTTGCCACTTTGCCACAGTATATGTATTACTGAATAATTTTCCACAACAAATAAATGACCAAGTATAATATTTTTGTCTGATCGGGTTCTGTTTATCTGCTATTTTATGTCATATTTATGCAGAATTCTACAGGTTTCACAAGCTTTCAAGCACCTGTATATGCCTATAGATAGCGTAGTGCTAACTGGATAGGGCCACAAGACATCAAATTGATCTAAAGCGCTGCTAGGATGTGTTTCAAATGTTTGTATCTTCTTTCAGCCCATCACCACTGGTGGATTGAGCTACCAGGATAAGCCTTGGCACTCCGAATGCTTTGTGTGCACCACCTGCAAGAAACCACTGGCTGGCACTCGATTTGCTGCTCATGAGGATGAGCTGTACTGTGTGGATTGCTACAAGACCTCTGTGGCTAAAAAGTGCTCTTTTTGCCAGAATCCGATCACAGGTAATGCATAGCACACTCCAGATAGTATATGCCAGCACTGATTGTATCCTAACACAGTAGTAACGGTTCTTGTTAATTCGTTCCAGATGGTTTGTCAAGAACTGAAAATGGCGAGTACATTATATAAGGCATTATATGCATTAATGGAGCTGTATTGTACAGGTTCTGAGAGTTACGATGGGGATATGTTCCGACAAATCCATCATAAGTTAAATGTATCATGAACTGAGGAGTTTGAGTGTTTGGTAGAGCGGTCTATACTGTTGGATAGTAATGGATAGAAAATGAAAAGTAAAAGAAAAACACATTGATGAACTCTAACTTAACTGCAGCTTATGTTCTAGAGTATTCACTTCCTGTTTGGCTTGGCTCTTGTCAACTGACCTTTTTAGGAACCATAGAGACTTCTTTGCACTAAGAGGTAAAAAAAATGTAAAAATAAAGAAAAACAGGTATTTTAGATAGCAGACATCTTCAATGAGCAACAGCTATTGTGAACATGAATCACTGTGTACTGAATCGTGACTCATGAATCGAGTTTCGGCTGAAATGAGTCACTTGGCTTGACTTGTATAACTTGAAGCAAGTATGCCATCAAAATGCGTAGAGAACCAAATTCAGTGAATTCCGATTTCACAGTTCCAGAGTAAATGTAACTGAAGTAACTGACCAGTAAACTAAGGAGTGACCCTCCTGTCATGGGGTGGTATGAAGGGCAGATGAATGTGGAAGCCTCCAGTCTCCACAGGGGTTGGGAAACGGTTACACAGTCACGTGCTTTTGGGACCCTGACTGTAACAGGATTTGCATATTTCTTCTTTAAAAGCCAAGGGCACACAGACCCTCAGACAGCACTGCATCAAGAACCATCATTCACCAATAGCTGATGTAATCACATGGTACACCCAGAATGCATCCTATTGGTCCACAGGAAGGGGTTTACAAGAACGTGCACACAGTGCAGTAATCGTCTCCTTTGTGTCTGCAGGCTTTGGCAGAGGAACCAACGTAGTCAACTACGAGAACCACACATGGCATGAGTACTGCTTTAACTGCAAGAAGTGTTCCCTGTCCCTGGCCCACAAGCGCTTCGTCATGCACGAGGACAACGTCTACTGCGCCGACTGTGCCAAAAAGCTGTGAAGGGCACACGATCCTCACTGATGTCATTTTACAATAAGGTTTCTTCCTGAAAAGTTGATACTGGTACTAATGGATTGATGTCTGTAGTTTGTTTGGTGCAGGTTTGATTTTAACAGTTGGTGGTGCTTCAAGTAATTACTTGTCAGATTTATAAGGCTAGTAAGCACAGCAAATAATCAGCTTGGGTCACTGAGTGCTGAAAGCATAGGTAAATAGCATTGGTTTAAGGATCGAGGTGGAACGAGATGGCGGTGGGATTTTTTTGAGTGCCGTGTAACTAACAAATCATTGATATTCAGTTATCAGCAGCTTATACTTTGCCTTTCATCATATATGCTACAAACTCAAATACTCTAAGAACAGCAAGCTTTTAAATGTGGAGTTCTTTAAAGCTTTATTAGGGGAGTTGCTGTTCAGATCTGTTCCATGTTGCTTCATTCGGTTTCATAATTAACACATCTGGGCATTTATCATAACGTGGCACACAATTAACATGTAACAATATTACTATATATTTTATTAAAGGCATTTTGAGTGACAAAGAATCTGAAACTAAACCAAACTGTAAGCAAGGTAGAATTAGAGAAGCATGACTATTACAGTATTTCGAAGCAACATCAACATTTATCTTGCAAAACCTTTATTTTAACAGTTCGTTTTCAGTACATGTGGGTTTATTTACAAACAGAATGTGTAGTCAGGTCTTGTTTCAGAGCAGAAAACAACATTGAGGGTTCTGGTTAATGAAAATGATTGTCATGCCTGAGGAAAGCACATGGAGTTGTTAATTATACAAAAAATAAATACATAACCTGTTGAATCTAAGGCACTGTTCTATTCTATTACCGTGGTGAGTACTGCAATCCAGGGATCAGCTCTGAAATCTAAGACACGTACTGGCTCTACCCTGAAGAGTCACGCTGATGTCAAAAACAGCCAGCAGCACTGGAGAACTTGAAGCACTTGTCTGAATGTTCAAGTAGGTGTTGCTGCAAGGCTCCCAAACCATTTCCTTCACATAATAAGAACATACCCTCTAAAGGTTAGCTCAGTTTCACCACTGGAATACAGGACAGTCTTGGGTCTGAACCTGCAGCTTGTGCCAGTGCCAAGTCTCTCTACATGACTATCGATTGAAACAAGAGCAATAAAAGTTATCTATGACTATACTGGAAAGTGTTCTATGAAAGGATTGAGTAGGTGTAATTAGTAACCAATCACAATCTTATTTTCAAGTTCCCTGTGCTCAGTGGCCTCTTATTTCAGAGAAATCGAATATATAATAAAAAGCCACAAGCAAGCTGGACTACTGGACCCATAATCCTTTTCTCTCTACAGTTCAAGCATTTAAAGTTCAAGCTTCTAACTTGCAGTCCACTCACAGCAGCACTAGAAATGGACAAAAGAATGGTACACCAACACTTCTTTTAGTCCTGAGCACACTCCTCTGCATCCGCATCCAAATCCAACCACGAGCAACAATAAGGCATTCTTTTATCAAGCAAAACCTTCATAGAGCCTCCTGCAACATGTCTCACTCCATTCCTCACACTCCCAAGCAAAACAAGAGCAGGCTCAGTCATGTCTTACACAGAAAGATCAAATGCTGTTGAATAGCAGCAGGTCGAGTCCTAGACTGAACTAGCCAAACGCACTCCTCTTTACTCCCGCCATCTTCCCAAGCGATAGCACACCAGCTAATACTGATCCTGAACATAATACTTAGGCATGTAGCAAGTTTTAAATATAATCTTAATGTATTAAACAGTCACAATCCTCCAAAACATAAATGTGACCGGCGACCGCTGGACTACTATAGGGATAAAGAAGAGAAGTAACTAGAAAAGTGAAATGTTATGCTCTAAAATCTAGAACCGGCTATAACTGTAGGCCCCTGAGGGAACAAGGGGCCACGTAAGAACACTTCTAATCATTCAAGCAGAAAACAGAACACAGGAACTACAGATGCATGTGCAATTAGTAAGATCTTCTGGTATCCTGTGTGATATTCATCTCCTCTACTAAAGATGCCTCCTGATATTTAAATACTCTACTATTTTTAAACTGAACTTTTAAGGAGGAACAGGTTTACATGTGCGTGCATGAAGCAAAGGTTAGCGTATAAAAAAGACAACTCTAGAACGCCAGAGTGTTTGCCCCAGGCTCCTTCATCGTTCAAAGCCAAAAGCTCCTGGCAATCCAGTCATCACATTGTGTCACCCTTTTCCTGAAATATCCTAAGCAACACTCATTATACACCGCTGCAAAGCAGGAGAGAGGGGGGCAGCAGAAACTCATCACAGTGCAGCGTGGATGCAGTTCTATCTCTAAGCAAAAGCAGGATGGAGAGCCACTCCATCCAACAGGATCAGCCCGTCTCTACAGTTCTAGTTTGGATCACATTGTTGAGCTCTAATCCCAGTTCACACACATTCTACATATGGAGACAGCTGCAGTGGGTTTCTCCTCGCTGACCTCAATAGCCTCACTTCACATACATTTCTACAAACTCATTTCATGTCCTCTGACGTTCTGGGATTGCCTGGAATATTCCCGTTTCAAAGTCAAACTTGTTTCTATCCATGAACGTGGTGAAACAATCTGGCAGCTGAAAATCTCTTAGGTCCAATAGGCAAGGAAGCAATGAGAAATGAGAAAAATGTAGATAGAAAATGGTCATAAAATGCAAAGCTGGCAGAATAAATTACAACAGAGTTAACCCCACGTAAAAAAGAGAACAAAAACATTTAAAATAACGGAAAACAAACAAACAAAAAAATCACAGAAAGCTGACACCACACAAAGAACGCACCGAAGCAATAAGAAATACAGAAAGAAGCACAATGAAAAGGACATTTTCCCTGAAGCAGTTGCTTATTTATTTTATAAGCTCCTTTATTCTCCGAGATGCAGAGGTTAAAGCCTTCTTCTGCAGCTGCAAGTTTTTCTGGCTCTTGAGGTGAATACAAGAGGCTTTGGAACTCAGAACGTCAGAGAATCGGTCCCTGGACAAGAACGTGAGATCAGATCTCTTAAGGGAAAGAATATATGAAGAGAAAAGAGACAAGATTAATTTGGCACAATGCATAGAGAGCACAAGAAACAATTTAAAATAGATGCTTCAACATAATGGTGCCGTCGCCTCCAGAGACCCGGCCCAGCCGCTGCCTGTGTGAAGTTTGCATGTTCTCCCCGCGTCTGTGTGTATTTCCTCCCACAGACCAAATACATGTTAGATTAACTGGTGTCTCCAAAGTGTCTCAGTGAGAGCATCTGCCCTGCCACGGGCTGGCACCCTGTCTATGGTTGGTTCCTGAGTGGCATCCTGTGCTGGTAGTTATACCCTGGCCCTTCTGTGACCCAGAAATTGATTAAATTTGTATGGAAAGTGAGTGAATGAACTGCAAACAAATGCCTCCATTGTCCATTTTTTCTGATTTAATTAGCCTTTTAAGGTCATCACTAATTGCACTGGACAATGAGGATTCTGCCTGTAAAACTTTGGGATTTTCTAGATTTTGGGCTGTTTACCATGAAAATAACTTTCCTATCATGTACCATTTTGCAGATATAAGCTATTTCTCTGAAGATACAATAATAATTACTTAAAGTCTACTAGTGTATTGTCCATAATGTAAGCTATTTCGTTTTATGATAAAAAAAAGTGTGTTGCATAAACCACTTGTCATCCCAACAGAGATATTTCTGCCTAATCTTCATATAACACTCAAATTGAAAAAGGTTTTGTGAAAGCAACGAACAAAGAAGGTGACAAATTGTGACATTGCACTCAAATGTTTCAAAGTTTAACTTATGCCAAGATTAAGACATTTTGTTGGTCCTTAAATCAACAGGGAGTTTGAAGATTTGCTAGTGGGTCCAGAGAAAACGTAATCGAAGACATTTAAGAATGTTACTGCCATCTACAGAGCACCAAACTACACTGTGATCACCATTCATGTTTCGTCCCTCCGCACCCCTGCCATGTAACATGGTTAACACCTGGTGCCTCTGCATTTTGGTACAACTGAAACCAGAACACTGGCACCCTGGCTGTATAGGAAAGTGGTTCTCATACTACCGGTCCTTTCATGTGTACATATGGCAGCATAATTGCCGGACAAATAATATAATACCGTATTTTCCGGGCTATAAAGCGCACCGGATTATAAGGCGCATGAAATGAAACAAAACTCTTAAGTTCCCTCGGAAACTCAGTTTGGTCTTTACCTGGCGCATGTTAATGTTGAATTCTCTCGCAGCTGCTCTATGTCCATGTTGTACTGCGTGACCGATAGCGCTGAGTTTGAAATCCGCTTCGAAAATGAATGAATGAATGCACGTACCCTAATGCTGAAGCACATACCGTATTACTCCGCGATGCTGCGCACTACGATGGCCGTAAGCTTCGTTACTTACCAAGGCCGTGCTAAAACATTTTGACAGATTTATGAGCACCGTGTACCATCTACAATCGGTTCTAGGTCAGAAGGCTCAACCAGAATTAATTCATACAGTAGGCGCACCGCATTTAAAGGCGCACTGTCGATTTTTGAGAAAATTAAAGGATTTTAAGTGCGCCTTATGGTCTGAAAAAATACGGTACTTCAAGGATGTGTTGAGATTTTTTGTGTGTGAACTTTAGAAACCATGGGCACCCCATAACCACATGTGTATAACACCACATAACGGATGTGTATAACCACATAAACACATCGATAAAAAGCTATTTCCCAAATTTCAAGTTTTAAATTCAGGCAAAGTGTATAAGCCCTGTTAAACTGCAACAAAACTTTAAAACTCCTCACCAGATAAGGCTTCAATGGGTTGAGCTGGATGGAGTGAGTTCACAGGGCTGGATTTGTTCTCAAAGGCCACTCTGGGTGCCTCAAGTCCCACATCACATTCCATTAGACCCTGATTACAGGCTCCTGGCTCGATGAGCGGTCGGCCTTTAGCTTGAACTCCCAGATCTATAAGTTCCTCAAAACTCCAGGACCCTGCTTTCCCATTCAGCTCCAGCTTGCAGTCTTCATTCACAAACTCTGAGGACTCGAGCAGACGTTCCTTTGAACAGGGCTTGCTGGTGAAGACAGAATAAAAAAACATGATAATGATATTCTATAGATACAGTGGTGCAAAAAAGTATGTAGTCAGCCACTGATTGTGCAAGTTCTCCTACTTAGAAAGAGAGGTCTGTAATTTTCATCATAGGTACACACTTCAACTATGAGAGACAAAATGAGAAAAAAAACCCCCCAGAAAATCACATTGTAAGATTTTTTAATAATTTAATTGTAAATTATGGTGGAAAATAAGTATTTGGTCAATAACAAAAGTTCAACTCAATACTTTGTAACATAACCTTTGTTGGCAATGACAGAGGTCAAACGTTTCCTGTAAGTCTTCACCAGGTTTGCACACACTGTAGCTGGTATTTTGGCCCATTCCTCCATGCAGATCTCCTCTAGAGCAGTGATTTGTTTGGGGCTGTTGCTGGGCAACACGGACTTTCAACTCCCTCCACAAAATTTTCTATGGGGTTGAGGTCTGGAGACTGGCTAGGCCACTCCAGGACCTCGAAATGCTTTTTATGGAGCCACTCGTTTCGTTGCCCAAGCGGTGTGTTTGGGATCATGCTGGAAGACCCAGCCACGTTCCATCTTCAATGCTCTCACTGAAGGAAGGAGGTTTTGGCTTAAAATCTCAAAACATAGCCCCGTTCATTCTTCCCTTAACACAGATCAGTCGTCCTGTCCCCCCTTTGCAGAAAAACAGCCCTAAAGCATGATGTTTCCACCCCATGCTTCACAGTAGGTATGGTGTTCTTGGGATGCAACTCAGCATTTCTTCTTCCTCCAGTTGAGTTTTTATTAACCAAAAAGTCTATTTTGGTTTCATCTGACCGCATGATATTCTCCCAATCCTCTTCTGGATCATCCATATGCTCTCTGGCAAACTTCAGACGGGCCTGGACATGTACTAGCTTAAGCAGGGGACAACGCCTGGCACCTCGGCTCTCGGCATAGTGTGTTACTGATGGTAGCCTTTGTTACTTTGGTCCCAGCTCTCTGCAGGTCATTCATCAGGTCCCTCCGTGTAGTTCTGGGATTTTTGCCCACCGTTTTGATGATCATTTTGACCCCACAGGATGAGATCTTGCATGGGGCCCCAGATCGAGGGAGATCATCAATGGTCTTGTATGTCTTCCATTTTCTTACAAATGCTCCCACAGTTGATTTATTCACACCAACCTGCTTGCCTATTGTAGATTCACTCTTCCCAGCCTGGTGCAGGTCTACAATTTTCTTCCTAGTGTCCTTCAACAGCTCTTTGGTCTTGGCCATGGTTGAGTTTGGAGTCTGACTGTTTGAGGCTGTGGACAGGTGTCTTTTATACAGATAACAAGGTAAAACAGGTGCTTCTTAAAGAAGTTGTTACAGGTCTGTAAGAGCCAGAAATCTTGCTTGTTTGTGGGTGACCAAATACTTATTTTCAACCATTACTTACAATTACATTCTTTAAAAATCCTACAATGTTACTTCCTGGATTTTTTTTCTCATTTTGTCTCTCATAGTTGAAGTGTACCTATGATGACATTTACAGACTTCTCTCATCTTTCAGTAGGAGAACTTGCACAATCAGTGGCTGACTAAATACTTTTTTGCCCCACCATAAATGAAATCAGTGCAGTTCATTCACAAAGCACAACTGAATTGCTGTACATCAGAACAGTCCTCCAGTGTCTTCATCACACACACTTTAACCACACATGCATGACAAGCACAGAATGTGTCCTGAGATCACAGGATAACTGGTGATGAGACAGATAAGATACGTTTTCCTACCTGATGGCTGGTGAATCTTCTGTGTTGTTGTTCTCCTTATCGTCTACTATGGTCTGTATGTTTACATCTCCAAGTGGCTCTTGTTCGTGGCTATCTAATTCGATGACTCCTTCTGCACTTTGCACTGAACAGTCATCTGGAATTGGATTTAACTGCTAAATCTTGTAATGTTTTTAAAACTTTTAAATAACTTTAAAGATGTAATTGGTCAAAATATTCAGAATGTTAAAAAATACTGACCCCTTGTATCGAAGTTTATCTGGTCAGCAAGCTCGTCACCATTTTCATTTGTAATGTCTCCCTCGTCGCCGCCCTGCAAAAACAGACTCACAAATTGCCATTCCTGTAGCAGTCACTGCACAACTCATTACAGCACTAAGGCTTAGCACCACACCATCAGATAATCCATCAGCTAACTTGCCTTGAAATCATTTTGGTCCATTTTTCTGGTTCTCTTCATAATTTCTTCAATTCTCTGAAGTCACAAAAACAGCAAAAACGTAAATCACTTGAAAATATTGTACATTTAGTATGAATGGTTATTTAATTACCCGAAACCAAACATGTATAAAATTATATTTGAAGTAACATCCGTGAGAAAGACCGTTGCTCAGTGTGCTTGTTTATCTGAATATATCATACTGTATCAGTCCAATAACACTGACTTATGTTTAACACTGACTTTATGTTTTATAACCTAACCTGAACCCTGTTGTAGTATCAACCATGTTAAATACTCTTAAATTACAACCCAAAATCAGAAAAAAGTTGGGACAGTATTGAAAATGTGGGGAAAAAAAAAACAGTCAAACAATAAAAAAAACAGTGCATCTTACATTTAGATTTGACTTTTATTTCATTTAGAGCAGCATATGCTGCCTTCAAGACCAAGATCTCTTCCAGGGATGTTTTCAACAAGACAATACAAAGCCACATGGGTATCACCACTGACATTCTGAATCGATGTGATTCCGATTCAAGGTTCCAATTCAATTTGATCCCGATTCGATTCAATAACGATTCAGTTAGGGTTATTTCAGTTACAGTATCAGGTTTTGTTTGGATATGAAAAGAGATTTTCAGAGAAATTATTGTGTAATTCTACAAAGAACACAACCTACCATTATTAAAATGATTAGTGTTTACATGAAGAATTAACCTAACCCATCAGTGTTTGGAATGGCCACTTTATGTCTGGGTAAAACATGACATGGTTCCAAAACAAAAGGCTTCATTTGAAGATGCCATCATTTTCAGCATTGCGGTATGGACGTACATCTCTCCTAATAAAGTTAACAGATACTATTTTTTGGGCACAGGGAGATCTGGAAGGTAATATCATCACAAATGCCTTCTCTAGTGGAGGTTGTTTGGCCAGTGTTTCCGCTGCTTCAAAACGTCATGAAATGTTATGAAATCGCAAAACTTTTCAGGGCTTTTATTTTGAAATGACGCACGGAGAGCAACGACGTCCAAGGTAGGAGGAGTAAAGAAGAGATAAAATTAGATTACCTACAGTTAAGTTTAGATAGATTTTACAATTGAAAAGAACATTCGCAATGTAACGTAACCAGGATGCTTGAGGTTCATGACTCCGAGCACTGTTCAGTTCATCATGGTGCTGCATTTTGGCAGTACTACAGTAAATTAAAGCCATATCTGAGACCACAGAATGCCACTGTGGCTGCTGCCACTGCTGAAACAAATCCTAGAGGAAACACTGTTGGCGTCTGGCATTTTTTGAATATCAGGGTTCTGTCTCACTAAGTGTCACCAAGTCCTGGTTTCTGAATCCAGGTACGGGTACTGGACCGCCCTGCCTGCAGTCCTGACTTGTTCCCAACAGACAACGTGTGGAGAATTTTGTGAATGTGAAAACCACCAGGGTTGCACACCTCAAGACGTGTTTTCAGGAACAACAGGACAAAACAACACCTGAAACACTTCATCACAAACATCATAACCCTCTTAGCTATTGCATGCTGACTGGACAATGCTTCAAAGGAAACCGAGTAAATATTCCCCAATCTAGGTGTGCAAAGCTGGTAGAGACGTATCAAAACAGCCTGGCAAATGGTGGCCATATGAAGTATTAAACCTGGGGGCTAACCCCTTTTCCAACCCTGTTATTCTAGTTTTTCATTATTTTGAAATAAATTTCAGAAATTTCTCACTACCTGAATTTTGTAAGGCAAAACGTGTAAAACAGCTAGAAAAAGATAAGGGTTTTGATTTCAGGCTGTAAGACAAAGAAAGTGACTACAGGTAAGCGCTGTTTAACAACCATCTGATCAACGTCCAATCACTTTAACAACCGATGTCTTAATAATTATAACTAATTACAACAGGACATGAAAATCTGTCTTTTAACTCCGGACAGTTCGCCAAAAACTAGCATTTCAAATTAAAAAAAGGTTTAGCATGAGTATTTCTATTGCTGCAAATATTACTTGTGTCATGCTTTGATGTTTTGTTTGCATATTTTTATTTAATTTATTCTCATGAATATTGATTTACTTTGCATTAACTATGTGTACAAGTAGCAGTGTTAATCTGACAGCAAATTTAGATTTAGTTTTAGGGTGCACTCTCACTGAGCGCGGTTGCCTGAACCGGGCCAGAGTCCGAATGGGGAGGGGGGACAAACGTGCTCTGGCCCGCACTCACACTAGCCTCACACAGAAACACGCTCCGGCGCGCTTTCGTCATCATCATGCTCGCTCGCGCAGCACACTTCATGGTTGTACATATGATCGGGTAATCACATACGTTTATGCTGTTCTTTGCTTTCGTTTTGTGCGCGCTGTGCAGCTGCCTCCGTAAGCACCAGATGCCGAAAAATAGTTCATCATCAGTACACTTATTATAAGGCTTATTAGGGCTGTGTGTCAGTGCACAAAAAGAAACAAAAAGGCACATAGTAAGTACAAGCATAAAGTCTGCTGTGCAGCCGAAATACAGCGCATCGCATAATCAATGCACCTTATTATAAAGCTTATTCGGGCTGTGTGTCAGCGCCAACAAAGAAAAATAAAAAAGCCATGTATAATTATAAGCATAGAGTCTGATGTGCAGCGCGAGAAGCTGGAACAGTGTGCTGCATTATCAATACACTTATTATAAGGCTTTTATTAGGGCTGTGTGTTAGCGCCAACAAAGATAAAGAAAAAAAATCACATACAGTAAGTACAAGCATGAAGTCCGCTGTACAGCACGATAAGCCGAAATTCAGCGGCTTATTGGGGCTGTGAGTCAGCGCGCACAAAGTGAAATAAAAACCCATGTATAAGTATAAGCAGAGAGTCCGCTGTGCAGCATAAGATGTCGGAACACAGTGTGACAGCACGAACAAAACGAAACCAAAGAAAGGCACAGATGTATGTATGTACAACAATGAAGTGCGCTGCGCTGTGTGGGCGAGCCTGTGATGACGAAAGCGTGCCTATTTCAAGCGGGCCCGAGTGCGATTCGTGAATCACACCCCGGTGCGATTGGGAGCACTCACACTAGCCAAACGAACCGCGCTCGGGCACCAAACGGTTCGAATTGCCTAGTGTGAGTACACCCTTAGTCAGTCTTTTCACTAATGCGTAATTTAGTCATCTGAACTATTTTTAGTTTTAGTCTAGTATTTGTCGACTAATTATAATAAGAGTATAGTCGACTAAATCTACAGTAGATTTAGTCGGCTAAAATATGAAATGGAAGGGTTGCAATATGTAAATGCTTTTTTTAACATTTCCCTTTTAAAATGAAACATGTACATGCATGCATTGATAGTAAAAGTAGACATTAAAGTGGTTATTACTCAAAATTTCCACCACAGATCTGCTTCAAACTTGATGTGGACACTCATGAGATATTGTAGAATAGAATCAAGTTGGAATAAATGATATATTATGAACATTAAACATATAAGATCAGAAGATCGGATATATGTGCTTGCTCTATATGCATTTATTCATAACTACAGTATAAAAGTTATGCTAACCTCTAAACTGGTTAAATATAATATGAATATTTCTCAGACAAAGTTAAAATATATCCACGTCACGAACTGAAAACATATTTTAATCCCTACTTTATTTACATTTAGGTGCGGATAGCTTGACTGCAGTTTCAGGATAACATGCCTGCAGATGTCGTTTCACCTGTGTTGTATATTTATCAGAGATAGTCGACCCACACGGTTTACAAAGAGTCTTGTTTTCCTTGTTATCAAATGAGAAATGTGTCCATATATCTGCGTCCATATGTCCAGGACTGTGGTGGCCTAGTGGTTAAGGTACTGGACCAGAAGTTCCAGGGTTCAAATCCCACATCTGCCAAGCCGCCATTGTTGGGTCCTTGAGCAAGGCCCTTAACCCACAATTGTTTGGGTTGTAAGACTGTATCAGTTGTAAGTCGCTCTGGATAAGGGCGTCTGCTAAATGCTGTAAATGATGTAAATAAAATAATGACCCTCCTCTTTCTCCCAGGTGTTGAGAGTAATTGTCGAGCTAGTACAGTCTTCCCGGGGTTAGTTCAAACGTGTGCGTGTTACCGCATTACTGATTGGACCGCTACCCAACATGTCCCGCCTTCCCACATGTGCTAAAGTTATGACTGGATCTTTCCTAACTTGGCCCCACCCAAAACTACATCAGATCTGATTGGTTGCCGTCTCTGCCAAACATTTGTCTCATTTTTATTTGTTGACAAAAGTATCCATTCACTTCGTCCAAGTTTTTGACTTCTCATTCAGTTTAGTTTATTCATCGTCTCGTTTTCATTAGAAGAAAAGGGTCGTTGACGAAAACTATGACGAAAATCATATGTCAACAAATAAGTAGGAACTACGTTACGCTCTGTGCTGCACACGGACGCTTTTAGACGCCAATTTTTTTCTGCCAGGTACATTTACATTTACAGCATTTAGCAGACGCCCTTATCCAGATCTTGCTTGATCTTACAATCCAAGCAATTATGGGTTAAGGGTCTTGCTCAAGGACCCAACAGTGGCAGCTTGGCAGAGGTGGGATTTAAACCCTGGACCTTCTGGTCCATAGACCAGTACCTTAACTGCTAGGCTACCACAGTCCCACAAGTAGAGACATGAAATGGAAAAGTTTGTACTCTACTTAACACAAGCACCGTGCCGCCATCACCTGCATATACCGAGAAGTGGTTAAAAAGTGATGCTGCATTACCTGTTCTGGAAATTAGTTTTTCTATAACTGCACTCATTCCCTCTTGGTTGTGTGCAGCCATTAAGGTATGTTTATTTATGCTTATATTTCATGGCGCGCATTTACATTTTGGTCCTACAGTGTGCGTGGCAGTTTGTGTGTGCTTGTAACTGAAGAACCACGGTGTTTTGTGTGTTTCCTGGAGGGAGTGATATGTTTAGGCTTTGAATGCGGTGTAGATGGTAGCGTTCCACTCTTGTTTTCAGCGGGATCTCTGATGCATGCAGTTTTCTTGTAAAAATATAGTTTATATTTACATTACAGTACCATAAAAAGACTACGTGACTAGGGTAATGTCCAGTCAATGTCCATTTCGGTCATCGACCCGTGTCACAGACTAGTATTACCGTTAAACCTCACATTTCAGGAGTTGCGATGACTTTCTATGGCTACTGTGATTTTCTATGGTATTTGGACACAACATGTTTGAAACAAGAAGCACGACTGTGATCACCTTCTTCCTCTCCATGCGCTCCTGTTGGTTCTTCTGCATCATGCGTTCTCTCTCCTGACGCTGCTTCTCAGCTTGCTCCAGGGCTTTTGCTTCCGCCTCCTCACGCTGGACGGACAGGACAGGTAACTCAATCCCTTATTCAGTCAGCAGTTCTACACAAGCCAATGCTATCCTTAGCCATGCCCACCTCTTTCTGAAGCTCAGCCCGTCTCTGCTGTTCCTCCAGCTCCATCTGCTGTCTTTCCTCTTCGTCTTTATGAGCCTGCTCTTCCTCCTCCCTCTTCCTCTCCTCTGCTCGTATCTTCTCCTCCTCCAAACGTCTCGCTCTTTCCTCCTCTGCCAGCCGCTTTTCCTCCTCCTTTTTCAGCCTGCAATATCACAGTTTAAACCTGCTGTTCATGTGGTACAAAACAAATATAAGGAATAAAACTTAAACCTTCACTATTATACGGCTGATGCTGGGACAATCCTTTGATTTGCTTTCACTGCATAACTTCATTAAGCCCAGATGAAAATGATGCAACAGTAAAGTGAATCTTAAATGCAAGGCATAGTCAAGGTGCATTACTACTGTTACTTTTCAAAGACTTAATGGTTATATATGTCAATAAAGTGCTTTAAAAGTCCAACATTTGTTTTAATTTGTTTAAATTGTTCGCGAATTTTCATTCTCAACAAAATGTACTAGTAAAAAAGATTGCAGCATCCTAAAGTACCGTAAACTCAAAAACATGCTTTTAAATAGAAACCTGTTGTTGCATGGTTACCAGTGCCAGCCTGCCTGAATGTGCTTTGTTACACATGCACACATGGCCAAAAGTGTAAAATCAATAGCAAAAATGCTTATAATTTTGCATTTATATTTGCAAATTATATAAGCACCATAATCAGAGTGAAAAGTTGAATCTTTGGGGGGACAAAAAAACCAAAAACAACAGAAAATATATATAGATCTGTCTCACACACACAGTGGTGCTTGAAAGTTTGTGAACCCTTTAGAATTTTCTATATTTCTGCATAAATATGACCTAAAACATCATCAGATTTTCACACAAGTTCTAAAAGTAAATAAAAAGAACACAGTTAAACAAATGAGACAAAAATATTATACTTGGTCATTTATTTATTGAGGAAAATGATCCAATATTACATATTAGTGAGTGGCAAAAGTAGTTAATTTGAAGGTGAAATTAGAGGCAGGTGTTTTCAATCAGTGGGATGACAATCAGGTGTGAGTGGGCACTCGGTTTTATTTAAAGAACAGGGGTCTATCAAAGTCTGCTCTTCACAACACATGTTTGTGGAAGTGTATCATGACACGAACAAAGGAGATTTCTGAGGACCTCAGAAAGAGAGTTGTTGATGCTCAGCAGGCTGGAAAAGGTTACAAAACCATCTCTAAAGTGTTTGGACTCCACCAATCCACAGTCAGACAGATTGTGTACAAATGGAGGCAATTCAAGACCATTGTTACCCTCCCCAGGAGTGGTCGACCAACAAAAATCACTCCAAGAGCAAGGCGTGTTGGTGAGGTCACAAAGAACCCCAGGGTAACTTCTAAGCACCTGAAGGCTTCTCTCACATTGGCTAATGTTAATGTTCATGAGTCCACCATCAGAAGAACACTGAACAACAATGGTGTGCATGGCAGGGTTGCAAGGAGAAAGCCACTGCTCTCCAAAAAGAACATTGCTGCTCGTCTGCAGTTTGCTAAAGATCATGTAGACAAGCCAGAAGGCTATTGGAAGAATGTTTTGTGGATGGATGAGACCAAATAGAAAGTTTTGGTTTAAAAGAAGTGTTATTTTTGGAGAAAGGAAAACACCTATCCCATCTGTGAAACATGCTGGTGATAGTATCAGGGTTTGGGCCTGTTTTGCTACATCTGGGTCACGACGACTTGCCATCATTGATGGAACAATGTCAGAATGTCTGAATTATGTCAGAGAATTCTAAAGGAAAATGTCAGGACATCTGTCCATGAACTGAATCTCAAGAGAAGGTGGGTCATGCAGCAAGACAATGACCCTAAGCACACAAGTCGTTCTACCAAAGAATGGTTAAAGAAGAATAAAGTTAATGTTTTGGAATGGCCAAGTCAAAGTCCTGACCTTAATCCAATCAAAATGTTGTGGAAGGACCTGAAGCGAGCAGTTAATGTGAGGAAACCCACCAACATCCCAGAGTTGAAGCTGTTCTGTATGGAGGAATGGGCTAAAATCCCTTTTGCCACTCACTAATATGTAATAATGGATAATGTAACCTCAATAAATAAATGAGCAAGTAAAATATTTTTGTCTCATTTCTTTAACTGGATTCTCTTTTATCTACTTTTAGGACTTGTGTGTAAATCAGACGATGTTTTAGATCATATTTATGCAGAAATCTAGAAAATTCTAAAGGGTTCACAAACTTACAAGCATCAATGTACATGTAATGGCAGGGTGCACACAAGCTGGGAGGTTATCACAACATTATTTTGCAATATCCCAAATAGCACCTTGTTATGTAATTGAAGGCTTGGCTTGGTATGTTCTCCTGACCCCATTGAAGGACTTCAAGTACCCATTGGGGGTACTTGAAGTCCTTCAATGGGGTCAGCAGAACATACCAAATAAAATAAATTAATGTATAGCAGTTAACAAAAAATAGTTATGCTGCCAATAAAAGTTAAGATTAAAAGTCAATGAATGTATAAGAACTGTAGATGGTAGGAACGTTTCCCCAAGTTAAAGTCGACGCAGAATGCTGGTGGGAATGAAAGGTGCACACTTCAGCATCATTCTTTAGGAGGAACACACTGACTGAGCTGTTGAAAAGACTGTTCTTAACAATGCAGCCACTTCACAATACAGAAGCTTATTCCCACAATGTGTTTTCAAATGCAATCGTGCTCACTTCTCTTCCTCCTCTCTCTGCACTCGGAGCTGCTCCTCTCGCTCTTTCTGCTCGCGAACCAGACGCCTGTTCTCTGCCAGGATCTTAGCTGCCTCAGCAGCAGTGTTGCTACCAGCCATATTTTTTGAACTGGGCTCTAGAAGAAAAAGCATACAGTTAATCAGTTCTAGAAAGAAACAATAAATGATGTCTAGAATCAGTTAAAAATAAACAGAACTGCACAATTATATGTCTAAATGCTCCAGCAGAGGGCGCAGAAAGCCAAGTGACACAATGACCCGATGAAAGCTGATTTATACAAGGGTCCAAGTAAATACATTTGCATAAAGAGACAGTTTTATTGGAATTAATAGCATGCAGAAGCACACCACATCTACTACACCCTGTGCACAAGTGAGGTGCTATCAAGCATAGAAGACTGGTTAAACAGGGAGGAACTGCAGTTAGAGCCTAACACTGGAATTGTGGCTATAAAAAAGCCTGTCTGACCAAAAAAAACACCTCAAAGGTTTTACATTTGTTGTTACTTTAAGCTTTGTGATAAACATGTTGAATGAGTAACAACACAGTACGTCTTATAAGACAAATCAGCTGTTGTGTTATTGATGGGAACATGTATGAATAAAAAACATCTACCAAGATTTGAAATCTCTTCATGTTTGATCAGCCTCAAACCTTGTAAGACGCATTTGATAAATAGATAAAACTGAAAAGTGCAATAAAACAATTCATTTCATGAATCAGCTGAATTACTTCAATACTGACAAAAATAACTAATGATCATTATAGCCATCATGCAGCTAAGAGACTGTGGTCACCAAAACATCAGAAAATGTCTTCTTTCCATATCCAGAAAGGGTATTTATTTAAATATTCTAGCCTATACCAGCCTACCAAAAGATGTTTATTCATGTATATGTCTGTCCACATGATGGCTAATGGGGATGGGATGATGACTAACAGATCTCACCATCTTTGGGCTTGGTGCTGGGGGCGGGACTGGCAGTGCTCGTCTCTTGAGGTTGAGATGTTGGAGGAGTCATTGGGGAGACGTCTTTGGGCTTGGATTCCCTCTTTCTAAGCACAGGTGGGCCAGTGGGGGTAAGAGCAGGTTTCTGGACAGGTGGAGGTTTGGAGATGCCACTGGGCTGAGGAGATGGAGGCCTCTTTACCCCGCTAGGTGAGGGAGGCCTACAACGAGGACTCTGCCTAGAAGAGATATGAACAGGGATGAGAAAGCACAGCAAGAAATGTGTCAGGGTAAGACGAAAGAGAAGAAATGATCACAGCTGTGATGTTAGTGTCGTACTTGGTCACTCCAGGAGATGGTGTCCTTCTAACACCAGGAGAGGGAGAGCGATGGCGGTTAGACACAGAGGAAGGTGAGGGAGGACGTTTTCCAGCTGCCGAAGTGGGCTGCTTGTCCTTTTCAGCTTTCTGTACACACAAATGAAAAATGAAACCCATTTGTGTCTCTATCGTTGTCAATATTTCTATTGACATATGACAGAGAGAGAGCGCAAGACATGGTAATAAAAGGGATACTGCATAACTCTATTATATATAAAACATACTTCTATGTGGTTCTATGTGATTTCATAGTTTTAAAGTGCACAACAAAGGTCTGCACGGCTCCAACTGCTGTCAGTGCCAATGTGAATGCATGAATGTCTCTGAGGTCTATCTATTTATATTAGACGGTTCATTTGCTGACAAAACTAGGTCAGTCAAATGGCGCTGGAACAAAGGGACCAGGTGCACTAGTATTTAAAGCCTTAATAAATTTTTTTTTTTATTAAGGGATGGTTTGCAGAACACAATTTGACCCGACATGACGTGATTAGACAACACAACAACAATTACAACTTCATGGGTTTCCTTGCTATTAAACATAAGTGTTAGGAATGTGTTTAATCTAGCTAAAACCCTATCTTTTCCTCATGTAGCGAATCATTTATAAACACTCAGGTCCGCTCACAGTGTGGCTATGGTTTCATAACCATGGGTTTTGCTTTTACTTTGGAAGAATGCTGAGCTACCAGATATGAACTAACTTTAAGGAGTAGCTTCACTGCTTTACATGCATCAAGCGATTCCTGCCTTCTCCATTCATGGCACGCTGACTAAAGCTCAGACAATGACTCATTTTGTCAGCGCAAGCCACTTAAGCCTCATAACATCTCACAGAGCTATTCATATCGACTTCCATAATGTGGCTAAATGCAGTCTACATGTTTACATAATTTGGCAGAAATTGTGCTACAAGTAAAACGCTACTTAAAGAGTGCTCATCTTTGTAAATCTATGGGATTCTCGTTATGCCATTTCCTCTGCCTGTCAGTGCAAGCTTCAGTTCAGTTCATTTCAGATAAGGCTTGGCAGAAAGGACAGTTCCCCGATTAGCATCAAGGCCAAATGACACGACAGCTTTGCAAAGCAAATTAAAGCGGATGTATGAATACACATTTCTGGTATTTGAATGTAAATGTATATTATACTTCATTTCAGGCAGACCGAGTGAGAGCGTGATAGCTCGTGCCTTTAATCCAGTTGATCCTGTAACCTTAACTCAGCTTATGAGATAACATCAAAGACCTGTGGGATTTTTTTAGTCCTAAGAACACAATGAGTCACACTCAGTCATTCCCCTCACAGCAGTAGCTAAGCAACAGTATCAAGAGAGACTTGAAATTTTTAGTTTGCATCAGCAATCCACTTTGGACTTGACATGTCATTACTACCAGTACCTAATCACACTGAAATTGAATAAATCTTGTTCTAATTACTTGAAAGCCACACTTGAGTAAATAACCACAACGTTTGCTGTAAGGATATTAAAACGGAACCATTTCTCAAATTATAAACTGACCTTGTCATAAAGGTGCTTACATTCATCATTGGATTAATAGCTATTGCAAAGTTGAAAATAAAAGCTACTTCAATGATTGTGCATTCCTTCGCATTACATACACTCACCAATCACTTTATTAGGTACACCTCTCTGTTTCTACACTCACTGTCCATTTTCTCAGTTGAGCTTACCATATAGATGCACTTTGTAGTTTTGCATCGGTTTCTCTACATACTTTGTTAGTCTGCCCTTTACTCTATTCTCTAACCCCCACAGGAGATTAAACGCTGTAAAGTTGAGTGTTAAAACATGATATGGGGGCAGAATATGCAATTAGAATGCAGTAACGAAGCTAATGTAGTTACTTTATGAAGCAGGATAGGTGGTGACATCACTGCATTAGTTCCACACTCTGTGTGCACATAAGCAGTGATCTAAGTGCTACTGACACAACCATGTCCTGCACCTATTTGAAAAAGGGTTAGCTCTGTCTCCTGACTCAACTGCAATCAGCTGTATTTCCAAATTTGTATAGGAAATGTATGTCAAGGACACCAACAATGTTAAGCTTAGCCAGTGGCGTAAAACACTGTCCACTAGAAATGAAGTTACTGGAATAGCCAGAAACTCCGATTCAGGCTGAGATTCCATTAATACATGGCATGCAGCTTACTTAGAGAGATCAATTTTGCTTTCAGTCTGTGGTGTTGCAATTCTCTACAAACAGAGCAGAGTGCTAACAAGGAAATCTGTCAATAACACTGTTGCCACTGTTTTACGGAGACCAATATGTTGACAGACCACAAGCACCAAAGCATGACCGTGTGTAAATAATTATGCAAGGTAAAATAAACTGGGGAGCTGTCATATGATGTAACAAAACTTCATTCTCCTTGTACATTTCATCAGTTTGTGAACAAAATAATACCTGAGCTTAGAGGATATACTGCCTGTATTTGAGTATTTTAGCAACATAAACATCACATGAACAGTAGTTACTTAAGACTTCCAAACAAAAGACCACTGTACTAAATAGACCTCTATAACCAATTAGACCAATCCCATTGGTAATGGCACCATTTTAAATGATATACTATGAGTTTTGAGTTTCGATGAGGACAGGAATGAACTTGGGTCACAAAACATTCCTACGAGAACCAGTAATGCATTTCTGTGGCTGATGCCAAGAACACCCTCGTGAATGTGGCCGGACTGCCAAGACAACTTCAAGAAATCAAACTGTTTGGTAATTCTTGGTCTCTGTTGCAGTGGAAGGATGCACATTCTTAGTCGAAACATCTTATTTGTCTGTGTTATTTGAACCCAAAAACGCAAGCAAGTTATACCATTTTTGTCAGATAATATCAGTGACCCTAAATAAGCATTTTACATGTTAATTTCTCTTTCAGTTTCAGATATATAGGTCTCTCCCCATTCAAAGAAACAGAAGTCTGATCTTCTAATAGCTGCCCAGTTAAGATGGAGGCAGAGTGAACAGACTTGTCTTATAAAAACGTGCAGTGTTTCTTCTACTTTTATTTCATTGCGGACAGTATGAACCCAAGACACTTTCATGTTTAGTATGGTCAATTTCATTTCATTTGTTAATAAACATCCATTCCTGCATTTCAGGCATGCAACACATTCCAAAAACAAGTTGGGACGGTAAAGCATTTACCACTTTGTAATGTTGCCATTCCGTCTCACGACACTTTGTGGCACTGAGAATACCAAGTGATGAAGTGTTTCAGGTCTTATTTTGGCCCATTCTTCCTGCAAACACGTCTTGAGGTGTGCAACAGTACGGGGTTGCCACCGCATATACTGAACACTGATTCATGTGACCACAATGCACATTTCCACTGTATAATGGTCCATATCTCAGATGCCTTAGAGCCAAAGCTGATGCTGCTTCTGGACATTGCTAACACAAGGCTGCTTTTTTCCCCACAGTAATATTTTAAGTGGCATTTGTGAATGTAACTCTGTATTGTAGTTCTTGATAAAGGTCTGATAAAGTAATCCCTTGCCCATGTGGTTATATCAGTTATTGATGAATGACGGTTGTTGAACCAGTGTAATCTGAGGGATCGGCAATCAAATGATTTCAGTTTAGACTTGTGCCTAGAAATTCATCCCGATTCCTCAAATCATTTAATGAAATAATGCACTGTAGACAGATGAATATGCAAATCTTTCTTTGAAGAACATTATTCTTAAACATGTCAATAATTTTGTCACACATTTGATGACAAACTGGAAATTCTCTGCTTTTTTTTTTTTTTTTTACTGCTTTTCTAAAAAAAACAAAAAAACAAATCATGATTATAATCACCTGTTGAAATTTAACCTCATTACAAGCCTTATTTTTGCAAGAGTTGCAGGCCTGAAATGCAGGAATGGATGTTTATTAACAAATGAAATAAAGTTGACCAGACAAAACATGAAACATCTTGGTTTCATATTGTCTGCAATGAAATAAAAGTCTGAACTGTCTGAACAGTACTGTCTGAACTTTTCTGATTCTGCAGAGTTGTTTGAATGTTTTTGTGCAATCTCTGCCCTTTCAGTGCACTCCTTTGGGTTATTCCTTTTTAGAGCCCCGAGTTTTGTTTCCAACAGTCTTGTCTTCACATATTTTGCAAACAGCTGTTGTATTTGTAGTGTCAGGTGTGTAGATTCCAAAGTAGTTCCATATAACTGACAATTATTTTTTCACCAGCTCCTGTGTTGCCAAGTAAACTTATGCTAAGGCCCCATCCACTCTACGATATTACTGGCTTAATCGTATGTCTATGAACTGGCATATAAACACCAGTACTAACAAACTTTCTCTTTGTTAAAACCCCTTGGGATGCCATATCTGCGTTTTCAGTGCAAGTGGTAGAGAGTGTTTCGTATTACTGTTCTCTCTGTTAAGATAGACCATGGAGACATTTAAATTCTTCACCCAAGAGGACGATTTTGTTTTGATGTGGAATATGCAATTGACTCTGGTTTTGGTTATATCCTTACCAGTCCTCTCCATATGAAATGGAATACAGGTGCACCACATCTCTAAAAAATAGTGTACTAACCTGCATTCAGCAATATAGTTTAGATTCTTAAAAGATCCTTAAAGATCCTTAAAAGCTATACATCATGATAAGATCCAAAGAAATTCAGGAACAATTGAAAAAGAAAGTAATTGAGATCTATCAGTCTGGAAAGGGTTATAAAGCCATTTCTAAAGCTTTGGGACTCCAGCGAACCACAGTGAGAGCCATTATCCACAAATGGCATAGAAATGGAAGAGTGGTGAACCTTCCCAGGAGTGGCCGGATGATCAACATTACAACATAAGAGCACAGTGATGACTCATTCAAGAGGTCACAAAGGACCCCACAACAAAATCCAAAGAACTGCAGACCTCACTTGCCTCAGGTAAGGTCAGTGTTCATGCCTCCACCATAAGAAAGACACTGGGCAAAAATGCCCTGCATGGCAAAGTTCCAAACGAAAACCACTGCTGAGAAAAAAGAACATTAAAGCTTGTCTCAGTTTTTCCAAAACACATCTTGATGATCCCAAGACCTTTGGGAAAACATTCTGTGGACTGACGAGGTAAAAATCTGACCTGAATCCTATTGAGATGCTGTGGCATGACCTTAAAAAGGCCGTTCATGCTCGAAAACCCTCCAATGTGGCTGAATTACAACAATACTGCAAAGATGAGTGGCCAAAATTCCTCCACAACGCTGTAAAAGACTCATTGCAAGTTACCACAAATGCTTGGTTGCAGTTGTTGCTGCTAAGGGTGGGCCAACCAGTTATTAGGTTTAGGGGGTAATCACTTTTTCACACAGGGCCATGTAGGTTTCGATTTTTTCTCCCTTCATAATAAACACCTTCATTTACAAACTGCATTTTGTGTTTACTTGTGTTGTCTTTGACTAATATTTAAATTGGTTTGATGTTCCGAAACACTTAAGTTTGACAAACGTGCAACAAAAAAAAAAAAAAAAAAAAAAAAAAAAAAAAAAAAAAAAAAAAAAAAAAAAAAAAAAAAAAAAAAAAAAAAAAAAAGGAAATCAAGAAGGGTGCAAACACTTTTACCACTGTATTTGGACACCTACATACTACATCTACAGGGGATGGCTTGCAATGACATTTTGGACTGTGTCTGTGGGGACTTTTGCCCAGGCACCCAGAAGAGCATTTGTGAAGTCAGACACTGATGTAGATGAGAAAGACCTGTGCAATATGACTGAATGAAACACTAAAGATTAAGAGGTGTATCCCAATACTTTTGTCCATATAGTGTTTACCATGTATAACACTTTCAGCTGTTTGTATTACATATTTCTCACACATACCAAGGTTAAGTGTTTTACCACATTATATTACCACTTAATGTTCAGCTGGAGCAGCCTAATCATACCTCAGTTTGTATCTTTTTATGAAGTTTAGGCTTGTACTACAGGTGTCACATGCTAACTTCTCTATGTCTGTTTGCATATTCAGTTTATTTAACGTCGCCTTCTTATATTGAAACTAGTCATCTATACTCAGATCAGGCCAAATTAGTGTAATCAATTAACCTAATACATGTCTTTGGAGAGTGGAAGGAATCTGGAGTACTCTGATTAAACCCGCATGGACATGAGAAGGGCATACAAACTCAACACAGGCAGAGCTTGTGGTCAGGTTCGAACCATGGACACCGGATCAGTGAGGCGACTGCACTCATCTCTATGTCAATAGCCTGCCTACTCCTTTCTTAAAATCACATACCAACAAAGTTCTGCTCACCTGAGCCATGTTGGAGATGGAGTCAGAGGAGAGAGAGGTAGAGGAGCTTTTTTGGCGGTCGGTACTGCGACTCCGTAGGGGGCTGCGGATGGAGGGCGGCACTGGGCTGGCTGATACTGAGCGAGGACACAGGTGAGACTCTGATAAAGGTCAAGATCATCCAAACAAGGGGTGGGTGGAGCCGGGAAAAACACACCGCAAGCAGGCCACAGGGTGAAGCAGAAGTAGGAGGAGAGAGCAAGGGAAAGGAGGGAAAGGATGGGGATGATAAGAGCACAAAACAGTTTGTTGTATGTTAGATTTGTATCAACTGGTATATGAGAGTTAACTGCTAATTCAAAAGCAAGCAATAATGAACTTGGATGTCAGGGATAGTGGGTGGAGCAGGATAGGATGGGGTAGAGAGAGAGTTTTATTCCATTAGATTTTAATGTACTTACTGTAATAGCTCTTTAAAATAATATCTCATTCCAATGTCTTCATTTTTATTTCCTTTATTAACATTACTATTTTATTTTAATTTTCTACTTTTATTTCTGTTTGACTGTATGTATATTGTTCTGTAGCTGAGTTGAAATATCAAAATTCCAGACTGACATGGCAAGTTACTACGTCGAGACCCAGAACAACTGCTGGGTAATTATACAAGCTGGTACAGTATTTAGTCAGCCACTGATTGCACAAGTTCTCCTACTTAGAAAGATGAGAGGGGTCTGTCATTTTCATCATAGGTACACTTCAACTATGAGAGAAAAAATATCCAGGAAATCACATTGTAGGATTTTTAAAGAATTTAATTGTAAATCATCGTTTAAAATACATATTTGGTCACCCACACACAAGCAAGATTTCTGGCTCTCACAGACCTGTAACTACTTCTTTAAGAAGCTCTTCTGTCCTCCACTCGTTACCTGTATTAATGGCACCTGTTTGATCTCGTTATCTGTACAAAAGACACCTGTCCACAGCCTCAAACAGTCAGACTCCAAACTCAACCAAGACCAAAGAGCTGTCGAAGGACACCAACAAGAAAATTGTAGACCTGCACCAGCATAGGAAGAGTGAATCTACAATAGGCAAGCAGGTTGGTGTGAATAAATCAACTGTGGGAGCAATTGTAAGAAAATGGAAGACATACAAGCCCATTGATAATCTCCCTTGATCTGGGGCCCCACACAAGATCTCATCCCGTGGGGTCTAAATGATCATGAGAATAGTGAGCAAAAATCCCAGAACTGCACGAAGGGACCTGATGAATGACCTGCAGAGAGCAGGGACCAAAGTAACAAAGGCTACCATCAATAACACACTGCGAGAGGGTCAGATCCTGCAGTGCAGGGCGTGTCCCAATGCTGAAGCAGTCCATGTCCAGGCCCATATGAAGTTGCCAGAGAGCATATGGATGATCCAGAAGGGACTGGGAGAATATCATGTGGTCAGCTGAACCAAAATAAGAACTTTTTCGGTAAAAACTCACTCGTTGTGTTGGAGAAGAAAGAAGGAATGCGCTGAGTGCTCCCCAGAAACAACATACCTACTGTGGAAGCATGGGGGGGGAAAACATCATGCTTTGGTAGGGGCTGATTTTCTGCAAAGGGGACAGGACAACTGATCCGTGTTAAGGGAAGAATGAACGAGGCCATGTATCGTGAGATTTTAAGCCAAAACCTCCTTCCATCAGTGAGAGCACTGAAGATGGAACATGGCTGGGTCTTCCAGCATGGCAATGATCCCAAACACACCGCTCGAGCAACAAAGGAGTGGCTCCGTAAAAAGCAATTCAAGGTCCTGGAGTGGCCTAGCCAGTCTCCAGACCTCAACCCCATAGAAAATTTGTGGAGGGAGTTGAAAGTCCGTGTTGCCCAGCAACAGCCCCAAAACATCACTGCTCTAGAGGAGATCTGCATGGAGGAATGGGCCAAAATACCAGCTACAGTGTGTGCTAACCTGGTGAAGACTTGCAGGAAACGTTTGACCTCTGTCATTGCCAACAAAGGTTATTTTACCAAGTACTGAGTTGAACTTTTATTGTTGACCAAATACTTATTTTCCACCATAATTTACAATTAAATTCTTTAAAAATCCTACAATGTGATTTCCTGGATTTATTTTTCTCATTTTGTCTCTCATAGTTGGTGTACCCATGATGAAAATTACAGACCTCTCTCATCTTTCTAAGTATCGGAACTTGCACAATCAGTGGCTGACTAAATACTTTTGTCCCACTGTATGTTACCCGGTAAGATGCAGAAAAACTACCATGATTTGGAACATCGCAACAAACTCTTCTGGATAACTAATATATAGGCAGAGGGACTTTAAGTTACATAAGGTTACTGAACAATGCAATAATAAGACAGCACCAAGTTAGTCTTTAGTAAATAATCAGCAGTTATTCATCCGTATAAAGCTATCAATTTATACGACAGCTTACTTCAGTCATCTGATATTTCTTTTTGCCATTTATATTATTATTTGACATTTTAAGCTCAGTCACTTGCTTTTGGTTGGTTTTGGGCCATCTTTCTAGACAGGTGAGTACATAGCCCATAAAAACTACTTAAATTATGGTATCAGACTAAAACCTCTTAGATGGGTTTTATCAGGAATAAGCAACTTTCCATTTTCTCTTATAAAACAAATCATCAACAAGCGTACTGATGGGAAAATTTGAGGCATTTTGAAATGTGCTGTTGTCCATTCATACTAAAAATATTAATGAATGGTGGAATCATTTGACTGAATCCAAAAGAAATTACTACAAAAATGTTACATTTAAATAAAAACTGAAGGGGGGAAATGGGGGGGTGGGGGGGTGTTCTATTTGCATCCATTCACAATAACACTGTGATATAAGCAGCTCCTGAACAGAAGAAACACTCTACACATCTGATAGACAAGCATAACACAGTAATTACCAAAGCAAAAAAAGCCAAGCATGATTCATGCACTAAAGCGGTCACACAATTCATTTGAAAATACAATTTCAGGGAAAAAAAAACAAGACAACACAACAAAAACACTTACACCTAATCTCTAGGGCTCTCCCTACAAAGTACTTCATTCAGCATCTAATAAATCACTGTAGATCATGTGTCTCTTTACTTTTTTTAATTTAACTACAAATTTGCTTATAACGACAAAGAATTCAGTTAAAACTGAGACAGACCTCAACGATAGCCCAACTGATGTTAGTGATTAGCAAGTGTTAGAAAGCAGGGAAACCATTTCGCTACTCTCATGTCACGCAGATTTACTCGGACAAAGTACAGAGGGGTGAGCTGAGGTAAGGAGAGCAGGCCATGCCTCCCTGTGGTAGAGCTGTTCTGGGGAGGGATTCCTGTGCTAATCCTCATTTCGTGTAATTAACTCTGACTGTTATGAACACGGATACATGCTTAAATGTGACGTATTCATAAGCTGCAGTTGAATCATACTTGAGGGGAGTGACAAAGCCCTAAAATCTTACTTAGGCAACATAATACACCAGGGAGCATAGCTGACTCAGGTACACGTTGCACATTTTGATCACTGTCACTAATGCAGTGAATATAGGAGCTACAATTATTGGGCAAATTAAAATGTTATCAAGATGGTTTAATGTTAAAGCATTTTTTCCTTCATTTCTATCTAGTAAAAACAGTTAGGAAGAATACTACAGGTGCGAGTGCAGCAGCTGTATTCGAAGCTAACACCAAGTACATGCTCTCCCGCACATATACACCTCAGCTAATCAGCTTACTGCAGATCCCCCTCACAGTGTTCAAGTGTGTAAATGGACTACTGCAGTTTGTTTCTTTAAACGTCGTGCGAGTAAGCAGATCACCTTGTGCATTGAAGTGGAAAAAAAAAAAGAACATAGTCTGAATCTGATAGCGTGTGCATGTGAAAAGACTGTACCAGAGAACTAACAGTGTCTTAAAGGAATACTCCAGCATTTCAAACTATTCTTCATCTACCACATTTCCAGTGTATGGTCAGCCAAGAATCACTTACACCATTGGCAAAGGACACTTGAGCAAGCAGAAAGCAACCGTTTGCTTCTGAGGACCAAGATCATGACTCACCCTGTGCTCTAACCCCAACTTCCTAACAAGCTTGGGGATATGTGAAGACCATTTTGTTTTACTGTACACCAGTGAATATGTATAATGAAAAGAAAGGCTGTTCTTCTACAGTCGTATAAATGTCTGATTTTTGGAGGAAACTATGTGGCCATGTGACTTGTGTTACAAGTAACTTGTACAGTCAATATCTGCTAACTTAACAATCCCTTAAACATATGGGATGCCCTCCCTAACCTGCCTTCTGAACCACTAACCCAATATAACAAATGATAAACAATAAAAAAAATAGTGGAAGTCAATGGTGTAATGAATGGCTCCTCTACCTGCACCACCCAACGTTTCTCATATATGCGAGTGTCCTGACGTTAATTTGATTCCACGGTTAATTATGAGTTATTGGTTGAGGTTAATGCTAAAAGAAACACTGGACGGCAGTACACATGAGAAACAAGACTGGTGGTACACGTGGTAGGAAGGTGATGCCTCACACAGTCACTGGGCAACAGTAAAAGTCCCTGCACCACTTTATTAGGCTAACATTATCGAATGCAGTTGTCATTTTGTATATACAGAAACAAACAAGAGATATTTTCATAATATAAAACCTCAAAACGAGACTTCCGCTAGCCAATTAGTTCTTATATGATTTTTTATCAGGAACAATGTACATCTGGATAAATGTCGCTTGATTACACAGCTCTGGAAAACATGAGAGTTGATTGTGCATGTTCTTCTACTTAGAAAGATGAGAGAGGTCTGTAATTTTCATCATAGGTACACTTCAACTATGAGAGACAAAATGAGGGAAAAAAAGCCAGTAAATCACATTGTAGGACTTTTAAAGAATTTAATTTCATGGTCAAGTCATGGTGGAAAATAAGTATTTGGTCATCAACAAACAAGCAAGATTTCCGGCTCTCACAGACCTGTAACAACTTCTTCAGATGAAACCAAAATAGAACTTTTTGGTAAAAACTCAACTGGAGAAAGAAGAATGCTGAGTTGCATTCCAAGAACACCATACCTACTGTGAAGCATGGGGGTGGAAACATCATGCTTTGGGACTGTTTTTCTGCAAAGGGGACAGGACGACTGATCTGTGTTAAGGGAGGAATGAACGGGGCCATGTATCGTGAGATTTTAAGCCAAAACCTCCTTCCATCTGTGAGAGCATTGAAGATGGAACGTGGCTGGGTCTTCCAGCATGACAATGATCCCAAACACACCGCTCGGGCAACGAACGAGTGGCTCCGTAAAAATCATTTCAAGGTCCTGGAGTGGCCTAGCCAGTCTCCAGACCTCAACCCCATAGAAAATTTGTGGAGGGAGTTGAAAGCCCGTGTTGCCCAGCGACAAAAAAAATTAAAATTAATTAAATTAAATTAAATTTCCTGGATTTTTTCTCATTTTCTCTCTCATAGTTGAAGTGTACCTATGATGAAAATTACAGACCTCTCTCATCTTCCTAAGTAGGAGAACTTGCACAATCAGTGGCTGGCTAAATACTTTTTTGCCCCGCTGTATTCTATTCCAGTATCTGATGAACACAGACACACCTCATTCTACTTAATAATATACTGATTAGGTGATCACCTGAACCAAATCTTATTCATCAGGAAAAGTACAAGACACATATTGATTTCTTATACAAGTTAAACATTAGTATTGTTTTGTTAAAAATGAATATACACTTCTTTTCTTTCTATTACTAATCGAGGTCTGAAACAATTGTTTTTTATTTTGACAAACTGTCATTTACAACGAATAAATGATTTTGTCATTGCTGCACATAAATACTATGTGGTATGTGTCGGTAATTTGTGGAATAAAACAAAAACGTATATTTATAATTATACATTAATGGAGTTGTATTTTATACTCAAACAAGCGCTGTCGTTTATTATAAATACATTCTAGATACAAGTTCTAGTAAGTGCGCTGTAAGTGCGCCATTTTTTCCTCATCTAAATGTGTCGAGAAACGAATTTGGCGAGTTATGATGAAGTCAAGTGGTGAGGCATGTCTTTACAAGTAATAAATTTGGCGCTTATTTAAGCAGATGCACAGGTTGAAATCCACATTTAGCTACAGCCACAACACACTTCAGACATTAAAGGGGACTGAGTAATATAATTTTTCAGGTGTCATAACCTCTGACTGGACCCCTACAACAGCTGTATGCCTGAAAATCATTCTACACTCATCACACACTGAGCCCCACACACATTCAAAGACACCAAAAAGACTTTTACTGCATTCCTACAATGTTTAAAGAGAAATAAATAAAACAAATTGGGGAAGCTGTATTGTAATAGTGCAACTGACTCTACAGATCTTCCACTTCTTTTTCAGAACAGGGAAACATCACAATTTGAGCCTGTGTAATTGCAACCAGATCTGGCAGAGAGAGATTAGGCTGAAAATGCTGGAGTACCCAAGTCTCTAATACGAATAAGTCAGTTTTGGCACTAAATAACTGAACTGAAAAAACAAAACTCCTGCTGCCTCGACTTACCACTACTAGGGTTCAGTGACCTAATGAACCTCTAAATATTCAAGCATGTTTAATCACTGCGGATTTGCATGCAGCACAGAACACCACAGCACAAAACCACCATCAACACTACAGCAATTGATCTCTAGAGTTGGCTGGATGCAGTAAAGGCTTGTCTGAGTCTCCCCAAAACCCCTGCTTTTCTCAAGGTTACCTGGCTCATCCGATCCTTGGGCTGACAGGGACGCCGCACTCTTGCTCCTAGCTAGAGAGGCCTGGGTGGGGACGAGGAGACGACTGAGGACACTGACGTCCACAGGACTGGCCATGGAGCGCCGGGCTACACATGCGCACACAGCAAACCAATGGCGAAAACAAGAGCAGACAAAAAGAAAAAGAAGGGATGAAGGACAAACACAAATGGTGAGTGGTGAGGGGTGGGGGGTGGGGGGTGGTGGTAGTGGCGTTGGTGGGTGAGACATACATATGAGTTTTAAAAATAAAAAGGAATCCGCATAAAAGCCAAAACGTGTCAAGTCTGGTACCATCTGGTGCTGACTGGAATTGTGACAGGTGACTAGAGGGATGAGAGTGAAATTAGTGATGCAGGAGGGAAGGGGAAATGTGGAGGCAAACACCTAGACTAAATGAACTATACACAAGCTCTGACAGCCTGACAAGTCTCAAACGCATCAGGGCTTTGGTTAGCCTGCGTAATACTGTTTAAACAATAGTAAACTACTTACTGACATATTTACTTGGCAGACACTTTCATCCTGAGATTTGCATACTGTAATATAAAACACTGACCAGGTCTGGTGCACATTATGGCTTAACTTTATCTGATCTTTTAATTTTATCTGATCTGCGTTCAATCATAAAGTCTAAATTGTCCAGCTGTAGCCAATAAACACATAACAATTTGACCATGTTCCAAACTGTGTACTATCAAACTATACAGTATGTTAAATCTGCACATTACCAACAGTGTACTGTACATAGTACACAAGGAATACATTATTATAGGGAGTAGTAGAGGTGTAACGATGCATCACGATGCAAAAATTGGACGATGTGCATTGTCAAGTTGGCAATGCATCCGAGTTAAACTGGGACACTGGTGGCCTAGTGGCTAAGGTACTTGACTACGGACCAGAAAGGCCAGGGTTCAAAACCCACCTGTGCCACTGTTGGATGCTTGAGCAAGGCCCTTAAAGTACAATTGCTTGGACTGTAAGACTGTATCAGTTGCCTTATTATCAGTCTTAATAAGGACGTCTGCTAAATGACGCAAATGATTATGCCTTCTAATGCAAATGTATTTTTTGAACACCAGAGGGCTCACAGATGCTTATCCTGTTCTCAGTGAGGCTCCCCACCTTCTTTTAATTGCTTTTAAATGTTATTTTTATTAAAATTTTCATACAAGAAAAGTACACATTATTTCCAATGACCATTCTTCAGAATATTAAAAAAGAAATGTTTTCACTTGGAATTTGTTTTTTACTATTTTAAACCTCTTTCTATTCATTTCCTTAATTGCAGGGGACTAAAGTTTTCTATTTAAAAACCTATACAAGAAAATGTGCAGCGTTTTGCATTGTCTACACTTCAGAAACAAAACAGAAATGGCTTTTACCAAATGTAAAATCGATAATAACAATAAAATAGAATTGCGAACTCGGCATCGTGAATCGAATCGTGAGCATAGCGTATCGTTACACCCCTAGTTAGTTGGATGAGATTTGAGACGCAGCCAAGTCATGGCCAGAATTAGCACAATGCGTTTACTCCTAATATATTCTGTGCTCGCTATTAAAAGTATAGTTTGAGACCATCACTGGCAATTGATATACGAAGCCTGTATTCACATGAAAACTGATAGCAATCAATACAGTGCAGTGTTAGTGGTATAGTGCTTATGATTTTGACACTCATGCAGTTTGCATTAGGCTTTAGTGATCTAGTCATGAGACCAAATAGCCATGTAGCCTGTAGCCATTTTGAACTACTGTTCGAACGACTTGGTTTTCAGGCTTCTTCTGACTCTAAGGAATACAGCACTACTGCATGGTTGCTACAATGTGATGAGTTCTGCTTGGCTTGGGTGTTCTGACTGCATTCTGGGATTTAGTAAAGGCTGCAGGTAATTAGTGGATCGCAGATTGTTTGGATATAAGAGGGGAGGATGTCAATAGTACACGAGTTCACGCACGCTCATCTGGGATAACAACTGGGCAAAGTGCTCATACACAAGCAGTGTTTTAACAAGACACTGTTCAGTTCAGTTCAAAGCTCAAGGAAACATTTCAACAAAAGAACGAGTGTTAGGACATCGGTGGTGAATATAAACAGCACGTGGTTCAGTTATAAGCAGCAGCTTGTATAAGCCTGTAAAAAGGACTTGCAGCAAAGAGAGCTTACACGGGAGAGAGACTTATTTGCTGGTAAGACATCTGAGACAGAAGACAATATTTAGTAAGTGTTACGGTGCTGATTGTTTTGAACACAATGTAAAACGTTAGTTTGACAGACCAATCACAGTCCTGTCTAGTCCATGTCATTTTCATGTTTAGTGCAACACCATAGTAGTAAGCCATAGTAAGCCATGAACAGGGCATGCGGGAAAGTGCAGCCAAAAGCGCATCTGTTATGACGAAGCGGTACACATGACAAGATAAAGCACCTGGTTCAGAGGGTGTGGCATTCTCTGGTTTGGACGGGGCTTTATTCCCTACCCGGGAAAGGGAAGAGCTCCGTTTCTTCAAGGTCGTGCCTATAGACAATGAACTCTGTTAATGAATGCACCCTACATCTCTTGGCATCAAATCTTTTCACAATAAAAAATACGTCTGCAAACATCTTGTTACCAACTAGCGATTAGAGAATTATATTTCATCAACTGTAACTCTGTTTAAAGACCTAAACCTTTCTATTCTTTCCATTTGAGCTTTGCTTTGTATTCTTTGCAGTACGAAGAATACATGAAACAGCTTTATGAATATACTGTCTGTGTCAGACAACATTAAGTGCCTTACACAATATAAGCTCTACCTTGTACCACTTATACAGTAACGTGAGACTCTGTCCTGTTAAATATTTACAACATTACCATATCTAAATGTGTTCAGTGCAGCCACTGCAGAATTATAGGGATTCAATTCACTGCATACATTACATAAATGGACAGTGGATCTTTAGTCATTAGAATTTGAGGAGCAAATCTAACCGATTCTAATCAAATGGATGCTATCTTGTATTTAATTCATACATAACTGCCCAGGACAGTTTTGAATCTGGAGCAGATAGAGGTGCTGAGGGAGTAGGTTACTATCACAAGGACCAGAGGGAGGGTGAAAGCAGCACCTGTCTGTTCCACCTGAGGCTGCTTATGCGCTTCCTTAAAAGCCTGAGGGGCATTGCTAGGCAACCGGTTCAAAGACGAGCTCCTCCGCTTTCCACCTACGAGACAAAAGAAAGCTTACCACCTAAAATAGAGATTTAACACAAATGCAACTGATCGGACATATCCAAGCTGTGAAGGTTCATCCAGAATTTTCCTTCTTATTTAAGAATTCGTAGTATACTGCATATGATAAATAAATACTGTTACATGTACACATTTACAAGCAAATACTTTTGTGTTCTGTGATCCTGATGATTTGGTCGGTCCCTGTTGAAAACACATCTGGGTATTTAGTCTGTGCAGAATGCATTTGCTGTAGGAATGAAATAGCAATGCATCCAACAAATGGTGTCAGGAGTAAAATCAGCTGAATCACTACTCAATGATCCTTCTAGATGGAAAAAAAGCTGTACAGCAAAGCAACACTGCCATACCCATCACTGGCACAGCCATTGTGCTGTAATCAAACGAAAGCTGATGTCCATTTCAAAAGATCACAAACACTCCAAGGACAAGGATGTGAGGGTCAAGAGTAAGATGCAGGACAAACGTATTTCTCTAATGATCATTTCCCATTTAAATCACACAGAGTGAGTGGATACGTTCTGATTCAAATACAAGCAGTAGTGGCACTCAAAGTGTCAAGTTACCAGTCGTTTCTTGTTGCCTTTGAGTATTACTGAGAACTGCAGAAACCCTGGATGAAGGGAGAGAGGAGGTGAACACACGGACAGGGTGTGGATGAGCTGTGAGAGGAACACAAACACGGGAACACTTACTTTTGTCAGGGGAGTTGAGGAGAGCGGCAGAGGAAGAGAGGCGCTTGCTGATGGCCGAGTCGGTCGACTCTTTCAGGTTTGTGGTAGAGGAGGAACGCTTGTCTACAGGGCAGACGTACAGAGACAGACCAGGGGAGCAGGATTAGAGGACTAAAGACTGCACAGGTTCTTACACTTGCAAAGGCACTGTTAGGATGCACTGTCAAAGGAGTCGTGGACACTACAAACTAGAAAGCCTTTGTGACTATTTTTCAGCTGTGGTGGCCTAGCGGTTAAGGTACTGGATTATGGACAAGAAGGTCCAGGGTTCAAAGCCCATCTCTGCCAGGCTGCCACTGTTGGGTCCTGGATAACAGCGTCTGCTAAATGACATAAATGTAAATGAAGACTTCAGGTTGATTCCCTGATCTAAAGTGTGCTCAGATCTAAATAATGGGACTGTGGTAACCTAGCAGTTAAAATACCGGACTATGGACCAGGGTTCCAGGGTTCAAATCCCACCTCCGCCAAGCCCCCACTGTTGGGTCCTTGAGCAAGGCCCTTAACCCATAATTGCTGAGATTAAAAGACTGTAACAATTGTAAGTCGCTCTAGATAAAGGTGCCTGCTAAATGACATAAATGTAAATAATGTGTGTTTAGTACAGTTGAATAAATGGGCAAAGAAAAGTGGTCACTCCTAATTATTGTCAGGGTTTCACAAAATCTCACTGCATACACATGAGCCTAAAATCATTGATAAAACCACCCGGTTTTCAACGATGCTTATGCATGTGTCAAACCGACATCCACAAGTGCCTATGGGACCTATGGTTTCACAGCAGAACATTGCCCAGAGCACCACACTACCTCCATCAGGTGATTTCGTTAACGCAACACTCTTGGTGACATCAATTGCCCAAATAAGGCCACGCACACGTAAGCACCATCAATGTCATGTAAAAGAAAATGGAGCTAGACGAGCTTCCACTGCAGGGGTTAGCATGGTTAGCTCTCTGACCGGTTTGCAGCTATGCAGCCCATTACACAGTACGGTGGACTGAACTGGGTGTTGTGACACATTCCTTCTGTAACCAGCAATAAAACATGTGTGCCACAGTAGCTCTTCTCTTAGTTTGGACAAGATGTGATTTCCCTTGCACCTAAATGAGCCAGCCTTAGGCACCCAGCACCCAGCCACTGGTTTGGGATCTGTGGCACTCACTACTAACCAGGAGCTCCACACAAACCTTGCCGTTTGTGACTCTCTAGACTCTCTGACCAAGTCAACAATTTTGGCAGACGGCTGGTCCCTTGGGTCTTTATCTCTGCCCATTTATCAACCAACACACAGCATCAAACCGACTGTTCACTTAAAGACCAATATATCCCACACTTAGCCATGCCACTTCCATAATAAATCACTAAGAGTCAAATAAGTCTCCAAGTAAAGTCAAAAATATCTGCAACAAAATAAGTATCTAACACAAGCAGAGAACAGGACTGTCAAGTGCTGAAGTGTGCAGGCCAAAACAGTTTGTACTTCGTTTAGTTATAGAACACTCACTATTTAGTTTCAAACTGCCCATGGAAGCAACGTTAGCACAAGAACTGTTCAGAGCTTAAATGACTGAATCCATTTACAGTCCAAAGAAGCATAGTCAGGAAGGGTCTATTTGGAAGGGTAGCAGCCATGAAACCACTTTTTCAGAAGGGGAACAGGGTGAAAAGGCTAAGATATGATAAAGCTTGCAAATACTGGAATGAAAATCAGTGGAAGAGTATGAACCCAAGTTTGAAATTTTTGGATTTAATCGTCAGCAATATGTTAAATACGATCATTATACCATTTACATTTACAGCATTTAGCAGACGCCCTTATCCAGAGCGACTTACAATTGATACAATCTTACAATCCAAGCAATTGTGGGTTAAGGGCCTTGCTCAAGGACCCAACAGTGGCAGCTTGGCAGAGGTGGGATTTGAACCCTGGACCTTTTGGTCCATAGTCCAGTACCTTAACCGCTAGGCTACCACAGTCAATACCACTGCTAAAACAACAAATCTGATAGTGGCCTAAGACTTTTGCACAGCACTGTATACTGAGCATAATACACTTTACATTAGCAAATAAAGTACGTACAGTGGTACCTCGGTTCTCGTCCACCTCAGAACTCACTGAATTCAGTTCTCAATGCATTTTGACTAGGAGAATTTGTTTTGGCCCTCATCGGCTGCTCGGTACTCGGCACACTTGCTTAAACTTGTATGAGCTGAGCTCACTTCAGCCGAAATGATCGATTCACGATTCTGTACACAGTGATTCAGGTTCAGAACAGCCCTCAGAGAAGATCACCATTTTTCTGCTATTTCTCTGTTGTTCTTCTTTATTTTCACCTACATTTCTTTATTTTTATTTTATCTACAGTGCTGTATACTTAGTTTAAAAAGTCTCCAATGGTCCTAGAAAGGTTAGTTTATAAGAGCCAACTGAAAGCAAAATAAACCTGAATGCTCCAGACTGTGCAAGCACCCGGAGTTCAATAGAGTAGATAAGCAAAAAGTTTTTACTTTTCACTTTCAATGCATTATTCACTAAATTACATGAGATTTTTCAATACTATTATAAAATAAGCTTTGTGTTAATTATTTCGGCCAACTGTATGTTAAGCGTTTTAAACATTAACTTACTTATTAGTATTTATGACAGTATCCTTTCTATATCTCCACTAATAAACAGCATAGACCGCTCTACCAAACACTTATTACACCTCTCAGTTCATGTTACATTTAACTTCAGATGGATCTGCTGGAAGATATCCTCTTTGTAAATCAGCACCTGTACAATAAAACTGCATTAACGTACATAATGCCTTATAAAGTGTGGATTTTCTTGGGGTCTGGAACGGATTCATTCAATTTACATTATTCCTTACAGGAAAAATCTGCTCAGTACGTGCCACTTTTGGTTCTCGACAAGCCTTCTGGAACAAATTATCGATGAGAACCAAGGCACCACTGAATGCACAATGGCAAGATAAACGCTTTGGAAACTTCTTCATAGCATAACATGACATTAGCATATTATTCATAGCCAAAGAACTAGACACAGCAAATGTGACAGTAACATGAAGAGCAGTGTTAGCACTATGTTTAGTATTCATTATTACAAAGCTGCTGAACAGTGCATCACTTAGAATAGAGTGTTAAATGTTAAACCAAAACAACCTAATCAAAGACATTTCATCTGCATAGAAGCTCTTTATATAAAAAAACTTTTGTGGAATGACAAATTATTGTGTACATGCAAAAAGGTAAAAGGTGAATCAAAAAGGCATCCCGAGTGACTGCTGTCTGAGACGAACCTTCAATTCAGTGAGTGTAAGAGAGAGAAAAAACAAGGGTGAGTGAGGAACACGTCACTTGTGGACTTCCTAGTTGAGAACAAAAGGGATACAGAACCAGCCAATGGTGAGTAGAGGAGTGAGGAGCAGAGTGTGGACAGAGACAGTTCATGCCAAGCAGTGCCACTCTAGGCATACAAGAAAGTGTTCACCACCTTGTTGTGTTTGGCTCCGGGGTGGCTTGGAGATTGGAGAGGCTGGGGAGATTACTATAGCGACTGGGGAGGAGGCGGGGCCACTCTCACTCTCGCCTGTGGGAGGGGCATGGACAGACAGATCGCTAAGGGAGATGAACCCACTTGTTCCGGAGAGACAGAGATATGGAAAACACAGCTGAGATCATCAGGGAGTTACCCGGTCTCCATTAACAATCCATTGTAAACCAACATGATAAACGATGCATTACTGAACCATATATACAGCATGAAGAGGAGGAGCTACCTCAGGTTACTGCTACACAAAGCAGGCACAAGAATTCACCATTAAGAATTTGTTATGCAAAGAAATACACATTTGGTCTGTGAAAACAGGTTACAAAACGGAGGCATGTGATGTGAAAGCAGTTGAAGACGTTAAATAAAAGAAATTCCTACCATTTTTGTTGTCTCCGTCACTGAGGCATCCCCAGGACCACCTCTTCTGTCTCTGGTCCAACCTCTGACTGCGCTCCAAAGTACGCCGCATCATTGCTTCATAGTGCTCCTACACGTACATATTGCCAAGTCTTATACTGTTCAACACATTATGCCATCTAGAAGATCGAAACCACTTCCGTTTAACCCACTTTTTACTGGTTTATATCATGTTTCTGTCAGGGAGAACACATGCTGGAACACGTGCTGGACTAACAAGAGTCCATCAAAGGAAAATAACCATTGTGAACTCAGAATATACTTATATACACCATTAAAAATCTGGAGACAGCGTGAGCTAACCTTCTCCTCCTCTTGCTTCTGTTTTCTTTTCTCCTCCACGGCAGCTCGTCTCTGCTCCTCTTTCCTACGCTGCTCATCCGCCTTCTTCTGTCGCTCCTCCATCTGTTTCTCCACCTGCAGCTTGGCCTTACGCTCTCGCTCCAAGATCTGAGACCCTCGCACTGCTGCAGGGATCAGGCAGAGCAAATGTACTTGTTAACCCAGTCTGCATGTGAACTGGCATAAGGTGTAAACTGGTGTAAATGGTGCTTTATGTGCATGGTTACATACCTTGCTGTTTCTCCTGCTCTTCTCTCCTCTCTTTGGCTACTCGGAGTTTGTCGTCAACCCTAAGTGCTGCTCCGTCAATCACTGAAGGAAACACAAGACACCCCTCATATCCGAGAATTCTTCATTAAGCATCATGCCCATGTACACCAGCCTTCCTTTCAGTGTAGCTTAGAGTGCCAGGTCCTTGGGATAGTGATAATCCACTCACAAACAATTGATATGTTAGATTCAATTAAGAGCTTACGCAGCATTTAAACACTGTCAGCATGTCAGTGTGAATGTGTGGTCTGTCAGCACGGTGCACTAATGGCATTAGATGCATTCCTGTGACAGCTGTGAGCCTGTACTGTTCATCAAGCACTGCACAAATAATCAACTGTCTTTCATAATGAAATTGGTTTGGATTATTCAATTAATACAATCTACTGAAACAGGTCAGTTGCCCTGAAACTAGCTAACTGCCTACTGTAATATTTAATTCTGGAAAAATAAATCTCCTCATTCAAAATATTTTTATTCCCTATTAAATATGCCCTTCTGCTACAGATGCCATCCATATGACAAAGCATAGTTCAGCAATACATGTAAAAATCCACATTTTATTTCTTTGTTTATCTACTTTTGTCTGGTTTATTGATTACATCATCTGAATTTAGGCAAACCCAGAAAAGTATTACAGTGGAACCTCGGAATTTGAACTTAATTAGTTCCAAAAGGCCTTTTGAACTACGATTTATTAAGTCAGAATGATATAATATACATATACATAACATAATAATTAAAGGAACAGGTACTCAAAACTAATCGTTCTGAAAAAGGTAGTTTAGACAGGGTGAGAACGGTGCTATGGTGCCCAGTCCCAGGGGTTATTTTACATTCACTTCAATTAGCAGACGCCCTTATCCAGAGCGACTCACAGCTGATGCAGTCTTACAACCCAAGCAATTGTGGGTGAAGGGCCTTGCTCAAGGACCCAACAGTGGCAGCCTGGAAGAGGTGGGTTTTGAACGCTGGACCTTCTGGTCCACAGTCCAGTACCTTAATCGCTAGGCTACCTCAATAACTTGTACGTGTAACACGATGCATCGTGATGCAAAAATGGGACGATGTGCATCACTGAGTTGGACAATGAATCGTTGAGCTGAATGATATGTTCTCGTTCATTATGCCCTTTAATGCAAATTGCATTTTTGAAAACACCAGAAGGCACAATGATATGGAAAGCCCACAGATGCATATTACATTCTAGGTGAGAACCTTTCCAGTAAGATTCTTTTTGTTTACATCATACTGTCAAATGCCAAGTTGCCAAGATAAGCTGAGTAAAACACACACACAAAAAAGATTTGTAGGATAATTTTTGGAAGAGCTCCCCCCAACCTTTAAGTGCATTTTTAGTGGTCTAGCAAGTTTATGGGAAGCTCCAGCATAACCTCCATTAGTAGTAAGCTTATGACAATTATGACTGGACAAAGATCAAACTTTGCATAACTTTTGTTTTATTCAGGCAGACAAATATCCCAAAATGGCAGTGTTTAGACTATAACACTTATCTCAGCAGCACAAGATTCTAATCACTTTTATCAGAGCAAGGAGGACAGATAAAGATAAGGTTAGAACGAGTTACATTAAATCATAGTCTTATTTTTAGCTTAAACAATTATTTAACTACTAAATACAGTGAAAACAGCGCTAGATTCTAAAAGCAAAAAAACAACAACACCCCACTCATTTCCATATCTGCTTAATCCAATTCAGGATCGTGGAAAGCCAGGGCCTAACTCGGTGCATATTGTGCAAATTGGGTACACCATCTAGACAAAACGACCATTCATAGCATGGCGCACACACAGACAGGGACACTTTAGAGATGACAACTGACTCAACTGGGTCTGTCATAATAAATCAAAATTTGAATATTGAAGTTCAATGAGAAAAATGCACATTTGAATGTAGAAAATTCCCATTCAAATTTCGAATCATCTGTAAAATGTACCAGGGCTGACTGCGTAACTACACACCAAAATCTTCAACCATTCCCATTTCCTAATGGACTGAACCTTTTCAGTAAAATTATTTTTGTTTACATTATTCACATTACACTGAATATTAGGCAGAAATAAAAAAAAAAAGCAATATTTTCATTTTGTGTACAGTTTTAAACATCTGGCTGATACCTGGTTTAGCATGAATCTTTGCAGTATTGTTGGCTGTTGTTGATAGTGGGCTGCTCCTGGCTACGCTGCGTCGCTCCTCGGCCTGCGCTTGTGCGGCTGCAGCTGTAACGGGAGAATCAAAACACACAAAGACCACAGGGTTAATCGTTAATCATCATCATCTCTTGTCTGTTCCTGTTAGGGGTCCACAGCAGACCACAGCAGATCATCCATCTCAATCTCAATCTGTCTTCTGCATCATCCTCTATCATACCAACCACCTGTCCATGTCCTCCTTCACCACATACTTAAACCTCCTCTAGGGCCTTCTTCTTCTTCTCCTGCCTGGGATCTCCATCTTCAGCATCCTTTTCCTAATGCACTCCATATCACCCAGCACATAACCAAACCATCTCGATATCGCCTCTCTCATTTGTCTCCAAACCATACTCGATCCTAATCCTGTCAATCCTCCCTCGTCACCAATGAAAGCCGCATCTTCAACTCTGCCACCTCCAGCTCCAGCCTTTTTGTCAGCGCAAATGCCTCCAAGCCATAGAACATAGCTGGCCTCACTACAGTCTTAACTTTTCTTCGCACTCTCGTAGATACCTTTTCATCGCAAATCACTCCTGCCACCCACACCACCCTGCATACACTCCTGTCCTCACCTCTTCAGCTTGCACTCTCCATTATGTTGAAGACCCAAGTCCAAGACTTTAAACTGATCCACCTTCATCACCTCTATGCCTTACAACCACACCATTCTGCTGCTGTTCATGCATCTGTACTCCAACGTGCTACAACTGACTTTCATTCCTCTTCAGTTCAGTGTGTAACTCCACCTCTCCAGGCTCACCTCCACCTGCTCCCTACTCTCACCACAGATCACGATCATCTGCAAACATCATGATCCATGGAGGCAACTGAATCAAGTTTGTTTGTTGTGTTGTTTATTAAATGTCGCATCAGCACTAACAGATATTCATAGCAGGAGCAAAGTTACATCGATACCGGTCAGACACATTCACACTGGGCCAATTTAGAGCAACCAGTTAACCTAATGCATGTCTGTGGAATGTGGGAGAAAACTGGACATAAACTCACAGACATGTGGAGGACATGCAAACTCCACACAGACAGATTCTGAGGTCAAGACCAAACTGGGGATCTCTGGAGCTGTGAGGCAACCGCACTAACCACTTGCTCCACCATGCCACCCTCTCCTGAATAAAGACCACAGCACTGATTAAAAAAATAAAAATAAAAAAATAAATCAGCAGTACACTTTCATACGATAGAACAAGAAGAAATTTTTGCTTTAGTCATTTGTACAGAATTGACCGCAAGTACAAATTGCTCCTGTTTGTCTTGCCTACATAAAGGTACATGAAATAAAGGGAGATGTGAACAAAAAAAATGCCTCACAGTTAACCATGCAGCCTCTCTAATGAGATACCTCAGCAAACGGCGCAGGGGAGGAAGGAAGGATATAGAAAATACCTTACACACAGCTCTTTTCTGGCCTGCAGCATGGGTGTGTGTGTGTGTGTGTGTGTGTGTGTCAGTAACGTGGGTTTACTGATTACAATACTTTTGCATGTTGGTTTTTAATTTGCAACTGAACACAGCAACTAACCTAAACAGTTGGTCCAACAAAAGAAGAGACCTAGGGTTAGAGTACAGTAAAAAAAAAAAACTTTAATAAGGTACATTTCCCAACAAAATGTAATCAGTTGTGACCATCATTACCCTGTTGCAATGATACTGGCATAAAATAGTCAAATAAGATTCCGAAATACAACTATAACATAAATCAATAAATAGTAGCGGCCCAATTTAAAATGAGGTTGTTAAGCTTGGATTTAAATCTATAATTAAATTCCTGCAATCTCTCAGGGAAGATTGTGCAGACATTCACAAAAAGTATTCATATCATCCACCCGCAGTTTAGATAAGACTCACTAAAGTTAGAAAAAAGTAGCCATTTAAAGTAGATATCCCCAAATGATCCATTTTCAGTTGCTGGTACAAAGTGAACCATGACAGAATCATTCTGACTAAAGAAAAGGTTAATGTCAGACTGGGCCAGAGGGCAGAGACGAATGCAGAAAGCAAACAAATGGAGTATGAGGATCAAAAGTTTGGACATGGCAAAAAAAATCTAAAATGACAGTTTTGCCTCCAATCGATATAGACAAGGGGTTTAAATAGCAGAGTTTGTGATTAAGGAAATGTGGGACAGGCAAGAGGAGTCAACACCCAGTGATGCAGGGCCTGTGAGTGTGTCTGAGTCCACAACACTGGAAAAGGAGATGGCAGGTATAACTCAGAGACCTAAATGAGGCGTCAAAATACAAATAAAACCAAATTAAGAAAACAACCAAACTTATCTGTTGTGTTTTGGCTCAGCATTCTCAAAATCATAGTTTCAGCAAAGAAGTTTTATTTCGGTGCATCACTTCTTTAAACAGTGTACAAATGTATGCATTTGCTCAAATACATGACCATTTCCCTATATGACAGAAGGTCAAATGAATCAATGACAACGAAAATTCCACTCTGCACACGTTATGCTCAAACCACTACATTACATTAAGCAAAGTACTATAAAGCGATCAGATTAATTCTGATTTAAGTCTGTCAGCTCTCAAAAATCCACCAGCATCATCCATTAAAAGCACACATTAAACAGCCATGAAAATTGTTTCTATCATATTGAACAAACAGGTCCCTAGCCTTTATAAGCACATACTCATTATCTTAGGAGTTCAACATGTCATTAGAGCACTGGTCAAACCATAGAATGGTGAGAAAGAAGAGATGGCTGATCAGTGCAATGTATATGGCATGTTTCCCGTTTAATGCTGACTGGCAGGCTGACTGTACAAATCCAACACAGCAGAAAAATTCAGGGGGAAAAACGTCTACCGGAAACCTGGAGACAATACAAAGTGAGCTTTTCGTTTACGGAAAAGTTCCACATAGAAGCAAGAAACCAGAGGAAACCATTACAAAGCAGCTCCCTTGGGCAATATTACAGAAACATCCCATATTTAGTCCCAAGCAAATCCTCTATTAACTCCGTAATTATCTTCTCCCAGCATCTTATCTAAAGTCAGGAATTCACAATCTATTCAACTGAGATCACCGATCTGATACCTGCTACATCTGTGAACAGTAAAACAGAATAACAAAAGAAAAATATTTTAAACTTAAAGGCTGAAGAGCTGGAAGTTCAAATAACATTCGTTGATCATTTTAAACATATCTTATTTGAAAAGAACATACATTATGGGAATGGGCACCAACTGCAGTGCAAGTGTATCCATCACACTCCATCAGTGCCGTGTGATGCCTCTCCAAAGCCGGGTGAGACGTTCGGCTAACTGTAATATAATGGCCTATGAGAGCCAGTAGTTTTGTTTTGGTAATGAAACACATTGCTTGGACCTGTCAATAATCTTCCAATCATCTTTACCTCGGTGTTCACATTTGTGTATGATTAATAAATATAATGACATCATACTGTCAAATGCCAAGATGCCAGGATAAGCTGTGAAACACACAAAACAAAATTTGTAGGACATAATACTTTTTGGAAGAGCTCCCCCAACCTTTAAGTGCATTGTTAATGGTCTAGAAAGTTTATGGGACGCTCCAGCAAAACCTCCATTAGTAGTAAGCTTATGACAATTATAACTGTACAAAGATCAAACTTTGCATGCATAACATTCACACAATATTGATTTATTAAAATTTGTTATGCTAGTCATCAATGAATTTGCAGCACTAATACATAGTAAAGACCAGAGCATTTGGAAATCCTGATTATGAACAATGATATGTCTGAGGCTTTTCAAATGACTTTTGTTTTATTCAGGCAGACAAATATCCCAAAATGGCAGTGTTTAGACTATAACACTTATCTCAGCAGCACAAGATTCTAATCACTTTTTTCAGAGCAAGGAGGACAGATAAAGATAAGGTTAGAACGATTTAACATGAAATCATAGTCCTATTTTTAGCTTAAGCAATTATTTAATTACTAAATACAGCAACTTTCCTGGCTGTAAGTGGCTGACAGGAAGGAAAAGTGGAGAAGGAAAAAACAAAAACAAAAAAAGGACATCAATGAATCCTAATTAGTCACTAAGCTATTAAACTTGTAGCACAAATGCATGCTTTGTACCACCATGCCACAAGCATTCAGTTTAGGTTCTTAAAAATAATTTCATTTACCGTATTTTTCGGACCATAAGGCGCACTTAAAATCCTTTAACTTTCTCAAAAATCGACAGTGCGCCTTAAAATGCGGTGCGTCTAATGTATGAATTAATTCTGGTTGTGCTTTCTGACCTAGAACCGATTGTAGATGGTACACGCGGCGCTCATAAATCTTTCAAAATGTTTTAGCACGGCCTTGGTAAGTTACAAAGCTTATGGCAACCGTAGTGCGCAGCATAGCGGAGTAATACGGTATGTGCTTCAGCATTAGGGTACCTACATTCATTCATTCATTTTCGAAGCGGATTTCAAACCCAGCGCTATCAGTCACGCAGTACAACATGGACATAGAGCAGCTGCGAGAGAATTCAACATTAACGAATCAATGGTACGAAAGTGGAATAAGCAAGAAGATGCCCTGCGCCAGGTAAAGAAAACAAACTGAGCTTCCGACGGAACTTAAGAGTTTTGTTTCATTTCATACGCCTTATAACCCGGTGCGCTTTATGTATGAAAATAGATCCGTTACAAGTCGATCATTGATATTGCGTCTTATAACCCGGAGCGCTTTATAACACGAAAAATACAGTACATCATTTAACAGACAGCCTTAGCTACTGCAAGTTATATTTATGTCATTTAGCAGATGCCCAGAGTGATTTACAACTGAGACAATCTTAGAACAAAAACAACTGTGGGTCAAAGGTCTTGCTCAAAAACCCAAAAGTGGTACCTCAGCAGAAGTGGGATTTGAATACTGGAGCTTTTGGTCCCCAGTCCAGTACCTTAACTGCTAAGCCTCTTACAGTCCACCACAGTCAGACTAATTTACAGTTGATCTGAGCAAGGTGTTAAGGGTATATGGTAAAGTAATATATAGGTTAAGTAGGCTAATAACCTTAATAATAAGGAAAATAACCTTACTGGACCTTGGTCGTATATGCGAACAAGGTGTTATGCAGCACATACAGTCGTATGAAAAAGTTTGGGCACCCCTGATAATTTTCATGATTTTAGTTTATAAATCATTGGTTGTTCAGATCAGCAACTTGAGTTAAATATATCATATAGCAGATGAACACAGTGATATTTGAGAAGTGAAATGAAGTTAATAGGATTTACAGAAAGTGTGCAGTAATTATTCAAACAAAATTAGGCAGCTGCATAAATTTGGGCACCCCAACAGAAAAATTACATCAATATTTAGTAGATATTTTGTAGAAATAACAGCCGCTAAACGCTTCCTACAGCTTCCAGTCTGGATTCTGGTTGAAGGTGCTTTGGACCATTCTTCTTTAGAAACATCTCCAGTTCAGTCAGGTTTGATGGTTTCCAAGCATGGACAGCCCACATTTTCAGTAAATTCATGTCTGGGGGACTGAGATTGGCCATTCCAGAGAACGTTCATTGTACTGGTTCCTCTGCATGAATGCCTTAGTAGATTTTGAGCAGGGTTTGGGTCGTTGGCCTTGGTGCAACTTTGTCACTTGATTCTTGAACATTGTTCTCCAGAATCTGGAGATATTAAACTGGAATCCATGCGACCCTCAACTTTAACAAGATTCCTAGTACCTGCACTGGCCACACAGTTCCCACAGCATGATGGAACCGCCACCCAATTTTACTGTGGGTAGCAAGTGTTTGTCTTGGGATGCTGTGTTCTTTTTCCCTCCTTGTTATGTCCAAAATAACTCAATTTTAGTTTCATACAGTACACAGCACTTTTATTCCAAAATGAAGCTGGATTGTCCAAATGTGCTGTATCACACCTCAAGTGACTCTGTTTGTGGCGTGTCTGCAGAAAAGGCTTCTTCTGCATTACTCTCCCATACAGCCTCTCCTTGTCCAAGTGCGCTGTATAGTTGAACGATGAGAACAGTGGACACCATCTGCAGCAAAAGATTGAGGTTTGTAGGGTCTTTGGAGGTGGTCTGTTGGCTTTGAACTATGACTGTTCTCACCATCCTTTCGCCTCTACCTATCTGAGATTTTTCTTGGTACTGCCACTTCGGGAGTTCCTTTTAACTAGAACTGTGCCCTGTGGGGTCTTCCATTGCCTCACTATGTTCCTCACCGTGGAAACTGACAGCTGAAATCTCTGAGAGAGCTTTTCCCTTTCCCTGAACCATGATGTTTGAACAACCATTTGTTTTCAAGGCCATTTGAGAGTTGTTTGAGGGCTCTCCCATGTTGCCACTCTTCAGAAGAAGATGCAAAGAGTGAGAAAAAACTTCCAATTGGCCACCTTAACACTTTTCTCATAGTTGGATTCACTTGTTGTGATGTAGATGCAAAGGGTCAATGAGCTTACAAAACAAATTTTGTGTTCCAATAATTAGTGCTAAAAGGTATTCAAATGACAAGGGTGGCCCAAATTTTATGCAACACCTGCCTAATTTTGTTTGAATAATTACTGCACACTTTCTGTAAAACCTATAAACTTAATTTCACTTCTCAAATATCACGGTGTTCATCTGCTATATGATATATTTACCTGAAATTGCTGAGCTGGACAACCAATGATTTATAAAGAAAAATCATGAAAATTATCAGGGGTGCCCAAACTTTTTCATACGACTGTAGCTGTATTACAATATACAGCAAAACAACAAACAGCGCTAGATCCTAAAAGTTTAAAAAGCCCCACACATTTCCATATCTGCTTAATCCAATTCAGGGTCGTGGAGAGCCAAGGCCTAACTGGGTACACACCCTAGACAAGACAGCCATCCACTTTAGAGATGACATCTGACCGAACTGGGTCTGTCATAATACATCGAAATTCAAACATTGAAGTTCAGTGACAAAAATGCACATTTGAATGTAGAAAATTCCCATTAAAATTTCGAATCATCTGTAAAATGTACCAGGAATGACTGCGTAACTACACACCAAACTCTTCAACCACTCCCATTTCCTAATGGATTGAACTGTAAAAACATAGAGAGGAAGAGGGGAGCATATCTGGAAAAAGTCCTGATGAGACCAAGGCATTTCATAAGTATTGTATGTGTTCATCAACTATTTCCAGTTTAAGAGTTCATATGCACTTTATTCATACTGATGGCTTCTGCCACAGTTGCAATTCTGAACAGACTGTACTAATAACTTAAATTTTTGTTTGACTTTTTAAAATTAATTCAAGATTATCTATTGTCAGTAAAATAGACAGACCTTTCTAATATAACTTGAGCCAAATTGAAAGTCATAGACCTACTGCATGTTTATCAATATAACACAACGAGAATATGCAAGCTCCACACACAGACAGCGACCGGGCTAGAGACTGAACCTGGAATCTCTGACGATGTGAAGCAACATCACTGTGCCACCATGTTGCCCTTGGTTTAAAGAACAGCAAAGGGAAATCATGCTCATGTTTGGTGAACAGTCTGCTGAGATTCACAGTAGACATGTAAAATAATTTGATTTGCAGGATGTTACTTTTTTCACTATAGGACTTCACTGGGGCATGAAACATGACAGATGAAAGGAGGCTTTTAGGAGAACTCTTCAGTGGTGATGTATAGCTGGGCCTACTCAGTATGCAAAGGCCATTGAGTCACATCATCTGGCTTCAGCGGCTACATAACATGCAACATGCAAATACAGAGCAACCCAACAATGAAGTCTAACAACGGCATTAAGCCCGTTTTACTACTAGGAACACAATTTTCCACTTTTAAAACGCCAAGTAATTGATCTGATATGGAGATTTGCACAGTGCTGTTACAACATAATGCAAAAAGTCATAGATGTTCATGTGGAAGATCTGTAATGTCAGTTAATATCAGACACATTTATGGTCTATCATGTTGCAGTGGACAGAATCCAAAGACTTGGACAAAACTCAAATCTGATCCATTTCAATGTCAGTATTACCAGAGCTTAACAAGTTTACCAAAGTGTGCACTTGAGAGGACTCAGAGTCATTACAAACACAGCATCTGTAAGCTATAGTATGTCTGGCTTTTCACTTGACCTGTCTTGGACTAATAAAACTGGTGTAACTAAAACAATACCCATCTTATTACTTAACTATTTTCAGGTTTATTTGTTTATTCCTATAAGCTCTGGTATTCCGCCATCATAACAGAAAACTGTGCAAATGTCTTAGGTCACCTATAGATTTGTTGTTTTAACAATGGTATAATGACCATATACACAGCTGACAACAAGTTCTACAACCCCACCTGATACAGTGAGTAGTTTCTCATTTGTTAAATAACCATGTTGAAAGACACATCCTGTGGTTGTGGAAAAGATGTTAATCTGTTTCAGAGGGGTCAAATTGTGAAAGAGTGGTTCAGGGAGCATGAGACATCATTTTCACATATGGATTATCCACCACAGAACCCCATTGAGAATCTTTTGGATGTGCTGGAGAAGACTTTATGCAGTGGTCCAAATCTCCTGTCATCAATACAAGATCTTGGGGAAAAATTAATGCAACTCTGGACATAAATTAATGTTGTGACATTCCGGAAGCTTGTGGAAACGATGCCACAGCGAATGCATCGAATGCATGCCTTAATCAAAGCTAAAAACGGTCCAACGAAATATTAGTGTGTGAGAGACTTTTTTTTTTTTTTGGCCAGGCAGTGTATAACACATTGTCAACACATGGACCCAAATGAATTGAAACTCTATAGTGCTCTTTTCCACTGATCTTCACTCCAATTCATGAGCTTTAGCATATCTTTTCATCCTGCTCTCCTTCTGAAAAGTGGTTTCTTGGCTGTTACCCTTCCAAAAAGACCATTCCTGATCAAGTCTCTTTGGACTGTAGAAAGGTCAACGTGGCACCCCAAAGAAGTCAAGTCAAGTCAAATCAGATTTATTTATATAGCGCTTTTTACAATGGAGCATTGTCTCAAAGCAACTTAACAAGTTTAGATTATCTCCTAATAACTACGTCCAATCCCAAATTGAGCAAGGCTAGGGCGACAGTGGCAAGGAAAACTCCCTAGTTCTAGGAAGAAACCTTGGGAGGACCAAGACTCAAAAAGGGACCCAACCTCCTTGGGCAGTGTAGATGATAAATCTAAGAGCGAAGTAAAGTCATGGAGTCAAAGTTCTGAGAAGTTCAAAGAAGCTGCCAGATGCTGCTAATGCTCAAGTGAAAGGAAAGGTCACACTAAATACTTTTCTGGAATTTTCTGGTCATATTTTAATAAAGACACTGATAAATAATTATACCTGGCCATTATACCATTGCTAAAATAATGCTATATCTAATCTAATGTGACCTAAGACTTTTGCACAATACTAGATTTCAAACTGTGACAGGAGCTGTGATTTGAATTAGCCAATAGTCTGCAAGTATTATGAGGGAAAAAGCCATCCAATAAAAACAAATGCCTGAACTGCCAATCAGAAGACTCCAATTACGCGTGTCGCGCGTGACAGAAACACAACTACTAGCAATAACAAGCAGATTGGTACTAGATGTTAGGGAGAAGAGTGCTTCATCTGAGCAAGTGTGTAAGGCCCAAAACAAACAAACAAACAAAAAAAACCACTAAATCACTGTGTGTGTGGCAGAATTTTGGTTTCAGGAACACTGACATTCACCAAAAATGGGTACTGTGTGAGACACGTTGAGCATTGGTGCTAACATCACGAGGCAACACCACAGACCTCTATCACCAATTATAGAAGCATCGCAGACATCTACATGATGAGTGCATCTCTAGAAGGTCCAGCCATGAACCCTTACCTCAGTCACTATTTCCTTATGTCACAGCCAGGTAAACCTTAGTTAAACAGGCGTTCGAAAGCATCACGCCATATGAAAAAAGTTCGTGAAGGCACCATGAGATAACAGACGCTACTGCGAAGTACTTGGCGCCGATTTACACAAGTGTCTAAAGATGGCTTCCGAAACCTTCTCCAAACACTTGACTAAAGATATCAGATTCGCTCTCGCACATACTTCAGCCAAGTATACCAGAACTGTATGCTACGTGTAAGAGAAAAATTAAAACGGAGATGAGAAATGCAGAATATTACACGACAACTACAGACATGGTCGAGCCGAACGATAGAACCATACCAAACCCTCACTGTTCACTTCATAAATTAAGATTTTGAATTAAAAACAGTTGTTGTCAACAGTCGTTGTGTTTTCCTTTTGATCTTTTAATGGCCTTTCTGGCTCAGTACTGTCCTGGTTTACATCATATTTAACTGATAAATGCCATTTTGTTCATATGGGGAGCCATGGATCTGACACTTTTCCCATCCATCAGGGCTCTCCCCAAGGTTCAGTACTTGGGCTGATATTATTAATCATTTACAATCACTCCCGTTGGTGACATTTTCCACCATTATGCTTTGAAATGTCATTGCTATCTCAATCTTTAGCCATCCGATTCCTTTCCCTCCCAATTTTCACACAAGGTGTCTTAAATGATCTACATTCCTGACTTCGGGCAACCTATCTTCTCTAAAATACAAATAAAACAGAACTCCTCTGTACTGGCACAAAATTAGCTCCATCTCCGCTTTCTAACCCTGTTCTCCTTATTGGTGATGCTTCTCTCTTAATTCCTATTTGATTGAGGGTCAGAAAATGTATGATAGTTAGATAGACAGTATAAACTTTGATAGTTAGATGTGCTTTAGAGAGACAGACGTAAGGTGGGGAACCAAAGAAAAGATCACAGAAAGAGTTCGTAAGAGCAAAGTAAGGCATTGAATCATTTGCTGTTTGCTGACAGGAAAACACGCCACCTAGTGCTCACCTGGCAAGACACAGAGGTGCTAAAGTCAATTCACAAAGCACTGCATCTTCTTCAAGAATTTACGAATGCACTGTCAGGAGAAGAATATGTCAGCATTTCATAACTGAAATCAGCGCTCCACCATTTAAACACAAAAACACTTGCAGAGGACCCAGAAGACCCAGACCTCTCAAAGTCAATAAAGTTCAGAATCCCTGGCTACCTCCAGGAAAAATACAATGATCCTGCCACCCAGGATCTGCTTGACATTGCATCATTTTTAGATCCCACATTCAAAACAAACTACATCAGCCAAGAGAATATCCCTGTCATTAAAGCAAGTGTTAAAATGGAAGAAGGAGCAAGAAAGGTAAAAGGACGGTTAGGATTTCTTTTGGAGATCTTTGTTGGAGATGATGCATTATACATGCATGACATTACCAGTTATAATTATTGATAATAAAATATTCATTCTCTCAAAATTAAATAAAATTTGAAATATACCGACTCTGATTTACTGAACATAACAGGAAAAGAGGTTGTGTGTCAGAAAAAAACTTTTCATGCTAGTTCAGCAGCCTAGCATGAAAAGCCAAAGAGGTCACTTGGCAGCTACCGTATTTTTCGGACCATAAGGTGCACTTAAAATCCTTTAATTTTCTCAAAAATCGACTGTGCGCCTTAAAATGCGGTGCGCCTAATGTATTAATTAATTCTGGTTGTGCTTTCTGACCTAGAACCAATTTTAAGCTTATGGCCACCGTAGTCAGGAGCCTTGCGAAGTAATATGATCTGTGCTTCAACATTAAAGTCTGTGCAATCATTCATTCATTTTCTATACCCGCTGCCTCAGAAATGTCACCTGTTAAGAGATATGCTTATGAAGCGGATTTCAAACTCAGCGCTATCAGTCACGCAGTACAATATGGAAATGGAGCAGCTGAACAGCTAAGTAACACTCGATAAGACTCGGATAGACTCGGATAATGATGAGGGGGATCCGGGCATGCTTGATGCCGAAATCGCCCAACTGTTAAACTCAGACACTGAAGGTGAAGAATTTGATGGATTTGTGGTAAAGGAATAAACTGAAAAAGTGAGTGTATTGTTTTGTATTTTAGGTGTTACAACTGAACAATGTTGAGAGTTATTGTGAAAGAGTTGAACAAAGTTTGACTTAAGAGTTTTGTTTAATTCAATGCGCCTTATAACCCGATGCACTTTAAATATGATATTGCGTCTTATAATCCGGTGCGCCTTATGGTCCGAAAAATACGGTACTTCAAAAGTACTCCAGCTGTGCCTATTCCACTTGATGATGCCATGAAAAACAGTTGAACAGCTACCTGATGACACCTAACATTGATTGAGAAGATGATCCCCTGGCTTGGTGGAAACTTCCAAGATTGAGCAAGCAGGCTCGCAGATACAGTGGGGCAAAAAAATATTTAGTCAGCCACTGATTGTGCAACTTCTCCTACTTAGAAAGATGAGAGGGGTCTGTAATTTTCATCATAGGTACACTTCAACTATGAGAGACAAAATGAGGAAAAAAATTCAGGAAATCACATTGTAGGATTTTTAAATAATTTAATTGTAAATCATGGAGGAAAATAAGTATTTGGTCAATAACAAAAGTTCAACTCAATACTTTGTAACATAACCTCTGTTGGCAATGACAGAGGTCAAACATTTCCTGTAAGTCTTCACCAGGTTGGCACACACTGTAGCTGGTATTTTGACCCATTCCTCCATGCAGATCTCCTCTAGAGCAGAGATGTTTTGGGGCTATCGCTGGGCAACATGGACTTTCAACTCCTTCCAGAAATTTTCTATGGGGTTGAGGTCTGGAGACTGGCTAGATCACTCCAGGACCTTTAAATGCTTTTTACGGAGCCACTCCTTCGTTGTCGGAGCGGTGTGTTTGGGATCATTGTCATGCTGGAAGACCCAGCCATGTTCCATCTTCAATGCTCTCACTGATGGAATGAGATTTTGGCTTAAAATCTCACGATACATGGCCCCGTTCATTCTTCCCTTAACATGGATCAGTCGTCCTGTCCTCTTTGCAGAAAAACAGCCCCAAAGCATGAGGTTTCCACTCCCATGCTTCACAGTAGGTATGGTGTTCTTGGGATGCAACTCAGCTAGGGCTGCAACAATGAATCAATAATAATCGATTATTAAATGTGTCGACAATGAATTTCATTATCGATTCGTTGTGTCGCATTATTTGTGTGTCCCCTGCCTTATCATATCCGCATGACCTGGCATGGGAGCACCACGGTGCTGATACAGCCCTCGAAACTGAAACAACATGGGAGTCACCGATGAGGATGAAAGGAGCTCAGCAACAGCGCAACTCACCACAATATCCCGAGTTTGTTCCGTTTTGAAGTGAGGAAACGTAACGGCGCACTGATACTATGCGAACGGGAATAGCACGGTTGATGCTTGATAGCTGGATAATGACAGTGATGGAGTTAACACAGACAGATATCCTATATTGGCCAGGCTAGCCAAGTCCTATTTATGCATTCCTGGTACTTCAACACTGTCTGAGCGTTTATCTTCTTCGGCAGGAAATATAGTCTCTAAAAAAGAAAGCCAGCTTTAGCCAGGAGCATGTTGACATGCTAATATTTTTCGATTGCAATGCAAAGTTCCTAAAGAAAGAGCGTGAATGAGTTTGTATGTGGTTTTTGCATCAGACATACACTTATTTTTCTTTATTATTTAATTTGTTATTTGAATGTATTAATAAATGTAATTTATTATTCAATTATTGTAAGCACTTATTTGCTCTGTTATTCAATGTCATATTTCTGAATAAAGACAATTTAAATGTTTTTTTTTTAAACCCGATTCATCGATTAATCGAAAAAATAATCGACCAATTAATCGATTATTAAAATGATCTTCCTCCAGTTGAGTTTTTACCAAAAAGTTCTATTTTGGTTTCATCTGACCACACGATATTTTCCCAATCCTCTTCTGGATCATCCATATGCTCTCTGGCAAACTTCAGACAGGCCTGGACATGTACTGGCTTAAGCAGGGGGACACGCCTGGCACTGCAGGATCTGAGGCCCTCTCAGCGTAGTATGTTACTGATGGTAGCCTTTGTTACTTTGGTCACAGCTCTCTGCAGGTCATTCATCAGGTCTCTCTGTGTAGTTCTGGGATTTTTGCTCACCGTTATCATGATCATTTTGACCCCATGGGATGAGATCTTGCGTGGGGCCCCAGATCGAGGGAGATTATCAATGGTCTTGTATGTCTTCCATTTTTCTTACAATTGCTCCCACAGTTGATTTATTCACACCAACCTGCTTGCCTATTGTAGATTCACTCCTCCCAGCCTGCTGCAGGTCTATAATTTTCTTCCTGGTGTCCTTCGACAGCTCTTTGGTCTTGGCCATAGTTGAGTTAGGAGTCAGTATGGGTGTTCCAGCCACAAGTTCCCCCTTCGGAAAGGTTCTTTGGTACAATAGGCAACACTGAATATCAGCGTTCATTCCTTTAGCCACATAAAGTAGATATGCTCGTCTTTTTGGCAAGAAACATGTGAACACTGGTTTCTGACTACCCAAACATGCAAGCAGTGTAGCCTTTCTATGATGCGATTTTTTTTTGCACTTTACTAGTTTAATATTGAAGCTGATTGTTAAAAGATGAAACTGAAAAGTTTTGCTAATTTCACCTTGTTTATAGATTGTCCACTACCAGCCAGTTGTACATGCGATTGTTTACTGGGCAATTTATGTGGGGGGAAAAAAACAAACAAATATCCGATGTTACTCTTAAGCTTAAGAGTATTATTGATAATTATTGATAATCTCTCTTGCATCATTTGTTATTCATTGTAGGCTTTAAGTGTTTAAAAATAAAAGTGAATAAAGCATTTAATCTGAGAAACCTGAGAATTTTTTCATGTTGGAAGAAGGTGATTATATGTGATAGATGTGAACAACTGATACGAGTTTGTAATTTAAGTAAATAAAAAAAAGAATCGCAATATTTCAGAGAAAAATCACAATTAGATAATTTCCCCAAATCGTTCAGCCCTAGTTCCTACTAACACAAACACTCCCAAGCTACAAACACACAAGCTAGGGAAGCACCTATCTGCCAGGACCAGTGAGTTATGTGAACACAGTAATTGTTTCACCTCTAAACCGGTCTGTCAATCATAAAATTTTAGCTGATTAGCCACTATTTTAGTAGGCCTGCATGCTTAATAAAAGTGCAATGTATACATACTATTATGATAAACGACATCAATTTGTTGAACAATACATTTATAAAGTTATATAAATACATTAAATTTGTACGCCTATAAGCTTGAAAATAACAGTTGCAAATAGGCCTGTCACAATCATGAAACTTCAGCTGATGATTTGTTGTCATATAAATAAATGCAATTAGCAATGTGTTCATTGAACACAACTACTGAAGTACAAGCGTAAAGTGACTGAACAGTCATCTTGCTTACTAGCCATGTTTGATTAGCAGCTAACTTACTGTCAAAACGATGCGCTGTATGTGTGCACCCAAAAACTCACACAAATGCCTACAAATATACAATAACAAAAACGCACACCATAACAAAAGTGAAAATATCAGCAAAAAAACAATTCTGCTAACATACACGCCAAAAATATAAACTTAACTACACAGCTAATAAATATACCAACATTACTCAAATGCTGCGTTAGCCGGGACGGTCTAAAACGCTTCGTGTGAGCAAAGCTTTATGTGGCTTAATTTACTTAAACACAAACCTTGGAAAACAAAACTTCTCTGTTACTACTGGTGATTTCTACTGCTAAAATGATGAACCTGTGATCTACATTTAGCTTTCTTCCCATTTAAACCCATTTTACATATCTATCTTACTCTTCTTACTTTCCCTTTGGACCCCATGTTTGTCATTTCAGCAGCAGAGATTACTTATCGCCAGTAGTAATTGAGAGAAGTTTGGTGTTCCTAGGTCACTGCTTTAGCACTTCAAGCCACATTAAGCTTTTTATTTACAATAGGTTTAAATGGGAAGAAAAACATTTTAATATAAAATGATTACTTTTAAAATTCAAATATACTCTTTACACCTAAACATTTGGCAATATATTTCACCATTTTGGAATCGAAAATTTGAATCGATAAGAACCACAACTGATAAGAAGAATCTGAATTGATCAAATGCAAACGATACCCAACCCTAACCGAGAGTGCCACCAAGTAGCACCGGTACTCCAGTACAGTAGCAGCAGGAGGAAATAAATGCCAGCAGAGCTAATAGTGCCACTATAATGGAGAACTTAATCAGATGAGATATTCTGATCATTTAAACAGAGATATAGCTGACTATGCTCTTATCTTGCCTTGTTGAAATGCATATCATTAAAGCTCTGATTTGTTTTATATTTATAATATAGAATATACCGGTTTCATCATGATGCAGCAGTTCAACAACAGCAGTTCATTTCCACCATCTCACCAGAAAAACAAAATGCAGTACCAATCAAATAATGACCTCCATATACATCACACAACAATAGTTATGAGAAATTGCTCATCTCCAAACAAAGTCTCATCTCATCATAATCTCCCCAATAAAAACTGCACTGACCATTGTGCAAGCCAATGAAAAGTGTGTGTGTGTGCCTGAGAAAGGGGGGGATGGGCAAAAAAACACCCCACTTTAGTCAGTCAAATAAAACACAAGGAGCATTGATGCAAACAACACTGCGCCTCACTGTATTCCAGCACACGGGGAGGAGCATTCGGTAGGAAGTGTTGGCATTTAGTGGGTCAGTGGGCTCCTGTTCTACTGGTCAGTCTGCATGTATGTGTGTGTTGCTGCAGTAGCTAGGACAACAGCAAGTGTAATATTGTGCATTTATGACTGACAGCAATAATACAAGCCTTCATATAGGACACTACAACCATTTGTCCCACACACACAGTCAGCTACAGAACAATTGGCAGTCTTGGAAATCACTGATACACAGGTTATGAAAATGCCTATTTTATTAACTTAATCTCACAATGACAAAGAGATATTTTAATTTGAAATTTATTCAAGGAAAAAAAATCCTTTTAAAAATAAATTTCACAAAGCCGCAATTACTGGCACCCTTTAGAAATTCTATTCAATAAAACGCATCTAAAGAACGTTCCCATTTATAATCTGCTAAATTCACCTAAACCGTGATTCGTGGTGTCCACGAATTTTGACAAGATGACGCCACTACGTCTTCTCCTACTATGCGTGAAGAGACTGGAGAATGCAAAGCCGGGAATCTGAGACACTTGTCAATTGAGTCTTGCAAGATTCTCCAGAATCCTCTTGTGGTGTTCCCTATTCAGCTCATTCACAAGTTTCAGTGGGGTTTAGGTCAGGAGAATGTACCGGTACGAAACCAGTTCGATTCTGTGCTCGCCGACACATTTTTGAGCAAGTCTGGATGCAGGTTTTGATCATTGTGCTGCTAGTAGATCCAACACCGACCAAGTTTTGTTGGCAACCAAGTAGCTAGTTGATAGAGGTCAATCTGAATTTGACTTCAAATTTGCTGGGATTATGTGGAGTCTAACCATGTACCCTAACAAGGTGCCCAGAACCTTTGGAGATAAATCAGCCCTTCTCTCACCCATCCCTCATTTCTGTAAGCACAACCTTCCTCAACCGATCACAACTGAGCACGAGGGAAGTACTGAGAAAAATGCATGCAGAGAAAGTCATGAGTATGTCCTACACAGATCAGCTATATCTTACAGCACAGATAATCTACAACCCAAGTCTGAAGGTAAAAAGGGACCTGGTGGTTTGGAAGACACCTTGCTGAGTTCTGGTGCCCAAGAAACATGAAAGATTACAGACCTGTAGGGTTGACAAGGTCACCTCATAACACACGTTGGACTTCATACAGTTTCGCTACAGGTCACTTGGGGTGTGGAAAATGACCTACTGTTATAAAGCTTACTCTCACCTGGAGATGACAGGGACAATAGTTAAGAGTCATGCTCTGACTTCTCAAGTAATTTCAATATTAGTCAACACACCCAACTGAGGGATAGGTCCTGGATTACTGGACTACCTAATCTGCTCTGTATGTTCGACTACCAAATTGTGTGTCTGAACAAACTGTGAGCTGCACCGATGCTCCACAGGGAACTGTTCTTACTCCTACCTTCTGCACGTTCTGACTTCAGCTACAACTCATAGAGGTGTCATTTAAAAAAATATTGTTAGATGACACTGCCATTGTGGTGAGTATCAGGGATGGAAAGGAGGATCAGTACAGGAACCTGATGGTCAACTATGTGGTGTGTCATTGCAGTCATCAACTTAACATCAGCAAGACAAAGGAGTTTGTGGTGGACTCCCATAAAAGAACACTCTTGCATTTCTAATTATCACCCAGGCTGAAAACATTCGGATGGTAAAATTCTGCAAGTAACTGAATTAAAAGTTAGGATGGGAAACAAATGTGGACAACATCTACAAGAAGCACCAGAGCTATGGCAGACAAAAGAGGTGATTTTCTGTCAGAACTCCAACTTTTAGAAAACAGTCTCACATCGCAAGTACAGCAGCGAATAAAGTCGCTAGCACATCTGGACTACAACAGACGAACAGTAGCGCTGACTTCAAGTTGACCGTGTTGGTCACAACAGCATATCAGACATATAGACATTTCAGCAACTATCCACATGAACTAGACCTTCAAACGGACCACTAAACAGTTTTAGGGACTAATTAGGGATGAACTCACCCCCAAAGAGAAAAACTACATTAACTCCAGGGCTTTTTTTGGTTTGCATTCACAACATCAGTAGGAAGGCTCTGTGACAGTGAGGTCACGTAAGCGGCGTGAATTTCGCTTTGACGACTCGCGTTGCATGTCCTCCATAGTCTGTACAGTGGTGCTTGAAAGTTTGGGAACCCTTTAGAATTTTCTACATTTCTGCATAAAAATGACCTAAAACATCATTACATTTTCACACAAGTCCTAAAAGTAGATAAAGAGAACCCAGTTAAACAAATGACACAAAAATATCATACTTGATCATTTATTTATTGAGGAAAATGATCCAATATTACATATTAGTGAGTGGCAAAAGTAATGTGAACCTTTGCTTTCAGTATCTGGTGTGACCCCCCCTGTGCAACAATAACTGCAACTAAAGCGTTTCCTGTAACTGTTGATCAGTCCTGCACACCGGCTTTGAGGAATTTTAATTTAGCCCATTCCTCCATACAGAACATTTCAACTCTGGGATGTTGGTGGGTTTCCTCACATTAGCTGCTCGCTTCAGGTCCTTCCACAACATTTCAATTAGATTAAGGTCAGGACTTTGACTTGGCCATTCCAAAACATTAACTTTATTCTTCTTTAACCATTCTTTTGTAGAACGACTTGTGTGCTTAGGGTCGTTGTCTTGCTGCATGACCCACCTTCTCTTGAGATTCAGTTCATGGACAGATGTCGTGACATTTTTCATTTAGACTTCTCTTTTATAATTTAGAATTCATTGTTCCATTAATGATGACAAGTCGTCCTGGCCCAGATGCAGCAAAACAGGTCCAAACCATGATACTACCACCTCCATGTTTCACAGATGGGATAAGGTTCTTATGCTAGAATGCAGTGTTTTCCTTTCTCCAAACATAAAGCTTTTCTTTTAAACCAGAAATTTCTATTTTGGTCTCATCCATCCACAAAACATTCTTCCAATAGCCTTCTGGCTTGTCCACGTGATCTTTAGCAAACTGCAGACAAGCAGCAATGTTCTTTTTGGAGAGCAGTGGCTTTCTCCTTGCAACCAAGCCATGCCAATCATTGGTGTTCAGTGTTCTTCTGATGGTGGACTCATGAACATTAACATTAGCCAATGTGAAAGAGGCCTTCAGTTGCTTAGAAGATACCCTGGGGTCCTTTGTGACCTCACCAACTATTACACACCTTGTTCTTGGAGTGATCTTTGTTGGTCGACCACTCCTGGGGAGGGTAACAATGGTCTTGAATTTCCTCCATTTGTACACAATCTGTCTGACTGTGGATTGGTGGAGTCCAAACTCTTTAGAGATGGTTTTTGTAACCTTTTTCAGCCTGATGTGCAACAACAACTCTTTTTCTGAGCTCCTCAGAAATCTCCTTTGTTCGTGCCATGATACACTTCCACAAACGTGTTATGAAGAGCAGACTTTGATAGATCCCTGTTCCTTAAATAAAACACCCACTTACATCTGATTATCAGCCCACTGACAAAACACCTGACTAATTTCACCTTCAAACGAACTGCTAATCCTAGAGGTTTTTTAGAGACTTTTGCCACTCACTAATATGTAATATTGGATCATTTTCCTCAATAAATAAAAGACCAAGTATAATATTTTTGTCTCATTTGTTTAACTGGGTTCTCTTTATCTACTTTTAGGACTTGTGTGAAAATCTGATGATTTTTTTTTATATTTCTATATTCATGCAGAAATATAGAAAATTCTAAAGTGTTCACAAACTTTCAAGCGCCACTGTAGTTTCAGTAAAGCCTGGACTTCTTTTTCGGTCTACTTGTCTGTGTATTTGTCCTCAATTTAAGATCTTCTGTTTATATGGCTACCGGTGTAAGAAATTTTAAACATGGCAGTTGACCAATCACTATATAGTTGTGTCACTACATCTACACCAATCAGCTGAACAATACTTGTTTCACTCAGGGTTCCTATGCACTGAGAAATGACACTGCCTTGCAGTAGGAGCAAAAAACGGTCGTATACACGGCGTTCTAAGAGCTATGGAAAAGTTCCTCCGGTGCAGTAATGTCTGATCAACTTCAATCAACATCATATACAATAAAAATTTCTCACTGAATTTAACAAGCCCTTGAGTTTTGATTTTATTTTGAGAGCACTACTGCCTGACCTACACTTGTTCCCCTCTGTTTTGTGTCTTACACAAAACTTTCAATGGCCAACATTTCAGTTTATTTCTACTATAAATAAAAACTACAATTACATTTTATATTCTTCATATTTCAGTGTGAGATTAAGTTACAAAACCATTTTTATGACAACAATAATTGAGCAGCTTATATAGACCCTTTCAAAGTTTGCAAACAAAAGTGACGTCAGCAACGATGTACATGCAACCTGGCAATGGAAGGGAAACTCTAAAGTACTGACTTGAGTTTAATTACTATAAAAGCTAGTTTCATTTAATTTAAGTGACTTGTACCTTGATACATCTTGTGTGCACAAACTTTAATTACATGATAGTGAAATACTACACAAAGGATACAAAATGTTGTTATCACACATTTAGATAATAAACCAGGGTCCTTTTTAGGTAATTGGGTTAGTCGACCAAAAACAAAGACAGACATTTGGAATAAGCAGCTGTAAAAGGCATCTCCATTGCCAAGCTGTGTGCGCATGTTTAGGCGACGTAGCTCATTAATGCAGCTGTAAATTGAGTAGGGGATTATAGAAAAACTAAATTTCAATCAGTAATTTGGTTCAACTGTATGATACAACTGCACCAATCTATGAGCTTCGAGTTGATTCAAATACAAAATAGCTAAAATCAAAAACCACAAATCTAGTGTGTGAAATCGTTGTTCCATGCTGAACTGAAACTGGGATGTAACCGGGGTGAAAGTAGTTTAAAATTCTTGACAGTACTACTACCACAAACTTCATCGCCACTCAACTGACATTGTGTACATTTTTAGCATCTCTGACTTTTCTCTTAAACATTTGAATAATTGTTCTCCGCCTTATTCTTTTTGTGTGTTCTACACATTCGACAAAGGGTTAAGTGACTACATTCTTACCTATCTATAAAGTCACTTAAAAATATTGGTAGTTGCAAGTTTTTTTATGGCTTGTAGTTGATTATTTGGGCTTGCTCCCTTAACCTGTCTCTTTCCAATATTCCACTGTTCAACCTTTAAAGTTAAAATGAAATATACATTATTATTACATTTTTAACTGATCAATTGGTTACAATTTTTTTTTTTAGCCAATTTTCTTCGTTTGGGCCGTTTCCATAGACTTGGTTGCTTCCTCAAGGTGGGATCTGGCAACCCTGTCTGAGTCGCTCAGTTGTCAGAGTGCACTGCTGTGTGCTTGTTTATAAAATAAGTTGTTGGAATAAAACAGACTATCACGAAATATCATAACTTAAAGCTACCACACATTTTATTTGGGAGGTTTTGTAACAAATGCCTGCCAAAACCCCATAACACTGGATATCAGTCAGCTGCAGCACATGAAGCTAGCACTGAACTTATACTTTCAGTAATGAACTGCCACTGGGCTCCGTCTGACACAGCATGGATGGTTCAAAAGCAATTCAGAACAACTTAGCAATTAACATGGACATGACATTAGTAGATGTGTTACCTTGCTGAATACGACAGCCCCTCTTTCCCTTTGTCGGTTTGGCGTACCACCACTGAATCTTTTAGTGGTACATAGTTCCAGACCGTTCCGGCCCACTTTCATCCCTGGATGTAACATGCTACATTGAACTTAGTGGAAAAGTACTGAACCTGATCTGAAACAGACTGTGTTGATGCTGAACCGAATAGCAATGAAGTGTATTGAATTATTACGTGTTTAACTCTATCGTTTTTGTATTGTGTAATAAACTTTGTATCAAGACGCTGTGTATCGTCTGAAAGGGAGACATTCACAGCCCTAATCTTGAGGGGTAATGGAAAGATTAAGGTATTAGGTGTTTAACGCCATGACTGCCCAACAGGCCATATTCGCGGCAGGAACGGTCATGGAAAACAATTCATTGGTGATGAAGCAAAGTACATGTACAACGTATCGCACAACTAGGTTTCAACCACCAAGCATAAAATCACACTTTCCTTAAAGACAATAATCGAGAGGAACCTAAGCAGTTTTTTTGCTTTAGCAGTATTAAAAACATCCCATATAGCAGGGGTTATAAAAAGTTGTTGCCTCTCAGTATCGAAAGCAGCACACACTAGTAAAACTTGTTTTACTGATAGGGGAACTAGGCAGGTAGTGAAAGTTGAGGCCGCTACACCCTCTACTAAATGCAAGTGGGTCAGTCTAGTGTGCCCAATGCGGCATCTGGTGTACACCATTTGGTCCCATCGGCTTGTGAGGCAAGTCAGGTTAATGGAAAGAGGTGGGCTTCTTAAGACTAGGTCATCACTAAAGCAGAGTGATGGTAACTGGTGGGTAGCAGGACATGTTTTCCAGAGGAAGCAACAGCAAAAGGAGCCAGCTAACACTAGCTACTTAATCACTTAGCAGCTCCACAAGGTCAACAGTAATTGACACAGCTCAGACATTTATTGTAAAGATAGATCCAGACTGTGGAGAGGAAGCTAGAAATGAATTTACATTGAGGTTTATCTGATTGTTAAACCTTTTGATTCAGTATCTGTAAAAGGGAACAGTAGACTGGTCTCTAGTCTACTTCCTTGCCTTAGGGCAATAAGACAGAGAAGGGCTATAATTAACTTTGGGTTCAGGGGGCTTGGGGGTGCTGTTGCTTCACAGCTCCAGAAACTAGTGTCTTATGAGTCTGCACGTTCTCCCTATGTCTGTGTGGGTTTCCTCTCACATTCAAATACATGCATTAGGACAACTGACTTCTATAAAGTAGCCTGGTGAGCGAGCACTTGAGCTGCACTGCTGGTAAGGGACATCTTCCCTGCCACCCTGAAATGTATTCAGCGGGTATAGAAAGAGAATGACAGAGTGAGTAACAGTATGTATCTTAGAGCTGGAAGGTTTGACCGGCTATGTGTCGGTAGCCTTTGGTCACCGGTCCCTAAAGTCCCTCGCTGAAACGCTACATGGAAATACAGACTCTCTAACAATTGACTAAGGGTCTAAAACCGCAAAGAACTCCCATACTGTATTCAGCTGTGTGTGTGGATAGTTCCGTTATAAATGGTAATAAACCAGTTTAGACCATGGCTGTGTCCAAAATGGCATACTTAAACAGTACATACTAGATTTCATCCAGTACGCACTGCTCGACTGTTAAGCAGTACACTCTTTCAGCACCCGAGTGTGCAATATGCCCAGGCTAAATACAGAAGTTATGGAAGGATTTTTTTTTTATGTAGAAAACAAAGAAATATTAATCCAACTAATCAATAAAAGGCACTTAATTGCATTTCAAAACATTTATTTGGAGCTATAGTTTTTAAACATGCCAAACTATACGTGAAATATGGACTGTGGTAGCCTAGCGGTTAAGGCACTGGACTCTGGACCAGAAGGTCCAGGGTTCAAATCCCACCACTGCCAAGCTGCCACTGTTGGGTCCTTGAGCAAGACCCTTAACCCACAATTGCTTGGACTGTAAGACTGTATCAGTTGTATAAGGGCATCTGCTAAATGCTGTAAATGTATATAACAACAAAAATAAGAAGCAACAATAAATGAAGCACTCAGCAGCAAAAGCAAAGCTGTCTTTAATCAGTCTTTAATCCTTCTAAGTCTTTAGTCATATAAACAAGGGACCTGGACTGCGCTAAAGTGCTTGCAGCTACATACCCCATATCAAGGGTTTTGAGTAGCTTCCAAACCCTCCTTTTCAAATATGTAAACTGGGGCCAGGTCACAATAAATATCAGATGCATAGGATCTGTTACATCCTTCCATCTGCTAGATTTCTCATAATATCGGGTAGCTATAGCAAAGCAAATCTTTTCTGATCGCTCTTTGGATTTACTTTTAACATACAATGACCTTTTACCACTAAAAAATGTAGCATGCATCTTTTGACTTTTATAATATTGCTTAGAATGCTTCACTGTAAAATGATCAAGAAGATTTCCATCTTCAGATACAACAACCAAGCAACAATCTTTGCAGAAAACAGATTTCTGTTCAGTGTTGAATCTTGTAAAACCAAGCAACATCCACACAACAGAAGCTGTTCCTTTTGCAATCACAAGCTACTCATCTTCAGCTGATTGTGAGGTGTACTTTGCTTCTGAAAGGTCACTCTCCACCATCCTTCCTCATGGCTCTCGCAAGTAAACAAGAGTTAAAAACACCGCCCACTCTAGCACTTCTTCAGGTCCGTTTACAACACAACCCAAATGACCTATAAATACTATTGTATAAGCTGCATAGTCAAACTTCTACAGGCAGACGTTTTTCTACAGGCACATGGTTTGTGTCATACCCGACAGCCCTAAAGGGGCAGTGCTTGCAGATGCATGACATGACAGTGAATATTCAGAGCCTAATTCCACCAATTCTGATAGGTAAATTCAAAACTTGTTCTTGTATATTCAAAACCCCAATAACATTCAGTGATGTTTGCCTAACACTGGACTTCCTGCTATGAGGGTTGGATGGTGCTTCCTCTCTCAAACATGTGAAGGCCTTGGTCATATGATCATATGTACACAACTCTTCTTGCACTATGTCACAATATAAAATAAACGACTCCCTAATAATTTACCATCCATCTACCACCTTCAGCACAGACAAAAGGGATTTGGACGCTGTAGGTAAAGGCAAGAAGCCATTTGGATCACCATCTCAAGTCCAGTTTGTGTTTTCCATGACAGACACATGATCAAACCAATAATAACCCAGAGTGGGAGGGTCCTTCGAATCTACTCAACCACCTATAAAGGAAACATCCCAAAAAGTAGCCGATAAACGTTATCGAATATCGTGCTTATTCAAATCCATGATAATATCAAGCATGTTATCGTCTAAGGCGTTCTCTGTTTTTTTGCATGTTTCTCCTTTTTAGCCCAGTCTAAAATGAAATCTTTCTCAGTCAAATATTTCAGTCTGTTATCTTTCAAAAAAACAAAAGCAGCATTATTACACTTAATATTATTGGCTTGTCTGATGATAGAAGTACTTGGTCGTGGGGTATTTCATGTAAGAGGTATTTGGCTCTGCAGGGCAAGTATGGGTTAATGGCAGATGACTGTGGGACAATTATGGACAGCCATTTGGCTATGAGTGGTATTAAGGAATGATGCATTCAACTGTGGTGTATTTAGTTGTGGTGGTATGTAGGGTTAAGGACTATTGGCCTATGGAGCTTATTCAGGGTTTTAAGGCAAGGCATTGAACTGTGTGGCACTTGGGGTGGGGCTAAGCACATTAGGGTGTTGGGCATTTCACTGTGGACTAAACTAAAATAAATTTAGTTTAATTAAAAAACTAAACTAACTATTTAGAGTTAAGATGATATTAGGCTATTGGGGTATTTAGGGCTGATGTGCATTAGGCTGTTGGGGTATTTAATTTTAAGTGGTCATTGGGCTGTGTGCAGGCATTTAGGGCCAAGGCACATTATGATCTTGGGGGGTATTTAGGGCATAGAGGCATTTATATGTGGGTGGTATTTAGGGCTGGGGAATTAAGCCATTTGGAATAATTAAGGAATAGGGACCATTAGTGTGTGTTATACTATACATTTGGTTTGGGAGCGGTGTTTAGGACTGAGAGGCATCTGACTCATAAGGGTATTTAGGGATGGAGCGTCAGGTTGTTGTGGTTATTAAAGAATGGGGAAGGTGGAAAATTAGAGACAAACTAGAATTCAAAATACACTGATTTTCTATAGGCACAGTATAACTCTTACTACCTCCATTATGTCACAATCAAACAGATGATGTCACAAAGTAAGCTCTATCTCCTTTGCGACATTCTACTGAGCAGCTTCAGAGCTGAGACACAGGAATGTGTTCACACAGCATTATTCACTGAAACCCTGGATTTTCAAAGTGTATGTCTGATTCTTGTGGTTTAGATCAATAAAATAACAAATGTAATGAAGCAAAAGACTATTGTGAAAAACACACCTCTAGAGAAGTCTTTTTAAAAATAAAATCCTGATAACTGTCATATAACAGGTCAGAAATAACACCAAGTGAAATGATTAAAAAATCTTAATCACATGGACTTATTTAATTATGAATATATTTATCTAGGTGTCATAACTAATTAAATATTAGAATCAGAATCAAGACTTAAAATCTTGATGTGATTTCAGCAGCTGATTCACACCAAATAATAGAATCATGTAACTTATTCTTTGATAATATCGCTAATGTATCCATTTAATCAGTTCCACTTACCAAATAGAAGCACTTTATAGTTCTACAGTTACAGACTGTAGTCCATCTGTTTACCCTGTAGTTTACCCTGTTCTCTAAAGGCCAGGACCGCCACAGGACCATAACAGATCAGGTACTATAATGGCTGGTGGATCATTCTCAGAACTGCAGTGACACTGATGTGGTGCTGGTACCACTGGATCAGACACAGCAGCGCTGCTGGAGTTTTAAAGCACTGTGTTCACTCACTGTGTATTCTATTAGACACATCGACCGTATTGCTCCAGCTTGTAGATGGAAAGTCAGAGACAGAAGCTCGTCTGTTGTTGCACAGTTTGTTTGTCAACCTCTTAATAATTCATCAGTGGTCACAGGACGCTGCCTACAGCATGTTGGTAGCTGGACATTTTTGGTTGGTGAACTATTTTCAATCAAACAGTGACACTGAGGTGTTTAAAACTCTAGCAGCACTTCAGTGTCCGGTGCACTCATACCAGCACAACACAGACTAACACCATTAAATACCTGACATTAATGCACAGAGTAAAGAGGACTAACAAAGTATGTAGAGAAACAGATGGACAACAGTATGTAATTGTAGAACTATAAAGTGCAGTGACCTCAAACTTAAATAAAAAATAAGCAGAATATATACTGAAAAATATAGAATACCTAAGACTTTTGCACAGCACTGTATATGTAAACAAGCTGATGCAAAAGTGTAATAATGCACAAGCAAATAAACAGGCAATTACATTCAAATGTCCTGAATTTTTAAATTCCATGATTGTGATATGATTTGTTAACTGCAAAGCTGTGTACAGTAATGACACTCTTTACAGAATATGCTGTTTGTTTCATTATTGTACTCTTGACTCAAAATTCTAGGTAATGCTTGAAGCAATAGAAGAATTACTGTCTTGTGGTATAAAGTTTTTTAAACGCTTTGATTCCCATCTTCCATAAATGCTTTTATGGAAAAGGTTGCTACAGACAGCACACGTACAATATTTGTCTACTGTTGGTCTGTTGTAGATGAGACTAAAAGAATGGTCAATTCATAAATGTAAAATGTAAAAAACTATATTCACTTTAAAAACAATCTAGTCACTTTTTTTAAATGTCATAGGCCATTTTTACTTAAGGCTCTGTAGGCCTACATTCCCATTCAAAGAGTGCTGCAGAACTTGACTGATAAGGGAGATCAGCAGCGACAGAAATATTAGTTTATATAAGCAGTTCTTAACCTTTTTATTAACTTATTTCTTTAATCCCATAACAAGTTCTGTGGATACATCAAGCTATTATCGCATAGTAATAATAGGCCTACAGAGTTGTGTGGGATGCATCACCGGCCACTGGCTGACTACCACTGGTTTATATCCAAACAGGAACACAGGTCAGTTCTCTGGTGTGTAAAAAAGAGAAGTACTGAAGCACAGACAGTAAGGACATTATTATATCCTCAGCAGTTTCATTGTACCAGAACAACTAAAAATGTTTTTGTTTATGGCGAAAGAGTCCAAATGTTTAGATGTTTCTTTATATCTTCATTTTTTTTATAACCGTATTTTTCGGACCATAAGGCGCACTTAAAATCCTTTAATTTTTCTCAAGAATCGACAGTGCGCCTTTAAATGCGATGCGTCTAATGTATGAATTAATTCTGGTTGAGCCTTCTGACCTAGAACCGATTGTAGATGGTACACGGCGCTCATAAATCTGTCAAAATGTTTTAGCACGGTCTTGGTAAGTTACGAAGCTCACAGCCACCGTAGTCAGGAAACATCGCTGAGTAATACGGTATGTGCTTCAGCATTAGGGTACGTGCATTCATTCATACATTTTCGAAGCGGATTTCAAACTCAACGCTATCAGTCACGCAGTACAATATGGACATAGAGCAGCTGTGAGAGAATTCAACATTAACGAATCAATGGTACGGACGTTTAGGAAGCAAGAAGACGCCCTGCGCCAGGTAAAGACCAAACTGAAATTCCGACAGAACTTAAGAGTTTTGTTTCATTTAATGCGTCTTATAACCCGGTGTGCTTTATGTATGAAAATATACCCGTTAGCAGCCGATAGTTGATATTGCGTCTTATAATCCGGTGCGCTTTATGGTCCGGAAAATACGGTAATCTTTCAGTTATATGCTTCATGAATTACAACCTTTTTATTGTTACATCTATGGTTGCAGCATTATCCACAGTGACAGCCACTATGATCAATTATACAAAATGTCACAAAGTACCGTTCAGTAGTAAAGAACATTACATTCTTACCATACTGGATATGCCAGTGAGTGGGTGCTGGCTAATTGGGCTTGGACACTGCATTAGGTTGAACACTACACACTGCTGAAGTCATGCTGATTCCTTAGACACTTTACAACCTCCTTCACAACAGAAGTGCCACATATATTGCACTTCACTTTTCATTCACTTTCACAAAGTAGAGCCACACTTTTGAAAGCATTCCTTGGTCCATGTTCTAATGCTATATCAGACCCATCAAAACAAATTATGTGCCAGATAGCTGCTTCCTTATGGACAGGCTTTTGCAGTAATTGCGGCCATGAATTTGAAGCAGGTACCAATGAAAAAGGTCTCTAGTAACCAATAACAGCAATTGAAGATTTGTTTGATGGGTACCCAGTTCTTGGAGTTCTGGTCACCAAATCCTAGTCTATAATAAATATTAAACAAATCCAATCCAAAAATATGCATACTAAGTCTAAAGTATGGAGACCAGAAAGAAAACGGTTTGCCTACTTTGTTGAGTTCTGAACTTTAATCCAGCAGACACCTTTAAGGGCATACTCACAATGAGCCCAGTTGCCTTGCACCGCACTGGAGCGCGATTGTTCCCCCCTGTCCCCTTCCCTGTACTCACACTATGCCTCAAAACTAAACGAGCCTAGGCATGCTTTTGTCATCATCATACTTTAAAGACTCACTCACAGCACAGCGGCCTTCGTGGTTGTATGTACTTTGTGGCTTTTTTGGGTGCACTGATACTTATAATAAATGCACTGATTATGCAACGCACTGATTTTCGGCTTCTCGTGGTCATATAAAAACGATTTTTACAGAGGCAGCTGATGCCGTGTTACATGCTAGGCCACGAGTACCGATCACACCACATGTGCGCCATGCCGGAGTCCAGTGAACCGCACCCAAGACCACCTCTTCAAGCTTGCCCGATCCCGCTAGTCAAATGAACCACACTTTCAGGGTCAAATGTATCCAGGCATGGAACAGATTTCCTAATGAGATTATGCCCTAAGAACGCCAAAACCGACTCCATTTAGACTTGTTGTTTTTTTTTTGTTTGTTTTTTTTTCATTAAATCATAAGAATGTCACAATCAACCATGAAACTTTAGCTGATGATAAGTTATCACAAAATTAATTGCAAATAATTTAATTGTCTGTTCACTGAACACAACTAACAAAGTACAAACCTAAAGTGACTGAACAGCCATCTTGCTTACTAGCCATGTTTGATTAGTAGCTAACACTGATTACTGTTAAATAGATGGACTGCATGTGCAGACACCAAAAACCTCACACGAATTCCTACAAATATACAAAAAGAAAAAAGAAAAGTATGACAAACGTGGGAATATCAGCAAAAATCATTCTGCTAGCTAACACGCCAAAAATATAGAATTAACTACACAGCTAACAAATATACCAACATTACTCACTGCTGCCCTCTAAACATGTTACAGCACCAAGTTAGAAGTTGAAGCTTTTTTGTTTTCGTTAACCCCATTACGGCTCAATGAATGCATTTACTGCTTTCTTTTATTCAAATTTAGTCCTGATTTATAGTTATGTGGATTGTAGCCTGCTAAGATTTTAACCACATGCATTTATACTTATTAGTCAAACGTGTCTCTGGTCAACAAGACAACAAGATTAGAATGCTGTATCCCTTGTAATAGGTAAATCAGCTCACAATGCTCAGCTCTCTTAGGGTGATTACAATTTTATTTTTTTGCAAAGATTTCAGCTTACAATGTTGCAATTTGCAAAGACCTCAACAATTTTCCTCAGCTAAGAGTAAAGACCTTTACACACCGAGTCGGATGCAATTTTTAATTTGCAATTTTTTAAATCGGATGCAATTTTTAAAGCTTCACACCAAGTTCAATGTGTTTTTTTTGTCTCTGAAAACTCCCTGTCCACTTAATGTGTCTCGCTGTGTCTTTTTCCACATCGTCAACTTAAAAAAGACAAAGACACAAGCGAAGATTAGTGCAGGAAGCTTGAATGGATGAACAGACATGAAGAGATTATAATGCACTTAAATAAATAAGAAACGGTTCCATCCAGTCACTGAGGTTTATCACCATCATTCTCCAGCCTTTGAGTTATATTCCACCAGATCTGTTCTTTAAAATCCTTTAAAATCCATGTTTTTATAGTCAGTGTGTTGCTTGTCATAAGCTCTTGCACATACAGGATGATCTGCCTGACAACCGAGCTCTGGCCAGCCTGATTTTAACGCATTCCGACCAACGCAGAAATTAGAACGGGTTCCGACTAAAAATTTTAACGCAGCCTTGCAATCTGTCGGTTTCGGACTCGGTGTGAAGGACGGTGTCAATATACACACGTTCTTTTTCAAAACTTGACGTGCGTAATTTACGTGTGTAAAAACGGACTCGGTTTGAAAAGGCTTTAATGTACCAACCTTGCAGAAACCAATAGCAAGCCATCTGCTAAAACGAACAGCAAGCACTATCACTTTTTTGTTTTATAAAATAATTTGGTGGTATCTGTCCAAACTGCTAAAAACAAATCAATAAAAATGTTTAAAGATCTCCACACTAAAAACTAGGCTAGCTTCTCAAGCTGACCAGCTATGTTTGTGCTCTACACATTCATAGATTGTGGAAAAGTATTGCAATCCAGGTGAGCCAAGCTTTACTGTGATCATTTTCTCTGATTTAATTCACCGTTTCCCCATTACAAATGATATAACCAGCATAACAATTGGAGTAAAAAAAAATTTCTAACTTTCATAACATATTCAGTACGTTCCTTTTTTGCTGTAATGACAGTATGAGCAGTCATGGATAACAAAGGTTTGTCCATGATACCCCATTATCTCAATATTCCGAAGAACCTATTGTGATGTTTCTGAATGTGTGGCTTTCTCTGTTTTTAAGTGCACCCATAAATGCTTGATGGGGTTTCAGTCAAGTGACTACAGGAAAGAAATCAACAACATTCAGCACTCCTTGATCTTCTTTGGACTTCAAGTAGTTGTTGCAAAGCTTCGATGTGTGTTTTGGGTCAGTATCCTGCTGCAGTATAAATCACACTCCATAAAGATCCAAACAAACGTTTTCAATAGTGGGCTCACTTTTGGCCCCCGCTGTATAATTTTGCAGATCATAAATAGAAATAATTCTGTGAGGAACAAAGAGTGCATCCAGATCTCCAGCTAATTACATAAATGTGTGTTTCCAGAATTAAGTTTAAGGAAATGGGATACACTTTGAGGAGATAAGCTCATGACACAGCAGCTGTTAGCTGTTAGTTAACATATTACTACTCAATTGTATCCTTATTCACAAATCAGAAACACTGAACATTTGCATCAGCACATTACTGAGACATTTATTAGCATTACTCTTGCATAATGAATTATGTGTTTGGTGTCTGGGTTAAATGACTACATTTGTATATTGAGAATCATGGGACATATCAAGTAGGGCTGCAACAACGAATCGATAAAATCGATAGTAATCGATTATTAAAAGTGTCGACAACGAATTTCATTATCGATTTGTTGTGTCGCATGATTTATGTGTCCCTCCCCTTATCATATCTGCTTACTTCGTCAACGCTGGAAAAAAAATACGAGCTAGTTGAACGAAGCGAGTTAGCGTTAACAATTAAATAAATTCTACAAATGAAACATGACCGACGCAGAGAAGAAGGTTCGGCTTAAGTCAGTGCAGGAGCACTTCACGCTTCACACAACAAAAAATGTGTAACATGCAAGCTTTGCAAAAGTGATCTGACCTGGCACGGGAGCACCCCGGTGCTGATACAGCCCTCGAAACGGAAACCTGTTGGAGTCACCGATAAGGATGAAGGGAGCTCGACAACAGCGTAAGTCACCATAATATCCCGAGTTTGTTCCGCTTTGAAGTGAGGGAACGGAACGGCGCACGCATACTATGCATAGCACGGTTGATGCTGTTTTTTGCTTGTTAGCTGGATGATGACAGTCATGTCATTAACAGAGACAGATATCCTATATTGGCCAGGCTAGCCAAATCCTATTTATGCATTCCTGGTACTTCAACACTGTCTGAGCGTCTATTTTCTGCGGCAGGAAATATAGTTTCTAAATAGAGAGCCAGCTTTAGCCAGGAGCATGTTGACATGCTAACATTTTTGGCTTGCAATGCAAAGTTTCTAAAGAAAGAGCGTGAATGAGTTTGTATGTAGTGTTTGCATCAGAGATGCACTTATTTTTCTTTATTGTTTAATTTGTTATTTTAATTTATTAATAAATGTAATTTATTATTATTCTTCATTTATAGTAAGCACTTATTTGCTCTGTTATTTAATGTTATATTTCCGAATAAAGACATGGAAAGGTTTTTTTTTTAACCCGATTCATCGATTAATTGAAAAAAACAATTAAAAAAACAGATTAATCTATTATTAAAATAATCGTTAGTTGCAGCCCTAATATTGAGCATTTATTAATTTTGTCATAATGCTAGGGTTATGAGATGCACTGTATATCAACATCTTTGGTTTTCTTAGGAGTCGCAGCTTTTTAACTTAGCTTTATGCCATTTTATAAAACAAACACTTCTAGTTCTAAAATCTTATTGGCTGAGCCACATTCAAAGTTACTGTAAAACCACCAATATACACACGGTACTGCTTCATAACAACAGATTCCTGTATTAATGCAAATAATTTCAACCCATAAAACCATTACACTGGGAAGTTAGTTTGCAGCTCAATGAAAACATGAACTTGCGGTCATATTTGACTTACTCTGTGAAATAACACTAGACACACAATGTAAAGACGTGGAATTAAGAAAAAAAAAAATTAAAGACACTGAGATGAGGGGACTGTAATGACATGGCTGTTCATGGTTTTCAAATGTGTGCGCTGAGAAATTTTTCTATTGAATTTAAAAGCGCACCTAAACTATGTTACATAATGAAGAACGTTTAAAAAGTGAATCATGATTTCAGCAGTTTTTTGGCTTTAGTGTGAGAATGAACAGGTTGGAACTTTAGTGAATTATAGAAGAATTATTTATTTAGAATGTAAACATTACATTTATTTATGAAACAAATGCACTTCATGAATTTGGCACTATTTTATAAAAGCAATAAGCTAATTAAAACTGTGTCGACCCTCGGTTTTTGTGGGTTCTACCATCCACCGAAACCACTCCAATAAAACCAGTGATCAGCCGATCAGTGTCATATAACTGATTCTGTGCCAGTCCCATTTTACTTTTGCAGCACAGAATGATGAGGCACAAACACAAGCACACAAACAGTACAGTGCTTGTAATAACTTTAATTCAGAAATCAGTCCATGTGCGTAGAGAGCTTTAAACACGGCTCAGCCGCTCGCAGGTTTGTTTAGGGGACCATTGAGAATAAGTTACATTTCAGTTGTGTTTCCGGTGCTATTTAATACTCTCTCCCTAGAACTATAACACATCACTACTGAGGGAGTAGGGATACTAATGAGGGAGTAGGACTGTATTTCAGACACAGCCATGTCTTCAGTGTAGAAGTAGGCTACTGTACAGTCACTGCTTTTTGCTAAGCCAGGCAAAGAAAGCCATGCAGGAACATCTCCGTAAAGTTTGGAAATTTGAATTCCAAATTGAATACAGTATGTGGAATTTGACAAAGCTAACAAAGGCAAAGAAGTTGAAGCTGAAGCCAAAGCTGGCAAGAGGACAGAGCCAGGCACAAAGCAGCAGGCCCTGCCATCTTTCTTTAGCAATGAAGAAGTTTCCAACAAAAATGTTCCTGTATGCTGTCATTTATCATCCTTAGACAGAAAGAAAATTAGAATCTACCAAAATAGAAATCAGCTGATCATATTTAAAAAAATAAAATAAAATCGAAAATTGGAATTGGACAACAATTACAATCAGTGCATCTCAAGGATTATTGTGTATTATGTACTACTTATGTATTTTGTCGTGATGCACCGTGGCAAAGTGGAACAAAGACTGGAAGAGGGTTGACTGGAACATGTTACGGATTATTACATCTGACTAACATCGTATGAATGTGGAGAGATGTCTCCATAAATCCTTATGTTTATCAGTGTACATATGTAAGGATCTATTATGGTGACAACCTATGAAGTTCATGCCATAGTATACTGATTTGCTAAATATACTGACAATCCATACCTTGGTAACTTTCCCACAGTTATAGGAATGATAATTGCTCTTTATTCTTCTGTTGCATTATCCAGAATCAGATGATTCAGTTACAGCCTTGGGTTAGACACAGTGAGGTATAAATAATAAAAAATAATTATATATATATATATATATATATATATATATATATATATATATATAATTATTTTTTATTATTTATACCTCACTGTGTCTAACCCAAGGCTGTAACTGAATCATCTGATTCTGGATATATATATATATATATATATACACATACATACACACACACACACACACACACACACACACGCACACACACGCACACACACGCACACACACGCACACACACGCACACACACGCACACACACGCACACACACGCACACAGCATTGATATTGAACTGGAACTCTGTATCAACCGACCAAAGTTTAGATATCAGAAAAGAAAAACATGATGTATGATGTTGGTGCATGGTGCATGATGTATTGGTCCTTATGCTAGTCTTAAAAGGCCTCTAATCTTTACTACTCCTACTTTTGTTTACCTAAATATTATACAAGTGCTCCTTGATTTACAATGAGGTCATGTTAATAAACCCATCCCAAGTTGAATATATAGTAAATCAAAGAGTTCTACATGTAATGTATACAGTGGTGTGAAAAACTGTTTGCCCCCTTTCCGATTTCCTATTTTTTTGTACGTTTGTCACATTTAAGTGTTTCAGAACATCAAACCAATTTAAATATTAGTCAAAGACAACACAAGTAAACACAAAATGCAGTTTGTAAATGAAGGTGTTTATTATGAAGGGAGAAAAAATATAAAACCTACATGGCACTGTGTGAAAAAGTGATTCCCCCCTAAACCTAGTAACTGGTGGGGCCACCCTTAACAGCAACAACTGCAACCAAGCATTTGTGGTAACTTGCAGTGAGTCTTTTAAAGCGTTGTGGAGGAATTTTGGCCACTCATCTTTGCAGAATTGTTGTAATTCAGCCACATTGGAGGGTTTTCGAGCATGAACAGCCTTTTTAAGGTCATGCCACAGCATCTCAATAGTATTCAGGTCAGGACTTTGACTAGGCCACTCCAAAGTCTTTGTTTTGTTTTTCCTCAGCCAATCAGAGGTGGACTTACTGGTGTGTTTTGGATCATTGTCCTGCTGCAGAACCCAAATTCATTTCAGCTTGAAATCACCAACAGATGGCCGGACATTCTCCTTTATAATTTTTTGATAGACAGCAGAATTCATAGCTCCATTTTTCACAGCAAGTTTTCCAGGTCCTGAAGCAGCAAAACAGCCCCAGACCATCGCACTACCAACACCATATTTTACTGTTGGTATAATGTTCTTTTTCTGAAATGCTGTGTTACTTTTACACCAGATGTAATGGGGGACACACCTTCCAAAGTGTTAAACTTTTGTCTCGTCAGTCCACAGAATGTTTTCCAAAAAGTCTTGGGGATCATCAAGATGTGTTCTGGAAAAACTGAGACGAGCTTTGGTGTTCTTTTTGCAAGTGGGGCCTGCAGTTCTTTGGATGTTGTTGTGGGGTCTTTTGTGACCTCTTGCATTAGTCGTCACTGCGCTCTTGGGGTAAATTTGGTCAGCCGGCCACTCCTGGGAAGGTTCACTACTGTTCCATGTCTTCGCCATTTGTGGATAATGGCTCTCACAGTGGTTCATTGGAGTCCCAAAGCTTTAGAAATGGCTTTATAACCCTTCCAGACTGATAGATCTAAATTACTTTCTTTCTCAATTGTTCCTGAATTTCTTTGGATCTTGGCATGATGTGTAGCTTTGAAGGATCTTTTGGTGTACTTCACAGTGAACTCCCATAAACCATAAACCATAGTTGGGGGTCAATTTTTCATACAGGGCCATGTGGGTTTGGATTTTTTTTTCTCCCTTAACAATAAACACCTTCATTTTAAAACTGCATTTTGTGTTTACTTGTGTTGTATAATAAACACTTTTTCACACCACTGTATATTATAGGACAGCCTACCTACAGGTTTAAAACACACCTACAGTGGGGCAAAATCATGAACATAAAGCTTGTTTTATAATAAATATATCAAAGTGTTGGATATTTCAAGTAATTTACTGACTAATGTATTGAAAGTGGAAAAAAAACAAAACAAAAAAACAAACAAAATGGTTAGTCCACTGATGTACTGAGGGCGCTGCTGTTCAGCTCAGTCTGCTGGCTGCTGCCCAGATGCCCAGCATCTGCAGTAGAGATTTGTACTGCAAATCACATGCCTGGAGAGAAATCAGTTTTGGTTGATGGAAATCAGGATACGGTTTCTGCTGAATGTGTATTTATGTGTATTATCAGATTCCCCCCACAAAGTCAAAACATCGTAAATCGAACCATCGTGATCAGGTGAACTTCTGTACAACCTCTGTCATTTCAAGCTGCTAATAAAGATTAACCTCAATTTAATTACCATTATTTTCCTGGAATTGCTTAGTTTTCCATGATGAGGGACTATTATATTCTTGGCTCACTGTTAAGGGAAAACTTCAGAAAATTAAATAATGTAATAAATATAATGTACTGTGAAAGAGCTTTCAATTGTATACACTACTTCAAAACACCAGGGTCAATATAAAAAAAAACCCACACAAAGTAAGACACTTGTATAGCATGCAAAATGACATATATGACTCCAATATAGCCAACAGTGTTTTTCTGTCCTGTATTTAAGCCGCATAATTAGCTATACATAATTACCCACTGGTGCCCGTGGTACCGCTAGGCACTAAACAGTTATCTCGGGAAGAAGCTAACTAGACCTACAAGGATAAATCCGAAACTGCACATTAATGGGGAGTCCCGTCAGCGCAGGGTGAGAACTCATTTGGCGCACACTCTCTTGTAAGGTAGTGTGTGGTTTGAGACACCGCCAACATGACAGGAGCATCATTAGCTACGTGTCGCTGCAAGGCGCCCGCCAAGGAAACAAGTGATATAACGTCACACTAGTTTCTTAAAATCACTCACTCGTCTAAATATATAGCTATGTACGTATGTGTGTGTATGCATATAAATGTATATATGCATGTATATTATATATATATATATATATATATATATATATACATACACACACACACACACACACACACACACACACACGTTTAAGTACACACTTACACTATATATGTAAATACCAACGTTTGCAAACAACTGACACAACTCAACACCATGCACTGGACCACAACACTAAACTTCTGTTAGCTAGCGGCGTCAGTCGTTACTTACAGACCGGCTAGCTAGCAAGCCACGTAGGAAAACAATCTTTAACTTCCTGGCACGGCAGTTCAGCAACAGTAATGGAGATATAATTAAGTAAATAAGCTGTTTGAAACGCAACCGCTACAAATCTATCTGTACATCTCTAGACCGCTAAGCGGAAACCTGTCCTAATCGAAGTGATGACTTTCGGCGCATAACGTACGTTTTCAAACATGCCATGCTTAATGGAGTAACTTCATTTCACAATGCCACTGGTCACTATCGAACACGAGTGCAGTTAATGAATTAATTCCTACCCATTTGTGCTCGCAGTTCTTTCAGAGACGTCGCGCCCTCCGCCATTTTTAACCGAACTTTTCCTCCTCCTGTTTTCTCTCAGTCACATTCAGCCCGCGGCGCGCTTCCAGCCGAGCACGCGCACTGCAAACGCAGCAGCACCAGCGCGCCATCGAGCGTCGATATGAAACACATTAAAACCTTCACCCTTCCTGCCATCCATTCAGTTTCTGAACAACTCTTACTAGGCGTTGTTTTGATGTATTGACTGTCTCTTTACTGTCTGTATTGAAAAAAATGTCACACTGAAATTAAACTCATAGGACTCATAGGCGACCAGGAAGATGTTCTATGTAGGGAGGACTGTTAGCTAAAAGAAAGTTAAAGTGTTAAGGCTCTATCCTAGTATTTAAGTTGGTGGCATGCTGGCAGTGTTACTAACAAACCCAGTAACTTTAGCCTATCTGCTATTACATGTGCTAAATAATTTCCATCAACCCCACGTGTTACTTACAATTCCAAGGCACCAAATAATACTGACATAGCCAAATCTGATATGTCATGACTTGCTTATAATAAACTGATAGTGGAATCTTTTTTTTTCTTTGGCTCAATGATCCATAAGCATGCTGGCTCTGCTGTAATATAATAGTATAATTGTAATATTTTAATAATAATATTACTATACCAAAAAAAGGAACTCAGGTAGGTAACTGCAGTGTACTTTAGTAGATGTAGAGATGATAAAAAAATGTAGAGAAGTACACAACATTTCCAGAGATCCTTCATCAGCTGTGCATCTTCAAAGTGCAAAGTGAATTTTTATCATCTCTCTCTCTCTCTCTCTCTCTCTCTCTCTCTCTCTCTCTCTCTCTCTCTCTAAATGTAAATATTAGCCTAAAAATATTTACATTTAAAGGTTATTCAGAAAGCCAAAATGGGCAGAGATCCAAGTTTAACAGTGGGTACAGTCACATGACAGTGACTCAACAAAGCAAATACAATCCAACGAATCAAACATCTAATATGCTTGAAATACACATCATATAAATTCCATATGATAAGTCTCATATATACAGAGGGAGGTGAACCACTGTAAGCTCTGACTGCATTTGTGATATATTGATTATTCTACCCAGTGTTTGTTTGAAATTCTACTCATGACTACCACATCTAAGCTCTTAAATTATTCAGGGTGTAACAGACACCAAGTTAAAAATTCAATGAAGGGCTTTGCAGAATAGGACTCGGGAGACAGTAGGATAGGGGAAATGGTGTTAAATTACTGTAATAATGAGCCAGCATGCCAAGGGCATAGAGTGTGTTCTGCATAGGTGTGGTTCAATATAGAGGCAGTGCATTTCCCTTCAAATTCTAACAGAGAATCCAGGCATGTTTAAAGGAAAATCTCATTTTGTTTTGATAGGCCCTTCACTGGCAACTATGGGTGACCCTCAATAGTTGATTATTTGACAATTATATATATATATATATATACAGTGGGGCAAAAAACTATTTAGTCAGTCACTGATTGTGCAAGTTCTCCGACTTAGAAAGGTCTGCAATTTTCATCATAGGTACACTTCAACTATGAGAGACAAAATGAGAAAAAAAATCCAGGAAATCACATTGTATTATTTTTAAAGAATTTAATTATAAACCATGGTGGAAAATAAGTATTTGGTCAATAAATTTGATTCAACTCAATACTTTTTAACATAACCTTTGTTGGCAATGACAGAGATCAAACGTTTCCTGTAAGTCTTTACCAGGTTTGCACACACTGTAGCTGGTATTTTGGCCCATTCCTCCATGCAGATCTCCTCTAGAGCAGTGATGTTTTGGGGCAACACGGACTTTCAACTCCCTCCACATATTTTCTATGGGGCTGAGGTCTGGAGACTGGCTAGGCCACTCCAGGACCTTGAAATGCTTTTTACGGAGCTACTCCTTCGTTGCCTGAGCGGTGTGCTTGGGATCATTGTCATGCTAGAAGACCCAGCCACGTTCCATCTTCAATGCCCTCACTGATGGAAGGAGGTTTTGGCTTAAAATCTCACGATACATGGCCCGGTCATTCTTCCCTTAACACGGATCAGTCGTCCTTTCCCCTTTGCAGAAAAACAGCCCCAAAGCATGATGTTTCCACCCCCGTGCTTCACAGTAGGTATGGCTCAACTCAGAATTCTTCTTCCTTCAAACACAGCGAGTTCAGACGGGCCTGGACATGTACTGGCTTAAGCAGGGAGACACGCCTGGCACTGCAAAATCCGAGTCCCTCTCGGTGTAGTGTGTTACTGATGGTAACCTTTGTTACTTTGGTCCCAGCTCTTTGCAGGTCATTAATCAAGTCCTTCCGTGTAGTTCTGGGATTTTTGCTCACCGTTCCCATGATCATTTTGACCCCACGGGATGAGATCTTGCATGGGGCCCCAGATCGAGGGAGATTCTCAATGGTCTTTGTTACGGTCCAGGCATCCCAAGCCGGGGGGCGTTGCCGGCCGCGTCAACATGGCGGTCGCACTGCTATAAATAGCACTTCCTAAATGCCGCCCACTGGCGCACTATCGATGTTTATACGCGAATTCTTCCGTAGTTTGAAGAGATCCTCAGTAGCAATTCCCCTTAGGGCTTACCGGTACGACTGGTCCGAAAAGCAGATCAGCCGAGTAGAGCTCGGGAGACTCGAGGTAATATTGCCAGAGAATTAGGTAGGAAAATAGGGACAGACTATCGCTACTGACCTCTCTTCGACCGTCCTCTTCACCCGCAGGGGCGAGCTTCTTTTTTGTGGGGAAAAAGGACGGGTCCCTTCGTCCTTGCGTTGACTACCAGGGCCTCAACGCCATAACAGTCAAGGACCGTTACCCCCTGCCTCTAATGAACACGGCTTTTGAGGCGCTCCAGGGCGCCAGGATTTTCACTAAACTGGACCTCAGGAGCGCCTACAACCTTGTCCGTGTTCGGCCGGGGGACGAGTGGAAGACGGCTTTCCTTACGCCCACGAGGCATTATGAGTACCTGGTAATGCCCTTCGGCCTCATGAATGCCCCCGCCGTCTTCCAGCGTCTCATTAACGACGTCTTGCGAGAGGCCCTCGACCGGTATGTCTACGTCTACCTCGACGACATCCTCATCTTCAGCAAGACTAAGGCGGAACACACCCGGCACGTCTGCCGCGTCCTCCAGCTTCTCCTCGCCAACCGCCTATTCGTGAAATTGGAGAAGTCGGTGTTCCATGTCTCCTCCGTCTCCTTCTTGGGGTTTGTGGTCTCCCATGGGAGTCTGAGCATGGACCCGGCCAAGACCCAGGCGGTGGCGGAGTGGCCCCATCCCTCTTCGGTACGGCAGGTCCAGCGGTTCCTGGGCTTCGCCAATTTCTTCCGTCGGTTCATCAGGGACTTCGGGAACATCGCCGTCCCGCTCACCTCCCTCACCCGCAAGGAGGCCGGGCCATTCCGCTGGTCGGAGGAGGCGGAACGGGCCTTCCTGGAGATCAAGAGGCTCCTGACCAACCCGCCCGTGCTTTGCTTCCCTGACCCCGAGGAGGCATTCGTCGTCAAGGTAAACGCTTCCGAAGTGGGAGTTGGGGCCGTTCTCTCCCAACGGACCGCCCCAGCCCACAAACTCCGCCCCTGCGCCTATTTTTCCCAGCGTTTGACACCAGCTGAGCGCAATTACCCGGTCGGAGACCGGGAACTCCTGGCCATTAAGCTGGCGTTGGAGGAGTGGCGCCACTGGTTGGAAGGGGCCAAGCACCCATTCCTGGTCTGGACCGACCACAAGAACCTGGCATACATACAGCAGGCCAAACGCCTTAACGCCCGTCAGGCTCGTTGGTCGCTGTTCTTTGCCAGGTTCAACTTCACGGTATCCTTCCGGCCAGGCTCTAGGAACGTGAAGCCCGACGCCCTCTCCAGGCAGTGGGATCCCCCCGAGGCGCCCTCCGTGCCTGACCTCGTACTTCCCTCTGCTCGGTTCGTCGGTGCCCTGACCTGGGAGGTTGACCAGGCTATCACCAGGGCCCTCCGCCGTGAACCCGACCCAGGGAATGGCCCACCAGGCCGCAGGTTCGTCCCTGCTTCTGCTTGCAGGGAGGTCATGCGCTGGGGCCACGAGGCCCCCTTCACGGCGCACCCTGGAGGCGCTCACACTTACGGCGACCCGGCGGCCTCCTTCAGCCACTTCCTGTCCCCTCTCGACCCTGGTCCCACATATTGCTCGACTTCGTTACGGGCCTCCCCCCCTCTCGGGGTTGCACCGTCATCCTTGTGGTCGTTGACCGATTTTCCAAGGCCTGCAAGTTTGTGGCATTGCCCAAACTGCCCACGGCACGGGAGACGGCTGACCTCGTCCTCCTCCACGTCGCCCGGGTTCACGGCCTGCCCAGCGACATGGTGTTCGAACCGGGGCCCGCAATTTGCGAGTCGATTCTGGACGGCCTTTTGCCGCCTTCTGGGGGCCACAGCCAGTCTGTCCTCGGGGAGCGCGTCAACCAAGACCTGGCCACCATGCTCCGGTGCCTCACATCCAGGAACCCCTCCACCTGGTCAGAGCAGTTGCTGTGGGCGGAGTTCGCCCACAACACCCTACAGCACTCGGCTCTGGGCATGTCGCCCTTCGAGTGCCAGTTTGGGTTCCCTCCGCCTCTCTTCCCTGAACAGGAAAGGGAGGCCGGAGTTCCCTCAGCCGCACGCTTTGTCGGTCGCTGCAAAAGGGCCTGGGCCAACGCGCGAGCACTCCTCTGTCGGGCGGTGGAGGGCATGCGGCGCACGGCGGACCGCAAACGCCAACCTGCTCCGTCTTTCCGTCCGGGCCAGCGGGTGTGGTTGTCTGCGTGACATCTCCCCCTCAGAGGGACCAAGGGCAAGTTGGGGCCTAAGTTCGTGGGACCCTTCAAAGTGGTGCGAAGAATCAACCTGGTTACCTACCGGCTCGACCTTCCTCCAGCCATGAGGGTCCACCCCACCTTCCACGTGTCCCAATTCAGGCCCGTCCTTTGTCAGACCCTTGCTCCTCCCGCTCGGCCGCCTGCCCCTCACATCGTCCAGGGGGGCCCGGCGTACACTGTGCGCCGGCTCCTCGACTCCCGCCGCGTGCAGGGCAGCACTCAGTACTTGGTCGACTGGGAGGGTTACGGCCCGGAAGAGCGCTCCTGGGTTCCCAACCAGCACATCCTGGACCGGTCACTAATCCGGGACTTCCGGCGAGATATGGCCGCCGGTCTGGGGACGTCTGGGGCCGCCCCCCGGGGGGGGGGGGGTGCTGTTACAGTCCAGGCATCCCAAGCTGGGGGGCGTCGCCGGCGCGTCAACATGGCGGTCGCACTGCTATAAATAGCGCTTCCTAAATGCCGCCCGCTGGCGCACTATCGATGTTTATAAGCGAATTCTTCCGTAGTTTGAAGAGATCCTCAGTAGCGATTCCTGTTAGGGCTTACCGGTACGATTGGCCCGATAAGCGGATCAGCCGAGTAGAGCTCGGGAGACTCGAGGTAATATTGCCAGGGAATTAGGTAGGAAAATAGGGACAGACTATCGCTACTGACCTCTCTTCCTCCTAAGGTCCGCTGCGCTCCCCCGCGGTCGCTCGCCACCGCCGATCGGGTCTCTCTCTCTCCCCGGCTTGCTGCTGCCTCAGCGTGCATTCCTTCCCCTTATCCTTATCCTTCTGTTTGTTGCCTGTTTGTTTGGTGCTAGCACCCCGTGCAGCGCGGGCGAAGCTTCGGCTAACGCTACGGCTATCCCTGGGTCTCCTTAGAGATCCCCCCACCGCGCATGCGCGGCTCGTCCACAGGTTCGCTGTTCAGCGATCTTCTTTCGTTTCGTTTAACCCAACCAAACCTAACCGCCCTCCCACGCCAGGGGCGTTTGTTTGTTAGGTTCATATTAATTCCCGTTCCTTCATTATAGGCCCTTTTTGGCGCTCGCTGCCTTTGTTTGAGTCCGTTGTGTACGGCCCCTCTGTTTGCCCTTACTCCCTTATTCAGCTGCGGGCTTCTCTCACGGCCACTTGGTGTAGTGGCAACTCACTCGCCACACACTGCACTGAAGCCCAGGATCGAATCCCGGCCTCAGACACTCGCACGGGTGTCAGGGCTTTCCCCATTAGGCTGCAATCCGTTCCCCTGCCGCTACACCAAGGTGCATTTGCTTCTTTCTTTATTTCAAGCTATCATATTCCTTTTTGTTTCAGATTTCATATTCCTTTTTTCCTGCATTTGGGTCCTCCTTCCTCAGTCCCTTCCCTCGACCAGTGCCACTTCCCCTGGTCGGTTCATAACAGTCTTGTATGTCTTACAATTGCTCCCACAGTTGATTTATACACACCAACCTGCTTGCCTATTGTAGATTCACTCTTCCCAGCCTGGTGCAGGTCTACAATTTTCTTCCTGGTGTCCTTCGACAGCTCCTTGGTTTTGGCCATGGTTGAGTTTGGAGTCTGACTGTTTGAGGCTGTGGACAGGTTTCTATTATACAGATAACGAGGTAAAACAAGTGCCATTAATACAGGTAATGAGTGGAGGACAGAAGAGCTTCTTAAAGAAGAAGTTACAGGTTTGTGAGAGCCAGACATCTTGCTTGTTTGTGGGTGACCAAATACTTATTTTCCACCATGACTTACAATAAATTCTTTAAAAATCCTACAATGTGATTTCCTAGATTTTCTTTTCTCATTTTGTCTCTCATAGTTGTTGTGTACCTATGATGAAAATTACAGACTTCTCTCATCTTTCTTAGTTTGAGAACTTGCACAATCAGTGGCTGACTAAATACTTTTTTTCCCCACTGTATATATATACAGAGAGAGAGAGAGAGAGAGAGAGAGAGAGAGAGAGAGAGAGAGAGAGAGATGAGAAAAATTCAGAATATTCAGAAGTACTTTCAAGATGCAGAGCTGATGAAGGATCTCTGGAAATGTTGTGTACTTCTCTACATTTTTTATCATCTCTACATCTACTAAAGTACACTGCAGTTACCTACCTGAATTCCTTTTTTTGGTATAGTAATATTATTATTAAAATATTAAAATTATATTATTATATTACAGCAGTTACAGACAAACTATTATATTTGTCTCTCATAGTTGAAGTGTACCTATGCTGCAAATTACAGGCCTCTCTCATCTTTCTTAGTAGGAGAACTTGCACAATCAGTGGCTGACTAAATGCTTTTTTGCCCCACTGTGTCTGTGAATGGCAGAAGTATGAATATCTTCACTTTCACTATCTGGTATGACCCCCTTGTGTAGGAATAACTGAAAGTACATGTTTCAAATAACTCTCAATCAGTTCTGCATGTGGGAATTTTAGCCCATTCCTATGTACAGAGCAGCTTCATCTCTGGGTTTTTGATTGATTTCCTAGCCTGAACTCTTCGCTTCCGGTAGTTCCACAACATTTTTATTGGGTTAAGGTCAGGTCTTTGGCTTGGCCATTGCAAAACATTTACTTTATTCATCTTTCACCATTGTGAAGTATATCTAAAGTTTTAGTTCAAGGACAGATATCCTAATATTTGGGCAGCAATGATCTTTTTGGAGAGCAATGGATTTCTCCTTGCAACCCTGACATGTACAACATTGTTGTTCAGAGCTCTCCTGATGGTGGACTCATTAACATTAATATTAGCCAATGTGAGAGAGTCCTTCAGTTGCTTAGAAGTTACCCTGGGTTTCTTTGAGACCTCATGGTTTAGTACCTATCTTGGTTTTGTGATCTTTGTTAGTTGACAACACCTGGGACGGATATCATTGGTCATGAATATCCTCCATTTGTACACAGTCTATTTGACTGTGTATTGTTGGATTCCAAGCTCTCTAGAGATGGTTACAAAACCATAGTACACATAGTATATTGTATACTTACACAAACATGTGTTGTGAACATCAGAGTTTGAGAGATTCCTATTCTATATATACATCAGGGTGCCCACTTAAACATAATTGTCATCTTATTGACTGAAAAACCTGACTCTAATTTCACCTTTAACTTAACTGCTAATCCTAGTGGTTCACATACCTTTGCTGCTCACAGATATGTAATCTTGGATCATTTTTATCAGTTCTGTGAAAATCTGATGTTTTAGTTCACATTTATGCAAAAATATAGAAAATACTAAAGGGTTCACACACTTTCAAACATCAAACCTCATTTCCTGTGGTGGTTCACTGGCATTTTAGACCTCTGCACCAATCGAGTGCCCATCTACAACCCAAGATTAGATTAGTAAATACCTTTATTCAGAATCCATTTGGTTCCTTTTATGCTTAGTTCTTATGATCTCTGTGATGAAATCTGTTGCTTGTTACTTTTGTCTGATTAGTCCATGTACATCACCTGTGTTTGCAAAAGCTTGCATATGAAATCTTGTTTTTGCTGTGGCTTGGTCATAGATCCAGTTCTCTAGCATTTCAGAAGGTGGTTTAAGGTATTTTATGTTTAATTTTTATTTGGGTTTTGACCTCAGTCACTTTCTCCTGTTATTGCACCCATACATTACAGCACTTCTACATTGAAATTTTAATGGATACCTACATTAGCAGTGTCCTCGTATTGTATCATATTGTATGCAGACAACCTTTAAATTGCTATAATTAGTTAACTAATTCATAAAAATTGCTGCTTATTCAGGTTATTACTTGCTAGCTATGAATCTGAACATTTTTAACATTAGGTACTGCCTTGTACCTAAAATCTTCAGACACCTCAGTGACTCTTTATTAGGATACCTCCCCAACAAGTCAGTTCATCAGATTTTCACAATGCCCCCCTAAAAGTTAATAAATATGGTTTGCCAATTTTATTTGGCAGCAAATTAAAGACAAACACTCACATAACTCAAAGTAAAGACAAACTCTTTTTTTTGCTGTATAGTGTAAATCAGTAATGTTACCATAATCCATTATGTCACACTCCATTACTCAAGCTCTTCACTTCCTGTTCACGTGCCACCAGTTCCTTCCTGTTCATTTATCCTCATGCTCATGTAGGTGCATAATAACCCCTGCTACTTGGAAAATACAGCTAGTCTGTGCTAATTACAGACAAAAGTACTGGAACAGTAATTCATTCCTCATATTCATACATGATTAATCCAAACTCAGGGCCTCTGGAAGCGAGGCAGGAACCGCCCTATGGATAGGGCACCAGTCCATTACAGAACACATACATATACTCAATCACTGACACTGGAACACTTTAGAGACCCCGGTTAGCCTAACACATATTTCAAATGTGGGAGGAAACTGGAGTACCCTAAGGAAATCCACACTTACATGGGGAGACTCCCAGGGGGCAGGGGAGGAATCTAAAAAGTATTACATGTTTATTTTGGGGCATGTTCAGTCACCAGTGCATGGAGAGTCTACCAGGTTACATCAGTATAGTTTACAAGACTGACATTCCACCATGGAATACATGCTGGAGTTCTTTATGCTGACGGCTGATGTGGTTGGGATAAGTCCTTTTGACTTTGCACAATGTTTTTGGTCTCAAACTTTAGAGCAGGCATGGCGGCAAGCTTTCTCTGGATTCTCTCATTACCCTGTCTATTAGCTTATCACCTTGGTGTGATTCTGTTCATTGGCAGACGTGGATGGTCATCCAGTGGGCACAGACCTCCTTCCTCATATCACCAAGCCTGTTTGTATGTCTGCCATCGCAATTCACGCAGAAATGTTTTCCTTCCCGTCTTCTCCATGCTGCCTCATATCCAGTAATCATAGGACTGTCGTGTTGGTCCACACACACACACACACACACACACACACACACACACACACACACAAAATATCTTGCCTGAGCAAGGGTTGTAGGAATCTAATTACATTTGTTTGAGAAGAACCTTGGTAAACTTGTTCTGTCCCGAGCAACACTGTCCAGGAACTGTTTGCAGAAGACCTGAGAAAACATCCTGTTATACTTACATGCACACAAATTCTGTAGCCATGATCATTCTATTCAATTAACAAACATCACCTAACCGATAACAATCTGCCATCCACTTCACATTGCCTGTCTGATATCTATGGAGACCAGAGTGAACAAACTGTGTTCAATTTGCCTGTACCTTGTGTACAGTCAAAACCCCTCTATCCTAATGTACCACCTTTTGAAAAATGGTTCAGATAGTGATTATTAGCCTCTTTCTAAGTATTTATTGTGAGAAAATTACTATTTTTTCTGGTACGTTCAAAGCTGCATACTTTCAGTGAATATCAGTGAATACATTTCTGTTTCACCTGCGTGTTATCTGAGTAAGTAATTAAGTAGTCTGCTGTCTCACAGCATGTGTCTTCTAGCACTTTACTTTGTAATTAATGACAGAAAAAAACGTAAGTAAATTGTTACATACCAGTTGGATGGAAGTGGAGGATGTATGTGGAGGCAAGAAGTCACTCAGAAAGCCATCTATTTTTCTTACAATTAGTTTTTAGATTGCCAGTCATTCTATTTTCCACTGGTGTTTAGCTATGGTATTAAAATATCACAGAAATATGACCTAAAACATCATCAGGTATCACACAAGTCCGGAAAATAGATATAGAAAACTCAATCAAACAAATGAGACAAACAATATTATACTAGGTGATTCAGAATTTAGGATTAGCAGTTAATTTGAAGACGAAATTACATTAAGGTACAAGGGTGCTTGAAAGTTTGTGAACCCTTCAGAATTTAAATCTAGATTTATGCATAAATATGACCTAAAACATCATCAGATTTTCCACATATGTACTAAAAGTAGATAAAGAGAACCCAGTTAAACAAATGAAACAAAAATATTATACTTGGTCATTTATTTATTAAGGAAAATGATCCAATATTACATATTAGTGAGTGGCAAAGGTATGTGAACCTCTAGGATTAGCAGTTAATTTGAAGGTGAAATTAGAGTCAGGTGTTTTCAATCAATGGGATGACAATTAAGTGTGAGTGGGCCTCCTGTTTTATTTAAAGAACAGGGATCTATCAAAGTCTGCCCTACACAACACATGTTTGTGGACGTGTATCATGCTACGAACAAAGGAGATTTCTGAGGACTTCAGAAAATGAGTTGTTGATGCTCATCAGACTGGAAAAGGTTACAAAATCATCTTCTAGCGTTTGGACTCAGTCCACAGTCAGACAGATTGTGTACAAATGGAGGAAATTCAAGACCATTGTTACCCTTCCCAGGAGTGGTCGACCAACAAAGATCACTCCAAGAGCAAGGCGTGTAATAGTTGGCGAGGTCACAAAGGACCCCAGGGTAACTTTTAAGAAGGCCTCTCTCACATTGGGTAATGTTAATGTTCATGAGTCCACCATCAGAAGAACACTGAACAACAATGGTGTGCATGGCAGGGTTGCAAGGAGAAAGCCACTGCTCTCCAAAAAGAACACTGCTACTCATCTGCAGTTTGCTAAAGATCACATGGACAAGCCAGAAGGCTATTGAAAGAATGTTTTGTGGACGGATGAGACCAAAATAGAACTTTTTGGTTTAAAAGAAAAGCGTTATGTTTGGAGAAAGGAAAACACTGCATTCCAGCATATGAACCTTATCCTATCTGTGAAACATGGTGGTGGTAGTATCATGGTTTAGGCCTGTTTTGCTGCATCTGGGCCAGGATGGCTTGCCATCATTGATGGAACAATGAATTCTGAATTATAAAAGAGGAAAATTCCTTTAATTCTAAAATGTCAGGACATCTGTCCATGAACTGAATCTCAAGAGAAGTTGGGTCATGCAGCAAAACAACGACCCTAAGCACACAAGTTGTTCTACCAAAGAATGGTTAAAGAAGAATAAAGGTAATGTTATGGAATGGCCAAGTCAAATTTCTGACCTTAATCCAATCCAATATTGTGGAAGGACCTGAAGCAAGCAGTTAATGTGAGGAAACCCACCAACATCCCAGAGCTGAAGCTGTTCTGTACGGAGGAATGGGCTAAAATTCCTCCAAGCCGGTGTGCAGGACTGATCAACAGTTACAGGAAACGTTTAATTGCAATTATTGCTGTACAGGGGGGTCACAGCAGATACCGAAAGCAAAAGGTTCACATATTTTTGCCACTTGCTAATATGTAATATTGGATCATTTTCCTCAATAAATATTTTTGTCGTATTTGTTTAACTCGGTTCTCTTTATCTACTTTTAGGACTTGTGTGTAAATCTGATGATGTTTTAGGTCATATTTATGCAGAAATCTAGAAAATTCTAAAGGGTTCACAAACTTTCAGTATGTCAGTAATGAAAAGATTTCCTCACTGTACGAGACCTCTGTCTAAACACTGACACTATCGCTCCTTAAAAAACCTGATAAAAATCCAGATAATTTTTAATAATTTTGCATTAGGCTTAGGTTTTTGTCGTGTCTACTGTAATGGGATATTGTAGTTAATATACCATGCTACAGTAGTACGTATCTCTTAACGTTTATATTGGTTATTAAGTTTATTGCTTTGCTATGTGTAATGATTTACTCATCTGACAAGGGTGGGAGTTGCTATAAAAACACATTCATAGCAGACATCACAGCACATGGGCTGACTTAAGACTACAGGGATTTCTCGACTTCACTGGACAGATTAATGTTGCATGTTAATATGGTTTATGTCAGTTTTGCTCATATGTGCAGTGAAAATATCACAATAAAATGATTAATTTTGTTGTCATGAACTGTAATGTTACTGGCTAGTTGTTACTATAAACTGAAAGAACTTCGCTGTTAGAACCTGACTATCCTGACTGCAACATGGGAAAAATCAGGACCTGTTCGGTTTCCACTGTTTGTCTGTGGATAGTTGGGATTTTTCTGTTGTGTTCAGGTAAGGAAACTTTGCAAATAGTCTGTATATAATGTTTCAGTTCTTGAATATTTTGTAAGATTTTGTATTATTAAGCATTTATACTGCAATGGGTATTTTATTTAATATGTTAAATACTGTGTTGGTGGGTTTAATTAAAGAATACCACTTAACTTACCAAAGAAGATCAATCATTAAAATGTGTCAGTCATTAAAATCTGACAGTAAATCCATATAAATTGCAAAGGGGCAAACAGATTTTTAATTTTAAAAAACAAAGTTTTTAAGTAACATTTAAATTACATTTCAGATTAACATACTTTTCCTAATGCTGCCATTCAATAAGCCTCAATTCATGCCTCCAAAGTCATGTCTTAATTCATATATCTTTCAGTTTCAGCTCTTCCCAGTCTCTGGGGGAAGAAGGTGGACTTCTTGAGCCGTCCATGTCATTGGCAGCTGAGAAAAAATTCCACTCTGCCATCTTTAAAAGAACTGAGTGTGTGTGCTGACCTTTTGAGATGGATTCCCACCTCGGACTGGACTGTTTTTGTATACAAAAAACCTGAAGATCTCAACATTGAGCTTGGCTTGGCTGGCTCAGGTGGCAGTTTGAAGGCCTGGATTTTTGGAAAAGAATTGGTCATTCCACAAAACTTGCCTCTTCATAGATGGCACACTGTTTGCCTGACATGGTCAAATCACACCCGAAAATTCCAGTTAATTGTTAATGGAACAGTTCACCTCATTTCTGTACTAAACAATTCTCTTCCCAGTAGCCTAGCCCCAAATGGCACACTCACGTTGGGGGTGTCCCACAGTATAATCGGAGGAATTATGGACATTGAGACCGGAACAAATTTTGCTGGGGAAATTACATTGTTTCGTATGTGGGGAGAGGAGCTTAGCCCTCGGCAGCTTACAGATCTAAAGTGTTCGAGTGGGAACATCATGACATGGAGTATGAGTGACTGGGAGTTTCACAACTGTCTACCAATTAACGACTATAGTCTAAAATGTGGTGAGACAAACCCTTACATTTATTACTCCAGTGCATGACACTATAAAGTTTTAGGTTTACTACACAGAGTGTAATAGTACTAGTACATGTTCCTAGTACAATGTTGTTCTGCTTGAAAAATGTAATATTAAATCATATTGTTAGATGGTGGTCAGACACTTTGGCACACTACCCATTTAAAGCAGTTTTAACAAGGTAAGTGTTGTGCAAAATGAGAGAACAAAAATTTAATAGGGGTGTTTTTTGTCATATTGTATGACAAAGGAGTACCCATTACAGGAAGTTATTAAACTTGGAACATTTTGACTGAGCAAAATCGCCAAAGCAAAAATGGCAAACAAAGTTTGTGGAAATGTGGGCTAAACATGACAGGCATTCAAAAATGTAATTCTAAAGATACTGGTGAAACCCTTATCTGACCAGGTTGGTGTGTTTATTATAGAATTATAGAAGATCTGACACATGTAACAATTTTGTAACCTTTGTATCCTAATGTAGTACAATAGTTATTAAGACCTTTAAATAAACTAATATTTTTGACCCTATGAAATAAATTTATAGTACAATATATCAATTATTTTTAATATTCACTTTATTGGACACCATTGACATCACCACAGAATGGAATTTACTACCTATTAACTGATTTCTTCTTCCCTTTCAATACACTTTTAATAAAACAGTTTTAATAGGTCTGCATATGTGATTTAAATTCTCTTCATCTCATTTCAGAGTGTTCGATGTATAAAATAAATATGAAACTGTCCTTTACACACATGAAGACTGGAACTTTAAATTCAAATGTTTGTAGGGAAATTACAAGAAAGTGGGTAAGAGAGGGTAATATTTTCATCCCATAGAAACTTATCAACTGTTTATGGCTGTAATTAACACAACCTTTTCCTGTCCTTATGACACAGCTGAAGAGCATTTTCCCTGAGAATGTGTCTGTGCATTTTGTGTTCCTGAGAAATCTAAGGTAAATTTGGTTTCATTAAATTGCCTTAAACATATTTATGAGGTTTTTTTTTTTTCATTTTGTTTTGTTTATTTTGATTTGTGTGGAATTTTAAGGTACTTGGTAACCCTTCCCTGATTTAATTTGATTTTACATTAGTTCTGATTAGTTCTGCTGGCAGAGCAGTTAGTTGCTGTGACCTCACTGCTTCAGCGTCCCCAGTTCAATCTCAATCTCGTACTCCACCTGTGTGGAGTTTGCATATCCTTCCCGTGTCTGTGTGGGTTTACTCTGGGTGCTCCAGTTTCATCCCACATTACATTATGTTAACTGATTACGCTAAATTGACCCACCGTGAGTGTGTATGACTAGTTTTAATAACCTGTTGCCTGCCGCGAATAGCCATTGGTGCCAAAATAAAAACATAATAAACACATTCTGATTCTCATATATTTCAGTTTAAGGTCTGTAGCATGTGCAATGTTTAATCTGGAATATTCTTTCTTCCCTTTTGTTCAAAATTAGCCAACCATATACAGAAGGCAATCATCCCAGGAAAGATAAGGTATGGTTGTACTAATGCACAGATATTTAGTTATATAATAAGATCAATGTGAAGCTGTGATATTTAATTCGGACAAAGCCAACCACATGTTATTCCGACGTCATTATTATTTTTTTTTTCAGGAGAGAAGTTTAATAAACATTAAAGAATGGTAATTAGATTATATCATTCACAACACATTCAGAAGGTCAACCGGTCACTCATTCTCATTTTTAATTCATTTTATAAACATGTTCTCTCTTTTCTTCTCTAAGGTTCGGTTGCTGGGTTTATGTCACAGTAAGCCCTGCAGCAGATGTAGACAAAACACAGGCTCAACTATGGACGCTGTTATTGCCAGCTTACAACTATAGTAAACTCACCACCCTGCAGGCACATCCTGAATCTATAAACATCCTTCCAGTGGGTAGGTTTATGTATGTGTGTTCATGCACCTGTTTCTCATTAGCATAACAACACTGGGTATATCACAGCATTGAAAATTAGTTTAAATTTGTCTTCTGTTGCAGCAACCATTCCTGAAAACTCCAAGAACTCTACAGCATCAGGCTAGTGCAACATTGAACATAATTGTCTTATTTTCTCTTTATTTCCATTTTTATGCTCAATATACAGATTTAAGATGATTATGAGAACTACACTGCACCATTTCTAATTACAGGGTTTAGGTACCCACTCCAATTGCATAAATATGTGTATAAAAGAATACCAAGCATATAGCCATGCAATTTACAAATGCTCCTGTGAATGTGCAACCTGTCCAATAAGTCAGTTTGTCTAATTTCTTATGAATCATGTAGTTAAATAATAATTTACAACAGTAGTAAGACATTTGGACCTAATGTCTGTTATTTAATATTCTCCCTAACCAAACGTATTCTTGTTTTCTTGTTTTCTAGACACGTTTTTTAGAATTTATATGAACCTTACAATGAATGGCTTTGTGGACGATGCACCTCAGATCCTTTACCAATGGGTGAACACACACACACACACACACACACACACACACACACACACACACACACACAAACACACACACATGTAATGTACCTTGTTAAGTTCTTCCTGTTCATAGTGTTATTCTTTCTTTGCCTTTAGCTTCAGCAAACATTAGGTGGAGTATACAAAATGAAGGTTTTAAATTTCAGACTGACCAAAACTAACAAGTAAGTTTTGTATACATGTTACCACTTTCTGTACATTTGGTTGTATTAATAGTTATCCTGAACAGTTATTCCAGATATAATCCTCAGTCTTACCATTGTGAACTAATTAGCAAATACAAGGTTGCAATTAACTATCTAGCATATCATGTGTTATCAATTTTTGTTCTAATTTCCTGTTTTATTGCTATATTATTCTTAGGGCTATTTACTATACGTATATGTCCCATTGATTACTTTATACAGTGCTGTACAAAAGTACTAAGCATATGTAAGAATTATCAACAAATCCAGGGATGAGAGTGAAACCTGGCAGAACTGGGGTGTAACCAAGTGAAGAGAATGAGGAATCTAATAGACAACCATCCCCTCACCAAAGGTGGGATAAGCTAACAACTGATATTAAAAGACTCATTAAAGGGAACCAGTGCTTCACCAACTGTACTCTACCAACTAAGCCACTCTGTTTCATATCCCAACTCTGGCGAGGTGATGATGGTCTCTCAGATTGAATGCGCATTCTTTCCCCTGTGGTACACCAAAGTTCTGTTGGATTACGCCCTGGGCCCCAGGTCCTCATGGTTTGTCTCATCTATACCTATGTCCTGCCTTGCCAGGGGCTTTTGCCTTTCAGAGTCACACTCTAAGCTATATACAGTGGTGCTTGAAAGTTTATGAACCCTTTAGTGTTTTCTGTATTTCTGCATAATGTGACCTAAAACATAACCAGATTTTCACACAAGTACTAAAAATACAAAATTAACCATTCTTTGGTAGAACGACTTGTGTGCTTAGGGTCGTTGTCTTGCTGCATGACCCACCTTGAGATTCAGTTCATGGACAGATGTCCTGACATTTTCCTTTAGAATTCTCTGATATAATTCAGAATTCATTGTTCCATCAATGAGATGGCAAGCCGTCCTGACCCAGATGCAGAAAAACAGGCCCAAACCATGATACTACCACCGCCATGTTTCACAGATGGGATAAGGTTCCTATGCTGGAATGCAGTGTTTTCCTTTCTCCAAACATAACGCTTTTCTTTTAACCAAAAAGTTCTATTTTGGTCTCATCCGTCCACAAAACATTCTTTCAATAGCCTTCTGGCTTGTCCACGTGATCTTTAGCAAACTGCAGACGAGCAGCAATGTTCTTTTTGGAGAGCAGTGACTTTCTCCTTGCAACCCTGCCATGCACACCATTTGTGTTCAGTGTTCTTCTGATGGTGGACTCATGAACATTAACAATAGCCAATGTGAGAGAGGCCTTCAGTTGCTTAGAAGTTACCCTGGGGTCCTTTGTGACCTTGCCAACTATTACACGCCTTGCTCTTGGAGTGATCTTTGTTGGTCGACCACTCCTGTATAGGGTAAAAATGGTCTTGAATTTCCTCCATTTGTACACAATCTGTCTGTGTACAAATTCACAATCACACTGTGGATTGTTGGAGTCCAAACTCTTTAAAGAATTTTTTTGTAACCTTTTCCAGCCTGTTGAGCATCAACAACTCTTTTTCTGAAGTGCTCAGAAATCTCCTTTGTTCTTGCCATGAATCACTTCCACAAACATATGTTTGATAGATCCCTGTTCTTTAAATAAAACAGGGTGCCCACTCACACCTGACTCTAATTTCACCTTCAAATTAACTGCTAATCCTAGAGGTTGCTCAATAAATAAATGACCAAGTATAATATTTTTGTCTCATTTGTTTAACTGGGTTCTCTTTATCTACTTTTAGGACATTTTGTGAAAATCGGATGATGTTTTAGATCATATTTATTCAGAAATATAGAAAATTCTAAAGGATTCACAAACTTTCAAGCACCACTGTAAGTGAAAAGTAATATATTCTTATCTGAATAGTGCATATTACTGAATATGTGTATGCCTTTAACCACAACTATTTGTATTTATAACTAACTGTGTTCAAAGTTAATTATGACACAATTGGTCCGAGGAACAATGGGGACAGAGGCACCCAGAGACAAGTAGAGCTTCTTGGAGGTGCAAAACATACAGGATATATGACACAGGTCAAACGAGAACAAACAACATACAGTACATAATATACACAACTACAGCAAACAGTGATATAGAGAAAAAGCACAATACTTAAAAAAACCCTCTACACTAGAGTGAGGCTAATTGCTAAAACTAACATAAACAGGGATAGCATAAGATTCACACAAACATATACACATAACAAACACACATATAGTAATAACAACAAAGGTATAAGAACTATCCATAGTGGAGACATGGAACAGACATGGAAGCACAGGAATCGACAATTGACAGTAAAGAACCAAGACCAGACGAAAAACAAACAAAGTATTTAACAAACAGGTCACTGAAATGTTGAGGAAATCAGAATACTCAGAGGACCCCATTCAGACACTGGGAGAACAAGCAAACTTATCACAGATAGAGTCTGGGCCGGTAAATGAACTGGGGAACGCTGGAGCTGTGAGGTGACAGGGTTAACCACTGCATCACTGTGTTTCCCACAAATTATGTAGAGGTGTATAAATAGAAACAAGAGGTTGGCTGTAATTAGGCAGCCAGCTGTGGAAGGGGAAAAGTGAAAAATAGGGTTGTGTGTGGAGTGTGGTGCATGTCTTCCCTCTGTCTGTGTGGGTTTTTTCAGGTTCTTTCCACATTCCAAAAACATGCATTAGGAAATTTATGTAAACTGTTCAATTGTGAGTGAATGTGTGCCTGTGTGTATATGTAACTGTGAGGGTATGTGCTTTTTGATGGATTGTTGAGTCCCACCTAGTGCCCTGTGGTGCTCCGGCTCCCTGCAACTTGGAGCAGGTTTAAGCGGAAATGGAAATGAATGTATGTATGAAAGAATGACACTGATATGGTGAGGGTGTGTTAGTGTGTGCTGTGCTGTTATGATTGTATCAGACACAACAGTGCTGCTGGAGTTTTTAAACACCTCAGTTTCATTGCTGGACTGAAAATAGTCCACCTACCAAAAATGTCCAGCCACCAGCATCCTGTACATAGCATCCTGTGAGCAGTGATGATGGATTAGAGGATGACTAACACAAACTGTTCAGCAACAGATGAGCTACTGTCTCTGACTTCACATCTAAGATGGAACAATATGGAACAGGTTTCTAATAGAATGCCCAGTGAGTGAACAAAAATCCAGCAGTACTGCTGTGTCTGATCCAGTAGCACACCAGAAAAATTCACACTAACACACCACCACCACAGCAGTGTCACCGCTTACACCATATCGATAATGCAGAAAAAATGGCATAAGCAAATCAGTTTTAGAGTTAAGGTATTTTGTTTTTAGGTAATATGAATTGTGCTGCACTATTAGGTTGTGTTTCAGTTGATTAGGAGCTTAAATGGCTGTGTTCTGCATCTTGCAGCTATGGATGCACCTTCCATGTCCAGACTCCAGCTTCAATTTATGTCGAAGAACAAGCAGTGGTAATTTTTGGCCTCCTGACACAAGGATTTGCCAATGATTCTTTCACAATTGTTGTATCGACTGATCAAATCAACATCTTACACATAGGTATGACTGCATACATACTATGTTTGACATACATTATGTGTACGTACACCATACCGATTAAATCAACAATACATTTAAAAAATATGTACTTAGCTCATTTATTTACAAACATGCATTGGCCGGTTCATGAGGTACTTCTGCATATACAGTTACTGACGGAGGGCTCTTTACCCACTCCACTGATTGAAAAGGACCACTGAACAAATAAGGGTGGTGCACCATTTCTAGGAAATGACTGCAGTACAGATGTGTGAAATGAAAGTAAATGCAGAAACTTGCCTGCAGCTAGCTGGTTTCTAACAGAGGTGGGAACAAGTCACTAAGTTGCAAGTAACAAGCACTGAGTTAAGTCCCAAGTTAAGACAGACAAGTTCCAAGTCAATACGAATGAATTTCCGATGGCAAGTCTCAAGTCAAGTGTCAAGTCCTAAACTTCAAGTCCTAGTCATGTCACCAAATATCATTTCAATATTTAACACCAACACAGTAGTTAAATCATAGTATATTAAATTGACATTAATCAAGAATCTTTTTAAATAGGTCATACATACCAAATGAGACCAGTTCAAGTGCTTTAAACAATAAAGTGCTACTGAGACCATTTTTTGACAAGAGAAGTTAGAAAAAAATCAACAATGTAAATGTTGGGAGAAACCTCCATTCACATTAGCTATCGTTCATCATTAACTCAGTCAGTTAGCTAGCTAGCTAATTACTATGTAAACTATATAAGCACAGACTTGGTGTACTTTGTGTAGCCTCAGATGTCAAACAAAGTTTAATGTTGCTGCAGCCCATATGGTGATCTTCACCTCAATTTTTGCATGTTGCAGTTCTTTTTTAATTCACTACAACATAGTCTTTATAATTGACAATAATTTTTTTTGGCAGCATGTTTTTCAGCCTGCATAAACCTCAACAATGGCCCACCCCCAAAGTTTCCCATGACTGGCTGTAGAATTTCCCTTGTTGCTAGGCTACAGATAAACAAAGCTGAGCAGCTCAGCCCACTAGAGTTACAGTGATACAGCACCATGCAAGCAATGCAAAAGGCTCTGTTATGTGATCCAATCTTATTATTATTAATATTATTAATTATATTATTAATATTATTAACACTTGGAAATGAATTGGTATGTTCTAAAATGGCTTTGTTGAGGCTCTCAGGTCTTTTTGCACTGGGCCATATCTTGTGCAAGTATCAAGTAACTGCACTCTACTGTTGGTCATTTAATGGTTATGTAATGGATTTCAATGTAAACTGTTAAAGTTATCATACAGTATTTAGGTTTATAGAAGCTACCAGGGACAGCATTCAGTATTGTTTATCATTTTATAATTACAAAGATGTGCTGTGATGTGTTGGTGCCAGAGAGAGAAGCAAGAAGTCTTATTAGAAAGAAGTCTTAGATTAGTTCATCTATTACCATGACCAGAATCAAAACAGGCAGATGAAAAGAGGAAACGACAGCTTTCCGGAACTGTTTTTCTACACACAATACTAACAAACACATAGGTGAAACATAGAGCATTTAAACGGAACTGTCTGTCATTTTTTAGGAAGCCAACAGGTTGAAACAGTTTTAATTTACCAAACATACTCAGTGTTCTCTTCAAAGCCATTTATACACATTTATACACTTATAAACATGACTAACAAGCAGTAGAATAACTCGTTTCTTACTCTGGATTGGTGGAGTCCAAACTCTTTAGAGATGGTTTTGTAACCTTTACCAGCGTGATGAGAATCAACAACTTTTTTTCTGAGGTCCTCAGAAATCTCTTTTATTCGTTTTATACACTTCCACAAACATGTGTTGTGAAGAGCAGACTTTGATAGATCCCTGTTCTTTAAATAAAACAGGGTGCCCACTCACACCTGATTATCATCCCATTGATTGAAAACACCTGACTCTAATTTCACCTTCAAATTAACTGCTAATCCTTGAGGTTCACATACTTTTGGCACTCACTTCTTCTTCTTTTTCTTCTTTCGGCTTCTCCCTTTATCAGGGGTCACCACAGCGAGTTAAACGTTTCCACCTCACCCTGTCCTCCACGTCCTCTACTCTCACCCCAACTCCCTGCATATCTTCATTTACCACAACCATATAACTCCTCTTTGGTCTTCCTCTCCGTCTCTTGCCTGGCAGCTCCATCGGCAACATCCTCCTACCAATATATCCACTATCCCTCCTCTGCACATGTCCAAACCATCTCAGTCTTCCCTCTCGAATTTTGTCTCCCAATTTTCCAACCTGTGCTGTCCCTCTGATGATCTCATTCCTAATCCTGTCCACCCTAGACACTCCTAAAGAGAACCTCAACATCTTAAGCTCTGCCACCTCCAGCTCTGCTTCCTGTCTCTTTGTCAGTGCCACTGTCTCTAAGTCATACAACAAGGCTGGTCTCACTACTCTCTTATAAATCTTTCCTTTCACTTTTGCTGCGACCCTTTTGTCACACAACACTCCTGACACTCTTCTCCACCCACTCCATCCTGGCTGAACTCTCTTCTTTACCTCCTTTCCGCACTCCCCATTTCCTTGGACAGTTGATCCCAAGTAACTGAACTCCTGTGCCTTTGTGACCACTGATCCCTGTAGCCTGACTGTTCCACCTGCCTTCCTTTCATTTACACACATGTATTCTGTCTTACTACAGTTGACTTCACTAATATGTAATATTGGATAATTTTCCTCAATAAATAAATGACCAAGTATAATTTTTGTCTCATTTGTTTAGCTGGGTTCTCTTTATCTACTTTTAGGACTTATGTGAAATCTGATGATGTTTTATGTCATATTTATGCAGTAATATAGAAAATTCTAAAGGGTTCACAAACTTTCAAGCACCAATGTATACATATTTTGATCTTGCTTTTTGTATTTATTTATACAGAGCCTGGATTATGTCCAGATGATACAACCCTAACAGCTTTTGGCCAGTACATATGGCTCGCCACACCAGCTGAGGACACATATGAGATGAGGTGTGAGAGAGGCCATAACACTGCCATACGACTTTGGTAATCAGCTTACATTTATTGTAATGTCTGAGTAACTCCACTGTATAACTTAGTACTCTCTTGCAATTATGTCCTTTATTTGTAAGATTATATTCATAGTTTGACTAATTGTTTGTGATTGTTGCTTGAGTATTTTTAGCACTCTCTTCTACTGGAACTTTTGGTCTGTGTACTATTGTACATTTTTGCTCCTTTTAATTTATGTTATCACAAAACAAAGTCTAAATGAGGATTTATCCCTATGTTATCTGTTGACCTGTAATATCAACATATGGTATAATAATTTTCAAAATTTGTTTTATTAAGCCTGCAAAGGTATAGAGTAGGCACTAAATCAGAACATAAAAGCTCCTTAATTAATCAAGGAACGACACACACTCTGTACACACAGTCAGCTGCTGCTCAAATGACTGAAGTTCTTTCATAAGGTTATGAAACAGTATGCCAGACTGAAGCAATAAGCTTTCCAGATAAAGCATGTAAACTTTAATATTAAGATAATGCAATTATAGCAAGTAAATAGCACTGTGTTTATGGAGTTTCAGTGCACATTGAAGGCAAAGATAACATTTTATATGTTGTACAGCCTTGTTCAGCTGTGCCAATTGGCAATCACTGATAAGTGATAATCAAAGGAGCTATTTTCAATCAACTGATCTATTTTCAGTTCTCTAACATGCATCACTGACTCATGAACTACATGTTAATTAACTTTATCAGAACATATTGTAATATAGTTTTTAAGTACAGTATATATTAAATATCACACACATACTGTATTTCTTACTTAACTATTTTTGACAGTAAACTGGATGATAGCACTGATGCAGCCCTTTGGGATCTGCCTGATATGTCAAGGTGTGAAAACGTCACTCACATTGGTGATTTGGAAGGCATCACTGTTACAGCAAGTAAGTGCTTTATAGGTTGCTTTCTAAAATTATACTTTAATTGACTAATTACAAATTATGAACTAATCATAAATTATTTGTATGTATTCTATGAAAAGCCTAATGAAAAATCTTTGTATTCAGGAAATTGTTCAACACAGTTCTATCAATTGTAATATTTTCATATTAAAAAGTATATTGGCGACATAAGCCCTGATACTGTGACAAAATCAGAATTAGCATCTTTATTCCCTCTTTCCCAGACAATTCAGCAGATGTTGTGGATATGATTCAGACGCTGGTCCAAAACCAGACAGACTTGAGTTTATCGGAGCTGAACATTGTACTGCAGAAACTGTCTGAGGTCACACATATTGCCGACATGACCACTCACCTGGGCGGCAATGTCATTAATGTGGTTTCAGATCTCTTCAAGAGCTCTTCTCTTGCTGAATCCACCAATGAGTGAGTCAGACAACTGTTAATAATTCTAAGACGCATATGCATTAGTTTTGAATTTAGTGTAGTGAATAGTTAGTTAGTAGTGAATTTAGTCCTACATACCTGCACAAGAATTTTACTGAAAGTGACATGCTAACATTAAAAGTGTATAAAATATGCAGTACACTGGTTCTGTACCTCTAAACCTCACTCACTTCCTCGGCATGGCTCAGAATTCTCTCCATTACTGAACGGGTGGGAGACAGAATGGACTTCTCTGGAGACCTTTACAACACCTCAGCTCCATCACTAGCCCTGCAGATCATCAATCAAGATCCCTTGCTCTTTCAAGGACTTACATGTGGAGTATCCTCCTTTCAGACAGGCCTTCCTCCTGAGGTGAGAGATCGAGAACATTACTAAAATGTTATTCTATATGGATAAATGGAGAGTCAAGCTGTAATGGTTTTTAAAAAAGACTTTAAAAAAAGTCTGAATGCTTTCAGTTTGATTCATGATTATTAAAATGTATTTTCACACTGTCATTATAGATTGTTTTATCATTTCAAACACTTTTTCATTTCCTTTTCATTCTCACCATAGAAGTTAGTGGCCTGCTAGTGACATGATTGATGGCCATGAGTTGTTTGGTCATCTATAGCCCCGCTTTAAGCACATACTGGAGGGATATTGTGAACTTGGGGAATATTGCAGGCCAAACTGAGAGTAAAAGTTACACAAAATAAAAAGTTACACAAATGTATTGTTCTTTGTGTAACAAAACCTATTACAGTCACCCGGTCACTAATAGTAATTCTGTAAGGTACTTTTACTTCAATTAAACTTATGACAGACCCCAGGGACAGGACCAAGCCGTTGGTGCTAAGTATAATTTCAGTCATAAGTACTTTCTTAGCTCTTTGACATCACTTCAGAGGGAAATGTTTATAATCCTGATTGCTATGTCCTCTATCCCTGATAACCATTCCTTTACATGTCTGTGTAAAATATGTACAGTAATTGTTGTGTTCTGGTGAAATGGTAGACCTCAGTCATTAGCTAGCTTATTCTGGGTTTGCATAATTTGTAGGGGTCTAGTAACCATGTTTTCCTGCATTGAACCACTTGAACAATTAGTATCATGTTCACGTGACCATTTTGAAGGCACCAAATGTTATATTCTGTTTTCAGCATATTGTAGAGCATTTTGTAATGTTACAATTGAAGCTTTTTAAACCTATTACTGAATATTCTCATCATTAGCTGAGAGTGACCCCATATGAGAGGAAAATATTTTTTGGGACTGTGATTTTATGTCAGGACTACAATTAAACCAAATCTGTTTCTCATTGTAGATATTTTTCAGTCCAGGATTTTCTGAGCAGGCTGCCAATGGCTCTGTGGCATCAATATCATTACCCATTGCTCTGGAAACTTTCTTACCTCAGAATGATAGAGATATAAGCCGTATTCAGTCTCATTTCTACGGTGCAGAAAATCTTTTCCAGGTAACAGCCACAAAGTTTCCACATAAAAAATCTTCTAAAAGTTTATAGTCTAAAACAATTGTTTGCTCTTGAATACTTACCTGACACAAAATTAGTCACCTGTGACTGAAACATACTTAATAGCATGTAATTCTGATGAGAATTTCCAGTAGACTGGGATTTTTGCCACTGCTGTTTGACCCATATACATCTTTGATACATTTGCAAATTCACTTTGGCACGCCCAAATGCAATCACTCCTTTTACCAATCATTAACATCTGCACTGTGACCCATTTCCCCACACATCAAACGAGACTTTCACTGCACTCTACCACCTCTTCTCAATCTATGAATCCCATTGAACACCCCACAGGTACTTATAGCCTGATTATCCTCGTGCAGCGCCATCTGCAAGAGTCTGAAATTACTACCACATTAAACACACAAAGTGACTAATGTTTTGTCCAGGGAGTATATTACATTTCATTATATAGATGTCAAATGGGCAGAATTCATTTTTGAGTACTCTGTTTGTAGGATCAGTACACCAGCCTAGCACTGAATTCTTATGTGGTGTCTGCTAGTGTAACCAACACTACTGTGTCCAATCTGAGTGACCCAGTGGTAATCACTCTCCTTCATCTTCAGTCAAAAGAGGTTTGTACCAACAGTGAGCCTTAAATGTGGTAGTAGTGTCACAGTTAATGTTCTCATATGTGGCAGTGATCTATATTTTAATGCAAACTGCATTTTAGTATTCTATTGTTCCACTTGCAGTTGAACAGCAAACTCTTAGTGTGCTTTCTTGTACCCATAAAATATGATTCACTATCATCGTTCTCTCTTTTAGGACCAAGACACAGTCCAGTGTGTCTACTGGAACATGGAGAAGAATGGTATGCATAATTTAACCAAAAGTTGAGTTGTACAGTACTGGGCAAAAGTCTTAGCCTACCATTAGATTAGATATACCGTTGTTTTAGCAATGTTATAATTGCCATATATAATTATTTCTCAGTCTCTTTATTAGAATACAACCAGAAAATATAAGATATTTGTAGGCCACTTGTTTAACTTGGGAGACATGAAAAGAAGGGTGAATCCGCATATGGCAGGGAAGCTTAAGATGGACAGTAGACGGATTAACTAATTTCTGGACGGGAAAAGGACCAACATACCTGGGTGCCAGCTTTGTGGACTCCACGTTGAGAGAGATTTCCTTCGTCGAAAGCCAGACCATCTGCCCTGGGGAGTATTCTGGAGAAGGTCTGCGACGGCGGTTGGCGGACCGCTGCGTGAGATCCCGAGCCTTGAGGAGTGCTTGCCGAGTGGTATCCCAGATCTTGCAACACTTGGTGATGGTGGACAGAAGGAACCATTTCGGCGGGTTCAAGGTCCGGCATCAAGGATGGAAGGTAGCCCAGCGAGGCCTCAAATGGCGATAATCTGAATGCGGAGCTGGGCAGCGTATTATGGGCATATTCAGCCCAGCCCAGATGTTGGCTCCAAGTTGCCAGATTCTCCGCCGACAGGCAGCGCAAAGTGGCCTCGACCTCCTGGTTGGCCTGTTCCACCTGCCCGTTGGACTGGGGGTGGAAGCCCAATGTAAGCTGGGTGAGGGTCCAATGGCACGGCAGAAGGCCCTCCAAACCTGGGAAGAGAACTGAGTCCCTCGGTCAGAAACAATATCCAGAGGTATGCCATGTATTTTAAGTACCTGGTCAAACAGGATCTTGGCGGTCTCCATGGCTGACGGAAGCTTGGGTAGAGGAATCAGATGAACAGCCTTGGAGAAATGGTCTATAACCATGAGAATGACAGAGCGACCAATCGGAAAGCCGGAGTCCAGTAATAAAATCGATCGCAATATGAGACCACGGCCTTCCAGGTACAGGCAAAGGTTGCAGGAGGCCCGCCGGGGGCTGATGGAGGGCCTTGCTGTGGGCACAGGTCGGGCAGGCTGCCACAAACTGACAGTTGTCTTGGTCCATGTCGTTCCACCAGAAGTATCTCTTGAGCAGGGCCAGAGTGTGGTGGTAGCCTGGATGATCCGCGAACCTAGACTCGTGCCCCCATTGGAGCACCATAGTTCTAGCCGAGGATGGGATGAAAAGTCGATGATGAGATCCACCCCCAGGGTCAGGCTCTGTCTTTTGGGCCTCTCGGATGTTGTGCTCAACCTCCCAGGTGAGACGGCCAACAACACAATCCTGGGAGAAGATGGGATCCGGGACCTCCTCGGGCGAATCCCGGGAGAACTAGAGTGAGAGGGCATCCAGCTTCGTATTCCTAGAACCAGGGCGAAACGTGATAGTGAAATTGAAACAGGTGGCCTGTCGAGAATTCAGCCTCTTGGCCGCCTGGATGTTGGCCAGGTTATTGTGATCGGTCCATACAAGGAATGGTTGATCGGCCCCTCTAGCCACTGTCTCCACTCCTCCAGCGCCAGTTTGACAGCGAGGAGTTCCCGGTTCCCCATGTCGTAATTGACCTCTGCTGGAGAGAATCGCCTGGAAAAGCAAGCACAAGGATGGAGTTTGTTGTCGGTGCCCCCACGTTGAGAGAGAACTGCGCCTGCTTCCAGGTCAGACGCATCCACTTCAACAATGAATTCCTTAGAGGGATCCGGTTGGGCCAAGACCGGAGTGGACGTGAACAGATCCTTGAGCTTGCAAAATGCCGCCTCGGCCTCCTGGGTCTATTGAAAGGCCTGCTTGGAGGAGGTGAGATGAGTGAGTGGAGCCGCAACTTTGCTGTAGTCACGAATGAACTTGCGATAAAAATTAGCGAAACCCAAAATGCTTTGCAACTCCTTACGTCCGGTGGGAGTGGGCCACTCTGCGACTGCCTGGATCTTCGCAAGGTCCGCCTTAATGCACCCCCTCTGGACAATAAAACCGAGGAATGGAACAGACGAAGCGTGGAACAGGCACTTCTCGGCTTTCACAAAGAGCCTGCTTTCCAGCAGGCGAGAAAGGACCAGATGGACATGATGGATGTGCTCCTCCTTGGAACGGGAAAAAACTTGGATGTCATCTAAGTAGATAAAAACAAAACAGTTAAGGAAATCACGCAAGATATCGATCATGAAAGCCTGAAAAACGGCTGGGGCATTAGTCAAACCAAAAGGCATAACCCTGTACTCAAAATGTCCCAAGGGGGTATTGAACCCGGTCTTCCACTCATGCCCACTCTTGATGCGTACGAGGTGGTAAGTGTTACGCAGGTCGAGCTTTGAAAAAATGGTAGCTCCTTGAAGGAGGTTGAAGCCCGACGACAAGAGGAGGAGAGGGTATTTATTGCGCCTAATAATGGCGTTAAGTTCACGAAAGTCTATACAAGGCCTGAGAGATCCATCCTTCTTGCCCACAAAGAAAAAACCCATTCCGAGGGGAGAGGAGGATGGCCGGATGAGACCTGCCGCCAGTGACTGAGATGTACTTCTCCATAGCTTCCCTTTCCGTGTGGGACAGGTGGTACAAGTGGCTAGAGGGGAGAGAGGCACCAGGCAAAAGCTCAATAGAACAGTCATATGGTCTGTGGGGCGGCAGGCTCACAGCCCGGTCCCGGTCAAATACCTTGCGGAGATCATGGTAAGGTTGGTACACCTGAGAGAGGTCGATTTGCTCCGGTGGCCGAGAAGTGCGCAAGAGGTCCTTGGACAGAGCAAGCTTCTCTCCAACCAACTGATGATATCCTGACTCCAGTCAATGGTCGGGTTGTGATGCTTCAACCATGGGAATCCGAGAACCAGTGGTGTCTTGGGAACCTGAACAATAGAAAACCAGAGGTTCTCGTGATGGTTACCTGACAGTACCAGCCTAAGAGGCAGGGTCCGGTGTGTGATCTGTGCCAGAAGCTTGCCATCCAGAGCATAGGCTCGGAAGCCGAGGAACTCGGAGCCGAGCGGCAAGATCCTGGTCGATGATGTTGTCCTCCACCCCGGAATCCACCAAAGCCTCCAGAGTCTGGTTGGTACCAGCCACGTACAAGGACGCAGAGAGCATGAGCAAAGGACGAGGAGGTGCTGGGGGACTAGGAGAGGTGCTCGTCAGGGCCCCCAGGTTCACTGGCAAGCAAGCCCTTTTGGCCGAACAAGACAGGCAGCGAGGGTGTGTCCGGAGACCCCGCAGTAGAGACATAGCCCATTTTCTCTCCGGTGGACGTGTTCCTGGGGGAAGAGCTTAGTGTGACCTAACTGCATAGGTTCGGATTCCTCCGGCGGGTCCACGGAACGAAAAGCCTCTCGCAAGGCTGGATCATTCCAGTGGGTGTCTGCAGCCAACGACCGGAATTCCACGGCGTAGTCAGTGACCGACCGGGAAACCTCCCGAAACCGACAAAGGAAGTCACCATACGAGACCTCAAAATAGCAGTTGGTGAGCTTGGCCTCAGCCCACCTCAGGGCCCTGTCCCGCAAGAGACCCCTCACACTGCAAAAGGAAGAGCTGACAGCGGTCCAGCTCTCCATCGTAGGGTTCAGGATGCGTGAGAGGTGGTTCAATGCTCCAGGGGAGTGTAGATGATCCAGAAGCGACGGGGGTGGAGGTTGAAGACCCCGAGGGAGCAGCCAGAGGGGGTGCAGGATTCAGGGTGCACCAGCATGACAACTGTCAGGTGGTCGTCAACCTTGGGACTTGCGGGTTCCATTACTGGCCAGATCGTTCTGTTACATTTTAACTAATGCAAAACGCCCAAGGTCGAAGGAACCCAAGATGCAAGCCACAAGTTGACGAGACCATAAATGATAATAACAAAAATAAAGTTTATTGTAAACAGATAAGGGCAACGGTAACTTAACTACAAGAATTAACCAAATAACAAAAATAAAAACCACTGTTATGCGGGAAACTGGGAGTCCAAGAAGACTGGCACGAATAACTGAAGCGAGCGGCGGCGGTGTGTGACAAGACTCTTCCACGAAGAAATCCAGCAGACTCGGAGACGGCAGAGTGAACATGAAGAAATCACAGGGCTGGCAGGTCGGTAGACAATGGTCAGATTGGTGGAGCGAAGATGGGTTGAAGACAGAACTTCCAGACGGGACTGAAGAAAGAGAATACCAGAAATAAATGGAAATCAAACCTGGCATGGGAGCCGAAATGGTTCAAATGGTTTTGAAATGGAAATAGTTCAGGCAGAGCGAGGGCTGCAAACTGAGCTGGAGAGGACCCCCGGCTAGGCTAGCAGTAGCAAGCAAAGCTAGGCTAAGCTAGAGACTAAGATACAGAGGCCAGGCTAAAGCTAGCGAGCTAGAGGCGGTAGGGACCGCTGAGATCTGACTAGAATGCTTGGAAGCAAAAACATGAAGCATAGAGACAGACTGGTACCAGGGTTCGGGCAAGGACGATCTGGCGATCTTTGACTGCTTGTGCCGGTGTTATATGGAGTGGAGATGATGAGTAGCGATGACGATCTGGTGAGCGGGGCAGAATGGAGGTGATGATGATTGCAGCGGCAGCCAATAGATTTGCGGGGAGAGTCAAGCACAGCACGCGCACACTGCAAAAACAATAAAAAAACGCACGAGGTAAGAAAGGTAAACAAAAGCCGTGAAGGGAGGGTAAACGGAGAAAGAAATGTAACAGAACGAAACAAAAATAAAATAGTAAACATAAAAACAGACGAAACAGGACGGAACCTAACATGCAGTATCAGGCGTGTCCCCCTGCTTAAGCCAGTACATGTCCAGGCCCATCTGAGGTTTGCCAGAGAGCATATGGATGATCCAGTAGAGGATTGGGAGAATATCATGTGGTCAGATGAAACCAAAATGGAACTTTTTGGTAAAAACTCAACTGGAGGAAAAAGAATGCTTAGTTGCATCCCCAGAACACCATACCTACTGTGAAGCATGGAGGTGGAAACATCATGCTTTGGGGCTGTTTTTTCTGCAAAGGGGACAGGACGACTGATCCGTATTAAGGGAAGAATGAACGGGGCCATGTATCGTGAGATTTTAAGCCAAAACCTCCTTCCATCAGTGAGAGCATTGAAGATGGAATGATCTCAAACACACCGCTCGGGCAACAAAGGAGTGGCTCGGTAAAAAAGCATTTCAAGGTCCTGGAGTGGCCTAGCCAGTCTCCAGAACTCAACCCCATAGAAAATTTGTGGAGGGAGTTGAAGGTCCGTGTTGCCCAGCAACAGCCCCAAAACATCACTACTGCTCTAGAGGAGATCTGCATGGAGGAATGGGCCAAAATACCAGCTACAGTGTGTGCAAACCTGGTGAAGACTTACAGGGAACGTTTGATCTCTGTCTTTGCCAACAAAGGTTATGTTACAAAGTATTGAGTTGAACTTTTGTCATTGACCAAATACTTATTTTCCACAATAATTTACAATTAAATTCTTTAAAAAATCCTACAATGCGATTTCCTGGATTTTTTTCTCATTTTGTCTCTCATAGTTGTACCTATGATGAAAATTACAGACCTCTCTCAGCTTTTTAAGTAGGAGAACTTGCACACTCAGTGGCTGACTAAATACTTTTTTGCCCCACTGTACATTATACCATTGCTGAAACAACAAATCTAATGGTGGCCTACAACTTTGCCAAGTACTATACATGTATAATTCATTTTAGGATGGATGAACTGACACTGCAATTTATATCTCAATGCATTTGTTTTTGTGATAGGTGGAAGAGGTGGTTGGGATGATAACGGATGTCAGGTTAAGCAAACCAATTCTACTCATACATCATGCCACTGTTTTCACCTCACGCATTTTGGAGTGCTCATGGTAAGCTCACTAAGTATTCTTATATACTGTGCACTGTATTGCCAAAAGTATGTAGCCACTCCTTCTAACTAGTGATCTGATATTTCAGCCACACTCATTGCTAGCAGGTTCATAGTAGGAAGGATACAGTCATATAATCTAAATGCACAAACAGTGGCAGTGAAATGAGTCGTACTGAACAACCCAGTGATTCTTAATATGACACTCTCATAGGATCCCACCTCCAGAACAAGTCATTTCCTTACCATGCCCTCCTAAAACAAAGGTCGTAAAGGAATGGTATGCCGACTTTAATGGAAAACTTGCCTGACCTTAATTCCATTATACACCTTTGAGATGAACAATACCAGCAGTGAGCCACAGCTTATTATCAAACATCAGTACCCGGACTTACTAGTGGTGGAAAAAAATCCATAATAATACCCATGTTTTTTAATATAAACTCTGTGTGTCCACAAACTTTTGGCTATTTAGTGTGTCATGTCATATGAAGTGCATAACACATCTCTTAACCCACCTAACAGGATGTCTTCAAAACTCCCATTAACCCCAAAGATGACATGATTTTGACTATTATAACATACCTGGGATGTGGCTTGTCCGCCATCTTTCTAGGCATCACCTTGATGACTTACATGGCCTTTGAGTAAGTAAACATCACTAAAGGATCCACATCCAATGAAAGTCTGGAAACCATAATTTCCTACTCTTCTGTCCTATCTTTCTGTTCTGTAGGAAGCTGCGTCGAGATTACCCTTCCAAGATCCTTATAAACCTGTCAGGGGCCTTGCTGGGTTTGAACATGCTCTTTCTGATTAACTCTTGGTTTGCTTCATTCAACAACTATGGACTCTGTATCACGGTGGCTGCCAGTCTTCATTACTTCTTACTGGCTACATTCACCTGGATGGGACTAGAGGCGATCAACATGTACCTGGCTTTTGTTAAAGTCTTTAATGTCTATGTGCCATCCTACATGCTTAAAGTCTGTGCTATTGGATGGGGTGAGAGATAGTTGAGATTCCTTTACCATAATATTTAAATGGATAGAGATTGCTGTTTTAAGTTTATTGTTTCAGGGACAATATGCTTTGCTAAATATAAAAATGATAAATTAATGAAAACATATTTTGCAGTTTGCTGTTAATATTTGAAACATTTGTTTCAGGTTTTCCTTTGATGATTGTTGCTGTAGTACTTGCTGTAGATATAGACAACTATGGAACTTCTGTTGCTATAACTGAAACTGAAAATTCAACATCTTTGTAAGTATCTGTTTTGTTTTGGTATTCGCAAAGTGACGTAAGACTTGCATCAATAAAACACTGGTGTACTTTCTCATAATGTGTTGTTTTCAGCTGCTGGGTGCAGAATGAAACAGCATTCTATGTGACAGTGGTGGCATACATTGTGCTGATCCTGCTCTGCAATGTTAGTGTGTTTGGAATGGTACTGGTGCAGATACGAGGTATGAACGTCAGCAAAGTGGCAGGCTCGTGCAATAGAGTGCTACATGATATACGTGTGGTGGCCAGCCTGACTTTCCTCCTGGGCCTTACCTGGATGCTGGCTTTCTTTACCTGGGGCCCACTCCGAGTGCTCTTCCTCTACATCTTCTCGTTCCTCAACAGCATGCAAGGTAATTTAAGAAGAGATTTCATATAAAAAATTCATTGTTCTTCCATAACAAAGGCAGATATAGTCTGAATTCCAAACTTAACCAATTCAAATGTTATACCTAACCACTGTCCACTATGAATTACAGGAAATATGCAAATTAGCTACTTTCTCTTCAGATATTTAAAGTAGTGTTACAAAAGCTTACTATATACAACCAAACAAATTCTTTTCAGTGTTTCTTCTAAAGCCATGAACCAAACATACATGCAGTCACATCTGATTAACAGACAAACAGAAAGCTGGCGGATATTGCCTGTTGTGCTGATTACTTAACACATACTTATTGTCAACTCAAGCAATGTGAAGAGGTCTGAAACTGAAAACAGGTAATTGATATGTGTTAAGTGTTAACGTGGTAATATTTTAACTGCAATATACACCAATCAACAATAACACTGAAACACCTGCCTAGTAATTTTTTGGCTCCCCCTTGTGTGAAAACGGTTCTGACCCATCGAGGTATGGACTCCACAAGACCTCTGAAGGTGTGCTGTGGTATCTGGCACTTAGATGTTAGCAACAGATCCAGTTGGACTCCATGGACTGGACTTGTTTGGCTAATACATCCCACATATGCTCAATTAGATTAAAATCTGGGCAATTTGGAGGCCAAGTCAACGCCTTGAACTCTTTGTCATGTTTACATGTACATTTATTCATTTATTTAACATCGCTATCAGTGGCCATGTTCAGCGACACACACAAGGTTACATCCATACACAAGGTTGTCTCAAGTCAATGCCAATTTATTGTAGTCAATTAACTTAACATGCATGTCTTTGGACTGTGGGAGAAAACCGGAGTACTCGGAGTAAACCCACGCGGACACGGGGAGGACATGCAGACCAGGACCTTCTTGCTGTGAGGCGGCGATGCTACCCACCGATCCATCGTGCCACCCATCTTTGTCATGTAGTTCAAACTATTCCTGAACTTTTGCTGGGCATTTTCCTGCTGAATGTGCCACTGCCAGTAGGAAACATTGTTGTCATTACAGTCATTACAGTCTAACCTGCCAGTAATGAAATTCTTTAATTGCTTTAATCCTACTTTAGGACTGTGGTGGCCTAGTGGTTAAGGTACTGGACTTTGGACCAAAAGGTCCAGGGTTCAAATCCCACCTCTGCCAAGCTGCCACTGTTGCGTCCTTGAGCAAGACCCTTAACCCACAATTGCTTTGATTGTATTGACTGTATATTGAGACTGTATCAATTGTAAGTCGCTCTAGATAAGGGCGTCTGCTAAATGCTGTAAATGTAAATGTAAATGTAAACTCGTAACACTGGATGATGTACAGACCCTGTCTGTCATCAGAGACGTTATATAAAGAGGAGAATGCTCACTGGTTAAAGTATGTATGGGACTGTAGTACAGAAGCCCCGCCCCGTCATTAGAAAGAACCATATTGGCATATTAGTAAATGTGTCGGGGGCGACAAGTCTTGGCCCCTTTGTAGTGGCTGGATGCGCATGTGCAGTAGGCAGAATAACCTTAGAAAATCTTATTTTTTTGTGTTATATGAACCCAACAATGCAAGATGTACGTTATATCATTGTTGTCCAGTTTTGATTATACCAGCGATTTTAAATATGCATTTTAAACGTTGATTTCTCTTTCAGTTTTAGACATATACATATATATATATATATATATATATATATATATATATATATATATATATATATATATATATATATATATACGTGTGTAGATTGCAGCGAATCACAAAGGCCTGTATTTCAAGCATAACTTTATTTACCTTAATGTAAAAAAATAACTTACAGTAAATGTCCCTGTGATGCTGAGCTTGTTTCCACTAAATGGTCTGCTGCACAAACACTGGTCCTTCAAAAATGTAAACTGCAGACTGGTCTGTGTTGTTAAAATGCTTATGAAATATAGATTGACCAGTAGATTATACTGCACAGTTATATGTTTATGCTAGATACTTGTGACACAATCAACAAAGAAAATGAGCTATCTAGCTACACTCGGTGCAGTATTTGTTATATTTCTGAAATTCTGTCCTATTCTGTCTGTGTGTTTCAGGGTTTTTTATCTTCCTGTTCCACTGCCTTATGAAAGAAAATGTGAAAAAGCAGTGGAGAATTCACCTATGCTGTGGACAATTTAAACTCAGTGACTACTCAGGTTGGGATTAGGATGTATATTTATTCTTTACTGTTTGTGTAATATTACATCACATTAATCTTATTATACAGTCATCTTGAGTTTCCTTTCCAAAAGCTTAATTTGATTAATTCTTCATAATTACTTTCTGAACTTTCCCAGACTGGAGTGGATCTTTGACGCTGGGTGGCAAAGCCCAGAGTGAAAATTTGGCTCACACCCCATCAGACACAACAAATCAGCAGAAAATCTCCAGAAGCAGCTAAAAGATGACTAGCGAAGGAAAGAGAAACAGCATTGTCCGCTGACTTCTCTTGAAATTGCATGTTACCTTTACCTGTATTTCCCTTTACTCAACTGTTATTGATAATGGTCACTTCACTGACTCAGTACTTATGTACATCATTTCGAATTAGACAGTCTTTCAAAAGAATTTTTTGAATGCTCACCAAGGTTTGAGAACTAATCTATATAAGGTTGACATTATGTAAAAAAAAACACGTTCATAATTTCATACTTTCTATGGATATGAGTAACTCACAAAATATAAACACAATAAATAATTATTCATTCTGTATTTACAACACAAGGCATGATTGTGAATCCATCAGAATGACCTGTGTTTTTGGAAAGATTCTTTAAAAAATGTGATTAATTTCCCAAGCAATGACACATCACTGCTGCATCAACATAGTACAATGTTCATTTAGCTAACAAATATCCAATTAACAATTGTTCTCATAAATATCACAGGTAGATCATACACAGTAGTTTGAATTATGTTTGTAGGAATTGCTTCAACCCAAACTGCATCTGTAATGGGATATGAAGCAAATAAACTGACAAAATGCTTATGAACAGATAAATTAAGTGCAACATCTGTGTCAGAATCAGAATCAGAATCAGAATCATTTATTCGCCAAGTACAAGAAGTACAAGGAATTTGTCTTGGTGCATGTGTCAACATAGGGTTAAATTAAATATAAACATATAAATTAAATCTAAAATAAATAAATAAAAGGAAAAGAAAAAGAAAATGGAAAATGAAAAAGAAAAGAAAACAATGACTACATAGAGAGATATGTTGAATGTGATATGATGTGTATATAGTGCGGATCGAGTCCTTACTGTAGTAATAAAGTATACAGTGGGGCAAAAAAGTATTTGGTCCGCCACTGATTGTGCAAGTTCTCCTACTTAGAAAGATGAGAGAGGTCTGTAATTTTAATCATAGGTACACTTCAACTATGAGAGACAAAATGAGAAACAAAAATCCAGAAAATCATGGTGAAAAATAAGTATTTGGTCACCCACAAACAAGCAAGATTTCTGGCTCTCACATACCTGTAACTTCTTCTTTAAGAAGCTCTTCTGTCCCTCCACTCATTACCTGTATTAATGGCACCTGTTTTGACCTCGTAATCTGTATGATAGACACCTGTCCACCAGCCTCAAACAGTCAGACTCCAAACTCAACCAACCATGGCCAAGACCAAAAGAGCTGTCGAGAAGGACACCAGGAAGAAAATTGTAGATCTGCATCAGGCTGGGAAGAGTGAATCTACAATAGGCAAGCAGGTTGGTGTGAATAAATCAACTGTGGGAGCAATTGTAAGAAATACAAGACCATTGATAATCTCCCTCGATCTGGGGCCCCACGCAAGATCTAATCCCTCGGGGTCAAAATGATCATGAGAACGGTGAGCAAAAATCCCAGAACTACACGGAGGGACCTGATGAATGACCTGCAGAGAGCTGGGACCAAAGTAACAAAGGCTACCATCACTAACACACTACGCCAAGAGGGACTCAGATCCTGCGGTGCCAGGCGTGTCCCCCTGCTTAAGCCAGTACATGTCCAGTGTATATGGATGATCCAGAAGAAGATTGGGAGAATATAATGTGGTCAGATGAAACTAAAATAGAACTTTTTGGAAAAAACTCAACTTGCTGTGTTTGAAGGAAGAAGAATTCTGAGTTGCGCCATACCTACTGTGAATCATGGGGGTGAAAACATTATGCTTTGGGGCTGTTTTTCTGCAAAGGGGACAGGACGACTGATCCGTGTTAAGGGAAGAATGAACAGGACCATGTATCGTGAGATTTTAAGCCAAAACCTCCTTCCATCAGTGACAGCATTGAAGATGGACCATAGCTGGGTCTTCTAGTATGAAAATGATCCCAAACACACCGCTCAGGCAATGAAGTAGTGGCTCCGTAAAAAGCATTTCAAGGTCCTGGAGTGGCCTAGCCAGTCTCCAGAACTCAACCCCATAGAAAATTTGTGGAGAGAGTTGAAAGTCTGTGTTGCCCCAAAACATCACTGCTTTAGAGGAGATCTCCATGGAGGAATGGGCCAAAATACCAGATACAGTGTGTGCAAACCTGCTGAAGGCTTACAGGAAATGTTTGACCTCTGTCATTGCCAACAAAGGTTATGTTACAAAGTATTGAGTTGAACTTTTGTTATTGACCAAATACTTATTTTCCACCATAATTTACAATTAAATTCTTTAAAAATCCTACAATGTGATTTCCTGGATTTTTTAAATCATTTTGTCTCTCATAGTTGAAGTGTACCTATGATGAAAATGACAGACCAAGTAGGAGAACTTGCACAATCAGTGGCTGACCAAATACTTTTTTGCCCAACTGTATATACACAGTATATGTAGATAGCAGCAAACATGGACGAAAAGTAAGCATATGTTAAATATTAAATTAAATATGTAAATGTACTTTGCAAAGGCTTAAAGTGCAAGTGTGCACAGACTATAGTCCTAAGAATTGTGTAATAATTGAAATGTTAACGTGTAGAGTCTAAAGGGGAGGAATGCTGGAATTGTCTTTATTTAGCAGGATGATGACTTGGGGAAAGAACCTGTGAAGGTGTCGGTTGGTGCGAGTCTTTAAGGCTCTCACTCTTGGTCTCCGCGGGAATGGAAACCTCTGGAAGAGTGAGTGACCTGGGTGGAATGGATCAGCCATGACCTTCCTTGCCCTCTTCTTCATCCTAGATGAATAGAGATCATCAAGGGTGGAGAGTGGACAGCTGATGATTTTCTCTGCACATCGCACCGTTTGCTGTAGTTTACATTTGATGTGCAGAGATGCAGATCCAAACCAGACAGAGATGGAAGACGTGATGATGGACTTTATTATGGTAGTGTAGAACTGGACCAGCAGTGATTGAGGTAGCCCAAATTTCTTTGATGCAAGAAATACAAGCACTACTGGGCCTTCTTCATAACAGGTAAGTCATGTCTGTCCCATCTGAGGTCCTGCTGAATGGCGGTGCCCAAGAATTTGTAAGCCTCTGCTCTGCTGACTGTGGAGCCTTGTATTTCCAGCATAGACAGTGGGGTGGATTTCAGTCTGAAGTCAATGACCATCTCCACAGTTTTTTGTGTGTTTAGCTCCAGATTGTTAGCTCCACACCATGACACTAGTCTTTGCACTCCCTCCCGGTATAAGGACTCATTGTTGTTAGATATGAGACCAATCAGGGTGCTTAATAAGTTTAACAGAGTCACTGTGCAGGAATTAGTGTAAAGAGAGTAGAGCAGGGGAGAAAGCACACAGCCCTGTGGAGCTCGAGTGCTGAGGGAGAGAAGGTCCGAGATGTGGTCACCCACCTTCACGTACTGCTTCCTGTTTGTCAGAAAGTTGTGGATCCAGAAGCAGACAGATGGGGGGACATTGAGCTTCCACAGTTTGTTGAGGAGAAGGTCGGGAATGATAGTGTTGAAAGCAGAGCTGAAGTCTACAAACAGCACACTGGCATAGGTGTTAGGTCCATCCAGGTGTTGCAGGATGTAGGAAAGAGCCAAGATAATGGCATCGTCCACTGACCTGTTTGCTCTATATGCAAATTGCAGAGGGTCCTGGATGGCGTAGGTCATTGTCTTGAGGTGTTGAAGTAGAAGTCTCTCAAAGCATTACTACAGATGTTAGGGCAACTGGTCTGTAGTCATTCAAGCTGGAGATCTTCTGTTTCTTGGGAACCGGTATGATGATAGAGGTTTTGAAGCATGCAGGCACAGCAGACATAATCAACGTCATAAATGAACATAAAAATTATGCTTTAGTTAATCCTGTGAGAAGTAGTATTACCTAAAATATTGTAAGTATGCTGGTCTAGGCTGCAGCAATGAGCTTGGGGTACATCCATTTAATTATTGGTTATAACTATATGCTTACTTTGTACTACAACCTGAAATATTGCTTCTAATGTAACTTTTCTTTAGTTTACATCAAGCACACTCTACATGTCTTGCGTCATAGCTCTAACAGCTCAATATGTTAAGTAGCTGACCATCTTAATAATGTGGAACACGGATGGTTCTCAATTCAAATCCACCCGAAAATAATGTGATGTTTTGGGTGCCTACTCATAATAACCATAACACAATGTACATAGCCAGTTATTAGGATATTTTATTTATGTACAGTGGTGCTTTAAAATTTGTGAAACCTTTAGAATTTTCTATATTTCTGCATAAATGTGACCTAAAACATCATCAGATTTTCACACAAGTCCTAAAAGTAGATAAAGAGAACCCAGTTAAACAAATGAGACAAAAATATTATACTTGGTCATTTATTTATTGAGGAAAATGATCTAATATTTACACATTAGTGAGTGGCAAAAGCATATTATCATGTTTTATATGTGTACAGTGGTGCTTGAAAGTTTGTGAACACTTTAGAATTTTCTATGTTTCTGCATAAATATGACCTTGCCAGCATTGATGGAACCATGAATTCTGAATTATATCAGAGAATTCTAAAGGAAAATGTCAGGACATCTGTACATGAACTGAATCTCAAGAGAAGGTGGGTCATGCAGCAAGACAACGACCCTAAGCACACAAGTCGTTTTACCAAAGAATGGTTAAAGAAGAATAAAGTTAATGTTTTGGAATGGCCAAGTCAAAGTCCTGACCTTAATCCAATCGAAATGCTGTGGAAGGACCTGAAGTGAGCA